>ML675601.1:81478122-81734923 GCA_007922155.1 Mesoclemmys tuberculata
ACAAACAAACAAACAAACAAACAAACAAACAAACAAACAAACAAACAGTCAGGCCACAAGTTCTCCAGGCAGGCACCCTGACTATGTAGGGAGACAGTGTGGAAAATTATCTAGGCAGGGGGGCCTGGTAGGGACTGTAACTGGGGAAGAGTTTGGGAGGCCCAGAGGGGAAATAAAATGGCAAGGTAGGAAGTGATCCAGAAAAACTGAAATAAGGTTAAAAGATCTGACCTAGCTGTGCGGTGCAAGACCCTGGGCTGGAACCCTGACTTCAGGATGGTACTGAGAGCTCTTACTGTCTCTAAGGTAGCAGCCATACAAGGATAGTTGAATTCAGTAGGCTGAATTGAGGATTGGCTGAGGAAGAGCGGCAGAGAAGCAGGCTATAAGTTTCTGTTAAAGGCAGTTCTGGACTTCAGTTTGGACACTTTGAACCTTGGAAGAGGTGGCATAAAGGTTGGAGGGCCAAGTTACCTGAAAGAGGCACCAATATGGCAACTGTCAACAGGAGGTGCTGTGCTGTCCCTAGTCATGTGAGGGCACCAGGTGGTGAGTAGACTCAGTGACAGGAACTTTCGTTGGGATTCACAATCTGTCATCTATAAATTATAGCTTATATAACTACTTGTTCCCAGTATCCATAGGTCACTGGTCGTGCATAGTGGTCACAAAGTAGGCAGGTCTCATTGTCTTGTCCCATTCTGTGTGGGAATGTAGAATGCAAACCATGAATGAGATTCTCTTTAAATAGATTGTGTAAGTGTAATGCTGGCAAACCAGCCAAAACTAACAGGCCAGCTCAACACACTATGACCCTTGAAAAGCATGTTGAGGGGCATTGCAATTGCACTCAGGATAATTTACTGCATGTGGGTGTCAAAGATGTTAATTTGTGTTGATATCCAATGTGTTTGTGAGTAAGAAATCAAGGAAACTCTTGTTGTCTTTCTGTATCCTGTATTCTGTTAGCCTTAAGATCAAAGATGTGTATACCAGCATGAAACTAATGAATCTTTCCTATAATGTCTACACTTATGTCTGTTTTAATGAATGGCTGGCTGGCAATTGCCTAATGTAAATCAATCTATGTGTGACAAGTAGGTGCTTAGCTTCAAAGGAAGAGTCCTTGGTCTAAGAATGGAAGCTCACACAATGTCTACATTATCTATTCCTCCTAAGACAGAGAGGTTGTGACCCCCTCAGGGGGGTCACATGGTTATTGTGGGGTTGTCAGCCCTGCACTTGCTGATAAGGGTGGCATGGGAGGGTATCACTTTTTGGAGGGGGATGGGACTTATCACAGCCTGAAATATTTTCAGAGGGGATCCCAGCAAAAGAAAATTTGAGAACCTCTGTCCTAAGAGGAAACCCCATGTTCTACCAGCAACACTCACCATGCCTGTTTCAATGACAAAAGGGGCCCTGTGAGATCTTTTTTTAAAAATCTCTGATCTGGTGAACGCTAAACAGGGCACTAGACTGAGAGCCCCAAAAGTTTGCTTTGGGAAATCCCTGAAGAATTTATTAAGACTCTACCTCTAAACTATCATCTGGACTATGGTTACTAATTCACCTGTAATGTATATCATTTGATTTAATCTCTTAATTCTAGTTCCTGCATTAACAAATGCTTAGTTTTTAGGGTTGGCTAACAGTGTTTTTAGTAAGATCCTGACGTATCCAGTGAGTTGGAGTGAGTCCTGGCCTTTTAGGGTTGGAAGAACCCAATGTGTAAGGTTATTAAAACCACACCACAGAAGTCCAGTATGTCTGGGTGGTATGTAGGGGCTGTAGTCTGTACTCTGGTAAACTAATATAGTGATCCAAGCGTGCCCTCTTAATACTGGCTGGGTGAAACTGTATGATAGAATATGCTACCAGTTTGGGGTGTCTGCCTTATTTTCTGGCAGTCTGTCTGTCCTGAGTTTGGCCATTCTCAGCTGTCACCCACTCTTCACACTGTGTCAGTAAGTATTTCTTAAATTTTGTTTCTGGTGAAATAATTGATTTCTGAATAAATGTATGGAGACAGAGCACCATGAAGCACAGCTCTTTGAGGGCTCCATCTGTGGACATGTTTGGGAACGAAATGGGGGAGAATTTGAAATGAGACAGGAATTTGTAGGCACTACTGTGGTATCAGGGCTGCTTCGCTCAGCAATTTTACTATCTTTTCTCTGCCTGTGGGGGAAAATACCTTTTGCTGGTCCCTGCAGTGGCCCTGGCATAAAGCCTGGTTCCTCAGCCTTGATCATAAGGCGAAGATTTAACCTACAAACCATAAAAATCATGGATGATGCAATAGGCCAGTTGTTTAGAGCAGGCTGTAACAAGCTAATTGGAACGAGTTTTTTTTAATTTTATTTTTCACAGTTGTAAGGGATTGATGTTTGAGTGAGCTCCTGCTTTTATTCTGCTGAACCCAATAGCATCCTAGATCCTAGGTGAGATATAGTTATAGGGAATGTAACAGGAAACTATCGAGCAAACTGAAGTCAATGGGAGATTTGCTATTGATATTAGTGAGAGCAGAATCCACCCATGATTTGTTTCTTGATAATGTTTAAAATAGCAATGCCTGTTCTGAAATCTCTCACATTTCCTCAGTCTAGTGAACTTTCAAACAGGTTGGAAATCATGGATTTCCTCATGCATCTGCATTTTTAAAAGAGAGTGTATATCATCAGGGCATGCTTACCTTCTTTGACTTAGCTTTTGAGCAAGATGGATACATTATGAATGCAATTGCATGATGGGTTTGCTTGTGATGGCCTGGGACAGGAGTCAGCAGCTCTGAGTCCCTTCTGGTTCATATCGAAAATCCTTAAAATCTGATGCTTCAGCCAGTCATGCTTCAGGAAGAAAATGTCTCCTGCCTCCAATGTGTTCTGTTCTTGTTGTTGATGCGTTCCTCTGACTCAGAGATGCAGACATCATGGCTGGAGATGGACGCTGGTGCTCTGGAGTGGTACTGAGGATTCTCTCTCTCTCTCTCGTGCTTGAATGGCTGGCTCCTGCTCACATGTTCAGGATCTAACTGATCCCCACATGTGGGATCAGAAAGCAATCTCCCTGGATGAGATGAGTGATGACCCTGAGGGCACGCCAGGATTGTCTGGGTATATCTTTCATCATCAATTGAATGCAATGGCAGGGGGCTAGGGCACTGGTGCACCTCAGTCTCCCCTACTTTCTGGCTGTGGCACATGAACAGGTTAGACCAAACTATTACAGCCCACAGAAAACTAACTTCAGTTGGGCTTAAGTGTGAAGGAGCTAGGGGGTGGCAGCGGCCTGTGATAGAGAGGCAGTCAAACTAGATGTCTGGTGCTCACGTCTGGCCTTACTGTGTGACTGTATCAAGGTTCTCTACTGAGTCCCAAGGAGAGACGGGAAAGTGAAAGTCAACTGTAACATATGCAGGGCTGATCTCTATTTTCCTCTTTTGAGTTGACCTTGTTCCCCAAGCCTCTATCATTTCAAAACATTTTAGTGAGGTTACCTGGGAATAAGGAGAGGCTGCAGTGTCTGTGGCTGGAGATGTTGTTCCCCTTTGAGTCTAGGGGGCTGACTGGACTGGGGCAAAAGGACTATAACACCTGCTCCAGTGCGGTGGTGGCCATTCCAGTTTGGGAGTTCAGTTGAGGCTGAAGTCCGCTTTAGTCCTAAGAGACTTGTTTCAATTTGAGAATTTAGTACAGCTCAGAAGCTCACTATAAACCTGGATGGTTTTTTATGAGCAGAAGATCACTCCAGGTTGGCAGTTCAGTTCAGTTCAGGAGCTTTGTCTAATTCCAGTAGCTGATTCCAGTGCTGAGTGTTGGTAGGTTGTGTTGCAATTTGACTGTAGATCTTTTGGTATTTGGTGTTTCCCTTAAAGTCCTGCTCCTGGAGTCATGTGACTGTGTGTGACTCTCAGCTTTCTTTTTAGGAAAACAAAAGGGGTGGGAAGGAGTTCCGAAAAACATGGCATGAGTGGGCTTTCAAGGCTCAAAGAATAATTAAGAAATATATAACCCAGGCTGACTTCTTAGCCTTTGCTATGTGATACACCAGTAGCATTAACTGCTATCTAGGAGATGAATTTTTCCCTATTTTTCCTTGCCCTCTGCTTCTTGAGGGTTTGATCTCATTTACACTGGTTTTACTGCAAAGTAATTCCATTGATTTCACTGATCTTTATTGGTGTGAGAGAAATTTAGGTTCTAAACTTCCTCTTAAACTCCTGCTTCATAACAGTGCCTTAGGAACAGTATTCTAACTCTCCCTCCTTGTATGAAAGATCTGTCCACCTCTCTTGGAGTCACTTGAGTGCATCTTGAATGTTAGCATACTGAATAGCTTGGGGCTTTTTTTAAAGGTTAGTCTGAATTATCTGCAATTATTTCTGTCCCTGTAGGCAAGGCTTCCTTTTTTATTTCGATATGTAAGCAATTTAATTTAATTTAGATTTTTTTTAGCTGGCTCAATCACAGCATAATCAAAACTACAAACTTTGTGTACACAGCAAAAATAGCCTTCTTAATGTGAATGGTAAAAGTAAATAAGTATATTCCAAAGTAAGCAAAATCATTGGCCAATATGGCAATAGAAATCTCTAATAAGGTTTCATGAAACCAAAAATATGGTGGTTTTATTACAAACTGTATAAAAGCTGAAATCTTTTATAGAACAAAAAATAAATCTGATGCTATAGTTAAAACAGCATTGGTGGTTGTTCAATTTAAAATCATGTCCAAAGAAAAGAACTTGAAGACTCAATTTAAAAATAGAGTAGTAACATGTTAATGCATTTGTATTACTAGTTGAAACTTACTTAACGCTTTGCATTCTAAAATAGCTGTATGATTGTTATCTAATTAGCTAAAACATGACCCAAAAGTAGAATACCAGAGCCATTATATTCAGATAGCACTGTAAGCACAAAGTGACACTATAACAATACTTGAATGCCCTCACCACACTACACACTCTTCGCAATATCAATCTTCATCCATATGCTTTCTTCTTACCCTCACAAAGTTTCACACTCAGAGCTTGGGGTTGCATTCCTGATCAGCTTGGTTAATAGCAATGGATGGTCCTATCCTTCATGAACTTAATCTAATTCTTTTTTGAGCCCAGTTATACTCTTGGCCTTCACAACACATCCTGGCTATGAGTTCCACAGGTTGAGGGTACTACATGAAGAAATACTTTCTTATGTATGTTTTTATAACTGCTGCCTATTGCATTGGGTGACCCCGGCTTCTTGTGTTCTGGCTAGAGGTAAATAACATTTCCTTAGACACTTTCTCCACGCCATTTATGATTTTAGACCTTTATCACATCCCCATTATCACCTTTGCTCAAAACTGAACAGTCCCAGTCTTTTTAATCTCTCCTCATATGGAAGCTGTTTTATACCCCGATCAGTTTTGTTGCCTTTCTCTCTACTCTTTCCAGTTCTGATATCCTTTTTGAGATGGGGGACAACCAAAACTGCATGCAGTATTTGAGGTGTGGATGTACCATGGATATAGTTGCATTATTTTTCTACCTTATATATCCCTTTCTGAATGGCTTCTACCGTTTTATTTAGCTTTTTTGACTGCCATTGCGCAGATGTTTTTTTCCAGAAAACTATCCACAATGACTCAGAGATCGAACTTGTGTGGTAACATCTAATTTTGATCCCATCACTATAAAAAAAACATAATCCCAACTATACATACAATGCGCATTACTTTGCATTTATCAACACTGACTTTCATCTGTGATCTCTAAAAATTATCATAATTATGTGCTGGTTTGGACTTTAGCAGAGAAGACAGGGCCTTGCTGTTGAGGCTGACCCACTTAGTGCTTGTAACTCCTTAGTATCTTCAGGTAGGCTTTCAGGTGGTCTTGGGTCTGGTGTCTCAAATTTATCCAATCTCTGGGTGGAACCCATAGTTTGAAAATAAAGGACTTTTGCCCTGTAGAGGTATGTTCTGTGTTCTGGTATGCAAATTCTGCCATGGATAGTAGAGAACCAATCATTCTGGTGGTGATTAACATAGCATCAGAGGTGCTGTTCCAAAATTGGATATGCTCTGTTTGACTTTTGTCTGGGGGTAGTAAATGGATACAAACGACTAATGAAGCAAACGACTAATATTCAGAAGGCCTCTGGCCAGAAGTGGGACATACATTTTAGGTGATTTCCTCAGAGGAGAGCAAGCTGATGTAGAGAACCGAATAGGTCATCTTGGAAAATTGGTCTAGTGCAGTGGTTTTCAACCCATGGTCTGTGGATCCCTGGGGGTCTGCAGACTGTCTAAGACTTTCAAAGCAGTCTGCACCTCCATTTGAAATTTTTTAGGGGTCTGCAAATGAAAAGGGGTTGAAAACCACTAGTCTAGTCAGAATTGTCATAAATCTGCTGGATTTGGGTAACTGCACTACGAAGTCTAGAGCAAGACTGCTCAGGATCTGGATAGTAGCTCAAGGGGCTGGAGGACAGTGCGTTGGTCTTGCTATTTTTAGTCTTTGAACAATAAGAAATAGAAGTGAGAGATGAACCGATCCTACCAAAACTGCTATTTTATTAAGGACCATGGTCCTGCACAAGTATTCAAAGTTCTTATGGTTGGTATACACCTGGACTGGGTACGGGGTGTCCTCAAGATAATGGTGCCATTCCTCAAAGGTGGCCTTAATCACTAGAGGAACTTGTCTGGGGTTTTGTTCTGTAGGGGTGAGTTTTCTGGAGTAGAAGGCATATGGATGCAATTGCTGTTGGGGTGGGGGCTGCACCTCTGGGAAAGTACTGCCCCACTTTCTATGTCGGAGGCACCTGGTTAGACAGTGAAGGCTTGTGTGGGATCATCACAGACCAGTACAAGACAGAAGTAAATGCAAGCTTTAGCCATTCAAAAATCTGAACCTCAGGCACAGTGGGACATGGTATTCTGGCAGAGCATGAAGGTGGAGGAGGAGCGGCAGGTCTTTCCAAGAACCTCAGGAGGAACAGCAAATCCCAGGAAATGCTGATAGTCATGAATGTTGCAAGGTGGCACCCAGTGGAGGATTGGCTGGACCTTTCATGGGTCCACCTTGACAACCTCCTGGAGACAGGAGAAACCCCAAAACGTCTGCAGAGGACTGGTGAAAGACATGATTTTCCAGTTTAGTGGTGCGCTACTCTGTATCATCAGAGAAAATCAGTACGTCATCCAGATGAATTGCTACATACTGGTCCAGCACATCCCAAAACATATCACTGGAATGTGGTGGCTGTCTGTCAAACAAACGGCATTCTAAATGGCCATATCTGGTTCAAAAAAGTATTTTTTCCCACTCATCCCCTGCTCTAATGCATACCAGATTGTCTGTCTGCCCACAGATGTCCTGCTTTGTGTATGTGTGGGCAACCCCCACAAAGTCCAACCACTTGGGGGTGAGTGGTAGCAGATAGCAATTCCTGACCTGATTTGGTTCATAATCCAGTAATCTGTGCACAATTGGAGGGTTCCATCCTTCTTCACAAAAAGTACTGGTACCCCAGCAGATGAGCTGAACTTGCAAATAACTCACTTTTTAAAAAAAACCTGACCAAGGAAGCCTGGAGGGCAGCTAGCTCCGGCTCCAACATAGCATAAATGCTCCCAAATGGAATCTTTGTAATTCTATGGGGCAGTCATACTGTTAATGTGATGGTAAGGAGACTGCTCTTCTCTAAATACAGCCATATAATCACTGTATTGGAAGGGGAGTTGGGGTTTAGGATCCATGGGTCATCTGGCCAGGCCAATTACCCTCTCTCGTGGTCCCTGGGAACCAATTGCATGCTTCCCACCTGCTGAGTTCTGGCAGTGCTGCTGACGGAAAGCTGACCTTCAAGTTCTTGCCACTGGAGGTGTGGGTTATGGTGGACCAAGCAGGAGATTCCTATGACTCTGGGTAAATGTGGGGAGTGGATGACATTGAATTTCAGCATCTCCCAACGTCCTGGAATGGTTGTCTTAAAAGCAACTGGCCCAGAGGACAAGCGGGATCCATTAATTTCTGTACAAGGTCTGGGGTGGAGTTGTGAATCTGCAGGGTTCCAGCTACATCCACATTGATGAAGTTATCTGTGGAGCCTGAGTTGGAGTGCCCATTATAGGAGAATGTGTTGGGGATGGCCAGGTATGCATAACACAACTAGAACTTGTAGATGCAATGTCACTCAGCAGGAGTTGGCTTGCTTTCCTGTCAGTACCTTGAATCAATACTCAGGGTTACACTTTGTCAGAGCACCTAGGCAGTTTGCCCTTAGCAGGCACAGGCTGGCTTATTTCCCAGCTCCCTTCATGCTGTTTTTGCATGGGGAAGCCAGAGATGGCATGATCTGACTCCCCACAGTAAAAACAGAGGCTGAGATATCAATGTCGCTCCTCTTTCTCGGCGTGAGTTGCCAGGCATTCCTGCATCTATCGGCTCCATCTGTGAGGCTGGGTTCAATAACCAAGGGTGCAGTTGTAGTATTCTGTTTTTCTCCTCTTGCAGGTCACGCAATCAACTATTGATCCAGGTGGTCAGATCAATAAAAGCATCTAGATGTGCTAGGGTCTTGTTCCATCCTTGCTTGCTTCTCGCAGTTCTCACCAGAACTGGCATAGGTGGGCTGCCTAATTCCAGGAATAGCTGATGTGAGCCGGTAGAAATGCGCTACATGGGAGGTGGTTGTTCCTTGCCCCTGCCCAAGCTTATGCAGGGCAGCTTCTACAATGTGGACGTGACTGGGATCATCAAAGATTGCCCTTAGGAAGATTAGTCCTGACATCAAAATCCTAAGTGACTTGTTCCATTGAAGCTGTGTATAATTCACTGTGAACTGACACATGAACATCCTGTTCCCTTGGCTTTCTAAACCAGCAAAGACAATCGGCATGTCTGGCAGCTCCCTCAATGAGCTTTACAATCCATACAAAACACAGCATGCCACAGTTCGTTATTCTTGGGTGGACTTTCATATATGGTCAGCATGGTAAAAAATCCCACTCATATCTTTCAACCTTTGAAAAAACCTATGGGGGAAAAAGTTGTTTCCTTGGGTATAGCTGAGCTGGATGATCACCGTGCTCCAATGCTGCTACTAATGAACATTATGAGAAGCATCCTGCTTAATATCCCTAACAACTAAACGCATTCTATGCCCATCAGACAGATGGGTCACTGATTGATTAAAAAAAATCCTAACCCAGGAAAGTATCCCTCCGTATATAATTGGCATAAAAATACCCCAGTGTACAATTGCTCTAGCAGCCTCCATACAGAATGATTGAGGCTAAACTAAACAATTAGCTATGTTAAATGAAATGTGACTTAGCTTTGGGAATCCATTCAGCTGTATGATGTGTTTTTTGTGGGTTTGGTGGTGGTGGTGTTACATCAAGAAGTAGATAAATAGGGGAATGAATTAAAGGCCTAGGATTTTGGCTTCTTTTAAAAAGAATAATAAGATTGCCTGAGGCATTACAGGTCAAAAATTCAGTGACTGATGAAATTTCCCAGATATCTTCAGTAACTTTTAGCTGTCACTTGAAAGAAAAGTGAGGGCCCTTGAATGAAAAGTTACAGCTTGGGAAGCTCCCTCAATTTTCTAAATCTCTGGTTTTCTTGTCCTCTCAAAATTACTTTGTATTACTGTGGGAAAATATTTAAATGTACTTCACTGAATTATTTAACCATCACACCTCACTACACTTATTTAAAAATATTAATACCTAGCTCTGATATAGTGCTTTTGATCCCTAGATCTCGAGATGCTTACAAAGGAGGCAAGTATCTATCTCCATTTTACAGATGGGGAAACTGAGGCACAAAGGGAAATGGTTGAGGTCATCCAATGGACTGGTAGAATAACCAGGAAAAGAACCCATGTCTCCTAAGTTTGAGTCCAGTGCCCTTATCTAGTAGGAAGCTACTGGTTCTCCATTCTATTACACGCTGGTTTTCTGTCTCATGCTGCTTTAAATTGACCAGAGACTGTATTTATCCCCTTGGCAGTCTCAGAGATCAGAGTGGTGGAAAGGTGATGAAAGGCCACCTTTTTGTCCCTGCAGTTGCACGAGAGCAGTTCTTAGTGCAGCTGAGGATCTGTACTTTCATGAATTTAAAATATTAAACATAATCTGCTTCAAGTGTGTGTAAATAGTCATTCATTATAGTTGTTCAATGCATTTTGATAATTTTGTCAACTTTTCCCACTTCAATATTTTTTTTTTAAATTAAACATTTAGTTTTTCCCTTTCACTTTATTAACCAACTTGGATGCTGCTCAATTACTTGCATGTTATTGTTAGTACAATTCTGAAGCAATTAATCTGAACCTTTTAGGTGGGATAGATTTGCTTAGACCAGTGGTTCTCAACCAGGGGCACATGTACCCCTGGGGGTACACAGAGGTCTTCCATGGGGTACATCAACTCATCTAGAGATTTGCCTCGTTTGAGAACAGGCTACATAAAGAGCACCAGTGAAGTCAGTACAAACTAAAATTTCAGACAGACAGTGACTTGTTTATACTGCTTTATATACTATACACTGAAATGTAAGCACAATATTTATATTCCAATTGATTTATGTTATAATTATATGGTGTAAATCAGACAGTAAGCACTTTTTCAGTGACAGTGTGCTGTGACACTTTTCTATTTTATGTTTGATTTTGTAAGCAAGTTATTCTTAAGTGAGGGGTAAACTGGGGGGTCCGCAAGACAAATCAGACTCCTGAAAGAGGTACAATAGTCTGGAAATGTTGCAAGCCAATGGCTATCTGCCCTGTTAAAGGTGTGGGAGGGTGGTGAGACTATATGATTCAGAGGTACAATTCCTTCCCTGCAACTCACTTGCTACAGTGGGGTAATAGTTTATTGCTGGCCCTTGCCAGTAAGAGGGTACTGCATTCCACCCCTCCTCTCCACACACTGCGCTTCCCGAGACTCAGCCTATTCCTCATCCAGTAGCGGAATGGGGAGTAGTGGGTATGCAGACCTGGCCTGGGCTCAAGATCCAGAGAGAGCTGGCAGTTATTCATGGTCATGGAGAAAGTTGCCTTACATGAACTGACCCATAGCTAATGTTAGTAATTATGACCTTCAGATATTGTTTTGAAGTCCATCTATTGGTCCATGGTAACTTACTGTTACCATTGGTGTGTTCCATATAAAGGATTTGGCACCTCTTTAAGGAACTAAAGCCATTTCTAGTTTCATGGAATAGGTGCCACACACTTTCAGGGATTTCTTATGAGATCAAATGTGCATTCTTTTCAGTCTGGTTCACAGTTGTGCAGTGGACACTCTCTCCCCTCCTCCGCCCTCCCAATTCTAACTATGAAAAAGCAAGACTTCAGGTCAGATTCACTTTTACAGACCCAGGGAAGCTCAAGTGGCATAAAAGTCCAACTGGTGGAGGCTAGAATAGAAATGAACTAAATGAACATATCCCCATTACCTTAGCTGTGCCCCCGATCCACTCACTGCTTCCCATTTGTATTTTTTGCTGCCATTGTTTTGATTTCATCTGCTCATGTGTGAACATTAATGTTTTTTGTTTTTCCCTTGAGGAGAGGTGACCCTTCGGCTCTTTCTAAGACTTTCAGATTTATGAAAGGGTTGCAGAATGAGGATATAAAATGGATTGGTGTTTCTTATGGCAAGCTAAACTTTTGTGTGTGGTGGTGGTTTTTTTGTTTGTTTTATATTTCAGTGGTCTGCTTGGGAATGAGGCATTTAGTAGGATAGGAAGTATATATGATTTAGTCCTATTTTGAATTGGAATGCACTTAGTGGGAGCATGTATTTTGCTGGCATTTTTTAAAAACATTTTTCTGCACTTATTAGTGAGCTGCCAAATTTTCCCCCTTTTTTAGAGGAATGCATATAAAAATACTTATCTTACTGTATGTAAATAGCTCACTTTTAAAAAGGGGCTTTGGAATGCATTATGTTCTACTTGGTGTTTTAAACAACAGAGGCTCCTTACCACACAAGCATTAAAAGAACCAGCTGGAGAATCAAACTGAAGTTTTTGTACTACAACCTCAGTAATACTCATAGCAGTTTTACTCTCACAAAGGGTACTTTTGTTGTTTTTCTTAAGTCCATTAAGGGTCTGGATAATGACTTTGGGTCAAATCCTAAGAGTTATCCTCAGTGGGAGTTGTGGACGTTCAGTACATCGCAAGATTTGACTCTATAAATATACAGAGCCATTTTCTGCATTTTTGGTTTATATATGGCAGCAAGCTGAGGCATTTTGATAGATTTCTTTTTTTTTCACCAGTGTGCTTTTTTAAAAGCTTTTTTTTTTTAAAAAAAAAGGGAGGGGGGGACAAAATTCAGAAGTGAATCAAACAGCATTGTAGTACAATGAAGCATGTAAAATCTGCCCTTTGACCTATATATCCTGTAGGCATTTCACTTTGATAAAAGGAGAGCTGGTCTAACTGGCACAAGTTACTTTAAACATTTAGAGCATTTAAGTTTCAGAAGCTCTTTACACACACATCATCAAATTTGGGGCTTAGTTCACTATAAATCCACCAAAACAATGCTTTTTTTCTGTATATGCAGTGAGAATAAACTACTGCACCATTTCAAACTGCTGTTTTGTCTTTATCTGCCAAATTCCCTTCTAAATTGCACCGATATGGTGGCTTTGATCTCTCTCTTGTCTGTTTCCAGTTCAGGATCTCTTAATTTTTGAAGCCATTTAAGTCAGTCAGCCTCTAATATGAACAATAATATTGTATCCCTTCAGCTGTTACACAAAGTCTTATGCAAACCATGCACAGTTGTCACTACACTACTAGGTAGGGTTTTGTGGCCTGCCTTGTGCGGGAGGTCAGACTAGATGATCATATTGGTCCCTTCTGACCTATGAGTCTATGAGTCTATGAGCTTTCTTCCTGTGCAGAGAATAATCATCAATAGTAATAATTTACATTTTTATAGTCCTGTTGATCTCCATACATCAGTTTTACACAAACCTTGCACATGGATCACTTTATTCAGCGGCACTGGAGTGAAATGTGAAATCGTTAAAGAGCATGCAATTGCAATGCTGCACCATAGGTTAGAACAGAAAGGGAACCAATGTTTTTATCAAATTTAAGTAGGCAGAATGTAATTATCCTCCTTGGGTTGTATCGGACACACTGCCTCAGGCATGAACATACTGCGCCAAATTCTCTGCTAGTATAAATCCCTGTCATGCTTTTGAAGACATTAAGGTTAAGCCAATTTACATCAGCTGAGGACTGGACCCATACATCCCATTAGGAAGATCACTGACTAGCAAGACTCATGCAGTTTCTTATAATCCCTGAGTTTGAAGCTTGAGTAATGGGCTTTCAAAAGTTGTAGGATGCTGCTGAAGTTGATGTGCGGCTACCTTTGGCCAGACAGGAGTGGGTGACTGGTGACCAATTTGTTACGTTATCTTGAGCAAGTGCTGCACCAAGGTGTGTGTGTGTGTGTGTGCTGGCTGCAGATTGCCTATATGTCTAGGCATTTCCTATTGGCTATTCATAGGGATTCAGTTCCTAGAATGTTGCACACAGTTCTCTTAGAACATTCGTTACCTTGTTAATAAAATGGTGGATAACATTCACTCAAGGAAGGCAGTGGGTTTTTCCATTGTTTGATATTTCATTCTATGGTACTTCGGCTCTAGAGGGATTCTCACATCTGATCTCTCTTAGCTGCAAGGTACATTGACCACTCCTCCTTTCTGTTAGGCTTTGCAGACTCTATAAATACTTTTCCAGTAAAGCTATACTGGTATTACTATACCAGGAGAGCCCCCAGTATGGACACAGATTATGCCAGTAGAAAGAGTTTTAGATTTTCTAATACCACCAATAGCACTCTTCTGTTGGCATAGAATCATAGAATATTAGAGTTGGAAGGGACCTCAGGAAGTCATCTAGTCCAACCCCCTGCTCAAAGCAGGACTATCCTCAGCTAAATCATCCCGGCAAGGATTTTGTCAAGCCTCAGTTTAAAAATCTCTAAAGATGGAGATGCCACCACCTCCCTAGGTAACCCATTCCAATGCTTCACCACCCTCCTAGTGAAAAACTTGTTCCTAATGTCCAACCTAGACCTCCCCCACTGCAACTTGAGACCCTTGCTCCTTGTTCTGTCATCTGCCACCACTGAAAACAGCCTAGCTCCATCCTCCCTGGAACCCCCTTTCAGGTAGTTAAAGGCTGTTATCAAATCCCCTCGCATTCTTCTCTTCTGCAGACTAAACAGGCCTAGTTCTTTCAGCCTCTCCTCATAAGTCTTGTGCTCCAGCCCCCTAAGCATTTTTGTTGCCCTTCGCTGGACTCTCTCCAACTTGTCCACATCCTTTTTGTAGTAGGGGGCCCAAAACTGGACACACTACTCCAAATGCGGCCTCACCAATGCCGAATAGAGGGGAATAATCACTTCCCGCGATCTGCTGGCAGTACTCTTACTAATGCAGCCCAATATGCCATTAGCCTTCTGGGCAACCAGGGCACACTGCTGACTCATATCCAGCTTTTTATCCATTGTAACCCCCAGATCCTTTTCTGCAGAACTGCTGCCTATCTCGTCGGTCCCCAGTCTGTAGCTGTGGATGGGATTCTTCCGTCCTAAGTGCAGGACTCTGCACTTGTCCTTGTTGAACCTCATCAGATTTCTTTTGGCCCAATCCTCCAATTTGTTTAGGTCCTTCTGTATCCTATCCCTCCCTTCCTAGGTATCTACCACTCCCCCTAGCTTAGTGTCATCTGCAAACTTGCTGAGGGTGCAATCTACCCCCTCTTCCAGATCATTAATGAAGATGTTGAACAAAACCGGCCCCAGGACCTACCCCTGGGGCACTCCACTTGTGACTGGCTGCCAGCTGGACATGGAGCCCTTTGCTCTAGCCAATTCTCTATCCATATCACGTCCACCACTTTCCTCTCATCCACAGAACCAGTCACCTCTTCATAGAAAGCAATCAGGTTGGTCAGGCATGACTTTCCCTTGGTGAATCCATGTTAACTGCTCCTGATCACCTTCCTCTCTTCCAAGTGCCTTAAAATGGATTCCTTGAGGACCTGCTCCATGATTTTTCCAGGGATTGAGGTGAGGCTGGCCGGCCTATAGTTCCCTGGATCCTCTTTCTTCCCTTTCTTGAAGATGAGCACTATATTTGCCTTTGTCCAGTCATCTGGAACCTCTCCCTGTTGCATAGATATGTCTACATGAGGGTAATATTGCCAGCAGAGCTATCTCTGTTAGAGGGTGCAGTTTTTTCACACCCTGACCAACACAGCTGAGATAACGTTAGCATGCAGACCTGGCATAAGAAATTATTGCATGTGGGATCGGGAGCAGGTGATCTGGGATAATCCGTTTTGCAGACATTGTGGCAGAGAAGAGGGTGATCTCTTAATCTTTGCTGTGGCACAGAAGCATCAAACACTTAGTGCGCTAGACTCAGCACTAGATTTTCATCAGTGATACTGTACCTCCACCTTCCTTTTTCATGCTGTCAGTAAAGCCATTAACCTGGGAAGACAAAATGGAGGAAAGGGATAGTTGAGTGGGAGATGGAAGGACAATTATGCAATACAATAGGATCCATGTGGCAGGTCAGCATCATCAGAGCTGGACAGAAACTCAGCAAGAATTCTAGGGTCAAGAGACATAATTCTCCCCGAGGGCACAGGTTTATTTAGTTTTCTAAAGTAATCAAGATTAAATACTTGGAAAGCTTCTGGCTACATTCAGATGCCCACTTCTCAAATACTAAAACAATACAATATTAACCATGCAGTTCTTGTCTTCAGCGCTCTCTGTCCTGGCTTCTAAGCAACACCGAGTTTCCCCCTGGAACGGCTCTAATTTTAGCAAGGCTCAGCTATATCTGACCACCTCAAGTGCAGGTAGGAAATGTAGGGCTTCCCTAAGTTATCCTTAGCTCAGTGAGGTCCTACATGGATGACAAAACACAAATCTCAGCAGGCATTTCAAACTAACTTCACAGTTTCCACACCAATCTTTCATCTGCTTGGGTATCAAAAATGCACCCAGTCAGTATAGTTTTCAAGGGGGGAAGCCCAGCAACAAGAGGGGGAAATGACACGAGCTCTACTCCAGAAGTCTTAGCAGCCTACTTCACCTTTAAGGGTTGTGGGGAGTGTGCTTCCATTCTAGTCAGGGTCATGGTGGGAAGGTCTTAAATCAATATCTACCTAATAACTAATGTATGCATGAGTTCTGTCGAAGAGATTTGGCTAACAGGGCAAATTTCTCTTTCCCTGGAAACCATTTTGAAACAGATGACTGTTTTTAAAACAATTCTGACATGCATATGAGTATCTTGTGCTGCTGACTTCATGCTGGGGTGTGGAACAGCCTTGTCATCACAACTATGGCACATGGGAGGTAAATGTGGTCTCTTGATGTCATAAGATGCAGTTGAAAGTTGTGAATATTAAATAGCTATTTCAAACAAACTGCATGGGGCTCAGCAAAACTAAAAGTAATCTCTCCTGCTCCCAATGAAGTCAATGGGAAGTTTGCCAGTGACTTCAATGGATTTAAAATGGGAGCCTCGCTGTGCTCGCTGCTAATCAGACTGAGCCCAGTTCTAAGCAGTCTGACAATATAATAAGCAATCAACTATAACTGTAAAAAGTTTTGATTAAATTCAAATGCACCCACAAATTAAGATATCTTTCTACTTCTTCAGTCCCCCTTTGTCAGCTGTTATGGCCCCTAGCTTTCCTGTTAAGGAGCATGTCCATTCTAGAAACTGTCCTGCTTTGTTTTTTGTCGTGTACAGATCAGAGAGCTGGCACTATATCACAGCAGTGAGGTCATGACGCAGACATGCCCATGTGTTTACATACCTATGAGAGCTCATCGTCCCAGACTCAGACAGCTCTGAGCACGTTTTAATAAGGATTTATTTCATGTTCACTCTGGTTATTGACCTCCGGGATGGGAAGTATGTGCACAACTCAGTGAATCTTCTTGATTTATCTGCTTTTATTTAAGAAAAAGAAGATTAAAACCTCCTCCTGCAACAATCTGATATAAACATACTTGGCTGTGGTTTGTAAGTAAAATCTAAGGAATCTGTATTAGTCTCATATCTGCTGTGTTTTAGTGTCTACAGACCAGACCCTGATCTCGGGCACATTTGTATAAACTAGGCATACATCATTGGTCTTAAGGGAATACAGTTAAAATAGTAAGACAAAAGTACTTTGCATGTACTGAGCACCTTTTATCTAAAAGATCTTAAAGCTCTTTACAAACAAATATAACTTCCCAAGATGTGTGAGACTTTGGGGAAACTGAGGCACAAAGAGGTTTGGATGAGCTAGGGGCAAGATCACTCAGCAAGTCATTTCTGAGAAAGTCAGCAAGTCAGTTCTAGGAATAGTTCTGGTTCCAAGATTGTGAATTAATCACTATATAACATGGCCTTAATGGCCAAATATTATTTAAAAATAGTTGCATACTCAGAAAAGACTTTTGCATTCTTTGTGCTCACACAAAGGGTAGCATATAACTTAAGCAGAAACTTTCATTCAATCCTGCATGGAAATTTAACTTTATTTCACTCTAGGAACAACCTCACAGTAACTCAAGGAACTAATAAGGACAGTAGCAACATACATTCTCTGTTGCATTTTCCCATTAAAATATTGTCCAAATGATTTTCCTTCTACATTAGCTATAAGTTGCCTACGCCTGAGATACTTGCTTTTGATAAAGGCATTGAGTGATATTAAGTGCTATATTTTGAAGCATATAAGAATCTAAAAACAAATTAGAAAAATAACTGCTTTAAAAGGCCCTTATCTGAATTGCATGAACCGAGGAAACTGAACCAGGCATCTTTCCTCTGAGCTGCAAAGAACAGTTCTGAGCAGTGCTCACTGATTTCTGCCTACTAGAGCTGTTCCATCAGTGGATTAAGTGGCATCTCATTTAAACATGTGCTTGAAGCATTACATCAGTTGAACACTTTGTCCCTGGATGTCTAGCAAGCAATTTTGAGGGAAGGATACCATTGCATTAAAATTTCTAAGAGTTGTTCTTCATGCGATGTCTGATACCACTTTCTTCCTCAGGGGCCCAGTCCCACTCTCATTGAAGCCCCTGGAAAGACTCACATTGAAATCAAAGGGAGTTGTATAAGGATCCTGTACTCTGAAACAGCAGATCTCACTGAACAAAACAGTCAAAAAAGCACCAATTCAGCAAAGCTTTAAAGTATGCACTTTAATTTTAAGCATGTGCACAAACTCATCCCTGTTCAGAAAAATCACTTTAAGCACATGCTTAAATCTTCAGTATATGGTGATGTGCTTTGCTGACTAGGGCACACAATAACCAATTAAGTATTTTTTCTCTTACAGCTCTTAACTATGAGAGATCTAGTTATCTCACCAGACCACATTAATCCCTGCTATAACTCAACTCACTTAGTGAATTTGGTTAAATTCATACCTCATATAGGCTTAATATGAGGATTTTAAGAAGATCTTGGTTTGGTGTGTGTATATATCCTTTCTTTTTTTCTTTCACCTTCCTCTAATAGGACATTTGTGCTATCATTGGAAAAGCTTGGACCTTCTCATTTAGAAACTTGCAGTATTTAATGGGGTGAAACCATTAGGTTTCTATAGAAAATGTAGCTTTTTAACAGTAATAAAATTTAATAACAAATTGTGTTTTGACTTCAATAAAGGAATATAGCTTCTTGTCGATTCTATACAATGGTTTTGAAAAAAAACCCAAAACCTTACGGGCGTGGATCAACCTTGGCTGCAGAGAAACCAATTAAAAAAAGACTAAGAAAAAGATGTTCTTGCAAAAACATATCTTATCAAGATATAACCTACAGTATCATCCCAGTGAGGATAGGAGTTTGCTCTCCATGAAATAGGCTGCAATGCCCACATTCAACTACATCTCTACAAATTTGCATGGATCCTAGGGATCCATGAAAGCCTAAGCCAACTGAGCTGGCCCCAGCTCACCTCCACAAGCCCTGGCTCCTTAGTAACTCCTCACTCCTTGGTACTGAGGCACCACAGCATGTTCTGAATGGAATATAGTGAAGCTCAGGAATCTTTGCGAGGCTGAAAAATTATCTAGTTCTCTACACCTGCTGCTTCTTTCCTAGAGCTATGAGAGCTCACTCCTTCCTCCTTCATGGACCTATATCCATGAGAGAGGGTGAAGACTCTGCAGGTTTTGGGGGAATGCTGTTGCATACATGGCTTGGTTCTGCACTGGACGGGGAAGCTTTATTTCCAGTCTTGTGGTGTTTAAAGCCCAACTCCAGGAGTCATGTGATTACATGAGAATTTAGACTTAAAAACTTTTTTTTAATCCCTTATGATTGCAGAGAAGTTTGAAAATATGACCCAAAGGCATTCCACTAACCACTCAAAAATCTGAAGGCAAAGAACCCAATTTTTTTTGCTGGCTCATGATTTTTAAATGGTTTGGGTTGGTCACAGTGGAGAGCAATCTGTGCTGATAGGAGGATCTGAGTCATAGAAAGTTTATCTGTTTCAATTATATTTGACAGCACTTTCCCCCCTGTCTTGCAACTTGACACTCTGCAGACCCCTCAGGCTATTCCAAATCACTTGCTTGCATCTGTTCCATATAAGTCTTTCATTAATTTCCAGAAGCAATGTTCTTGGACTAATAATATTTTTTTAACTTCTCCTGGTAACCCTTCTATTTCCATATCCCCTGAACTTTCATGAACACAGTAGTGCTATGGCAAGATGAAGCTTTAGTATGAACAATGCTATAGTATGGTTCAGATGGCATCTTCATTCTAAACTATTTTCAGACTTGTAACTTTCTGGAAAAGGTTACTCTTTGATTGAAATCTATCGTGTTTATTGGAATGTGTGATCATTTCAATAAACATCATTGCAGAATAGAAAATACATGAACACTGTCACACTTGACTCTCATGTTGCCCATTGAAATAAACAACTGCAAGCATTTATATCAATTTGATATCAAGGAAGCTTTTTCCTTTTCTGCTGGATTTACTCTTTATCATTTGACTCTTGCATGCACACAGATCAGTCACATGATGTTTGTACATTTTATGTGCAACTACTCAATTTTTAAGAGCAAGGGAATTCAATGCAAAGAAATGTTAATACAACATTGGGGATGAGAACTTAAAGAATCCAAGTCAGAATCTTCTCAACCAAAATATGATTCCCACAGCAACATTAACTCACCACACTAAATATATATCCGTGAAGCATAAATCAAACAAGACACAGTTTATAGAGGCATATAATACTACAAATGTACAAGGGGATGACTCCTGAAGAAACTGTAACTTTATCCTGGATTCATTACAGCTGCTGCGGGAACCATGAATTTGAAATTCTGGATTAATGCATGCTTACGTTCTCAACCATAGTGTTCCATTTTTTCCAATGAGTATATATTTCAAATTTGTCTGAAACTATTTCTGGTGATACATAAGGATAATTAGTAACGTGTATTGGAACACCTCCTGCTGAATACTTGAGGTCACTGTTCAGCAATTAAAAATGCAATGGGACACGGATAAAAGCCAAAAATAAATACAGCCTAAATCCTCAGAGGTTCCTGAAATGTCATTGCACATGCAAAATAAAGCAGCCTTTAATATCTCCTTAAAGAGCAGTTGAAATATAGGTGGTTAAACTCTCTAATGTAACCCGTTCCATATTCTTGGGGTTTCTGCTGCAAAGCCATGTTTGCTAAGACTTAAGGTAAGCTGATAACATCAACTATTGATTTGAGAAGTGCAAGAAGAAAAAGAAACCGTGGATGTTTCAAATAGGTGGACTGTAGTGTTTAGGGCTTTACACTTCAACAAAAGAAGCCTGTCATTCACTCTTAGGCCTTGTCTACACTGCAGGCAGTAAACATGGTGTGGCTACATGCTATCGAGAAAAGCAGGCTGTGTGCGGGGGAGGAGGGCTACATGTAGCAGGGAGGCAGTGGGAGACTATACTGCTGAAAATATACCTTAAGGTACTGGTATGTCTCTGCTCTACTCACCCAAGCATTGCTATATACATCTGTGCTAGGGATATGTAGTCTAGCTGCTGTAAGTATAGACATAGTTTTATTTAGATTGTGAGGTCTTCTGGGCAGGATGCTGGGAGGAAGCAGGAGGATGGAGCTTTCTAGGCACAGAGCTCACTGGGTTGGCACACTTGGGGGTTTCTGAGCAAGGACATTGCTACTGCTGTTTGCACCTATTGTGTTCAGGGAAACAGGATTCTGTGTGCGTGTTTGTAAATAAACAAGATTACATTTATAATATAATCTGACTTGCGTCACTGATTTTTCAGCCTGTTGGAAAGAACCCTTTGAGACCCCAAATTTTCTTTAGCTATGTGGGCCAACAATTCCTTTACTTTTAAAAGAAGATCCCTGTGTAGTATATATCTTCCTTTTAGGGAATACGTGCATGGCACTAAATGAGGTTAAGCAGAACATCCAGGAATCAGATTCTAGGAAAGTGAGGTGGACTGTAAATGTTTCATAATAGCTTCATCTTCAAATGAAGAGGAAAACTTTAAATTAAAATTGTATATGGTGAGAATTTATTAGAGTAACAATCTATGAAAAGATTTGTCACGAATTCAAAGGACGATAATGAAATTGACTTAGGACAGAAGTGAGATGGTTCCAGTTTTTGGAGTGTGGTTCTGATCTTGACTGCTAAAACATAGATGGTAGGAATGCAGACACTACATGATAGAATTGCAAGAGCTGCAAAGGGAAACTATTAAATCATGAACAAATCATTAAATTGGAGGAGCTGAAATAATGTGCAAGTAATTCAAAGAAGGTGGTTATAAGCAGATTCAAACTAGAGAAATACGGAGGGTTGGGAGAGGCACTAAGTTCAAATTTGTTTGAGAGCTGCTGAGGGACAAAGAGAGGAGTTGCAATGTCAGAGCAGAGTCAGCAACTTCAAAGACAGATGAGAAATCACCTTTGTTTTAAGTAGTTAGTAATATCAAATGTAACAAAGTGTAATTTATGGGTCTACATATGTACTGTCAGTTCATTGTTTCCAGGATGTATTGGTAACCAATAGTAGTATGGATTTTCTTCTTGGATTTTGTTCAGTGTTATCATGTTGGCCATTATGTTTTTCTTTTTCATACTCAAGTAATAAGGCTGCTCAATTTATTATATTTTGTCAGTTTGGTCATGAATTTTAATGTAACTATTATCAGTTGTAGTTTAATATAGCTGATCTAGGGTGAAGATGTAGTTCTGATACCAATCTGGATTTGATTTAGACAAGGGTTAGGGATTCAACAAAGGTTGAATTTAGAATTTAGACAAAGGTTAGGATTCAACAAACCAAAATCACATAAGCTGCTGTTGTAATATTCTGGCCCATAAGGGTGCAAACCTTGAGATGTCTGCAGTTTTGAATGATGATCTCCAGATAGCAACATTTTGTGCAAGACTTGTGCCATTTTAGCTCAGATTTCATCAGAACTGGTGGTGAAGTAAAATTCAGGCACATTTGTACTGGAAATTGACAATAGATTACTGTGGTGTTCAACTTCAACACAGACTTACAGCTGTGGAGGCAGGTTCAGAACTATGGACTTGAATTTAAGGATATTTAGACATAAAATTATTTTAGTTCACTTTTAAAATACACTATGGTAACATTACTGAGATTGGTAAACGTTTTTCTCCCATCAAAATAACCAATAAACATATATTCTGAATTGAGAGAACTTGTTTCATTATTTGATAGTCAGTGGTTGTTTTGATTATGCTTGTGTTTCAGTTTACTATGCAATATTTCTTTGTCCTTGAGGAAATAATTCTGGTTTGTCTTCTGAATAACTTTTTTTCTTTTTTTAAACAGATTGTTCTGAAAAGGAATAGACTTTTTTTTTTCGTTAAGACACAATTGGTTCAAAGTTCAGTGACTGTTCATACAGGCCACTGTTAATTCAGCTGGTTTCATTTAACATAACTGGCAGAGAAGAGGTAAATGCAGAAGTATATTTAAACAAAGCTTTCAGGATTATTTGGTTTTTAAAAGGAAATAATTAGGTCCCAGGTGCTAGAAAAAATGCCAAGTCCTAAAATCCTGAAATGGATAGTTAATTTTAAGGTTTCTGTGGTATAATGCAGATCCTTCTGACTATGGCTGGGTGGGAATGGACCTTTTTCTACACTGATTTCCTAATTACAAGAACCAACCTTACACCTGCTTAAATCTGGAAAATAGAGTTTTAAAAGGCAGCTTGTGAAGTTAAGAAATGAAGGAGTAGATTACTTGATTTAGAGATTTGTTGAACTGTTGGACAAAGTTAAGTAAGTCCAAGTATAGGATTACTTGCTGATTTCTTGCTAAATTATAAGACCAAAGACTTAGTCAAGCTTGAGTCAAGGCTGAAAATACTTCAGAAATCAGTAACTCTAGGGAAAATGCTATAATAGAACTGTGTAGTTTAGAAAAACAATCTTATGCTTAAAAAAAACCTGTGACTATTTGGAAATACAAGTTATGGTCACCCAAACCATCTATTACCTGCTTCCATCACTAATTATCCCAAAGCTTTTATAGTCACTTCCACCAGTGCAAGATGCATGTAAAATGCCTCTGGAATAGAACGGTAGCATTTTACACTCACTTTGTATTGCTGTAAGTGACTATGCAAAGTACAGAGCAATAAAGCATGAGCCCTGCAGTGTTAGAGCAAGTCACTTTGAGGAGGGCTTCCAATCTTACATATTTACACTTTGTATGTAAAACTATAAACATTTTTACAAGTAGTTTAACCTAGGCAAACTTAATTTCTTAAATTGTGTATCTTTTCAAAATTCTCCTATGAACTCTACCAGGGCTGGATTGTGTTTATAATAAAAACATATCTACATGTAATAAAACAGTTGTTGATACTTAATTTCACAATGTGCCTGCAATTTGGCATATTACACTTTATATGCCAAGGCATTTTTCCCTGATTATGGCCTTTTCACTTAAGGACTTTGTCTTCTGTCAATGGTATTGTACAGGTTGCTAATTTTTGTACATAGTGAAGACTGGAACATGCAGCTGCAGCTATCGAAAGCTCACTGTATCCCACTTCAGCTAAAACAGCATGATGTATCCAGCACATTCAGGAGGCTATACGTGATTTAAGAGGACTGCATCTACACATCCTTGGACAGCTGTATTTATAAAAAGTTATAGAAGTTTAAATTCTCCATTTATGGCCACTGACCTCTATTGGTAAAGTGAGAAATGCTTTGTCTGTTTCTTTAGATTTGTGTGATCTTCACTATAATGTGCATGTGATGTTGGCTGGATTAGAGGGATCATTTATGATGTTATTTAACATCGACATGTCAAAATTACAATAAATCATGAGCTATGCCATGCCAGGTACTGTTAGAAAGGTTATAATTTTCTAAGTCTGATATTGTTTGTGTGTGTGTCATATTTGTATTGAAAGTTATTAATGTTTGTATCTGTATTTACACTTCTGCTGTGTTTCTGGGCGACACCCCAGACAGGATGGTTGCAGCAATAAGCTGCTTAATAGCCCATAAAGGAAACTCATGGCTACAGTGGGCCCAGGGACAGAAACCGGGCTGTACCTGATGAGTCGCCAGGACTTACTCATGGACTCCATCTTTTTTCTGTAAATTTCCATAGCAGCATGGCAAAGGCCAAGGGACTTAAAAGGCAGCTGTACCATCTTCATATTGCCTTTAGTCTTTCTTCAGCTTCAGCCTTAACCAAACTCTGGTTCACGGGTGCTGTGTCGATAAGGCCTGGGAAGGCTTAGCCCTTCCTGACAGGCAGACGTGGCCTGCCCACATTCAGCCCCCGGTGGCATTGGCAGTCTTAGCTGGCGTCTCCGCTGAAGTGGGGTGGAGAGCAGGTGGCTGCACAGCTGGGGCGGACAGCCAGTCCAGGGGCGGAGTGGGTTGGTGCTGCACAGCTGGGACAGGCTGGGCTGGCAGCCGCTCCAGCAGTGGGACCAGGCTGGCCACAGGTCAGCCTGGGGTGGGCTGGTGCTTGGTGCTGGGGTGGGCTGCTGCTGGGGCACAGTGCCACAGCAAGGGCTGGCAGCACTCTAGGGGATGGGAGCACTCAGGCCAGGCTTGGGGCAGACAGTCCAGCCTGGGGGTGGGGCAAGCCAGCAGTGTGGCATGGCCTGGGCTGATGGCACTCCATGGGTTTGGGCAGACCAGCCAGCCTGAAGCTAGGTTGGGTACACACCTGGTGCTGGGGCACTTTGGCACTGGGACAGAGAGGCTGCTGGGGCAAGAGATGGCCAGCCTGGGGCCAGGGTGGGTTGGGACAGTGTAAGGGCATGGGCTCTGGGGGTAGTTGGGGTGCTCTGGCACTCGGACCACCCAGCCAGCCTGGTTGGTGCTTTGGGTGGAAGGGGCAAGGCGGTTCACTGGCCACTTAGGCTGTGGTTGAATTCACCCAGAACTGAGGCTGTGAAACAAAGGACTGAGACCCATCCAGGTACTGGATGTATACCAGAGGGACTATACAAGCCTGCAACTCCACAATTCTACTGGAAAACTGATGTATATGGACTTTGAAGAATATACATTTGCATATATCTAATTGCTTTAATCATTTAACATTTCTCTTATAGTTTATTTCTTTCCTTTAGTAACAAACTAAAGGTTTATTATAAAAGGATTGGCTGGCAACATGGTATTTTGAGTAAGATCCAAACTTATAATCTGGTAAGGTGGCATCTCCTTTGGGGTCACGAGAACCTTTTTGGTAAAGAGCATAGTTTTAAATAACTTACCTCTTTACTGGACCTGCTGGCTGATTGGGAGCCGGAGACTGAAATGCAGTAAAGAGGGCTGTATATATTTTGTTTTAGCTTCTTGATAACCAGAATGGGAAATCAGAAGCCCTGTTTGTGGCTGATTGCGAAGTCTGACTTCAGTGTCACCCACCAGTGCTGGGAGAATCTGCTCTCCTTTTGCAGCCTGCCCTGACCTTGGCATTTTCAGGTGGCTACCCTAGGCATGGACGGGTCACAGGACATTTCATTTGTGATCTGTTCTTTCAAGTGGAAGAGGAGTTGGTGAGAGATCTTGCATGATGATGAGGTTTAGGGTTATTTGTTAATTTTGGCTGGTGTGGGGGGACAGTTAATTTGTTTGGCTGAGCTTAACTGTTCATTTCTATATTTCTGAACAATAGTTTACTTTTTTACTAAATGGGATCATAATTTCAAATGTGCTGGTTCCTAACCCTAAACAAGCAAAACGCCAAATTCTTCTAAACCTTCTAATGGCCTTAGTCCTCACGGAAACTAACAGAATACAAAATAATGTGACTTTTTAGGCTGACATTTTTTGAGGCAAAAAATTAGGAAAATTTCCAAGAAGTCAAACTTTAGTATTTCAATAGAATACAAATAAACAAACAGATCACATATGGAAACTTCATGCAGACTGCTGTGCACTTGACAAAGTTAGATGGGTCAAGGCATCTGAATCAGATGTGTAATGGAAAGCTAGTTTCAATAACTATAGAGCAGCAAATGCCGTTCTATAACTAGGTGTTTTCCTTGCTGTACTATCACTGCAGAAATGTATAGGGCCACATTCTGAACTCGTTAACCAGGCAAAACAAGCCTTTTAAAAAATGGATGTCCATTCCTGTCTTGTTGCATGTATATAAATCTCTCTATTGCATAGAGTTCTGTCTATATAGAGAGACTAATATATCTCTACGAATTCCCTGTCCTGTTAAATATGATGTTTTACTGTAGTAACATAGTTTACATCCCATAAACAGATGGGACATGTCACCACATGACGAGTCACTGTGGGACATAGGAACAGATGTGCTGTTTAAAAAACTGTGGTCAAAATATCTAATTTATGATTTAAAGAAATATTTATTTTTCAAAAGTAAAAGATTTCCTAGCCACAGAAAATGTTGATTTAGTAAAGCTCATGCTTTTAAGTTGTAAGAGTTCATGGTTTTTACAAATGAATATTGTATTGTATGGTTCCTGTTCTGTTTACCTGTAATGAATTAAAAAAAAATCCAAACTATGAACAATATATTTGTTTTATGTCAATATCAGAGCCCAATAATTTAGTCCTTACAAATGAAAAACTCACTTTCAACAACACAAACTTTGCCTGAGCAGGATTTGTGGCACTGGGCTTTTAATTGGGGGTATTAGGCTAGCCTAACATCATGGATTTTATACAAACCTATCACATTTTTTCAACAGATGATCATTAGCTCACTGTATTTTAAGCAATATGGCTATAAAATGTGGGTTTTTTCCAGTAGAATTCTACAGTGACTTTTAGGACTCTTTGGTGAGATTATAGGCTTCAGGCAGGGCTGCAAGCACCCTACAGAAGGACTCTTCCACTATTTTTCTTTATATTGCTAAGTCAGTAGTTTGTATTTCTTTCACTAACTTTAAAATGTTAAGAATGTATTATTGGACAGATGTCACGGTAATAGAATTTGTGCTGGACTCCAAGCCTTTGCGCATTCATAATAAATGATAGACTGCTATGCATTTTGCAAATATTTATTGAAATAAATATTGGACTCCTTGCTTCTCAATGGAAAGTAAAATTGTGTATAGATTTTAATATTGGAATAGATAGCTCCTGATCTAATTATGGTTTATTTTGGAAGTAAATGAAAAGTCACAAAATTAGGGGGAGAGGTGAATCTGAGAAATAAGAGTTTGAGGCAGGACGTTCCACAGCCCAATGGCCATTTTATTGATGGTCTGGTGGGATACCATAATATTTAATCCCAAGACTATTAATACCTTTCACACCAATGGGTGACCAAGGCATAAGCTGCAGGTGGCTTGTGACAAATGAAGGAAGAAGAGAGGTGGCCAGAGTACTTATGACAGAAATTATGTCCTTCACCACACTTTCTGCAAAGTCTTAAGCTATGTGACTATTCTGGTTGGCTGACAAGATCATGAATCTCTGCTATCTTCACTCAAGAATGGAGTTATTTCTTGCTGTGAGAAGTCTTCCTTCTCCAGTCACCAGACTGTATTAATTCAGACAGATTGGTTGGCAATTCCATGTAAGGGGATGACAAATGTAAAGCAATCTCTAATGAAGATTTAGGCAGTTTTTCACGACGAACTTCTGGAAGTGCTGGTTGAATTTCAAGATGTGACCCAAGTCCTTCATGGCTGGTAATATCTAGAGTGAGAGCATGGCTGTGACTGCTACAAATTTTGCCTCCTTTTAGGAGGGCGAAGGTCAGTATCTCACAGCTTAATAAAGTCATACACCAAAAATATTGCTTGACAAATTTATCATTTATTGCCCTGTCTATAACCACCCTTTATAGGGGTAAGAGCTGTGGTAAATCAGCATCTGGAAACCTCAGATTTCCTTGATTTATTTCCAAATTGCTGTAGACTTGAGTTGTCTTAGTTAGTGAGCTCCTTCTGATGATGGAAAATTGTCAGATATGCATATTGACTTTTTTTTCTGTATACTAGCCTTTGGTACTGTTGACCCTGAGTCAATTTTGCATTTGCAGACCTTGCTGGGATAGGAGGCAGAATAGTCCCCATTTTCCTCTTGAAGAATATCACAGAAGGAGGTGTTGGACCCTCTACCCCAAGGATTTTCTTATGTGGGATACCACAGCAGTTGATTGTCATGTCTCCCTGCTCAACGTATGTAAGACCACAATGTGATAGAGAGCTGGTTTAGGTTGCAGTTGCATCAGGAATTAGATCATTTTTAACAGTCCTATGTTTGCCCAAGACAGGAGCTTGGATAAGAGCTAGATAGTTGAAGCTCAGGTAGTGAAGGTGATATCCTTTAGTGGATGTGATATGCACAACATTTTTGTTAACAGGGTTCAGAATCTAGGAGTCCAAAGGAATCCTTGCTTTTTTCAGGTCCGCACTAGTCAAGAGTGTATCGCCGCTTGGCAAATGAGCATGACCATTCCCATATGGGTGGGATCACAGAAATGCATTCTATTATGGGGTTCCACTGAAGAATACTCCAATTTCAACTAATGCAGAATGTAATTGACTATTTGCTTAGGGATGTTTCTGGCATGGAGCATATTAATCCTTTACTCCTTGGGCTGCATGGAATTTCATTTTCTTTCCAGGATATCAATTTGGATTTATAAATCCATAATGGATTTGTTCAGGAGAATCTTAAAAACTGCTCCTCCCTTTCTGTTCCAAACTGGCATTTGGGATTGCCTTGGACACTCTTAATAGACCCAAGATTCTACATGTGGAGACTGAGACAGGGTGTCTTCCATAAAGGATCTTTGAAATGGGAATTTGCTACTTCAGTGGTCTGATCCCCAAATTATTTACTGTCCATGCACATTGCAAGGCCTAGCTATAGTCAGTCAAATTTGAATATATTTTTAAGTGACTTTGTGCCAATTTAATTTGGGCTAATGTACCAGTATAGTAGTTATTTTATAACTTAAGTGCATTTCATAGCCTCTTTAAATACATAATTAGCAACAAAAACACATACAAGTCTTGTTGGAAAGTGTTCCTTATAGGCATACAGGTCATGCCATTCAAAGACTTTTTTTTTAAAAAGAAGGCATTTGAGAAAATGGTCCAGCTATTCTTCTCATTAAAGTACATCTTTACATAGAGAAAACAGTAGCTGGGAGGAAAATGTTCAATGCTGTATGAAAATACTTTTGTCTCATTTTTGTGCAAAATAACATTTAAACTTGTTCTTTCTGGGGATAAGAGGACAAGGGGCTGGTTTTGTTTTTCGTTTCTTTTTAAAAAATTTTAGATCCTTTTCTTAAAAAAAAGAAAAACAGTTGTATAACATCCTTCTTTCATAGGACAAGAAAATGCAGGAGGAAAATTTCATGAAGATCATTGACGATGCCCCCCTCAAGGAATTTGAATATACTATTCTGTGAGGTAATGGAGTTTTCTAACCCCCACAAATCAACATTTGGTTCACTTCCATACCCAGCATGTTCCAGAAGATCCTCAGGAGGACTAGGCCATCCATTCAGATATCTTCTGTCCCTTCATCAGCATTGTGTGCCTTTCACATCCATGCTGCAAGACCTCACCCTGCCTGGAAATGTCATCAGAGCCCCCTTAAAGGTGGTATCACATGCTACATTAACCTCCCACAACAATAAGGAGGGGTGTGGGTGTCCCAGCCCTGCCTCTAGGACTACCTCTCCTGCCCTCTTTTTAGGTATGATTCTGCAAATCCAGAGAGAGTTCTCCATAGGTTCTGGGGAAGAAGAGGATGGTGTCCTAGATGTGCTCAGTTCAAGGAAGATCCCTATAAAAAGCCCTTTCCTGTTCTAATAATTTTGTAGGTGGAAGTGGAGTGGCAGTTATGATATGGTTAAGGATGACCAATGATAAAGAGAACTTTAGGCAATATGCAGGCAGAAGTAACAGAGCCAAAGCCTACATTTTGAATGGTTCTGATGGGAACTTGAATAGGAGAAAATGGGAAGTGTTTTCTTAAGTATTTAGCACAGATCTACTGTATTGCTTATTTTCTAGATGTGCCTGAGGATAGGTAATTCAGATGTGTGGTCATTCTTGCACATTGTTCTAGCATTAGTTTGTGGGTTTCTGAAAGGTTAATGACAGGTACAGCTTGTGGCTTCAGCTGCCAAAAAACTGCTGCTTTTAATTACTCTCCCAGGGCTCTCAACATCCTATCTTAAAAAGGAGCTGATGAGCCAAGATGTGCTCTACATGTATTTTTACTGTGTACCAGAATTCCAGTGACAAATATTCAATTAAATTCAACATACATTAAAAGAATATTAAAGTTACAAAGTGAAACACTCAATAGACAGGAAATGAGTTATTCATAACCTTAACTCTGTCTCCTTGTGCATCTGCATTAAGATAATTTAAATACCGGTACATGCTTTCATACCATTATTTGCTCAGAACCCCTTCCCCCCCTTCAAGAGGAAGTTTGACTTCAAGCACAGGGCCAGTAAAAAATGGAGCATAAGTAATACATGTGCTGAAACTCTATTTTGAGTCTGCATGGACATTGAGCTAACTTTACACATGGGTGAATATTTTTTTCTGCCTCAGTGTGCAGGATGGAAACAGCCCTTCCTCATTCTATATGGAACTTTAATATATTGTTCTCAAGGGCAGCAGCTATACTTTTGAATTTCCCCCTTGGGAACGGAAACCCCACTGACCTCTTCATGTCCTCGTCCTGATTATGGCTACATTCAGCTAAAGAAAATACCATGGGACATACATGAATAATCATAATTAACCAACACAACTTTACTTTTGACTATCAGGAACTGAATAGGCATTGAACTGCTCATCATCAGCCCATGAGGGGGAATAGTCAGCAAATCAGTATGAATTATATTTGACATTTCCTTGGTGCTTTCACTATGCAATCAACTCGTGGACACTTTGAATAGAAAAATTCATTTACTCCTGGCAAACTATTTGCTCAGGAAACCTAACTTCTGATCTACCTGATATATCTTTCAACTGAGTGTTTTTTATTAGAAGTCCCCATCCCTTGTTCAAAAGAGGTTTCAGTGAATTATATACATGGTAGTGTAGTGTGATATAATGGTTTTTATTAGTATGAGTGTAGGATAGCCACATCCCTTTTGTCTTATTTACTTTCAGAAAACTAATCAAAATAATACGTATGATAAGAGTGTGATTGACTGAGAATTAGAGCCCATTTTCCAGCCCATAGTTATCCAGGCTGCTATCTGGAAATGCAGAGCATCTGTTATTTTTAAAAGTAATTATTCCTAAATGTGTTTAGAGTCATTAAATTAAAATAGCAGTACTGTTTGCTGCTGCTGTCTCCCAGGATAACACATACTGTACTGTGTACTTTTTTGGTGCTGAATCATCTTTTATCAACCAGTTTAAAAAAAATAAAAGAGATGGTGCCAAGAGTTGCTTTAGACAGACGTCATTTGGGGTCTCTAGTTTAATAGGGTGCAAATATACCCTAAAATTAAAACCCAATGCTCTGTTTATTTCGGCTGTTTGGGAAGCAGTCAATAAACTCACAACAACATAGTCTCTCTAGTGCGGTTCCAATGTCAGCTGCTCCTGTGGCCAACTTTATCTACTGTGAATGGACTTCATTCAGTTTCCCCATCCTCCACATACAGTAGGCTGACTATCCAGGAACCATATTTTATTTTCAGCGTCTGTTTCTTTTCCACTGCAAATAAAAACAATATCTTATTTATGCCTCCGAGGTTACACTGCTGCCACTTTTCCTGCGTTAGAATATAATATTTTACACTTACATAATGTAACCCAAAGGTCTTTCTTTGAATCTGTGTTCAGGTACCACTTCGCCCATCCCTGAGGAGCAGCTGCCAGTAGGTTGAAACCCAAGAGCTGTTTAACTGGGCACATTAACACTACATAACAGTTCCAGTCAGTACTTGCATCCAACAGTGATGGAGCTGCAGGAAGTCCTAAGACAGCTAGAAACTGTGGAAAAGTACCGTATGCTAACTGTAAATGCTATATTTTTTTTTCATATACAAATATCAAGGTGATATAGTGATGGTGTGCACAATATACCCCAGGCAGGAGCACCTTCCTTGCTGCCTTCATGTTCCCTCCTTACTTTCCTCCAGTGCAAAGTTACAGACTTTTTCCCTCAGCATTTCTTTCTGGCTCTGGCCCTTCTATATTTGGCTCTGCCAAACATATGCATACTTCAGAGCCATTTTGTAAGTGTCTGCTGCCTGGAACTGGTAAATACTGCTGTGTTTTTCCCCAGTTTCCCTTTTCTTATGCCTGAGGAGATGGCACTTTCCCAGAAGCAACCCTATAGTTTGAGTCTGATTTTTATCACAAAGACAAAAGTTATCTCCACCGAGTAGTTGGGGGAGGAGGCACAGTGTAAGTCTCCTCAGTAACCTCAGCTCTGCCTTTCAAATGGCATCTTACTTCTACACAGAGCAGACACCAGCAAAGGTACATTATATATAGAAAACAAAATGCTATTGGTAATATACATACAACAAAGCTGCAGTTTTTCTTAAGCTCCATGGGTGGATTTTTATGCAAATTGTATAATGAACTATTTTGCAAATCATATGACCACAACCATCAGCTTATGGCCAGCACACCCTGGTGCAAGCCATGGCAATTGTGTCTGCGGTAGGTGGGAGGTGTTTGTTGGGCTGTTAGGTTATGCTGGGTTCAGGCATTGTTCTGGGCCTGAAGCGCTTGAAAGAGCTCTTTCAATGACCAGTTCCAACTGCTTCTGCATAACAGAGCACAGGTTTCTGTAGTGCCTGGCCCAGATCTGATGCCAAACCACTTTGGTTTGGTCTATAGTGCAAGGTACAAGTGTGTTTGCTACACCCATGCATACACCTCTAAAACTATGCATAATTGAAGAAGACAAAATACATCTATTACCAAATGTTGCATCTAGCCAAGATAATGGGGCTGAACTCATTTTCCTTGCAATAACCCCCACTTTAGCTTAGAGGATCACAAGAGGAGATGACCTCAGCTATATGTCTCCGCTGAAAGCCAGCACCTCCAATAACACTCCTAGAATATAGCATCCTTATTGAACTAGGGAGCAGACTGCAGTATAGGCATTCCCTGGGTGGCAAATAAAAATTCACGGCTGGTCCACGCCAGCTGACTCAAGCTGCGGAGTTGTTTAATTGCAGTGTAGACTTCTGGGCTTGGGCTGCAGTCTGAGGTGGGACACTCTTACCTCGCTGGGTCCTAGAGCCCAGAGTCCAGTCCTAGCCCAGAAGTCTACACTGCAATTAAACAGCCCGTTAGCCCAAGCCCTGTGAGCCTGAGTCAGATGCCATGGGCCAGACGCAGGTGTCTAATTGCGGTGTAGCTGTACCCCCAGAGTCAGTAAAACCATTTTCTGCAATTCCTTTGGTTTTTGTTGGCATTCTCACCTCCAAGTACAGAGCAGGGCTAATCTTTCATAGCTTCTAAAAGCTACTGAGATTCTACCCGGAGGCAGTATGTCATCGATTTACCTGTGACCAGGAAATCATCTCTGTTTTCAGAAGGATATGCTGTACTATATTTGAACTCCTCTTCACCCTTGTGTGACGAACTCTGATCCTCTACTATTTTTGAATGCATATTATGAAGCAGAAAACCTTTCTTTCCGGAACCTTTCTTGTTCGCCTCTGAAGTGATCTTTGACTCTATTGTCCACTAATACGTCTCTCCTACCCAAGTACTGAATTCAGATGTTCAGTCAGCATCCTCGCTACTAAAATGTTTTGGTCAGAAAAGTATAAACTTGAGAGTGATGTCATGTAGCAATTCCATGCCAGAAATAATACCTCTTTTGCCAGAGAACACACTGCTGGGTAGATGGGTGGCTCCGAATCCCTTGAAAACTTAAGTGACTGCAATTTTCCTATACATTCCTGGTGGTACATTACATCATCTCTGTCAGAGAATGTTAGCCATTTGCCTAACGTAACTGACCTTTGTTATATTTATTTACAAGGGACAAGTACAACAGGCACCTGTTGACCTGGTTAAAATGTTTCTTGCTGAAGATACAATACTACTTATTTTTTTCATACTGAAGCTTATATTTTTATCATGATCACATTGTGGTAGGCACTGTACAGACAAGTAATACAAATCAGTGTCTGTCTCACAGATCTCTCAACAAATGTACATGTCAGATAGGATACAAAAGGTGAAAGAAACAAATGAGATGGAAGGATGAGTGAACAATAAAACAGTTGATCACAAAAGCAGAAGTCGGTCACACTTTTTAAAATACTTGTATTGTAAAGTCATGTCTTGTTCTGCAGCAATTTAGAGCTCAAGATTTTTTGGGTTTCTTCTACTGTTGTCTAGTGAGAACCTACTAATACAGTATACTATAATTAGAAGGGGGAAAATGTCATACAGGTTGAATGATCGTGTATTCTAAAAATTAACCTGAAAGAAAGTTCGCTAAACCAGAAAAAAATGAATAGGGTATTGAAAACTGGGGGGGGGCAGGGAACGGGACAAACCCAAGTATGAAACTTTCCAAAATACTTGTAAAAAATATTTTTTAGAGTGAAAAATGTTTGAGGTTGGACCTTTCTACCATCAGATAAAGTTTTAAAACTAACACAAATGACAGCAGAGAGATTGGGAAATGACTCTCAAGGGTATGTCTGCACTAGAAATGCTACAGTGGCACAGGCGCCAGTGTAGTGTAAATATTTTCTACAGCAAGGGACGGGGTTCTTCTGTTGCTGCAGTAAATCCACCTCTCCTGAGAGGCACTTGCTAGATCTAGCAGCATCTACAGCAGGGGCTTTGGTCAACTTAACTACATCTCTCAGGGGAGTGAATTTTTCATACCCCTAAGCTATGTAACTAAATTGACCTAAATTGTACGTGTAGGCCAGACCTAAGTGATGTGGGCCCCTGCTTCCCATCTGCTGCATAATGACAGGAAGATATGCTTACTAATCCCATGACAGGAGAGAGGAAGTGACAGGTACACCACCTGTTATGCCCTTTCTTGCATAGGTAGCCCTTCCACTCCTATGCAAACCATATCAAATTGGGGTTCTGCAGAAATTCTAGTGGTAGGACAGAGAAGGGTTGCATATATGGCATGCTTTATTATTGATTTCCCCACTGCAAAATATAAATACACCACTGCTTTTGGCTGTTCAAAAGAATGGCAAGTTAACTGCTCCTTCCAAACCCCTTGCATGGGTGTCTGTAGGCATGGCATGGGGAGAAACAATGGTTACTGAGTCCTTTTTTGCTGCCAGTGTCAGGGATGGGGAAGCCAGGAATATGCAGGGCATGTCAGATGCTTTGTGAGGATGACATTAGTACTGGGGTGAAGATTTTTTTCTGATTCCTTTTATGTTGCTCCTAATTACTAACCAAAAGGTTTTCAAATATAGAAATATGCTAAACTTTGCTGCTAAAATTTCTCCTTCTGTGTCTCTTCCTTTCCCCATAGAGAAAAAATGTTGGTCTATATCTAAATCACTGGAGATTTTAAGAGCAGATTAGACAAACACTTGTCAGGGATGGTCTAGGTAATACTTAGTCCTGTCTTGAGTGTAGGAGACTGGACTAGAAGACCTTTTGAGGTCCCTTCCAGTCCTAAGAGTCTATGATTCTATATATCTGTTGTACTGGTCATTTGCTTCATAATTTGTAATGTCAATTTAATTCCTTATCCTTATCCTAGAGAGGAACATTAAACTGGGTTTCATTACTTTTTACCCTGATGAAAACTCTAGAAATGTGGGCAAGTAAAATAAAAGTCAACACTTTGATTCAAAATAATAATAATTTTTAAAAAATCCTTCTTTTTTTCATTCCTATTTTCTTCCTTTTTAAAAAAAGAGAAACTAGTGTGTTATCTGAATGGTGAATGGTTTCATTAAACATACACAAAAGATAATTTAACTTGGTGATATGGATAGCCTACAGAAGGGTTGTTTATTTACTTTCAAGTGTAAGTAGAAATTGGGCTTTAGCCTCAGTTATGTAAGAACAGAGGAGTATGGGAAATTGAGTGAGGCATTGTGAGGAAAAATTAAAGATAAGTTGGAGACAGCAAGATGGGAAAATTTAAGTTAACCCTGGTCTTGACCTTGCTAAGTGATGGCTATGTTTTGGTTATAACTGATTTTAGCAGAGATTTTAATTAATATATTTGGAATATTTTGGGCAAAATGATATCTATAATGATAGCATGGGAAGGCTTTTGGTGTGGGTGTTCACTTACATAATGTGTAACCTGTTAGGTTACAGGGCAATAAAACTAGACTTCAATCTATTGTCAGTGGACTGATCACCCGTTGGATCACTATTCCATTAGTGATTGAGAGCATAATTGTAGTACGGTTTAAATGATAATTGTATGTTTGTTTGCTTAATTAAGTGTTTTTTTCTTAAAGTTCAGTTCCATCATTCAAAGTGTCATCCAGTTAAAATGTCTGTAACCTATCTAGAAGCTTGAACCTGAAAACTTGGTTTGGTTTACTACATTCTGAGCTATAACAAATTAACATTAATTGGAAATATTTAAAATTCAAGGTTACATATGTTGTACTCTACAAGTATTTTTTTTATATGAAGTTAAGATATAACGTTAGTCTTGGTTAGAACTCTTATAGACCATGATAGAAATGTTTTACAATGAAATGCATTTCAGTCTTTCTTGAAATAAGCACTTCTTGGCTGGAACTTTTTTTGGGGACCCGATCCAGCATCCATTAAATCAGTTGAAAGCCACATATTGACTTCCATGATGTTCAGGAAAAATTCAGTATTTCAGACTAAAGTCTCAAGTTGGAGGTGTGATGAAAAAAGTTCTCATGCTACCAATATTCAGAGGGACAAGATGTACAAAAAACTGCAATTCCCACTAGGCACTCTGTAAGAACTTGAAGATTAATGCTCTGTTTTAATTTCAATTTTTTTCTATCGTTGCCCATTGGTATATCTAGATTATTTATAAAGGCTGGAAAAGTTAATCAAGGAATTTGTGCAGGAGGGTTGGGTCTGTGAGATAAGAATATCTAAAGGTGGTAGAGTTTTAGAACATAAATTGAATTTCAATTTAACTAGAGGTAGATTTCAAACTGTATAGTGAGAACTGGCTATTCTGGAAGACGATAGTGGCCTCATAATTTAACTCCTTAAGTAAAGCTTTTATGGTTTTGGGTTTTTGTTTTTTTTTTTAAGTAATGGTCACTGCTGATGTTATGGCCAGGGACTGTCCCTTTTCTACATGTTTGTACAGTGCTTAGCATATTGGGGTCCTTTACTGGGGACTCAGGCTGCTAATGTCAAACTAACAGATGCTTGGTCATTCTTGGAAAGTGTTAAGCCCCTCCTGCGGAATGCTGAGTGTCCTCCCAATTCCCACTGAGTCATTCTCTTTCTTCACCCCCTTCAGTTACAATGGAGAGTGGGCCAGAGAGTGATATTAAGAGTGAGTCTATAGCCCACTGGTAAAGGCACCCACCTGGGGAGGTAGAGAATAGCACACTGGGCTGAGAGTCAGAAGAATTTGGGTCTCACCCTTGGTCTACCTTTAACCAGCTACATGATCTTCACCTGCTATATGATCTTCAGACAGTCGCTTCCTCAATTTACCCTCCCAGCTTTTGGCTGTCTTGTCTAGTGTCTCTCACCATATGTTGGCCCAAAGGAGTTCTGAATATGGTTGGGACCTTTTGGTCCCACTAGGTGCTACTGCAATACAAATAAATAGTAGTGATGGTGATATTAGGAGATAACAAATATGTAACTTTGCAATGCCACTGTTAAATCCATTTCACTCAACTTAATTAAAAAATGGATAGAGAAAATGACTGTCCGTAAATGTGGCACATGGTGTAAACAGATCTATGAACAGAAACACAAAATATTGCATTTCTAACCCCATGAGTGCCTCACCAATTCAACTACCTGAATTTCAAGTTCTTCATGGTTTGAAAAAATGAGTTTATATAGGGACAAGGGTAGAGATGACTCATATAAAATATTGAATAGGAACCTTGTAATAGCTTCATCTGTATACCTTGGCATATTGGCATATGGTTAGTTTTTGCTTATTATGGTTGGCAGTGGCGGTAGACTGACATACAACTTGGTAGGCTAGCTTGCAACTTTAGCTGTTTGCATCATAATATTGAATGATGGCATATTTAGCTTTATTTCTGCCAAATTTTTATGATAAATTATTTTTTAAATTTCCAGATTTGCTTGGATCTAGCAATTGGGAAGCACTCTAAGGATAAATCATATATACACATTTTACATGAAGCTCTGTTAGGGTGACTTAGATTCACATAATAAAGAAAAAACAAAAGCTGAATACAGTCAGTCTTGAATGATTTTGAGTTTATCCAGATGTTTATATGAATATTGTCATTAAGTTTTAGTCTTGACAAAGGATTTGAAAACATGATCATGGATCTGTTTTACTGAATTTTAATTCTAACGCAGCCCATTTTTAAGATATAACCATCCAGTCCTTCTGACATACATGTTCTGCTCTTCTAGGGCATCATCATCTAGGGAAGAATTTGATCTGCAGAAGCTAAGGCAATCCTCATCCACTTTGTGTTATGCCATGTAATCTATGTTTCATGATGGTAGAACATCTTGTTTGAAAGCCTAGAAAAAGAAAAGAAAAGCATTAAGGACTAATGAAGAGAATCAGAAAAAGGCTTATGAACCACTCAGATCCTTAATCGTATGGTCTTGGCACAGAAGAAGTTTTCATCTACAAAAGCCATTTTATGGTGGTTTTCTAAATGTTCACACAGCACATTGAAGTATGTACATTGGGTTAGTGGGAGAGGTGGTAGTGAAGGTCCAACGCTAAATTCAGCTAACAGTATTTTATTATCTTCATATAAATCCTATTCATATGATCAGCAGTACAGGGTACCCAGTGTGTCTCAAAGAGTAGGCAAGTGCATGGGTCACAAGTGAAAACGTAATAAATAAATAAATAAATAGACTTCTCACTTTTTTCCTGCATCTATTTTTTTTATAAATGTTTAGAAACAATGTTTCTCTTACAGGATGAGAGCAGGGGAAGGAGGAAGATAGTGGGAGAGAAAGTAGAAGAGTTGGGGACTTAAAAGGTGGGAGAACCTGTCTTCCCTTGCTGTAATTTGTTTCCCTTTCCTTTGTTCCAGTTGTGGGGCTTGATTCTACACTTACTGAAGTCCTTGCAGACGCGTTCATTAACTTTCATGGAGCAGGACTCTGAAGAGGAGAGTTTGGGACTTAGTTTCTCCTCATCTTCTCTTCCATTTCACTTTTTTTAAAAATTCTTTTTAACTCCTCTTTTTTGCCCTATTGCAAGGGTGTGTATTTCTAATGAAGAGTCAGATCTTCTTTTGCCTTTCCTTGCAGGGTGGTCCTTTCTTGATCACATGTGACAACAGGAAAGGCAATTGTATGGATGTTTCTGCCTTTCCCATTTGCTCTGACTTAACATTTCAATTCTCATAGCTCTTGTATCCACTTTTCAGTGATTGACTAAAATAGATAAATAGGTAGATCCTTGCTACGAGTATGTGATACTTTTAGGAAGTTACCATCAGTTATCTCAAGCATGTAAACACCAAGGATGAAATGCTGGCCCCATTGAAGTCAGAGGCAAAACTCCCATCATTTCCATCAGGCTGAGATGTCACTCCAAGGATGGAGAGAAATTTGTTTATGGTGGCACAAGGAGATGTAGTACAAGTAATTTGATTAACTTAAGGAATAAATTCCAATTAGTAAGATAAATTATTCTGTGGAACAGTCTCTCAAGGGAAGTAGTGGAAGCCCTATTGCTTTAAACATTGCATATTTTAAACTAGGCTAGAGCAAAGCACTGGAAAACATAGTGAGAATCCTACCCTGTTAAGGTGTGGATTAGATGACATAATAAGTATATCTCCTCTCCAATTTCTGTAAATTTCTTGGAGCTTCAACTGCTGCTGCCCTTCTGTTTTCTTTAACAATTGGTCCCAACTCCATAAGTTAGGGCTAGATTCAAAGTTGAAGGCAAAGGAAAGACTTCCATTGACTTCAGTGGGGTTTGGATCAGGCTCACAATGAATAATGCATTCAATTTCCATCAGTGGTTGATCTGTGATGACCTCTTTCTGACTGCTATGAATCTAATGGTGCTTGTAGAAGAAGACAGGTGAATTTCAGCCTCTCTGGGAACTGTGACGCCTGCTCATAAATCAGTGCTTTGGCTTTCCCCTATTTCTTTAATTTCTGTTCTCCCATAAACTGTACTCTGAGTAAAAATGTATGACCTCTGATCTTCCACATTCCCGTTTCTTTTGCACAACAGGTGGGCGGGGAGACGACAAACATTTTTTTCTAAGTAGCTTGTGTAAAAGTGGCTTGTACAAAAATGCAGAGGGAATGTGAATATTTATGAAATTTGGTTGTGATTCTTCTGACTTGTATCAGTGTTCAGCTCTGTAACTCCAGTGGAGTTACTCCTGCTTTACTCTGGTATAAGAGGCAAATGAAGCACCTTTTATCCCTATTCCACCAATGAGTTTCTGTGAAAGTCAAACAAATGTCTATAATGTGTCAAATTTTGAGAAAATATTATACAAGCTATCTTAATGTCCATGACTACAAAGGATACATGCACCAGTACAAAAACATGTTTTTAGCTTTCTGGAAGGCCACCCATGATGGATTAGCGTAGGCAGTTGAAAATAAAGCTGCCTTGTTCTTAACCTAAACTACACCAAACTGGGCCACAAAGTCACCTCTATCTGTAGAATTGTTGCATTAGCTTTACTATGTGGTGCCTCCTCTAACTCTACACACCCACCCTGCTTGCTTGTTCACTTTGAACATTTTAACCCTTTTCCTGGCTTGTGCTGAAAATACCTCCTTCCTCTTAGTGAGGTGATAGTGACATAATTTAGCGCTATATGATTTTCATAAAAAATGTGGAAAATGAAATGTGTACCAATTGTATAGTTTGTGTTCCAGAATTCTATTGCATAAGTAACTAGCTGTACTAGAGGCAAATAGCAACAGCAGTATAAGGAATCGTTTTATCTCTTGCTGTTCAGGGATATTCTACTTTCATATAACTTCATGCTCATACATCAAAGAAAAAAATAGAATTGCACTTCAGATAGCTGCTGGTTAGTAGCAATAACTGTCCCCTTCTCATAAGGGGAAATAGTTTGCTAAATTTTGAGGGCCTCCAGAACACATTTCAGTATGAAAGTTCCTAATTTACAGTCAGCCAGAGTCGTGAACTTTTTAAATCTAATAATCTGTCCCTTCCTGCCAGTGTTGTGTAATATGGAATATGCTTTGTAATTCTTCTGCCACACTCACCTGTTCATGAGTCCAAAATAAAACATTCATAGAAATCACTGTGAACTAGACCTCTTCATGATAGAAAATGTTGAGTTTAGGTTAAATTTCTATTAGAGGTTAAAAATCACACTTGTCAAAGACTTGCTACATTGAGCATTGGACCAGTGCCAGAATATACTGTGGGACTGAGAAGCCAGTGACATTGTAATCCCCTAATTCCTGGAGGGGATGGGGAAGGGTTTTTAAGCTTCAATGTACCAAATGCTCTGGGGGTTTTTTTCCCTGCTATAGCAAGATGAGGGGAAAAAACTCTTAATTACTCTCAAATCATAGGGACCATATGAATGTGATACATCAGTTGATAGCTGGTTTCGAAGTGCTACTAACTGTGTGTTTCTAGTCCTCCCTGGTTATAAAATATCAAACCTTACTTATCAGAATAATGTGAGGGTTTTTTTGTAAGAAAAAGTAGCATTTGACCTTGCAGAACTAAATGAAAAAGCTCTCATGGAACATCAAAAAGTCTCTCATTCAATAAAGTTTTTCCCCAAACACTACTTCCAGACCAGTCGCTTCAAACATACCAAAAATAATTCTGCCCTTTGCCATTCAGTTTTAAAATGATCTTTAATATCACACATGAAAGTGTCCTTTCTTTGAAGTCTGATAAATTTGTACATTAGAGTCTATATTAAATATATATATGTATATATATATATATATATGCTTGTTCATTGTGTTACTTCATTGAAAGTAATTCAGAAGTCTAGTAGGGTCCTAGTTATAAATTTCCCACTCATTCTTTGGCTTTCAAGCATCCCCAGAGTTCAGAATGACTCCAGTTGTGCTAAGTGTGGTCTGGTAGGTACCAGTATATATGAGAACACCAGGGACTCTGAAAGTGAGGGGGTTGAAAAATCCACTAAAACAAGGATGTTTTATCCTTAAAAATGGCATTTCAAAAGTAAACATAAGAATTTAAGAAAATAAAATGATTCTTAATAAATTAATTCACACTGATGTGTCCCCTCTCATTAGCAGTATAGAGGCCCGTATATCAGAACCAGTCACATCCTCCTCTCACTAATTTCCTCCTCTCCACGCAGTTCATCCTCCTCTCACTAATTTCACTCAAGGACACTCACATTCTTCAGTTATATTAAACATTTCCATCATTTTCATTCAGCATTTTCATCAGTGACTTGGAAGTAAATGTAAGATCATTGCTGATTTCAAAAAAAATGTGCAGATGAAACAAAGATTGGTGGTGTGGTAAATAATTACGAGGACTAAGCAATCAGACCCTGGTTCTGGAGATATCTGGATCACTTGGTGAAGCTGGGCCCATTCAAATTTAATGTGCTTCAATACAGCTAAAGGCAAAGTTACACATCTAGGAGCAAGGCATGCAGGACATACCTAAAAAATGGGGGACTTGGATTAGTGTCTAAGAACTTTCATGAGGAGGAAATGCCAGGTACTAAAGGGCTCTTTAGTCTTGTGCAGAAAGGCATAATGAGAACCAAGGGCAGGGAGATGAACACAGACAAATTCAAATGAGAAACAAGGCCTGAGTTGTAACAATGAGGGTAACTAACCATTGGAACAAACTAGCAAAGGAAGGAGTGGATTCCCACTCCTTATGTCCTCTGATTAAAACTGGATGCTTTCTGAAAGATATACTTTAGTCAGACCCCTGTACTGAGCCCAGTATCTTGTGTAAGTGGGTGGAATGTAATGGCCTGTGATATAAAGGGTCAGACTAGATGCTCTACTGATCTTTTCTGGCCTTTAACTGTGAATGTATTAACCTGCAGGGGTTGGAGCAGTCCCGTCTTCACCAGGTAGAACTCCACCTTGCTACACCACCTATCTGAAACATTACTGTTGGAATTTAGCCCTCATTAGTCCCTACTGATCCGAGACCAATCCTGCAAGGTATTGAATGTGGCAATGGGAAATGAGCATGCTGAGCACATTTCTTAAACAGCTTAGCACTCTGCAGATTAAGAACTCCTCTTTGTATTGCCTGTTGTTAGAGGACCACACTTTGAAAATGTAGACATGAAGCTTTGTGTATAGCGAATGTATGTGAACTCTCATTGCATGCGCAAATTGATTAATTTTGCACACTGTATCCACCTGTGTAACTGAGCAATATGTATGCATAATTTTGCAAGTGATCCTTAGTGTCTCTCTAAATATTTTGGCCAATTACATGCAATATATATTATATTCTTGTGCAGCTATTCCCAGAGCAAATTCTATGCTTTCTTTGCTGAAAATTAGGTCTGGCATGAATACATTCTAGACAGAGGGTTGGAATGGGGGAGAAGGAAGGAAATGATAAAGTAACCAATACTTTAAAATCTGCACAAGTCTTGAATTTTTTAGAACCACACACAGAAAATGTGTGTGGTGAGTTCCTCCTGTCCACTGCTATAGTGGTGCCTCAGACACCAATAACCACATAAACTTACGAAAATAAATAGCAAGTCAAAACTAATTAATAAGCCTTGGAAAGGAATGGTGTGTGTGGGGGGAGTGTGTGTGTGTGTGGGGTGCAGTACTTTGTGGTGGTACTAGAATTCTTTGTACTAGAATATATATATATATATATTACCTTTCCATATTGGTACACAAGTAAAAATTTCATATAACCCTACTTGTGAAAACACATATTTCCTTTATACAATGAAATCTGTGCTATCTGAGCCTTTCCCAAAGGTTTTAAATTCTAGCTGAGGATCATGTTATATTGACCTATTGTAGCAATATACATAGTTTTGTGTGTAGAGAATATTTTCCTGCCATTACCATGTTTCATCTTAAATGAGTTCTGTAAATACTGCTGTCCATTTCTGAGCTTTGCAGGACAGATTTAGGATTTTGTCTTTTAACAAACCATCAAATGACATGCACAAATCCATGGGGCTGAATGCAGTGCATCTGAGAGTGCTGAGGGAGTTGGCTGATGTGATTGCAGAGCAATTGGCCATTATCTTTGAAAACTTGTGGTGGTTGGGGAGCTCCCAGACAACTGGAAAAAGGCAAATATAGTCCCCATCTTTAAAAAAGGGAAGGAGGAGGATCCGGAAAACTACAGACCAGTCAGCCTCACCTTAGTCCATGGAAAGATCATGGAGCAGGTCCTCAAGGAATCCATTTTGAATTACTTGGAGGATAGGAAGGTGACCAGGAACAGACAGCATGGATTCACCAAAGAAAAGTAATGCCTGAACAACCTGATTGCCTTCTATGATGAGATGACTGGCTCTGTGGATGTGGGGGAAGCAGTGGACATGATATACCTTGACTTTAGCAAAGCTTTTGCAATGGTCTCCCACAGTATTGTTGCCAGTAAGTTACAGAAGCATGGGTTGGATAATGGACTCTAAGATGGATAGAAATCTGGCTAGATCATCAGCCTCCAAGTGTAGTGATGAATGGCTAAATGTCTCGTTGGCAGATGCTATCAAGGAAAGCGCCCCAGGGGTCGCTCCTGGGGCTTGTTTTGTTCAACATCTTCATTAATGATCTGGTAGATGGGGTAGATTGCACCCTCAGCAAGTTTGTGGATGACAATAAGATGGGGGGACTGGTAGATGTGCTGGAGGTTAGGTATCGGATACAGAGTGACTAGACAAATTGGAGGATTGGGCCAAAATAAATCTGATGAGGTTCAACAAGGACAAGTGCAGAGTCCTGCACTTAGGATGGAAGAATCTCGTGCACTGCTACAGATTGGGGACCAACTGACTAAGTAGCAGTTCTATAGAAAAGGATCTTGGGGTTATAGTGGAGAAGAAGCTGGATATGAGTCAGCAGAATGCCTTTGTTGCCAAGAAGGCTAATGGCATATCGATTTGCATTAGTAGGAGCATTGCCAGCAGATCGAGGGAAGTGATTATTCCCCTCTATTTGGCACTGGTGAGGCCACATCTGGAGTATTGTGTCCAGTTTTGGGCCCCCCACTACAGGAAGGGTGTGGACAAATTGGAGAGAGTCCAGCAGAGGGCACCAAAAATTATTAGAGGGCTGGGGCATATGACTTATGAGGAGAGGCTCAGAGAGCTGGGCTTGCTTAGTCTGCAGAAGTGAAGTGAGGGGGAATTGGATAGCAGCCTTCAGCTACCTGAAGGGGGGTTCCAGAGATGATGGAGCTAGTCTGTTTTCAAGGGTAGTAGATGACAGAACAAGGAGAAATGGTCTGAAGTTGCAGAGGGGGAGATCTAGTTTGGATATTAGAAAAATCTTTTTCACCAGGAGGGTGGTGAAGCACTAGAATAGATTATACCTAGGGAGTTGGTGGAATCTCCATCCTTAAAGGTTTTTAGGGCCCATCTTGACAAAGCCCTGGCTGGGATGATTTAGTTGGGGTTGGCCCCCCCCTTTGAGCAGGGGGTTGCACTAGATGATCCCCTGAGGTCCCTTTTAGCACTCATCTTCTATGATTCACTTTAAACCAGGCATAATCACTTCCTGGTTATTATTACACCAAGGTCTCCATACCTTACTCTGACTTTACTAAGGCAAAACTCCCATTAATATTAGTGAGAGTTTTGCCTGAACAGGGACTAAATGATTTAGCTCCTTATTGTTAAAAATTTACTTAGAGTGGCATAAATGTACATGTAACTTCTCAAATGCAGTGTAAAATGTATTCCATGCTCTGGAAAGCTTACAGTCTAAGACAGAGAAGACATAGGACAACAGTTCGTACACAAAGCAATGTGAAGACTATCAATGAGAGGAAATGGTAAGGAGAATGACCAGAAGAATTGCTACTTGTTTTAAGGAAGAGGCTGAAGGAAAAGAGAGAGGTGGTTTGGATGAGGTGTTGGGAATTGTTCTGATATGATTTATTATGTGAGAAGGTAGCACTCCTATGATGCCTTTATGACAGAGAAAGAAGGGGGGAAGCTACAAGTAAGAGGCTGGGTCTACATTGACGGTGGCAAATTCGCCGCCGCCAGATCAATTGCTCTGGATCGCCTGAGCGGTCTATGTAGACCCGCTCAGTCGATCCAGCAAGCGACACAGGAAAACCACCCTGGTAAGTGGCATAGCGCTGCGTCAAAGGGAACTGTTCCCTTCGACGCAGCGCAGTGTGGACGGCGCGTGGACGAGATGCTGCAAAGTCAACAGGAGATACGCAAGTGATTTATGTCACTTGCGTATCTCCCGTCGACTGCTGCCAAATCGCAAAGGTAAGTGTAGACCGGGCCAGAGAAAGACCGGGAGATGAAAATGAAAGGATTGGGACGAATGTAGGAAACAAGGGAGTCGGTAGGATTAAATGAGTGTTGTACGTGGGGACATGAATTCTAATGGTTTAACTTCTCACACGGGCAATTCATAATGATAAAGGGCATAAAGGGCAAGGGAAAGAGCAAGAATAACTTTATAGCCTGGTAGTTAGGGTGCTCACCTAGGATGCAGCATATCCAGTTACTACTTAATTAATTTTACAAAGTGGAACAGTGTCAACAGAAGTGATTGAGACCTGCCCCAAATACCCCATTGCACTCTCCTATAATGTTGGAGACTCAAGTTCAAATCCCTTCTATGGGCGTAGTTTGGGGAGGCAAAGCACAGCATGCACATACACTCACACACATGCTCACGCTGAAGCCAGTTATCTTGGCTCTCTGGCTCTCTCCCTCGGCCTGGAGTGGTACCTGAGCTTTTGGTGCTGGGGGGAACTATCCGGCTTAATGAGGGAGCCCCAGCTGCTGCTTTTCTATCTTTTCAGGGGCCTATCCTAATGAGCTACCAGTATGGTGTAGTTGCTTGAATCTCATTCTGGTGGATCTGAGATCACTGTTCCATTTGTGCTGTACCTGTGTTCATCAGTGTGCAGTGACTTCAGTATTTCCCTAAATTAAGTATAGTGGGGTACTACAGATATCTAGGGTAGTGAATGAGGCTTCTAATGGTGGCCATTCTGTTGTCCTGTCTACAGGCATTAATGTTGGTGTAAAAAGTATAAATTCCTGTTGGGGGCTCTCTCTTCTGCTTGTTTTTCAATGAGTTGAAGTGTTTATCTCTGTGTTAGTGTGTATAATTTGATATTAAGCAAGGATTGCAATACACTATTGATGTGATTACTGTATTAGGAAGTTATGAATGGGATATTTATTGTCAGTGTGGAATGTTGAACATTCCTACATGCTTAATTTGCTGGAAAATGTTAGGTACAAGCAAAAAATTCTGCTTGATCATATAGCTGGAACGTAAGTAGTATATTTGAAATATAAGTCTAGACATTTTTGCAAACTGCCTAAGAAATGTACAAGTCAAAATATTGTCTTTGGAATGTGCAGGACCTTTGATTGAAGTTAATCTGAAAACTATTTTGGGGGACAAAGCTGCAATCTGTAATAACAAATACTAATGTAATTTTTTAACCCATTCTAGAAGTATTGTTTTGCTTTGGTACAAATTTTAAAAATTTTAATGAGGAAGGAAATGTTTTTAACCTAAGTTTAAAAAACTTTCCCTGTTTCAATTGGCACATAGCACACCTTTTATAGTGCTAGCCAAATTCTGTTTCCACAGCCATGTTCCAATTCTTTTTTTTTAAGACCTTGATTTTAAAAATAAGAAAACCCAGATCAAAATCTTAAATCTTCCGCCACTGGATCCGGACATTTTAGTTCTTATATCGTGATCCAGTCCCATCTTTAATAAATCCCAGTGCTATTGTGGAGATCAATGATATCCCCATTCACTTTCATTGGCATATACATATTTGTGGCTGACTCGTTCAACTACAAGGCAGCATTTCTATTTCCCAGAAGCCAGACTGGAAAATACAGGTTGCTAATTTTATGGCAGCTAATAATAAGGTAATACAAGTTTTCCAAGGCCAGGATCTGAGGTGTTTTGGCCGTTGGCCTTTTCTGTGTTTGAAAATTAGCTTTGCCCAGCAAAATCTTAAATAAAAAAACAAAATTTTAAGCTGACTGTATCTTCTCATTAATAAGTAAATACTATTAAAAGAATTAATGCTTATATAGCTACATTCAAAATGGAAACCGGTAACCCCTTTAATGGAAAGTACTTTTTTGAAAGCAACTCATGAAGAACTGGCTAGCACACTATTGACAGTAGCTATCGCTGACTAATTCAAGGAAAATATATATGGCATGGGGTTTTTTTGGTCACAGAAATGGCCTTTGGATTAAATTGGTTTACCCATTTGTGTCTGTTCTGCCTATCTGATAGATGGTGGCTGGTAGCTTGCTGTTTGGCTGATACTCCGAAACTTTTGCCACGCCTACACCAAAAAACAAACAAACCAAAACACTTTTAAAGAAAAGGTTTGGCTTTTGCATGATGTATAGACTCTTCACAAGAAAAGGTAACGTTATACCATCTGGGTCAAATTCTGCTCTTACTTCCACAACTGTTGTGGTGCAACAGTAGGATTCCTGCTCAATTATGTGATCGTGTTGCCACAGGGTTGTTCTTCTGGTGCTGCTGGAAGAGCCACAGGACTCCTGTAGACTACTTGATACTGAAGATTTAAGTGTCGTACAGCTGTTTTGCAACCTGATCCTGGCTATGCCAAGCTTGGACTAAAGCAGACATTACACACAATTTTTTGTGTGTGTGTGTGTACTTATTTCTGAGCTATATATGCTGCATTGGTGACACTGGTAGCCAAACTCCTGGATTTACCTTTCATTGGACCTTTTGTTTCTAGAAATCAAACTAGTATCAGCCAAGCACTGGCAAAATTGAGACAACTTTTCCATTTTTATATTGCAGCTACTGGAGAGTGGAAAGTTGAAGAGAAATATGATTATGGGACTAAACAGAAGAAATAATTGCAAATCAAATAATGGGTAATTGTAGCTTATGCCAGTTAAGACGATAATTAATAGCAGAACAACTTCACTTTTTCCAGATTGCAAGGGCTGGAGTTCTAAGAGCACCAAGTCTCGCAAACTGGAAAGAAGGTGATCTCAGTGAGTGCTTTATAAAAGAATTTGGGTCAGGAGTCAAGAGCTCAAGGAAATAATAAGGTTCAGCATGATCTGTCTATATCAGGAAGACAGAATTGTTACAAATGTGGTTTAAAAGGCACACAAGTCAAAACGGCACAAAGGAAATTTTTTGATGCCTGTGGAAAGACAGGGCAGCTTGCAATAGTTTGCAGAAAAAAAACTGGTGAAAGACAAAAGAAAAATCAGGGCCAGAGAATTGGGAAAGGAAGAGGAAAAGTAACTCCAGATGACGTGATAATGGAGTCAAATGATAAAAACACATTCATATTTGGGGTAGGCCCTGATATACAATGTTTCAAGAACGTTTTGTCTAAACTGCCCATGCTTATAGATCCGTGCGGCTGTAATATAGACAGGCAATCACAAAACAGCTTAAGGGTGCCAAAAAAATTGCAGCTGAGAGGTAGCAGAAAAGAAATTATATAAATGTAAGCCTTGTGGCCCCAAACTCTAGAGCATATGGAGTTCTTGGAGCCCATCTGTTGGTGAATAGGGGGAAAACTGGCCAAAGAGTTGCTTCATCTACCTAAGCCATTTACCCAGAACTCCAAATGGACAGAAGCTTTAGAGGGAAAGGAGCCTTGTGCCTCAATCTTTTGGTGAACAGAAGGAAGTACTGCTGCAAAGGGAGCTTCAATTGCATAAGTTTATACACAGAATTCCTTCAGTGTGGCATTTTGGGAGTCACTATAACCGTTTTACAAACTCAGAAATGGTTAGGTGGTGAAACCAAATGAAAAAAGTGAAGGAAGTACTCCCCCTTTGTGGCAAAGACTCTGCTCATGGGTCATATATGCTACTGTTTTCCATCCACTGAGAAGCCTTTGGCATTTGGAGGACTCTTTGATGTGGTGCAAAGCAGAAAGGACAGCAGCAGAGCTGAGTGAGCTCTGGTGAGGCCCCTCATATCAAGCCTCTTAAATAAAACTGAAATGAATATAGCTAGGTTATGTGGTGAAGCATCAGGATGGAACCAGGTACCACTTCCCAAGAACAGGACACAGGCCTACCTGGTTTCACCAGAGGACTCTGAGACTGTGCTACCCAACAAAGTAAGAGTAGGGTTTAGCGAATGGGGAAGTGATGTGGTAAAGGAACATTTCTCTATTGGAGGTCCCATAAATTCTGAATAGGGGCTCAATACCATTGTGCTTCTTCATTTTAAAAGGGACCCCTATCTTCTTCAACCTGGCCTTGTCACTGCTGGCAACACCTAGTGGTTATGCATATGGTTACACATATGGTTCTAAAAAGCCTATCATAGGGTAATTTCAAACAAATATCAGGATTTGGAAACAAATATATTCCAAGTGAGACACATTTCCTTGTACTGCAAAGGAAAAGAACTGCTTTTCTGGGCAGGAAACAGCAGTGAAAATGAGATTTCTTCAAAATAGGGAAAATTGAAAACAAAGTAAGAAACTCAAAAGCTATAACAGAGATATTTAAATGAGTCACTTGAGGGTTTAGCAACACTAAAGACTTTCCCTTTGAAATCAATGTGGATCCCAGTTTAAAACTAGTACCACAGAGCATGTGCAGGGTTCCTTGCAAGATAAAGAAGTTGTCGAGGATAAATTGACTGACTTGGAGGAGAAAGTTGCCCTAGAACCAATAAAGAAATTAAAATGCAAGCTAGTCTTAGAAAGGTCAGATCTGCTTTTATGTTGCCACGTTAGGCTAATGAAGCAATAATCTGGGAGTGACACCTGATTTCTACATTTGAAGACTTTCTTCCAAAAGTGAATTCAATAATTGTTTTAGTAGGTTTAATTTAAAATGGCATTTTCACAAGATTGAGCCATCACCCCCATCCAAGAAGATCCCTATATTTGTGTTCCTTAATGGTCTGTACAGGTACAAATGCCTGATGTTTGAATTATTTTCTACTCTAACAATGTTCCAGCATGTCATACAGCAGATTTAACATGGAATTGTCTTGGATTATATCTGTTTATCAGTATGAAGTAAAGTTTACAAAGAGCAAGATATCCCTACTTATAGAAGGAGCTGTATCAAAGACAAGGGAATGAGATAATCAGGAATGATACCATGTGCCTTATGTAATCATTCACAATTACGCAACACTGCTTTAAATTTATTCAGAATTTAACTAATCTTAGTGGGCTTTTACCTTGCATCCAGTTTGCCCTAGTGTAAATGACTGCATGCGGTGCAGTGCAATGGAGAATCTGTTCCTAGTTTTTTAATGACACTCAGAGCAATGCTTATAAAGTGCTTTGAAATCTACACTGGATAAGAGATGCTACTGAGATCCATGGAAGATGATGTAAAATTTCCTTTAAAAAAACAAGACTTCATATCAAAGGGGGGAAATACTTTCAAATTGTCATACTTTGTGCAATCCAAAATTTAAAATAAACAGTTCTAGAAGGGTCAAAAAACCCAAAAGAACATCAAGTTTCCCTTGCCTAGTCTTCCCAGATTCTCTATGCTCAGAATGAGGTCATCATGAGAGAAACCACAACCAACTGGACACTTGCCTAGCTTCATTAAATACTTAGCAGTCTACCCAACTCCACTAAAGTGTGCAAAACTTTCAGACAAAAGGGGACCTGAACAAACCTGGAGCGATCAGTGATTTCACAAGGAAAGTAGGTGGAAGAAATGCATTTGAATGAGTTTGAGGGTGTTCCCACTTAGAACTAAAAGTAAAACTCCAGATAATACAGTTCCATGTGAATCAAAACCAAAGAAATTACTGAAAACTGAAGTTACCTTATTTTGCAGGACTTTATTCCAGCATTGTCGTCTGGCAATTTCTGTAAAGTATATATATATTTATATATAAATGTAAAGCATTTGATAGGGACACAGAACTAAGCATATAAAATAGCTTATGCTATGGAGTGCCATGGTTGACTCTGAAAATGCAAATGGGTACTAATAAAAAGTCCAGACATTTGCAACTTTTAAGTGCTAAATGTACTTTGATGCTTCCCATTCTGAGAATAATAATGTCATAAATACCAGGGTAGGTAAAAATGTCATAGTGCAGCATGTCTATTTTGAAATATTATCCACTGTACAGCACTTCAGTGAACTAAATTAATGTTTTTTCAAAATGGATTTGCATAATTTGTCAGATTCCTTCATGTAACAATTTGTATGATGTGATTTTAAACCAATGTACCAAGAATAAGGCATATAAAACTGTCTGTCTTTTATATTTTTGGATCATTGTTTCATCATATCATGGAAAATGAGGGAAGCAGAACAACCTAGTGTTACCTCTTGTGTTTTTGGTGTAAACTACTACTCTTGTTCCTTTTAAGAACTATTCAGAAACTATCTAAATTTAAATTGGTATACTGGAGAGAAATTTAAATTCAGAGAGTTTTCCATCTGATGTTCCATCAAACTCTGCACTGACATGCTTCGGTTAACGTCATTGACATCAGTGGGTTGCTCAGAGAAGAACTTGATCCATTCATTCTCGTGACTAGGTTTGCAAGTTTTCCCAGTGATTTTGTCTTTCCATTCACAGATGAGTTATAGTAATCTGAAGAAAACAAATCTGAAGGTGGTCCTGTTATTCCCTCAACAGTCCCTCTTCTACTATTCCCAGTTGCCAGATATCCTTTCATAACTCTGCCAATATTTCAAGTTCCAATTCATGGGATCAGAATTGTGGGCCAGCAGGTTTTGCCCTTGTGTTGATCTATGCTAAAGTACTGCAGTCCTGGCTTACTGGGTTGCAAGCAGAATAGAAATGCAGCTGAGACAGAGCAAGGATCTCCATGTTTGTGTCCTTTTCCTCAGTAGAAGTAGCAGAAATAACAAATTGTTAAATAGTCACAGAATCACAAGTGTAATGAGGTTGGTTATAACGGCTGTTTCCCCAAATAATCCTAAACGAGCACGAAGTTTAAGGTCCCACTACATTCCTTATCATCTACAGTCAGGAAGGCTTCATTCTCTCATTCAAATTAATGTTCCACTCTCACCTGACTTTATGTATCAGACCATCTCAGCTGGACTGCCATTCAGTATGATGTTTAGTTCCCTCTTAGCATTGGCATGGTGGAAGTAGAATGTGCTAGAGACTGTCTTACTGCTACGTGGTGGAATGTACCATGTCTTGCAGTGGTCAGCTAGCTTTGCAACGTCATCACTTCAGGGTCTCCCCACATCAGAGAAAGTTGGAGCCTGTAGCCCACAGCACATGTCATCTGCATAGAAGAACTTCCATGACAGGGCTGGTAGCAGGTCATTGATGTACAGGCTGAATGAGGTTGGGGTGGAACTGACCTCTGGGGTAACAAGTTCATCCGTTTTTTCAAAGCACTTGTTTTCTCACTCACATGCACCTGGAACTATCTGTCTCAGAGTAGCAGTTCAATGGTTTCAGTAACCCATGCTGGGAAAACTCTTGAGATTTTAAGAAGTAAACCTATCTGCCACACTGTATCATATGCTGCAGTGAGGTCAAGGAAAATAGCATCTGTTTTCAGGTTTCTTTGAAAACAGGTTTTGATTAATGTGGTTAGTGCAAGTACTTGGTTGCATGTGCTTTGACCTTGTTGAAAGCCTGCTCAACATTCAAGATGTTCTCCATCTCTGGTGTTATTCATTGTAAAATTAGGCATTCTAGAACCTTGAAACACACAGAAAACAGTGATATCAGGCAACAGCTTGATGCCTGGTTTGGGTCTTTACCAGGCTGTGGAAGGCTGATGTCATTTGACATGTGCCAGATTTTCGGCAATCTTCCTTCACTGGTGACCTTTGTGAAGAATTGAGCCAGCCAAGAGTGGGCGTGTGGGCCAAGATGTTTCAGGAATTCTGGAAGGATGTTATCATAACCAGCAGCAGTGCCAAACTTGATGCTAGTTAGGGAGCTAAACATAAGGAATGACCAGAGTCTGAAGCATGAAGCATACTCAATTTACTTCAGTGTGACCCTCAGCCAAATAATGACATACAAAAGGCACCTGAGCAAGATAGCAGTAAAGGTCAAGACACATAATAACCTTCTCAGCAAACTGGTAGGTTTTTCATGGGGAGTGGATGCTCCAGCCCAAGGGCCTCAGTCCTTGCCATCTTGTACTCAATAGTAGAGTACTGTGCACCAGTATGGAGTTGGTGAGTCAAACGTGTTGATGTGCAACTCAATTCACCAAAGCGCATCATGACAGGAACTCTCTTACCACCTCATCTTCCATGGCTTTCAATTCTGAGCCACACTGTTCCCACTTACATCAGGAAGGAGATTGCTGCTGGCAAGCTGCTTGAGAAGGTATGTGCCAACCCAAGGTTGCTTTTGTTCAATGACCTTTTTAGCCCACCAGCTACATGTCTTTCATCATGACACCCATTGTGGTCAAGGCTGCCACTCCAGGATGTGACAGTGAAATTCCAGTGGCAGGAAGACCGGTGCTTAACATCCACCACCAATGAGGTCCTCCTCACAGACCCTATTGCTTGCCCACCCAGATTTCACCTGCCATGTCCTCGGTGGGCCCTTCTTAACTGGTTCCAGACTGGCAAGGCCTCTGGGCGGTCAACCAGCACCGTTGGGGTCTTCAAGACCACCCAAATTGTAGCTGCAGCACAAATCAAACAGTGATACACATTGTGCAGGAGTGTTCGCTAACCAAATTCAGTGATGGGCTCTGAGAGCTCCATTTGGCCACTGAAACCACTCACTATTGTTTGATTTGGTGAATATGCAAATGCTAAATAAATAGCTGAACTGCAGGTTGCTAGTTGGATAGTTAATAACTATTTCATGGAAAATTGTTTTAGAATCAGTTAATTTATTTGAAGAAAATAAGTAACACACAGATTCTTGTTAAATAATGTCTTTAAAGACTTTGAGTAAATTGATCCTTGGTAATAAGCCTTTTGAATTAAAAAAGATACATCCATTCTGACTGTAAGTCTGTTGGCTTCAGTGGAGTTACACACAGGATAAATTTTGTCCTTTTTATTTCTTAAGAAAAATTAACAAGTGAGTATTCCTTTTACTAATGAATATTGTTTCAACGGTCTATTCCATAAAGAAGGTTAATCGTTTTTTTTATATTTTGCCTAAATAGAGGATGTCTATTACACTCACCAACTACAGTGACGTTTCACTGTACTTCCAATATGACAGTATAAGTTAGCAACATCTGAAAGTTGAGTAAACAAAGCTGAGACACTGTGTGTTTATAAGCATATAAATATTCATTATGGGCTCTTGAATATCAGGGTTACTTACAATGAGTAATACCTTACTACATTTAAACAAATGGGACTGTGTGGCAAGTGGTATTATTCAGTGTAAGAGTAGCACAGTTGTCTCTATGTATATACCATAACATTCCGGATGCAGCTATTAAAAATGTAAATATTTTGAGTGAAAAAAATTGGTCTCCATTTTTTTTGCACCTGCAATGTGCTATGGTAATTAGGAAGTGGATATAGCCTAGCTGGCTACCATTCAATTGGATAGAGTAAAGACTTAAGGACAGTGCATAGAGACAGAAATTGTTACCTATTGCATATCTTCTCCACTTCTGGGAATAATATTTTAGCATGGGTGGAGTCCTGGACTGCAACAAGATACTTTGCACCTTTGCAGAGCTTGTTTGATCAGAAATAGTCAGTGGTCCATGATCAAAGCCATGAGATGGAAATAGTTATGGATGAGTGTGCAAAACAAGACCATCTTCTTTGGTTAGATGGAGACACTGAGGTCCCTGTGATAGAACTATATATTAAGGTTGTGTGGTTCAGGTTGTGGAAACTGAAATAAACCATGTTTTTTTCCCTTTTTTATCTTGTTGAACATTAAGGGAAGTAATGCGATTTGTGGAAAGGTACAGCAATTCCTTACTCCAATCAAACAGAAATACATTTGTTACAGATTTAAGATCTGAAGATAAACTGAGAACACTTTGAAGTGTCCAGAGAGTTGACTCTTGTAAAGAGATTTATAGATTGAATAGAATACTTGTCTTCTAGAATATTTTCTTTGCCAGCAAATATATGATTTCTTTCCTATGATTGCTTTCCAATAGGGTGGCTTGACGTGAGAGCCTTTTTGCTTATGTATATAAAAAATAAACTACTGGCATGGAGTAAAGTTCCCTGCATCTGCAACTAGCATGAAAAAGAGGTAGTTGGAATCACATGGTCTGTAATGTTCAGTGCTGTGCAGTGATGCTAAGGAGAACTCTGTGGACACTACTTTTCTAGAACAAAACTAAGTGACACCAAGAAGAAAGGGCATATCCGGAAGAGGTCATCTTGAAGAACAATAGCAGGATTCCAGTACCCTCCCACACAGCACCCAGGCTCTGCCTTCTTTATTCTCATGTGATCTGTGGTTTAGCAGTCAGGCATGGATCTGAGTTCTGCTCTTTGTGGGAGGTGAACATCACTTGCATGTCGTCCAAATCCTACCTCTCCCAGTGCAGTGGAATCACACTGGTTCTACCGCCAAGATAGCATCATCAACTGCAGAGGAAGGGGCGTACTTGAACCTACATGTATTTATTTATTTATTTCAAACCTTAATTTATATTAATTCAGTTACTGCTTCCAAGGACTCTGTGAGAGGTTATTTTTGTAGAACATTAATTTATTTTTTTATAAAGTGGCTATTGCAGTAGAAGTTATACATATTACCTTTCTCATTCTAAATATTCGGGTAGATAATATTACTTCTACAGTTAAATTTAGTAGAATTATATGAAAATTACCATGTAATTTATGTATGTAGTATAATCATTGTGATTGGAATATAGCAACCTTCACCATTTCCAATAGGAAACTGAAGCTAGGTAACTGGAACAATTTTTTTATCCATTCAACCCCACCCCGCAAAGAATGTGTTTTCTTACAACTGGTTTGTCTTTTAAACCACTTATTTAAGTTTTTATTTAGAGAACAACTAAAGCAAGAAAAATAATGGTCATCAGGATACTCAGTGGATAACTTTAATACTTTCATCAAATGAATTTAGGAGATGTGTAGTTGCCATTTCAATTTACAAACAAAGGCAAGCTAGTGTTGACATATGTATGCCATCTGAAAGAGTGAATTCTTTAGTTCAATAAAATACTGTAAAGTAGCAAATGTACAACCATCAACACAGTCATCATATGAAAGACATCACTACTTCTATGATTTATTGTTCGAATCATAGTAGCACCTGGAGGTTCCAGCCCATGTTCCATTGTGTTAAGCATTGTACAAACACATAGCAGAGACAGTCCCTGTTCTGCCAGAGCTTATAGTCTAACTGGTCAAAGGGAGGAAGAAAGGGACAGAACATGCAAGCAGAAGACTGAAAGCTGCAGCACAAAAGAGATTAAACAATTTGCTAGTCATTTAAAATGAAGACTGTTTCAGTGCAGGTTAGATGATTGTATTAGCACCCAGTCAAATGTTCTTGTACTTAGTGGAGATACATTAGAAGATGTTGAATAGAGACAGAATATCAAAGTGAGAATATACTTGAGGCCTGATTCAAAGCCCATTGAAGTCAAATAGGAGTCTTTCTATTGACTTCAATGGGCTTTGGTTCAAGCCCTTAGTAAATAGAACTGGCAATCAAATTTGTCTAATCAGGTCTCCTGGAGTGAATGGGTCATGATTGTCTAGACTGTATTTTAGATGGCATATTCATGAAAGAGCAATAATAATATAAAGGAAAAGCTGAGCAAAAGAATTCAGGAAACAAGATTGCTTATTTGCTTTTGTCAACCCCAAAATATAGTTTAGAAATAAAAGAAAATGAAATATGCTACGCAGCTGAAGAGCACCTGTGAGCTTTCCAAATAAGATCTACATCTTATGGGTGTAGAAGGTATGAGGATTATATCAGGGGCTAGAAAATATGTTTTCACATTTTAATTAAGGGAGCAATGTTTCAATTAAAATTGTGATTAAAAACAACATTACAGAATGACTAAAAATGCTGGAGGAGAGAAAGATCAGTATAAAAACTTGTTTCATGACAAATAAAACAGTGGACGCTTTCCAGCATCAACACTAGTATCTACAATAACGTTTAGCACATAATATCCATAGGGCTTTCTTTATGGTAGGAGTCAACTAAATGAAACGTATTTAATTATTTATTATTCTATTTCATTTGTGCCTGCCTCATTCACTTTGCTTTCATGACACCTTTAATTCAAATCATTCTTTTCTTTTTTGATTGGAGTTATTAGCATTTTATATATATATGTATATATTTTTATATACATATAAATGCCAATAGTATATGTACATACTTGTATATGTTCAAACATATATATATACAATTTGTATATGTAGAAGTTCTAAATATTCATATCCTAGACAAGGCCCCCACATGGGGGGAAAAGGGTACATTTTACCAGAGCCAGGGGGGCCCGGGCCAGGCTGCAACCCTCATTACCATGAAGAAAATTTTTTTCATGGCTCATGAGATTGTATGTATAGGATGAGGGATTATATGTGTGTGGGAGTGGGCCTGTGTTACAAGTTTGTACTGGGCCTAAAAAAAATTATGCTGGGGCCCTTATCCTAGAAAGAAACTTAAAATGGGTGATACGGTGCCTGGCTAAACCACTGGGGGAAGATACTCATCTGACCAATCAGCTGCAGCACACTGGTTTGCATAATGCTGAGTGGGGATGATAAATCTGCTGGGGGGAGAACAGGGAGGAGGGAGTGAGACAAAGGGGCGAGTATAGGAATGTAACTGAGTTTGCAGCCTGACTTGGCAGACTTTTTCCCCTTTCTTGGATAAACTGTTGGACAAGCAGAGCAGTCCCTCTTTCGAGTACGCAAATCAAAGTTTGGAGTGCTCCATACAGAAAGGAGAGTCAAGAAGAACCAGGGATGTAAAGGATACACCTGGCAAAATTACTGTAGGTGACTGTTTAGTCTTACTGCAGTACAATTATTTTCAACTTTTTTTTACATGAGTGTTTCGGTGCCTGTATATTCCTCCCATCGCTCCCTTCTATTTAGAGGGTCTAGATGATAAAACAAGATAATTAAAGTTGTCTAGAACCTAAACTGACTGTTAAAACCTATCAGGATTGATTTGCTGCAACACAGCAAGCTATTTCTTCTGTTTTCTCCACAAGAATTTTGTGGCAGAGCAGCAACAGCCAGAGTCCCAAAGCCACAATTTGAAGAGAAGAGATATATGATGGTTATATCTATGGACATTATGCACAAAGGTCCAGTTCTGAACAGCAGGAGTCAGATTCTGCTGTCATTTAGCCAGTGCAAATCCTCCATAATAGCCTTCTTAAAGATGAAATAATCCTAGTTTTGTTGTCCTTTTTTCCTTTTATTTTTGCTGTCCTACACTCTCTAACTTTATATTAAAGAGATACCCCAAACTGGACACTGTACTCCAGACATGATACACTGTACGCCTCTGGCAAAAGCTTTTCATTCCAAATTCTTTGGTGAGTACTTTGGGGCCTCATTTTTTGAAGACTCGGCAGCCACTTGGGCCTAAAGCAAATACCTCATGTAGAAGGTAACAAGGACTGTCACTCTTCTGGTGCTTGCATACACTTTTTCCCCAGAGATACTCATTTCTAAAAAGAGAATGAGGGCCAGATCCTTAGCTGGTTTCAATATATCTCCATTGACTTTAATAGAGCTAAGCCAGTTGACATCAGCTGAGGATTTAAGCCCATATGTTTTGATTTGTATTTTAGGCATATGTTGTATGAGATACTGATGCAGTCCTGAATGCCAGTAGCCTTACTAACTTTACAATATTGTTTTGTACATATTCCTTTCACTCTTAGGTTTTCCATTTGAAGAGGTCATTTTAGAAATAGATAGTCATTCAACAGAGGACTTATTAATTTTTGCTGAGACCCCCACAAACTCAGTTTCCATTATTACTTTCCATAGCAGTGGGACTGCCAGCAGGAATAGCACTAATTGTCTCAATAGCGGGATTCCTGGATGGCTTATTCCTATTTTCTGCAGCCATCTTTTGTGATTAAGAAAATGTTATTCTTTTCTGTTATGTGGAGTGTGATTGATGTGTACATTTATAATTGCATTGATTCAGTACTGCTTCTATAATCAATTTCTTTGTTTCACTTTATTGTTTGAATAACTTCTTGGAATTTTTATTTATGTGGTGCTATAGCAATACCTCAAGTTTGCATTATACTAGCAGTTAACGTTAATAAAGATCAATGGCTATGCCAAGCTGGACTGGGGCAAATCGTAATAGTACAATTCACAACGTTATCCAACAGTGGTTAAAATTAATTTTGAAATACAATAAAGTCCTAGTGTCCTTGGTCAAATGTGAACTTATTCTTACAAAAGCGTAAGACAAAATTCATTAATTGCTCTGTGTTTTTGCAAATCTAAATATGTACTTTCTTAAAACCTGCTACTCTTTGGCAAACAGTCAGACATTTGCACAGGGGGTCTTATTAGATACAGAGGACTGAGTTTTGGAGGGTAGTTGGCATTTGGCTAGAGGAATTTACATTAGACATAAAGCAGAATTGTTATGCACAATAAATCATCTTGCAGGAAAACTCACAGGCAATGTAAGAAATCTGTGTCGAGGAGGGAGCAGGATGAGATTGGGGATGGAGGGAACTCCACCTGCAAGGCTTCTCATAAAAATAGCACTTGAAATCTCAGGAAGCTTCAAGAGCCCAAGCAGCTTGAAGGTATAGAGCAATTATAGTCTTTGCATGTGTACTTCTTCCTGGCACACTCTGAAGGTGCACAATCACTCTGGAAAAGCCTGTGGCTGTTTTCATCCTGCCGTTTTCTCCCTCTCAATGTATTACATACATGCCTTTGTCCTGCGTCTTGGATTTGTAGTGATGAAGGCAAGGAGGAAAGAAGCAGCCGAAGGAGAAGAAAGATGCTGATATTGCCAGCTGTGCCAAACTGCGCTGCACTGCAAAATGTTTTTAGGAAGTTGAATGATTTCACTACGGCCAACGAAATCCATTTCACTAATAATCTAATGAACCCAGAATGAATAATGACTAATCTTTGAACCCAGAGTGAGGGTGGATTTGTTTTAATGCATGGAGAACGTAAGTTGCCTTATTATGTGAAGTGCTTCAGTCTTAAATATTTAGAGGATGGCTGAAGTTGTGTATTAACTTTTTTATTGATTTAGGAGGTTGAGTGGAACATGAATGTGAAAAATAATTTTCTTTGATAGTTCAAGTGTTTCTTGAACTTTTGCCTTGGTTGCATATTGCCATGGTTCTTGGTAAAACAAGCAAAACTTCAGTGCTGGTGTTTACTATCTATAAAGTATATCTACGAAGTTGTTACCAATATAGGGTCTCCGGTCATGAATCAATCACTCATTTACAGCTAGGAACAGACATAATCCCAGGTAGCAGTGGATGAGAGGTTTGATGCTATTATAATACTCCAGGTAGAACTATATTACCAGGTGCAAAAAGGTATCATAGGCAGTCAAAGACCCCTTAAGGGTCTTTGGAAACTCTCCTTGTCTGTCCCTGCTCTCTGTCAGTCTGGCAAAAATTGCAGTTAAAATGGGGAAGTGTTCCACTTCATAGTAGTCATGTTGGCATCCCCGCAAAGCTAAACACAAAGGTTAGATTTTGACTCAGACTGAAACCCTGGACAAGGGAACCAGAATGAGCAAGAAAATCTTCACACACACACACTTCCCATTACCTGTGCATGAGCTAGGCAGACCTGAGGTTTAGAAGCAGGAATTAGTAAGCGCCTCTCCAGTTTACTTCTCCATGGAGCAGTTGAGTGGGGAATAGATGGAGCCCCTACTACATATTGACCAAATTTGCTGAGCGAATGTGGGGTGGAGTGAGGAGGAGAGAAGAAAGGAAGTAAATAATTTTACTGCTGGTATAAAAAACCCTACATTACTACCTTTCTGGAGCAAGGAGAAAAGAGTAGAGGAATGTTACTCAGAGGAGTAAGAAGGCCTCCACTGTGAAGTAGTTTATGCAGCACTTGCTCAAGCTTGTGCCTAAAGTCACAAGGTAGCCTAAAACTAATAAAATAACAAAGCTAATACTGATTGTTTACCTGGAGAAGGAATGCTGGAAATATTCATTCTGTGGACTGTGGCCCATGTCTCAGCAGCTGATGGGGTTAATACAGAAAACAGGTCACTCGTGTATACTCGGTGGGATTTTTATTCAGCACCTGCATTTCGCTGGTAGGAAATTATGACCCTCTTTCCTAAAAGAAAGTAGAAATATGTTCAAGTAAACTAATTATTTTATTAACATTTTATATTTGGGGGTGTAGATTGGAAGAAAAACAATTGAGCCAGTCATAGCATATTATATAAGGATCATGGCTGAAAGCATAACAAAACTAAAGCTCTGCCGAAACAAAACTAATAATAAAATCCCAGACTTAATTATAAACATTTATCATTTTCTGAGTGATAAATGAGGTGCAATAGCACAACTAAAGTCCCATAACAAAACAAGAGGAAGAGCCACTAAACAAACTTTTGCTTATAAATCTCCCAATTTTATACTGTGCACGGAAAAGTTAAACATCCATTAAAATTCAGACGATCTTACTAAATCCTTGGATTTAAATTAAAAAAAAACAAAACCTGCTCCATTTTGAAGCATCTGAAAAGCTTGCAGAAGGTTCAGAGTCTAGAGCACTTTGTTTTGAACTTGTGCCACAAAACGTTTACTCTTTTGCTTCCCTTTAAAATTAGTTTATTTTTAAACCACACTTGCATACACCAAACTAATTGAAGATAGCTTGTCATAGGTTGTATTATTGAAGCAAGAGTTGCACAGGATCATCTGCATTTCGATTTTCAGTTGTATGAATTATAAAAGGAGCATTAACAAAAAGAAAACATGCTGGCCTTCTGTGAGTTCTAGTTCTGGAATTCTACCAAAGTTTATAGTTAGAAACTACCTATTACATGCTAAGAAAATAAAAAGCTGAACAGAAAAGCACTAAGGCCAAGATATCAATGTCAGTCTCCTGACACTAACAGTCCACTGAGAGAGACAGTGTGATCTAGTGGAATAAGTATGGGACTAAGAGCCAGGAATTCTTAAATTCTAATCCCAGATCTATCACCTACTTGCTATGTGTCCCTTGGGTAAATTATTTAATTCCTTTCTTCCCAGTTTCCACGTGTATAAAATGTGGATAATAATCCACCTGGGATACACTGTGACCTCATTTCTGTGGCTGGATCAAAGGTCATTGTAATGCTGAATCCTGTACATTTAAGACCTGAGCATTTTTCTTGCAGTAAGTAATAAAATGATTTGAAATGTGATGTCAGTTTTTCAAACACACCCATACCCACACGTATATGATAAAATTGTGGGGGTTTCCATTGAGAAACTGGAAAATTTTGAACAAAATGAAAATTTTATGCAAAAAATTTTGCTTGAAAAAGAGGCCAGTTTGGAGTAAATAAAAAAATCAATGGAAAATTTCAGAGCTGCTCTAAGTGTAACTGTGGTGGGACAGAAGGAGCAGAACACTGATCAGTCCTTTATCAGCTATTCATCCACAGGAGTGGTGAGTTTCACTCTTCTGATTTTAGGTTCTGGCTTTCACCTTTCATTCTATTTCTCTTTAGCCCTATGGCCCCCCCCACTAGTAATGGAGCGTCATTCCCAATCCTGTTATTAATAATCATCTACCAACAGGCAATTTTATTATAGACATTGCCTATGGTCTTTGAGGTTGGCCTCACAGCAAACAGAAAAGGGGGCTTGGTGAATTTGAATCTGATCTGAAAAAAAGGTGAGAGACATTTTAGAATAAATGATATGCTATTGATCCACAGTACACACTACAATATCCAGATTAGTCATTTAGGCCAATGTTTTCAAAATGGGGTGTGCAGCACTTCTGAAAAAAAATCAAGCCATTTATTTAAGTGTCTAATAATGGAATCCTATATTTGAAAATACTAATCATAGTTTTCTAAGATGTTTCTTTCTAGTTTCTTGACTAAGATTTTGGAACAAGTGGAGAAGAGGCTTGAAACCAAAGAATCCATCTCAGTAATAGATAAACTACTGCAGGCTGTGACAGGGTTTGGGGAGTTTTAGTAGGCTCAAGATACTAAAGATGCTCCCTAATGTGTTCACTGAAGTTGATAGTTGCCTTAATGCTGAGTCTTAGCGCACTAATTGAAGCAGCTCTCTGCAACCTGAGAAACTTGGAAGTCCTTTCAAAGTGCTCCTGCATGCATCACATTATGGGCCTGATCCAAGAAGACACTGAGTGGGCATCCTTTGCTCCTGTCAAATTCAGAAGGAGCTGCAGGTGTCTTGTGTTTTTGTAGCAGAAACGGGGGCTTCTACATCAGCAGTACCATTTGTCATTTATGCAACTTCACCAGGCTACAGATTGGAGAATTCTGTTTTTTTGTCCTGTTTTCACATAGAATGAGAAGCATTTAGTGAGCTGAAGAGCCTCTTTTAAAATGGTTACCAAAAAAGTAACAAGATGTACGTCAATATCTAGATACAAAATATGTTTTGTGCTTCTTCAATGTATATTTTTTCCTTGAATCTTGATCTGTCAGTCATGCGTTGGACATTCATCCTACCTTTGAATGCCAAAGTCCACTGCTTTGATATTATTTAGCTTGTGGTCATCCCTCACAAACAGAACTCCTACATTCAATAAATGGTCAATATTTATTTTATAAGGTTTCCTACATTTATCCCAGAAAGGTAGAATGACACAAACACCCTAATTAAGGCCCTAAGTTAAATATCAATTTTTTCCAAAATCCTGTGCAGCTATTCCCTGCACATGATGTACACCTCTAAACATAACACTTTATTTGGGGCCAGAGTCACCATAATGTTCCAGTTTCAATACGTCTAAACCCCTCTGTCTTACCAAATAGCCAAGAAGTACTGATCTATGACACATCCATCAGCAACACCTTCTGAGTGAGAATTAAATGTATTGCAGAAAAAAACATATCTGCAACCCTGTATGTTTTGCTGAACAGTAGCACATGTTGCTTTTGTTGATCCCTGGGGAAGTAAACACCTTGGGCACTTAGAACACCCAGGGTGCCGGATGTAGCTAAAGTAGGAGGGACTTAGGTAGTTTGGTTTGGAAGGGGAGAAAGGATGTCCTGACCTTTATGGAGCCTGATGTGCCCATGAGGTCATTAGCGCACTAGCTGGATAGCTCTGAGAAGATAGCAGTATAAAAGGCTAAGCCAGGGAGCAGGAAGGGGGGTGTTAGAATTGCTGTTATATAGTTGTATTGTACCTGGAGCTTAAGAAGGAGACAAACAATAAGCATATATGGTGAAGGTACTTTTGTGGACCTGTGTGCTACTGAATTCACCAAGAGGGCTTACCAGCTAGGGTTTTCCTGGAGAGGAAGGAGGGGTCTGTTCACAGGTAGGTAGAAAACTTTTCACCTGTTGAAATGCATAGAAAACATCAATTTTATGTTAAAGAAAGTTCTACCTTCCTAACAACTGCCTTTGTTTTTCCTTCCCAAGTAGTGTAATTATGGCCAAATTTTCAAATATTCTTCTAAAAATGCACACTAGAAATTCATGAGCACACCATTTGTGTATACTCATGCTCTCTCAAGACAGCAAGCCTAATAGGCTGCACAGCTAAAACTGAGAAAAGAATTTGGTCCAAATTATTTCTTTTTCTTCTGATGACCATATATATGACTTCTATTAATGTTAAAGTTTCAACATCTGCTCCATTTGCAGTATCTCAAGCTGAGTTATATTCACACATCAGAAAACGGAAGCTTAATTTTTACAAAAAAGACTGAAAGGCTCACACCAGAAGGCTTAAAAGCATACTTTGTACTCTGAATTTAGTTAGGAAAGCAATTATGAAAGGGAAGCCTCCAAAAGTGCACAGGATGTGGTAAAAATCCTGCTTTCTGAGAGTGTTCCTCTTCATACTTACTCACTGAGGAGGGTGTCTTATTAGCCCTATTTAATTAGCATTAAATAGATAATGCTGTACTGTATGTTGAACATCACTGTGTCACTTTTCCTTCTATCTTTTCTTTCATCTTATCCTATTAACACTGTTTTTGTAAAGTATATTGTAATTTCCAGAGGAAAGTTTTGGATGTGTGGAATAAGTGACCAAGTAAAACGATATTCCAAACTAATTATATATGTTAAGTTTAGGCTTTCACAATCACACTGTAAAAGCCAATGTAACATTACACTGCTTGTTAACTTCAAAGTAAAAAATCACTCCTGCATCTTGGGTAGCTTAGGGAAGGAAGATTAAATGCCCTGAAACCTTCTAACTTCATGGATACACTTTACACCTATTCCTATTCCTTTAAACATCTTCTTTTATATACACTTGAGAAAAATAAGCCTGGTTCCACATTTCAGATCAGTTCAACAAAAAGAAATATTCTGATTCAAGTTGAACTCATCCTAAATGAAATATTTTTATTTCCATATTCTTCATGGAAAAATGAAATTTTCTGGAAAAATTGAACTATTTTCATGAAACATTTTGATTTTGCAGCATTTTCTGGCAGAAAATCATTCCAGTGAAAAATTTCCAATGAGTTCTAGTATAGCCCAGGCCTTAGTCACACCTCTTTCCAGACTGTCTCAACCTTTCGTCTTGGGATTTGTTTTCCCAATCTGAAATATTGTTCATCCCCTTCACAAAGCCATTTTCCACCAGTTTGCTAATTTCCATCTCAGCCATCAAAGTGTAATGGTACCAGTGATGCTAATCCATTGTGTTTGATGGCTCAATCCAGAATTTTGATGGTTTCCCTCTGTCTCCATAATATCTGTGCAGAACCGGTAATGCTAGCGTTTGCATCTTTAGTTTATGCACGGGTGGACTTTCTTGGCTTGCTGAATTTCAGGTTCATTCTCCAGAATGATTATTCATATGTAAATTGAGGGTTAGGGAGGTCATAATTTAAAGTATTTTACAAAATCGCATGTAACTTTTTGTCTGATCACTTAAAACTATTTCATTTTGTATCAATTCAGCATTACAGTGCATGCTCTACTGTGGTTCATTACCTCATGGGAGCTGTAGTTCTTACCTCCATTCTCTCCTACGGACTGGGCTTTTTGGAGTACTATATCACCTGTAATGTAGTGCAGGCTCTGCTCTGACCGAACTGCACTGCATGGTGCATATTGGGTGATGTAATCTGGTTAAGGAGCCCAGCCCATCATAGAGAATGGAGGCACTGGGCTCCCAAACAACAGCTCACAAAAAACACCAAGATAAGGAAATGCCGCTTAATATTAAACTGACTCAGAACAAAACGTTTCAGGTAAATGTAACAAACCAAACCAAAACTTATCTACTTTGAAAGGTTGAATTATTTTGACAGTTCCAAAATGAATTATTTTGGAATATTTCTGTCACTGGGGAGCTGGTTCTTGTGTGTGGAACTGGGTTCATCTCCTCTATGTCAGAGCAATTTAGCCCATTCTAGCCAAGTAAGGGGAGCTGGTTTATTCCTGGGCCTATAAAAGACTGCCAGGAAATGGGAGATGGAAGGGAGTGATTGAAACAGGCTGTGCCTGGGGAAGGAAAGTCAGGGTGGAGTGAGGCTAACCCTGTGATGGCTCCCTGGAGCAAGAGGTCAGGCACTCAGGGAAGAAGTCCTGGGGCTACTGTTCCAGGAAGGGAGCAGAGCCGACTAGAACTGGGAAGCTGCTAGGATAAGGATCCTAATGTGGGGTGGCCTTGAAGCCTGGGAGAAAACTGAGAGAAAAACTGTCTTTTCTTTGTTTACATGCTTGTTTTAAGAGAATAAACTTTCTTAAAGGAGACTGGGTGTAGCAACGAGTATTTGGAAGCTCTGGAGAAGCCCAACCTGCTGACTATTTCAATCCATGAAAAATTTTAATACTTTAATTTTTCATCCTAATTTAGGACAAAAAAAGTTGAAGTATCAGAATTTTCCATGGGATAGAAATTCCTAATTTCACTCAGCTTTAGTTTATACATAGCTTTTGTACCACTATAACTATTTTGGTTCAAGGTGATATTTTACAGATGCAGTTTTACATCTCCTTAGAATACAACCCCTAATGTGGATGTAGTTATACAAGTATAAATATGTTTATAATTTATTTCCCACTAGTATAACTACATCCACTTTCATGGGGTTGTATAGTTAAAGTGGTACACCTGTTGTGCATAGACAAGGTCTAAGTCCCTCCAGACAATTTGAGTTGCTCAGAACTGGGACTAGTGTGAAAGAGGGAATATGCATTTAAGAAAACATTAGCTTTCTTTTCTGTAACTTACCCATTTTAGCTTTCACCAACTATATATCTAGGTATGTTGAGACAACCATTTATTTTGTTTTTAATATTTTCCTCTACCTTTTAAATAAGGTTCTTTTTATTGTAGGATCACCTGTGAATGCAGAAGTTTCATTCAGTCCCATCTCGGAGCTGAAAGGGAGCCAGGTGACCTTAAAGAGAGGCCTAAAGGGTAAAGAGTTCTGAGGCCTAGACAGCTCAACTTATTCCATCTCATCTCAGCCAATAAAACATGGATAAAGAGATGCAAGCTCAATGAGATGTGTTACAAAAGACCAAATGATTAGGCAGATCCCAACATGACCAGAAAGAATTGAGAGTTTGTGGTAGCTTTAGGGGACAGTTATGTAAATCATATGGCATTTTTTCTGTTCTCTAACTGGATAAGCATAATTCTAACAAGGTTGTTGCTGTGAATATTCATGGAAAACATGAGTATTTGAGCACAGACTAAAAATTCATTTTTCATGTTTTGTCAAACTTGATTGCACAAATGCTCACAGACATGTTATCATGTCTGAAGTGAAATCATTTAAAATGTGTTTTGAATAATTGTGGCAGTAGTCATCTAGTTCTGTTGATAGCACCTTTGTTTTGGTCTTTCTTTTAATAGTCTGCTGAATGTTCTCACAAAACCACATATGCAATGGTTTTGATATCTGTAGTGTGATCATCAGGCCATCCATGCACAAGAAGGATGTACGACACATGTATAAGGCCATTCTTGTTCAAGACACACTAAAGAGTGAGAGATTTGAATGATATAAAGCCACCTCAGATGATATAGTAATGTACAAGAGGACAATAAACAAATCATCTAATTTATATCACGTCCTCTTTCTGGGGATTTACTCAATGAAAAAGAGGTAATTGCATGCTCTATAACTGCTCCCATGCACGTTATTTCAATGTAAAACTTAATGATCCTAAGCAGCGTAGAGCTGATTTGGAACTATTTTCTCCAGAATTCTTCTATATCATTCTAGAAGACAGGCTATGTTTAGAAACGCTAACCTAAGACAGCCTCAGTCCAAATAGAGGAGGAAAGCTCACAAGAAATCAGTTCATTGCTACCTATACTAAGTGGATAGCTGAAGTGTGAAAACAAAAGTTTTGCACTTTGTTTAGAACTTTCAGAAATAGCCCAATGTCATGAAAAACAGTGGCTTCCCCCTCAAAAATAATCATTTATTTTAAACAAAACAGGAAATAACTATAATTGTATACCGCCAGTACATCTTAGTTAGATATCTTGTCTTAAACTGCAAGCAGATCAGGGCAGTTTAAGTTTGTACAGTGCAAGCAGATCAGTGCAGTTTAAGTTTGTACAGTGCTTAGCAGAATGGGAATGGGGCCACTAAGAGGTACACAAAAGAGATAAATAGGAATGATGATGATAAAAGGTCTAAGGTATAGGTTTATTAGAATATCTGTTTGCAATTATTTGAAAGTTGTAAACAATAAAGAGGGAGGGGCATTGCTTAGGGAGCATAAGTGAACAATGGGATAAAACTGAAGAAAGGAAATTATAAACAATGTGAGGAAAAAGTTCTTTAGAACATGTTCAATTGAGATATTTAATAGGGAGCCCTCATTCCTGACCCCTAACTAATTGCTGTACTATTAGCTCCCTTATGACATCTAGCTATTACCTTAGCAATGTGAATAATAAATAATTACTACATGAATAACAGATGATTGGCCCAACTGATGATTGGCCCAACAGAATTTTGGGCCTCAACTCATTCACTTGTGATTTTATTGTTTTATATGGACACCCTCTTCTCAGCTCCTGAGCCCAATCACTTCATTGCAGGTAGCAAGCTAGCATTCCACTTGGGTATGAATGCTTGTAGGATTGTGCCCATTCATTTATTCCTTTGAACAAATTTTTTACAAAAGTTATTTGATCAAAATGTATGTATACAATTTTTTGGGTTTTTTTTTTTGGTAAATCTTTTAGTTTGGATGTTGTTTTTCTGTATAAAAGAAAGTGTGCCCCTAGCAATGAGTCTGTTGTGTTTTCTTGCTTAGAGTTAAAAACTGAATATTTTCAGCTCAGCTTTTCTACTCATGGCCTTATCGATCTGATTTTCATAAAAATAGCCATATAGATTTAAGGAGGACATTCTGGAGAATTTCTTTAGTCTTTTTTTTTTAAATCTCCATTTGCAGGATGTAGTATGTAAAATTGTATTTCACTATTTTATATTTTAATGGCTACACCGAGGCTGGAGATGAGCACCCCAAAAAATCATGTTTCCTCTTTGTAGTAGCGCAAATAGCTATACCAGGTATAATGCAACAGAGAATCAGGCTGTGCACAGAGATGTTTTTGAGCCCCCCAGGATATGTGATAAGGGTATTGACTGAGTGACAGCTTTAACATAAAGGATCTTACATTGTGGGTGGTGATAAGAGACAGGGATACACTGCAATTTTGACAACTGTGTCTTGGGAGAAACAACAGAGAAAGAAACGTCTGCTTGGGTGACTGATGGTGTTCAAGCACAGATGCTTTTGCTGAGCTTCTTACAGGGGAGCTTTGCCTTTGAACTTTGAGCTTTGCTACAAGATCAGAATCAATTCTGCGTGTGCAAATTAAGTGAGTGATAAACAGAGTTTCACAATACCAAGTTGGCTTCCTATTGACAAAAAAAATTAGGCTTAATGAAAATAATTTATTAATTATAATTTTGGGTCTCTCTGAATTCCATAAAATATAGGTAAGTTGGCCCTCAAGAGCTTAATGGGAAACAAAGGGCATAGATCATACACTGCAAAATAATCATGGAATGCAACTTTACCACAAGTGGCCAAACAGCGTTATATTTATTTCTGTAAGATAAGGTCATATTTTTTCACTGCTGATGTGGTAGATAACTCACTCAGCAGATCATTCTTGGTAGGAGAATTTTCAATCTCCTTAATATGGAGCTTATAGGTCTTGGGATGATACAGTGGTAATTATAAGATCAAGAAAAAAGTGGGAGATGACTTCCATTATAGAGAAACATATGGAGCTAAATTTGAATTTCAGAGTCCCTCAGACAGCAAAAATGTCCTTTGCTAGCTGGCTTCAGTGCATGTCATATGTAAGTGGAAATATAACTGTAAAGAATATTTTTATGGCTTGTATTCAGAGTAACTTCATTGCAAGGTGCAATGTTTTTGTGTTACTCATGAGGAAAAAATATTATTTTATATAAACTTAGAGACATTTAAAGGAGTTAAAATGCTTGCAGCTGACAATGTGCAAAAATGCATAACGTGCATTGCATCCTATTGGTGCAAAAATATGCTAGTTATATATCTATATCTATAAAACACCAATGTGAACATGATATGATAGGGACACACTATCACAGTTCCTTTAATCTACTACAGTCCTTTCAAGAGTTAAACAAAAGAGTTGATAATGGTAAACTGGATGATGTGGTTACTTAGCCTTTTTGGGGGTGGGAGGTAGTGTTATAAAATCCTCATAAAAGGCTGTTAATGAAACCGAGGTCATGAGGAGGCAGGTAAAGTAATGTCTAACCTTGGAAACTAAGGCCTGATCTACTCTAGAGATTTTTGTTGACCAAAGTCAGCTTTTTGCACCAAAACAATGGTGGTGTATATGCTGCCTCCCGCCCTGCTCCCTCCCCTCCCAACTTCCCTAATTTTGTGACAAAATAAAACTAGCTCGATGAGAGGTGTAGAACTTTTTGTGCCAAACTTCTAGCGACTAAGTGTCAGTGTAGCCCCTGTGCTTAGTTATGTCATGGTAAATGGCCTCCAGGAATTGTCCCACAATGCCTATCCTGACCACTGGGGCCATCAGTTTGAACTCTGCTACCCTGCAGGTATCCTCCCCTCCCCCTTTAAAGTCCTGGGAATTTTTGAAATTCCACTTTCTGCTTGGTCGGTGTGGAGAGCTCACATCTCATCTTCCCATTAGATAAGATAAGATTATGAACCTTTAGACTTCAGAGCATAAGCCAATTGCTAAATAATGAGGTTAGGAAGAAAGTATTCCTAAGGGCTGGTCATTCCTGTGATATAGAGTAAATCTTTCAGAATGTGTAGGAAATGTATTTCTGTACTATTTTTATGTAGTCATTTGTTTCCTAGGAGGTGGTGCATGCTAGGTAGAAAAAAAAACAAAGTGTAGGACAGCAGTCACACGCTACAGCTAGAGAGCAGTAGGAAGTTCTGTTGCCTTAATTCTGTACATAGCTTCCATTCTTAATAAAGGTTTATCATGAAACTGTAATTGTCTGTTCTGGGTTATCTTGCATCTCATCTGAAAGCAGCTGATACTGAATTAGAAGGACAATCAATCAGTCTGATCTAGTATGCCAATTCCTGTGTTCTATGTCATATTACCTTCCTGCCGCCACACACACAATTGTGGACAAGATGGTATTGTCACCTCTACATTTTCCATATTCAGAGGCAGCCAGGGGTCTGCCTAATGTCCAATGTAAATTGTAGTAGCTACAGGGCATCCCTAACTTATGCTCTTCTCCTCAGGGTTTCTTAGACTATTCTCTTTTTCTCCCAGCCAGCCCTAGCAGAGCAAAAGGGCCTTAATGTTACTGAGAATTATATCTATAATATATATACTTATGAATTAAATGAAGTGAATATCTGTTCATTTCAGTGGGCATATTGTAAGTGTTAGGGTTAGGAATCAAATCTGAAATACAGTTATTAAAGGCGATTAGACTATTTGGTCAACTAAGCAGTCCAGCTGTAGATGAGAAGGGTTACCCTGGCAATGAACAATTTGTAAGCTTAGCAAGAAGTATTCAATAAACTTCTTTTATAAATCCTTTTATATATGACCTCCCTGTAACCTTAAGAAACAACACTGGACAATGCGTAGCCTGGGCCCAGTTTGCTTGGAATATTGTATTTGGTTAAAATATTGTTATGGGAAAACTGGGGTGTCTGGTCCCCGATAAACAAAGATTGCTTTTATAAATCAGTGATATCAGACATTGTATATTGTCATAGTTTCAAAAATGCAATAAAAAGTATATTTGAAAGAGTTAATGAGGGAATTCAACAGTAATAAAAGATCACAAGACTAGCAGTTTAGCCTAGCCAAAGAAAATGGTGGTAAATTGTAACCAGGTGTTTTTATTTCCTGATTCTTGAAGTATTGCAAACTCAGTTTTTTGTATTAGAAAGGACAATATCTAGGTCTATTATACAGAGAGCGTTTGTCAGCTTTACCTACCCTTACAATACCAAAGATTTACTAGTTTAATCTCACCAACTGTTTTAGTCATCTGGGCCAAATTATTTGGAAATGATGTGGCTAGTGAATGAAAACTGTGGTGGCTCAAGTGGTCAGATAAATATATCAGGCATTTTGCCTGTTAGTCTGAATGCTATGTAGACTTGGATCCATACCAACCACTTTCTGTCACACCAGATAACAAAGTTTTACCTCAGCTATTTGGTCAGAATATATCAGTACAATTAGACCCTTAGAAGCAAGCTACAGACCCTCTTCAGATTTAACTTTTAAATCTCCACTTCACTTTTTTTTGTTTAAATTACTTCCGTCTCAAGAGATACGAACACAAAAAGATTCCAGAACATAGTTAAGTATTTCTTTCTTTAAATATAATGTCTAGAGGGCGGGTTACAATAAACTCTATAGAAGCTGAACTTAAGGACCCTCTAGTTTTAATAAACCCTCTAGTTTTAATAAACAACTGCTGCTCACCCCAGTTCCCAAACTCTGGTAACTGCAATGTAGCTTCTTTGATTTCCTAGAGAGAACAGTAAGTGTTTTTCTGTCCTTTTCAATTACATTTAGGCTTCAGTTAAGAACTGGCTTCATTGAAAGATCCTTCACCCCCACTTTCAGGGCTTGGTTACTTCACAAGTTTGCCTCCTATGATATGGTGAATATCCCCTACGTTTGGCTGAACAAGGAAGAATTTAAATCCTTTTACTAAGTTGAGAGGAAAAGTCCAGCAAGCTTGATTTACTGAGTCTGGAAAGAGGAGCTGACAGCTGTGCCGGCTAGGCTACTGGACAGTGAGGACAAGAACTTAGCCTCCGGATACAGGGAAACCATAAACCAGCTGAGGCTTCCAGTGATGCAAGGATGTGCTTCTGGGAAGGAAGAGAAGATTGTAAATGGAGAAGAAAGAGAGAGGGGAAACCCTCATATTTAGATGATATTGGGTAATTTAATTAACACAGCTATTCAGTCTGTGGATTTTGTACTAAAACTGTCAGTTCTTGCCAGCTGTTGTGATATGGACATTAGTCCAATAAGAAATGAAATTGTGCCAACAATTCACTTAGGCAGTCCATTTGAAACCTATTAAATGGTAACAACTCTTGATTGCTAATCTGGAATAGAATTTTAGCTTTTGACCCAGTAGGGGAAAGCTCTGTATCCCCTAAGAGCCATCCCATACCCCATTTTTCAATTATATTTAAAATAATATATTTTGGTCCACATTGAGGAGTAAGATGATGTTTGGACAGGTTGTAATTTGACTTTTATTTTTTTAAATGAACCTTTCAGTTAGAAAGGGAAGAAAAAAAGAAATCCACATACACACCAAAAAAACACATGAAAAGAATGTTAAGGTTCTGACAAAGAACAACGAAACCAAAGACTTTCACAGTCATGGGTGAAGCTAACCATATGTTTCCAACACAGTATCTGTTTTCTCATGCTGAAGAAGCTTCAGTCAGAAATCCTGAGTCCTTCTCATAGCAGATACTTTACATTAAAAAAGATCACATTAGGGTTAGGAAAGATCATGTTTGGGTTTATATTCCTGGCATTGTCTGTTTAAAAGATATGTTTGTAGGAAAGGAGGAAACCTAACTCTCAATAACTTAAGAGATTCAGCTCTTCTATATCTTTCTAAAGAAAGTTTCAATGAGGAGAAAATGTTGTTAAAATTTAAGGTCAGTCTTTGTATAAAGTGTATAACATCCTTCTTTTTTCTCATCCTTTATGAGCAACTTGATAAATGTTTTCTTCATAGGAAAATGCAAATGTGATACAGCAGTGATAGACACAAAACTTAAGCAACTCCTTTCCCTGGAGCATGTGGTGAATTCCTGGTACCTAATAACTCTCCCCAATTCATGGTTTCCCTCTTACAGGAACTTTTCACCCTCCATGCCTTTCTGGGGTTTTCCCTTTAAATTTAGAAAAGCCATGCAGCTGTGATGCTAAAGTGCCTATTTTGGATCTTGCACTGGATGGCTGCATCTTTGTCTCTTCCACTAGGTGTCTGCTATGTTTTGATTTTCTTACTACTGGGGAGATTGGTATAATGTAACTATGATATTCCCTAAACATTCCTGGAGATAAATTTTTAAAAAGAGATCTTTGTGATAAATATATAGCAGCCAACAGGACTTACTCAGTCTGTTTGGGTAGGCATGTGTGTGATGGCATTAGCATAGTTCCCAGCATCTGAACTTTTTTCAAGGGATTCGTCTCCCAATAAAGCCATACATTAGCAGATATACTGAATTTTAGGTGTGTTTTTTTCCCCCCAATTTCTTATCTGTAGAATCCACCCGCATGTCATTGAAGCCTTCTGTAAACCAATTAGAAAGGATATAAGCCCTTGTGCTTCAAAAGAAATTTCCTATAAGAGCAGTGTATTCCATAGTCGCTCACTGTAGGCTTTCTTGTATCTTCGAATGAAACAACTGCTGGTGGCCACTGTCAGGGAGAGGATATTGAACTAGATGGACCAATGTATGTTCTTATCTTGCTCATCATCTGTGGGTTTTTAAAAAGGAATAAATAAAAAGAAAAGTGTACTAAACCTAGTTCCACAATATTGATACTTCTATCTTTGCCCACATTAACTATTTAATCATGTGAAATGAGAATTGGGAAGCCAGGGAAAAGAGTATAAATGACTTTTGCTGACATTCAGAAAGATAAGTTAATTACCTGTCATACTTCAGCAGGACTGAAGGTATGAGTGCACTCTGAGCTGAGAGATGTGAATTCTAGCTTCAGCTACTTGCGATAGCTCTGATTGAGCCAATGAGCTAAAAATAGAGCATAAGTGCAGCTAAATGAGCAATGGGAGGCTAGCTGCCAGAGTAGGTGCATAACATCACATTAGTCAGTATTCTTTGCAGCTAGCCTCTCCCATACTCCACCCCACTCCTGCTCATGTCACCATGGCTACTCTCTCTGTTTTTAGTGTTCTAGCTTGATCAGATTTAGGATGAGTGTGTCTCCTCAATCTGGGAATCAACCCCCAATCTCAAAGTGTAGACATACCTTTATAACACTGTGAAAAATTTTGAGGCAAGCAAATTTCTAATGTTCTTGATTTCATGAAAAATGTTTCCATGGGTAAAATCTGTCTCACATTCCCAAGTTCATATCACTTGACCGTGCTAGCCCTGGAAGAGGCAGAGAGGTTTTTACATCTGAGTATACAAGAATCCCCAGTTATTGTCCAAGGCTTGATTGCTTTCTTTTAGAAATGAAGTAAGGGAAACAGAATGGCAAAGAGGAATAAGCAACAGGAGAGGAGGCAGCATAACAAACACGCTACGTTTCTTAGCCATAGCATATTTTACTGCTTTGACTCTAGTTAGGTTTTGTGGCAGTTGCACAGTTTTAAATCAAGCTGCTTGTTGTGTAACAAACTGAAACAACGAATAGCATGTCACTGCTAAATCAAGCACTTTCTCCATTTAGTGAAAGCCAGAGTAAGCGAACTTTACAAAATATACTGCAGGTCTCGATTTCTTTTTTAAAGTTTACTTTGAAATATTCAAACTGTTATGCTAATAGAGGTCTTATTTTCAATGCTTAATGGAACAATGAAATGCATTTTAATAACTAAATGTTGTAACTCCCGGTGGAAAATTTAAAGTGGTACACCCCTATTTTAAGATATGAAGTGTGCTTTCATTCATATAGCATTCTAGGGACAACTCTCCTGAGCTCCAGGATGGTAAGAGGCAGGATCCATGCTCCCAATTCAGAGATGGCATAATGTGTAAGGCAATGGAAGCTTACAGTCTGTCTTGAGAAAAGAGCAATGCATAGTTTAGCAAGGACCAAACTCTGATACGGAGTAACAGTTGGTTCCTGGTTCCCCATTGCTTCATGGAGCAGTGAGCTGCGCCAGCCCTTTTCCTGGTGCAGCTTACTTTCCCCTTCAGCATCAGTGCCAGCTAAGCTGGGCTGACCAGTGCATTTAGGGTGCAGTCAAAGCTCCAAGCACTCATCACCCCTGTCCACTCACTCCCCACCCATCTGTGCAGGATAGCGAGTATCAACCCAGTTGTGGCTGATCCCTCCCCACCCCTTATGCTGCTATATGCAAGAAACAAGCACAGAAGAGTAAGGGAGCTCCTTATTAGTCTCCTGCCAAGTGCACAGCCAGGGACATGATCCAGGTCTAAACTGGTCTGAGCCACACATGAAGAGCCTGAAAATTGTGTAAGGAGGAGTAAAGTAGGAAGTGAAGCTACTTTTACATCCTTACACCCTCCTTTTAGTTGCTTTTCTTGCAACACTCCTTTATTCTGTCCCCTTGTCATGTGAAGTATCCCATTTTAAGTTCCATTAGTCTCGGTTACACTCAGAGGTGGCTTATAAATGGCTTGTTGATATGAGTCTCAATCTAAGGCAGGAAGACTGATAATGTGTGATCTACATAAGGGTGTGGGAAGTTGTAAATTACACCAGCCTTAGTCTTCCTTACATCTGAAATTAGCTCTGGGTCTTTATTCCCTCTGTACCGTGTCACACACACCATGTAGCTAGACGAAATAAAATAATAAACAATGTGCTGGTGTAGTGTGGCAGTGAAGGAGTAACTGGTAAACTGGCTTATTCATTTGATTGCTGAGCTAAAAGGACCAAATACAGCTTCTGTTCCAAGTCTACAAAAGAAATGAGCCTCTCCTGCATGGAAAATAACCACAGAAATACTGCATTTAATTAGTATGTGGGAGCCTTTTATAATAAATATGTTGAGAGGGAATGGAAGTTCTCCCTGCCCTGATATAAGCATTTTTTCTGTTTCAATTTCTATAACTAATTGTGACTGAAATTATGTGTTTTATGAACCCAAGCTTTGTTTTACAGATTGTTACTGCTATTGTGGATGGATATCTTTCATAGGGCAGGATGTATTTTCAGGTTGGCAATAGTTTTACTTCAGTTTTGAGGTTCCTTTGCCATATTGCATTATTTATTCAAGAGAAAAAGATTAAGATTTTCCCTGAAAGAGTTTTAAGTAACTTTTTAAACACAGTTATTTTCTGTCATTCCTCTTACTTTTTGGCATCATATGGTCCCTCTTAAATACTTCGTGCTATGGAGAGTGCTCAATGGTGAATTGCATTCCAATTTTTTATATATTCTTCTCTCAGCCATCACTTTAGCAGTTTTACAATTCTATCATTTGAAATTGTGTCATAGGCTCAATTCTCAGTCTTTTCTTTTCTCTTAAGCTCACCTATCACTGAAGGAAACCTTATCTGTTAGGAGTCAGGGTTTTCTTAAAGTGTCCAATCAGTTCTGTGGAAGTGGGCCAGTCCAGTAGTGATCTGATATCCGTATATCAATAGAAAGGAGAGGGAGGGGTTAAGATAGGAGATGGTAAGGGGGCAAAAATGAGTGACAAGAGAATCAGAGGGGGATATGATTGATGGAGAAGGTCCCAATCCTGCAAGTTTCTTCATGTGGGCAGACACCTGACCTTGCGTGGAGCCCCACTGACATCCACAGGTCTCTGTGTGGATATAAGCATTCCCCCATCCAGAGCAGCTTGTGGGATCTGGCCCTCTGAAGGGAAAAGAACAGGTAACTTGTGGAACTCCGTTCACACAGATTCTTTGCAGATCAGTTGATCATTGAGTTAACATTACTAGAGTTAGGAATGTGAAGGCATTTTTGTTATGTTTTCCTATGTACACAGAGCAAACTATGTGCTTTCAGTTTCAAGTACTTACTTCAGAAATAAATAATACTCAGATAGTTATGGTGAAAAAATCAAGCTCTTATATAGTGCTTTTCATCAGTAGATCCCAAATGCTTTACAAAGGAAGTCAGTATCACTATCCACATTTCACAGATGGAGAAACTGAGGCACAAAGATGTGAAGGGACCTGCCAAAGGTCACCCAGCAGGCTAATGGCAGAGCCACGAACAGAACCCAGGTCTTCAGGCTGTCTAGTGCTACATTTACTAGGCAAGACAACCTTTGTTTAAATGAGAGATCTTACATATATCAAAACATAAACATTATATCTCAGTGACCTTAATTCAGTCTTGCTCTTCATAACAGTAGGTTTGTTATATTAGCTTGTATTTCAATATACTAATATTCAAACAAAAGGGCTATGTGCCTATCTGAATTAAAGATTGCACAACAATCAGTCACATTTTTCTTTTTCCTCTCTCCTAAGGAAATGAAATCCAAAAGTTATGCAAAAGACAAGCAATGTTATAGCTGAGGTTTTGTACCCAGAAAAGTTAGGAAATTCAATGTTGTTCACTTTCACAGCAGCTATAACTTGACCAACACTACATAACTTTTATTTCTCAGTATAAAGTGTAACACGGCATGTAGTAATACAATATACTATACATATGAAAGGGAGAAGCGTTGAATTTATGTTCTCAAAGCTGCTCTGTTTCCTAACTTTTGTGGATTTAAAGTTTCAGCCATCATGTTCCATTCATATAGTTTTTGCATGTAACACATCTATTTTTCTCCTGAATAAAAAAAATAAAAAAATAAAATCACAACTCAGGGCAGGAGTAAAATTATTAGGTTACAAACATGCCTTTCATTGCCTTATGTATGTCTAAAGAGTGCAGTTAATTCACAGCACTGCACACTTTATTGGGGACAACAGAGAGGTGTACGAGTAAACATGGTTACAGCACCACCCCGTAAGAGGATTCAGATTCTGGGGAAGGCCTATGCCCTGCGTTATATAGGTGGTCAGACAAGATGATGGTCTCTTCTGTCATTGCAGTCTCTGAATATAAATATGTGGTCTACAGCAAATTATCACCCTATATGTTTTGACCCTCATCACAATAGTACCTCAACATTTCATAATCATAAGGCATGTGCGGGGCAAGACCATAGCCCACCTAAGTAAAGCTGCTAGTCAGGAACCATCCTTGCAATCAGGGGTCCACTTTTGTGGCTAGCCCATGAGTGGGAGGCAAAAGCAGGTGTGCAGATGTTGATTGTATCCTCCAAGTTCCACTTGCATACAAGTGCAGGAACCAGCCATGATTTAGCTTCAATTCAGATTGAAACAAGGATTTGGTTTTACACTATCCTGTTAATGTTTGCAGACTATCTTTAGTTTTTCTTGCACACAGTTCAAAGCTTAACTGAGCTAAGTTATGAATTGTCAGCCTAGGCTAGCACAGGGAAGAGAGGAAGCAAAATCCCAACAAAACATCCAGGTCGTTTGGCAATTAGTGAGTCCATAATAACAATGTAATAAATAGTTTTTCAAGAAAATAAAGCCCATTGCTTTGAGAGCAGGGAGTTTCATATTTGAGGTTTTAGAACTACAGGTACAGGAAGGAACATCTGTAAATTAATAATCAGTCTTTTATTCAGTGCAGAAAAGGAAAAAAAAACCCAAAGACAACCTGGTAGAGAATACAAGAGAATACAGCTTGGAAGAGAATACACGAGTGTGTCTTAGGATCCAATTCTGCAGGCTACACTAAGGCAAGACTTCCCAATACTAATGAAAGCTTTCTGGAGTCAGGATTGGGTCATGAGAGGATATACAGCATTTGCCACAAAATTCTTTCCTGTTTTGTTTCTGGTTGTTTTTTTCTTTTTTTGTTTGTTTTGTTTGTTTTGTTTTTTTGTTTGTTATTTTGTTTTGGTTGTTGCGGGAGGAAGCCTTCAACTGGCTCCTCCATCTATCTCTTTGAAGATCTGCTGAGTTTGGGGAGGCAAATCCCTTTATGTGAGAGTCACAGTGGTCAACTTATACTTCCAATAGAAAAATTTGAAGGAAACTGTGAGGTCCCTCCCTCAGAGGAGAGGTTTGACAGTATTACTGGCCTAGCAGATGGGGGAAAGCAGTAGACATAACATATCTTAGTTTTAGTAAGGCTTTTGACACAGTTCCACATGACATTCTCATGGCAAACTAGAGAAATAAGATCTGGATGAATTTACTACAAGGTGGATGCAAAACTGGTTGAAAGACCATATTCAGAGTGGTTATCAATGATTTGTTGTCAAACTGGGAGAGTGTATCTTGTGGGGTCCCACAGGCAGCAGTCCAGGATCTAGTATTATTCAATATTTTTCATTAAATATAATAATGAAATGGATAATGGAGCGGAGTGTGTGCTTATAAAATTTGCGGATGACTCCATGCTGGGAGCTGCTAGCACACTGGAGGACAGGCTTAAAATACAAAACGACCTTGACAAACTGGAGAATTGGTCTGAATTCAGCAAGATGGAATTCAATAAAAACGAGTTCAAAATACTTCACTTAAGTAGGAAAAAATCAAATTCACAACTACAAAATGGGGAATAACTGGCTTGGCATTAAACTGCTGAAAAGTATCTGAAGGGCTATAGTGGATCACAAATTGAATATGAGCCAACAATGTGATTATTAACAGGAATGGTGTACGTAAGACACAGGAGATCATTGTCCCGCTCTACTCAATAATGATGAGTATTGTGTTCAGTTCTGGATGCCACACTTCCAAATTGGAACAAATGGAGAGAATCCAGAGCAGAGCAATAAAAATGATAAAAGGTTTAGAAAACCTGGCCTATGAAGAAAGGTTTTAAAAAGTGGATATGTTTAATCTTGAGAAAAGAAGACTGAGGGGGAGGCCTCAAAATCATCAAATATGTTAAGGGCTATTATAAAAGGATGGTGATTAGTTGTTCTCCCTGTCCACTGAAGGTAGTGCAAGAAGTAATGGGCTTAATCTGCAGCAAGGGAGATCTAGGTTAGATGTTAGGAAAAGCTTTCTAACTGTATGGGTAGTTATGCTCTGGAATAGGCTTCCAGGGGAGGCCCTAGAATCCCCATCATTGGAGTTTTTAAAGAACAAGTTAGAAAAATGCCTGTCCGGGGTGGTTCAATCTTATTTGGTCCAGCTTCAGCCCCAAGGGCTGGATTTGATCATCTCTTGAGGTCCCTCCAGCCCTACATTTATGATGCATTTCCTTCTTCCCCCAGAGTCTCTCTGAACATAACTAAAGTCATGAAGTAGCATTTTCTCCTGGAAGAGGGAAGGAGCTGTCTCTTTATTACCTTAGCTTCAGCTAACAACAGCAACTTCTTTTGGAGAAGGTCATACAAACATATCGCACTTTGAATCAGCCAGTGATCACACAGGAAAACACTGAGATGACTAATAAGAGTGCTTCCAAGAACTGAGGGCCTCAGAGAAGTTCCATTATAGAAAGTGGAATGACTCTCATTGCAATCACTAGAGTTAGATTAGACCCTAATATGTTGTGTGTTAACAAATTGTGTTTTGCCCTGTGCAGCTGCCATGAGACATGCCCATGATCTTTAGGTAAAAATTCTACCATTACCCAAAGACAGCGGAAACATTCCTCATAGGGATAAAAAGCTTCTTCTAAGGATGATGACTGCTAACCATTAATATCAAATTCAAAATTATTCAGTAGATAGTCAAATGGATAGAAAAATTTACATTATTTTGAAACAATGTTTTAATCTTTTTAACATATCTACTGCAACCTGCTGTGGAAAGAGTTGTCACATTACAATAGTTTGAAGATCATATTGATACCCCATATTTCCTGTGACTAGAGTTATCTGAATCTCCCACAGATAGTCTGACATTTCCAGATGCACAGTCATCTGTACAGAAAGGCTGTTTTGTTAGAGAGCAGAAGGGGGTCTTTCACTGACTGCTTTTGAGTTTTGCGTTTATAGCTATTGAACAAGACAGCATCAAATATCTTTTCTGATCTTAGTTACAGTACTACAGTTAGATGTATGTGGGTCATTTCAACTTTGATATCCTGTATAAAGTCCCACCATGTGTTCATTAGCCCTCACGACCTTCTACTCAATCATTACTTTGGGACAAGAAATATAAAGTGGAGAGACAAAATCTCATGCTGTTTTTCAGCAGTTTTAAATTCAGTTTTAGAAGTTTGTACTGGAGCTAGACATTTCACATATTTTAAAATGGCAAGCATTTAAACTGACCTGTAGGAGTTGGCTTCATGTGTAATGAGGTGACTTGTAGTCTGGACACTGAACTCAAAAGACTATTTTTTGCTTATGTAAACAAATGGCTTTCTGCATAGATAGTAGTTAATGAGGATTTGTTCTTTAATTAAACATCTCATCAAAAAATAATTTTGTTTCGATGCAGTGCCACATGCATCGGGACAATAAAGCTGCAATGGTTGCAAAGATCTGGCCAAACAAAAATGACTTATGTTAGGGACTTCAATTTTGAATGAAAACCCAAACTAAAGAATCCAATGTGAAGTGATGGTGATAATACAACTTCCAAGTAATAACTTAGCTTAATAAAACTGCTCTTTCTTTATCATTCTTAAATAATTATAGTCACTGGCCAGGATCCCCTCTCATTTACACTTGTGTAATTCCATTGGCCAGTTGTGCACTTCTCAGCTCAGACCTTTGAGTGTATATATCCTTAGAGTTATTGCACTCCCAATGAACTTTGCTGTCAATAAATATATTATAGCATGCTATCTTTTCCTTGATTCCTCCTGTTATGTTCTCATAATAATATAATATTCTTTTTTTGATGTGCCAGATTTGTTCTTATTTGGGACCATTAGTTGTTGAATTATTGATTAGTTATTGTTCATGATTGCTTTGATTATGTTCTTCTCATACACATCATTTTGGGTCAACCATAATCAGCTTTGGATCAAAGGCATTACAGGCTGAATCCTGAAATACTCACTCAAGGTGAAATCCTGGCCCCACTGAAATCAATGGTAATATTCCTTATTAGCTCTTTCTCAAACAAGATTACCATTAAAGTGAAAAGGAGTTTTTCTTGTGTATGACTATTACATAAACAAAGTAAAATTTAAGGTGTCTATGGATGAGAGTTTGTGCAACACAAAACTCTCAGCCCACAGGGAAATGACACAAAAATGGCTTTACACTCCTTTCTCCCCAGAGCAATGGGAACAAATATGGATGACAATGAGACACAGAAGCCTATTACCTCTGGGGTCTCCACAAGCAGGCAGTGGGAGAGCTGCCATGCCCACAGAGAAGTTATCTCTAGGAAGGTGTGATGGAAACAGGATGCCTGGGGCAGCTATGTGAAGGAAGGAGCATCTGTGATTGCTGAACTGGAGAATTAGCAGAACTGGGAAAGAGGTAGCCTTGGGCAATTGGTAGGTGAATGTGGTGAATGAGTGGGTGTCTAGAGCAGGGAAGTTCATGGTGGTTTGGGTCAACTTCTGTTGGTAAGATAGACAAGGTTTTGAGCTACACAGAGCTTGTTATATTTGTAAAACAAAAGAAAAGCTGCTTGCTGTATGGCTCCAACTGCAGAGCTGACAGTGCAGTGGCCATCTTTACTGAGCATAAGGGAAACTAACAGGAAATGTGAAGCAGTCATCTTTGTGGGTAATAGTTCATATAGTCAAGCTGTTGGAAACAGTAAAAGGGGAATAGATCATAAAATCTGCTGAAATAGAGGTACACAGAGAAAGGTAGAGAGAAAAAAAGAATACCATATAAAGAATACAATATAAAGGAACAGCTAGTAAATAAATACTAACAAGAATTTAAAAAGACAAAACAAATAAAAGCACACATGTACAAATGCAAAATTGTATTTGCATTACCTGTATGCCCACTGAGGGAGTATCCATGAGGATGGATAAAGTACTTAATAGGGGCAAAAATGGTCAAGGGGACTGAGAAATTCTTTGGCTGTATCTGAAAATGGAAGTTCAAAATGACAAGTTGCTGTTCAGCTACACCATGTGCATGAGGAAGTATACTATGCTTAATTCACTGCTCCCCTAACCAAAAAACCTCCAAGTACCTGGCATAGATGTATAACCATGTGAAAAATCCCTTTTTGTTCTGACTGACTTTTTTGTTCTTAGAAAAATGCAATAAATGAAAAATTTGTCTTCAGGAAACAGATACAGGAAGCAGGTGAAACACTGACCAGCTGTAACGCCAGATTATCCCAGCTGGCATTCAGAACTGAGTTGGAGGACTTGGATCATAAAATCAATTTGAAAATTGTGCAATATTGTACAAAATGTGATACTGTGAAGAGATAGCTAACAGCCAAAGTGAAGAAGCTGGAAACGTTGCAAAAACAGAATCAAGACTTCAAGCGGTTGAGACGAAAAGGAAGGGACTGAGAGAGGTTTAAAAAAGGCACAGAAACAAACTGATGGATTTACATAAGGAAGGACTAAAAATTGTGAAACTCAAATAGCAAGTGGAATTTTGGTGGCAAACAGAGGCAAAGACGAAATGAAACTTTTGTCAGGGGAACTCTGGAAGCGCAATGACGGTACAACAAAGGAGAGAGAACAAATACTTCTTGCCTTCTAGATCGTTTCATATAGATACACCAAAATTCCCAGGAGAGTGCTAATGTTAAAAATGTCCTCAAGTCATAGCAGTCCATTAGAAACTTTCAAATCCTTAACTTTATTTCAGATAAAAGAGGATACGTGACTACACTAAGAGGAAGACCAGTGAGGAAGGTTTACAAAACTGTAAAACCTGAAAGCAATTTTTTTATAACAGCAAAACTGCAGTGCTTTGTTTGTTAGCCTTGGTGGATTTGTAAAGAATTCCAGGACAGATGCACTGATATGTCCCGTATAAGGCTATCTGAATGTTGTAACCTGAGAACTCCAGAAATATGGAAAATTACTCTAGAAAATAGCTGTTGGAATGTGGAGCAAATTGCTGAAATTCTGCTAATAAAAGAGCATTAACGTGTTACCTCCATGAGCATGTGTATATTTGGATGTATTTCCACAAGACATTATGGGAAGCAAAACTGCCCAGAAGTGTTTCAATTACAGGGCAGTGAAAATGTAACATATTACTGACTTCTGCAAAAAGCTCTAATTTTTTTTGGGGGGGGGGCATTCTTATACCTCAAAAGACAACTTGGTTTTCTGAGTTATGTCTCCTCAAGTACATATAATCTTTACCTAAAAAAAAGTTCATAGACTTATTTTGAACAAAACCATAGTATTATTATTTCATTATTAAGTGCTGACAATATGCTTATACCTGCACAATGCATGAACTGAGCTGTCTCTGCAAATTAAGAACTTTGCAACTCATTATCATCTCTACTTTGAAATTGACTTATGAACTTTATTTTCATCTGTGGATATATAATGATCTTTTAACCATTACTCTTTCCTTTTTTTAATAAATATTTGTTTAATTAATAAGCATGTGCTTTAAGTTGTATTTGGGTAAGATCTGAAATAGTCATTGACCTGTTTGGAAATGTGTCCCGTCCTTTGGGATTGGTAGAATTTTTTCCATATGATGGATAAAGATTTTCAGTAACCCTCATTATATCTGACTTGGCTACCTAGGTAGAAACCAGAGGGTTGGATAGCTACGAAGGAACTTGCATTTTTATCTTCTGAATAAAGTGAGGTGATGAGAAGCTGTTTGTTGCTGGCTTGGTGTATCTTTTGGAAGAAAAACTACCAGTATTTAGAGGCCTCCCTGCTCTATTCTTTGCAGTTTTGCCCTATTTAAACTCTCTCAGGCTGGGTCTACACCGATGGCAGCAACTTCGCCACCGTCAGATCGATTGCTCTGGATCAACTGAGCAGTCTGTGTAGACCTGCTCAGTCGATCCAGCAAGTGACACAGGAAAACCACCCTGGTAAGTGGAGTAGCGCTGCATCGAAGGGAGCGCTGTTCCCTTCGACGCAGTGCAGTGTGGATGGCACGCAGAGGAGACGCTGCAAAGTCAACGGGAGATACACAAGTGATTTACATCACTTGCGTATCTCCCGTCGACTGCTGCCGAATTGCAAAGGTAAGTGTAGACCGGGCCTTAGTGTGGTTCCCCTAAAGGCCAACGTTACAACCACAATAATGCTAGCAACAAGGCAAACAATAGAAGACAACACAAAACACAATTTTCATCGCAACAGTAGATTCAGAGTATTCTGGGTCACTCTTTAACTGACAACAGCTTTTTCTAAAATTCTGAGAGACAAAAAGCACATTTTTTTACCCCCTTTGGTGGGCAGCATATTATTGCTTAAAATATCCCTTCCTTTTACAATCTAACCCTAACCATTGTACAATCTCCTGGCTGATTGCAGGCAAATCAGAGGAATTGCCGCCATGTTTTCCTGTGTTTTTGTTTTATAGGCAGGCCAGGTTTTAATGGCTTTTGCCCTTTAAGAGTTTATGTGAATTATCACACTGTTCATTTATGAAATTCATGAGGTGTTCCTCATTTTTCCTTTTTATACGGCAGATCAGGTTTATGTTTTCTTTGCTGCGCCAAGTTTTAAGTTTATTTACAGGTATAACTTAGAAGTATTCTTACCAAAAGGCTTCTTAACATGAGGTTTGTTCTTAATTACAATTTCTAGCATGCTCAAAGGTTTTTCCCAAAAATTATACACATTATTTATTGCTACAGGGTTACTCATTAACATTACATTTATTCCAAGGTTGAATATTAACAGTAACATTAGCATCACATTTATTACAAGTGGGCATTTATAAGTATCTTGTTATACCATGCCTTTTATTTGGCAATTTGTTTCTGAGGCCAGTGTGCTCAATACCCTCTTAGAAGCTTTGCATAGGTTTTTAATTGAATTATATTCTTGGGGTTTTGGTGACTTAAAGAAATAGGGTTGTCATGCCTATGAGCAGATCCCTTTTGCATTTGTTTTCAGATTTCAGCTGTGTGCATACACAAAAAAAAACCCCAACATTTTTTCCCCCACTTAGAGTTAACTTCTCTCTCTTATCCTCAGGCTTGACTGTTTCTCTCCCCCCCCTCCCCCCTTTTTTTTTTTCCCGAGAGTTGAAATCTGAGCCTTTTTGCTTGAAGTTATTTGTTTACTGACCAGGTATGTCCATTGTCTGCAGCTCCTTTGTGTTGCCATATATGGGCAGATCTTTTCCTTTCCTGTCAGCTAGGTAGTTTGCATTAACACAGATGCTTTTGGGCTTTCTTTTGGATCCAAAGTCATTAACAGCTTAGAGAATGGACTTTATTTAAGATGAACACAATCAGTTTTCACCAGGGTTCTGATTATTTTTCACTTTCATCTTCTGCTTCCAAAACATACAGCAATCTTGGGGAAAAAAACCCAACAACAACCTTTTGTGGCTTTTTTTGGAGCCTTATAAGATTTTAATTAAATATCATCTTTGTTTACATTTATTTTACCTCTTCTACAATATACACTATACAATATACATGGGAAAATGCACTTTTTTTCCATAGTTTAACTTCTACAGCATTATATTAGCCATATTAATTTTACATAAAGTGTAATTTTTTTTTTCATGTGTCCTTATCAAAGTGATAGTCTGCTTACTCAGAGTCACCTTAAGGTTCAGTGTTTTTAACATTGCTTTTCTTGTGCAATGTCTTTTAACTTCTTGTTCTTTTGTAGCTCTCAGCTGCTATTTATTATCAGGAAAAAAAAACATCCAGACTCTCTTCCCATTTTCCTGTGTCTGGCTACCCCTACCACAACCATGGCCATATGGTTTTGGTTCTTATTTAAAAAATATTAAACTTTATAAAAACATGGAAGTACATAAAGGGTTAAATACTAACTACAAAATTCAAACCACACACTAGTTGCTGTGTCCGACAAAAGGCTCTGTCAGTATTACGACTTTGAATAAGAAATCCAAATGGATTTTTAGTGGCATTATTTAAAGAATAAAAACGAAAAATCAATTTATCTTAAATCTACAAAACAGCGTTTTAAAAACCAGGAGTGTTGATTTAGGTTCTTAAAAACCTTACATAATTACACAAATAGATTTATACAAAAAGATATTTTGCTTAACATCCCTCACACTGCTTTAATTATTTTTACACAGCTGTACGCAAATTACATTTCCTCTTATACATTTGGACGCAGTTAAGTTCCAGTGAAAAACCCATTATTTTCTTTTAGTGATTTAGATTAAATTGTTCATAGTCAAATGATTCAAATCAGATTGTCTCTTTGTCTGCTGCCTGCAGCAGCCCTTTACCATCGATTATTTCCAGACCATTCCCTTGGGGAAAAGGACCCATTTTCCTTAAGAATATCTATAAAGACTTCTGAGGACAAAACTTAGTGGTGGTAGTTTCCAATACCTGACTCTCTTGTATAATTTATTTAACTATCAGGGTTCCACCTGATATGACTATACCATGTTGCACATTTACATTTATATGAATGGGTTTTATTATCAAACCCAGAATTTTCTTCTTATAACACCACAACTGACACTCATTAATATCTTCACAACTGTTAGTTTTTAACACTACCACATCTTTAACATTTCCTCAACTCCCAACCATTTAATTTTCCCTTAACTCTGTAGTATTATTTTTACAAAAGCTACTTTAACTTTTCAGTCTTTTTTTTAAAAACCATTTACTTTGGCATCTAATTTATTTTATTTTAGCTTTATTGTATTTTTTTTTTTTGCTGCCATAGCTTTTAAAGTTTCACTGGCAGCATAGTTTTGTTATTTTAAACCCTCCAATCTCTCACTCAGAGTGCTGTGTTTATCAGCCACAGTTTTCTACAGCATCACTGAGTTGATTCTTATGCATTTTATTTATTTAATAGGATGGGGCATTTTTCTTATAAAAACTGAGCCACCAAGAACAATTCCTGCAACACAGCTGCCTTAGTCTTCACTTTCTTTACTTTGGCATTGTTTAAAAGACAGTAGTAATGTTTTCATGATCTCCCATTTCAGTGGAAGACAACAGCCTTCTGTCATGTTTTGTAAAAAAAACTTTTCACATGGGAATCCAAAGTTCCCTTCATTAAGATTTCAGAAAAAACAAAATGGAAGTGGTGGGAGGGGAAGAAGCAACTAATTAACCTTGTCAGGTCATTTTAAAATACAGTCTAGCAACAGCAAATTTAGCAAACTGAGAAAGGAAAGGTTGGGGGCAAAGGGGAAAGAGAGAAGAAATATCAAGGATGTTTTTAGCTCTGAGCAAAGAGTGGAGTTCCAGGGGTTAAAATAGTTGGGAAGCTGTATCCTATGGCCCTTCAGGGAAGGCATGGGAGGAGATATGTCCATCCAGGATCTGTCCCCTCAGGATCAGTCCAAATATTCCCATCCCAAGTATCATCCCAGGGGTTTGAAGTACTCCCAGTGTCTGCTTCTTCCCTCACTGTACTCCTCTGGGCACTCTACATATTTTCCAGCTTCTCTATCTGCTGACGGAGTGATAGCTGCTTGTCTGGGCCCAATCTTGTTTTCATTGCAGAACCATCCATTTCCATGGGCATGGGCCTCATCTCACTACCCATTTAGCAAGGAAGGTGGACTTCTCAGCTAGCTTCCACCCCTCAGCTTAAATTTTCCACTTTCCTTCTTCCCTAGGGTGGTCATTTTGGCAAACAGGCTGCAGTCCTTACAGACAAAAGGGCACAAATATTCTGTCTAACTACTGTGTCAATTCTGTCCAAATGACTTAGGTTGCCCACATTCTCCACCAGCTCGTTAAAAGCAAAAGTCAAGGGCATCCTTGAGGGCTCAAGCTGTGACCTGGCTTATTTATGTAGCCCCACCCTTTCACTACCAAGGGCTCATGATGTAGGCCACCTAGCCTTATCCATAAGGCTCAGGGAAAATCCTGGTCAATTTAAGTACCCGCATGTACCCATAGTCGTGAAGAGGGGTAAGAAGTCCAGTGATGGGTCCCCCACAAGCATTGTTTTCCATTTACATTATATGTAAACTAGCTACCTCATGTAACTTTACTAAACCTATCACATTATTCAATACCCCTGGACAGGGGCATTTTAGGAATCAGCCAGGTGCCCAAGCCATTGCTAATTATTGGGATGGATTACCAATTATTCTGCTTGGGCTTTTAGCCATTTTTAGGCCTCTGCAGAAAACTTATCATAACCAAGGCAAACCTGGGAGGGGAGGGAGGAGGCAGAGAGGGTCAGACAGGGAACGCATGAAGTAAGCCTGGCTCTCTGCATTCTCTATCTCTTAATATTCTAGAGCAAATGTCTATGAAAAACAGGAAATCTGGATATATTTTAGAATTGTTGGTATGGGGATATTAAGCTATCAGACTAACAGTTTAAGACTGCTTACTTAACAATATTTTTTTTAGTGAACTCTCTCAGTAATTCATGCTTCAACCAAATCAATCACTGGGCAGGTCAGCAATGTAACATTCTTTTGATTGACTTGTCTCTGTAACTTTTGGGGTTTAAGAGGGAGATAATGAGTCTCAGTCAGGCAGATCACTTTGTGGACACATCTGGAAAGATCTCCAATACAGACAGAAGGAGCAGCCATCCGGAAATCTGTGACTGATTCAACCAAAGACTACCTCAGACTTGTGGGGTAACTATTAAGTTTGGGGGTACTCTAACCACCTATTGTATTTGTATGTGCTTAAGACTAATACATGGAGACTTCCGGTAAAAGTGATTCTGGTGGGAATTGCTGGAGACCACAGAGTAATGCTTTAAAATACTTGGTTTTGAGCTGTCCATGTCAGCCATATAGCAGGCGGAGATACTGCATTTCCTCTGATTTATTTCGTGATATTGACTCACAAAGACTAAAATTTACTGGGTTGAGGAACCTTAGGGGTAACTCCCTAGGTAACAAAACTTAATCAATCATGCACTGGCACCTATGTTTTCTCCTCCTTGCTCAAGTCTTTCTTACATTTTATTTTTTATGCCCAAATTGGGACTTATTTTTTATCTTCCTTGTTTGTGCAGATGGTCAGCATAAACTCACTGGTCAGAACTTATTTTATCTGTTTTACCATTTTCTGGGTCTTTCTGTATTCTCCCTAAACTTCCTAATGCCTGGATGTCTATAACTTACAACCCTTAGTGTTATATCTCTTGTTAGGGTCATTCCTGAGATGGAGGTGCCTTGCCCACAGTGGAGCATTTTTTCTTAATTTCAGTGGTGAGTTTTAATTATGGCTGGTCATGGCTAGTTTATTATGGGGGTGACCCAGCCTATGCCCCTGTGCTGAGCTGGACTAAATAAACCTAGACCATCCTCGAGAAGACTAAACATGCCAAGTTGGGGGGGGTTAACGTTTCTTCTTAAGTCAGGTTTTCTAAACGTTTTATCATTTTTGTTGCTTTCCTCTGGACTCGCTCCAATTTGTCCACATCTTTCTTCAAGTGTGGTACTCAAAACTGGACACAGTACTCCACGTGAGACTCAACAGTGCTGAGTAAAGCACGTCTTATATATGATGCTCCTGATAATACACCCTAGAATATTAGCCTTTTCAGCAACTGCATCACATTGTTGACTCATGTTCCATTTGTGATCCACTATAACTCCCAAATCCTTTTCAGGACTACTAGCTAGTTAGTCCCCATTTTGTAGCTATGCATTTGACTTTTTCCTTCCTAATGGTAGACCTTGTCTTTATTGAATTTCTCTTCTCCAATTTGTCAAGGTCATTTTGAATTCTATTCCTGTCCTCGAAAGTGCTTGACATGCTTCCAGCATGGTGTCATCCGTAAATTTTATAAGCCTACTCTCCACTTTGTTCTCTAGGTCATTAATGAAAATATTGATTAGTACATTAATAGTAACATTTTCCTTTTCAGACAGGAATAGCTCCACAATGGACACAATTGTCATGATTCACTTTGCTGCAAAGTAAGAGCAGATACTCTTGTTGACCATTTTGTTATGAATGGAGCCATTGCCCTCATTATGGATACCACCAAAATTAACTATCTATATACTGATCAATCTAGACACTGTGGCAACTGGCTAAAGCACTGAACCAGGACTGGGACTCTCCACTGGTCTGTAGGATGACCTTAAGAAAATTACTTCCTCTCTCTGTATCTCAGTTTCCCTATCTGCAAACTGGGGATAATGATATTTTTGTAAAGCACTTTGAGATACCCTGAAAAGTGCTAGGCATTGTTATCTATTGATTTTATCTATATTTATCTACTTATCATTGTTATCTATTGGTTTTATCTATTGGCCACCCATCACCACAGTATGTGAGTACCTTCCAGATAAAATCAAGAGCATCTGAACACTTCTTTCTTTGTAGTATTACTTGACACTGCTACTCCTACCAATGGTGCACAGGTTAAATAACTACATGAGGAACATCAGTTGTCCATGTTATTTTCTCTGTGCTGCTTTGGAAAGCATTTAGTCTTTTTAGTTTTTCCATAATTTTTCCTCCATGTGCCAGTGTCAGCAGGAACACTGAACCTCTCTTGGCTGATCAACTTGTTTATTTTACTTGCTTCCAAATAGATTTTTTTAAAATAGAAAATTAACAAGAAGTGAAGGAAAATAGGGTACAAGTTACTTTTTTTTCCAATAATAATTTACAGTAGGTGTAGTAACTGTGGCTTAAATTGCCATTTTTCCTTCACTGGAAACAGTTCCAATCTGCCCATGTATATTTTAGGTCTACTCTAAGTAGCTACAACCATTATTCTTTATTTTATTTGGTACAGCAAGTAGTACAGTAGCATAAGAAACTGTAGCTGCTGTGCTGTAATTGAATGCACAAAGCAATCTATAGAACCTGGAAAACATGCAGAACATTCTCACCAGGTTTTTTTTGCTTGTTTGTTTTCCAAAACTTTTCATGCCTAAATGCATTGTATCTAGAACTTCAAAAGCAACAGCCCTGCATACAGAGGGGCTTTTGAGAATGTCACAATGCCAGCTTCTGTTTTAAGCTCCTATCCTGCTATAAAATACATGCTTAACTTTAACCACTTGAGTAATAGTAAAATTAAGACGATGCCTAGTTTGCAGAAGCAGGGAAATAGTTCGTATGAGACCACTGAAATCTATAAAGCTGGGAGAATGGAGAAATGGACATCATAATCCAATTACCGCCCACTGCTCCACAATAGCCAAAACACTGGGCCTGTAAGAAAAAACAAGAAAATGGGTGGGGGGTGGAAGGAGTGTGTGTCTGTGTGAGAGAGAGAAAAGAAACAGCAGTCTCCATTGAGAGGAGGATGAAAGGCAGCAGCTTCCTGTTGTTGGAGGCAAGCTAAAGTACTGAAAAAAAGAATAGGACTCACAAGGGGATACTCACACATTCTTAAAAAAATATTAGACAGCAGAACTGGAAAACTACAGGCTACCCAGGTTAAGATGGGAAGAGTGGGGAGTCAATACTGAGGTTAAAGTGTTCCTTAGTTATTTTTTAATTCTGAGATATTTTTTTCCTTTGATCATGAGGATTTAGAGAGAGGATCCAATCCATCTCTAATTGGGTCAAGTCAAAATCCATAGATGTGACCACCAGCCCTGCTTCCATCCCAGAACCTGAGGATGGAAAAGTTTGAATCTATCTGTAATCAAGACAATTTCATTTGCCATATTCTTGTAGCAGGGCATCTCCTATTTACATAAAGAATTTAACCAAGGAGATGGTCATCCAAGAAAGAAACATGGAAGCATTGAGGACTCAGTCTTAAACCACTGAAGTCAGCTGATTTTTCCAAAGACTCTCATTGACTTCCATGGGAGGAGGACAAGGCCCTCAATTCAGAAAATCCTTCCAGGAATCAGTTAAGTCTACAGCTTTTCCAATTTGTCCTTAGGACTTGTAGTTAAAGAACTAAGAATGGGATATAGGAATGGAATTCCCTGCCAAATCCCCACTGTATCACTCTCATGTGCAATGCTCTGTTAGCCATTACAAAATTCTGCACTCGATTGAGCTTTCCACTCACAACTACAGTACAGTGTCAAGAACTTGTAACACGAAGGTGGAAAAACATCAGCCAATGCAAACACAAACTATGAAAAAGAGCAAGATTGCATTGTACTCTGTGTCAACTTAATATTTATCCAAAACTTGATTTCATTCTTGTGAAAAAAGTTGCCAATACAGAATAGGCAGGAAAATGTATCTATTCTCATGGCAATTTTTGCAATCAGAATGAGGCTTTTTCTTTTACTTCTCCTTTTCCTTCTGCTTCTCAAACAGATTTTTTTAAATATATGAGAGAATTGGGAAACCATCTTTGTTGTTACTCTAGGAAATTTCCAGGCTTGTGATTCCCTCCTGTGAGCCATGGTCTGAGTACTGGCAGAATCAGAACATTATTCCAAGGATAATTTCTCTCCTCAGTACTGCTGTCATGGGGGCTTTCTTCTTAATGAGGAAATGATTTACCTCAGAAATGATTCAAGAGTTCTTGAACTGCAGAAACACAGACTGGAGACTATTGTGGCTTGTTGTTTGAGCTCTACAATAGAAAAACGTACAACGTATTCTTCCTCTCCCAGAAGATCAAAAGAAAAAGACTCAGGTTTTGGGATTCTTAGGACTACTTTATCCAGAGCAGAAAGCAGAAAGTAGATAAAGGAGACTGACTTTAACAGTTTAAAAGCATGGGATTTTTTGTTGCTGACAATGTAGCACATCAGAAGTTGGCAAACGTAACACATTTTGAGCTTGCTTGAGTTCTACCATGGTAACTCCATTGACTACTCCTGATTTAACCTGGTATAAGTCAGAAGAGTTTCAGGGTCTTAGTTTTGAAAAAGGTCTAATTTATATAATCTTTTTCCATATATCATTGTTTCTTTTAAATACGTTTAATTTAATTGCAGCTGTTTTTTACACTAAACTTTTTTTACCTCTTGTTTACTCAAGGTTAAAACGTAGCTCAAAAGACTTGCTTTTCAGTTTCAAAGTTTTTTTAAAAAGCTGATTCAGAACTATTTCCACATGTAAGGAACAGTATAAAGCTGCCGGTTGCCCTCCAGCTTTCCCATTATGCTTGCAAGAATTACTCTAAAAGGAATGGCTTTTCCTAAAATGGAAGAGATTTTAGACTAAGATTGAGTGAGTTTTGTCAAATTTAGATAAACTGATAAGTTCTTTTAAAAAATGCTCTGGTTAAAAAAAATATGGTAACTTAAACTGGGGTGTGTGAATTTTTGGGAGGCTTTCTCTTGCTTTTTGGGGGGAAATGGAGACATTTTGTTATGAAGATGAATTGCAATATTTTAACCATTAGGGATTAAATTCATCCCTGGGCATTTAAATCCCACTTATAGCCTATTTTAAAGATTTAAGTGAGATTTAAATTGTACATATCAGTAGATCTTGAGTTAGCATCCTAGTAGGAATAGCCCATTTGACCACTCATTAAAACATTTATGCTTGAAGACAAGGGGAAGGAAGTGGAGTAACCTCATGTTTTACCATCATTTACTAACTACTATTAACTATTTAATCTATTTTATAAGAATTTTTAAAGGGCCCACATATTACTAAAAACAAATATAATTCATATTATTATATAGAATTAGATTACTAATAATAAATTATATTATTAGATATTAATTGATTAATAATATTAGATATTTATTAATTAATTAATAATAGATTAATAATATTAGAATTAATTCACTGTTGCAAAGCCCATTGAAGTCAATAAAGAGACTTCAGCTGACTCCAATGGGCTTTCCATCAGCTCCTAGAGTTCATTTCACAAAAACTTATCATTAGATACAGCTAATAAATGAGGAGAAGTAAACCAAGAAATACAAACACACTTTCATACCAGTGTGTGGTATACAATCTATGATCTGCCCAATGGCATCTTTAGAAAACTTGGAACCACTTATTTAAAATATTACTGAATTGGATAACTGTTTGTACAATTAATTTGCATGTACATCTTTCTGAAATCAGCAGATTACTGCACATGAGCAATATGCCATTGAATAGTTGTCCCCTAACTCCATCAAAATCCTGATGCCAGTTTGTAGTATAGACAGGGCCTTAACTGCACAATTAGAGGCATAGAGGTGTGGCCAGGAGAGACCATCAGATCATCTAGACTGACATTCCATATATCACAGCCAGGCCACCAAAATCATTCAGCTATCTCTACACCTAACAGTCTAACAGTTAGAATTACACCAAAGTATTACAGCCTTCAGGAGATGAGACTATTGTGTGCAGAGAACAGAGAGTTAGACTGGGCCACAGAACTTCAGCCAGCTCCATGCCACAGAGCACAGTGGGTTAGGATTTGCCCCACAGCTATTTGACTTTTGTGAGCATCTTGTCACTGACAAGTAATTTATATATATTTTTATATATATATATATATATATATGAATATATGAATATACTGGCTGTGCAATACTCAGTAAAAAAGAACATCTGCAATAAGCCTTTAGCTTCTGGAATTTGGGTGGAGATAAGTCAATTATACATTTGAGTGAGTAATTTCTACCCTGGCAGCGGTATTCCCCTTCTATTGCACATTTAAGGGCACTGTACGAGTTTTAACCTGGAATGAACTTTTAGAAGTTGCTGATGAGTAATGGAAAACCTTATGAAGAAAGTATGTTGCTTGTGTGTGATATTTTTTTCTTTCTTTCCCTCATATTTTATTGCTAAAGATGATTGACCTTCCTGAATTTATAATTGGGCAGAAATGATGCAATATGCAAATGCATGAGGGCCCTTTCAGCTGGAGAAATAAACACTAAGTACTTTTAAGCATAAAGCATAGATAGGCATAAATAGGTGAACTACCAAGGCATCCTTTATTACAGACTTTCAGGGAGTTTTGCTTTGATACTAATACATGTAGACTCATGAGATAAAAATATGATTTAAAACAGCTGCCTTATAACTAGAATTGGATGACATCACAATTTTCACTGAATAGCCTTCTGAAGTTTTAAATAAATTTGCTTTAGACATGTTTATTGCCCTATTGATTCTTCAAATTTCAACGCTCCAGGCACAAATATTCATGAATTTTAAATGTATATGTACAAGTATTTGCAAAGAAAGTGCTTTCACATTCATCCAATCAGAATACAGAAAATAAAAAATAAGAGTAGGTTGGGGTTTTTTCTTCCTGTTCCCCCTGAACATTGAGATTTGGAAACATGCTGGAAGCAGGTTTTTGGGATCACATAAGCACCTTCTCACAGCACTGATTTTTTGGAGCAGGGATTACAAAAGGATAGTGCAGATCCAATCACTACATTGTCCTTTTGTTTAAACAAAGAGTCCTATGAATAGAACACTGAGAAAGACAGTTGGCAGGTGGTGTGAATAGCAGAGGCAACACTCTCAAAGAACCACAGTTACTATGGAAAGTAACCATTTTTCCCCTCTTTGAGATGGCCTCTGCATAATCACAATTGTGAGAGCCTGGTGAGTAGCACAAAGTCCAGAAAAGTGGATCGAGGAGTTTTAATTAAACAAGGATCACAGAATTTACTTCCCAATGTAGAACACAGATTCCAATGCCAAATTGAAGAGTAGTGCTGAGTATATTGTTGAAGGAAACTCCAGGTAGCAGCCTTGCAGATTTCTAGTATGGAAACATTATAAAAGAATTTGTGTGGCCATAGCCTTTGTAGAATGAGTTCTAAGGCCTTGAGATATCAGCACCATTGCTAATGCATAAACATGGATTAATACACATCTCAGTCCACTAAGACAATTGAAGGAGCATTCTAGTGTCAGCTGTGGATGATCAGGGCTTTGGAAATCAGGCACTTTCATGTAGTTATCTGGATTTAGGTGTCTAACTTTAAGCACCCAACTTTGAAAATTTCGACCTACATCAGTAAAGATATATAGGGTATTATGACAATGAACTTAGTGTAAACATAAAACAATGAAAAAAAATTCAAGACACTATGGCTGTTTATCTAAGGATGTGATACTGTATTATTTGAAAAACTGTGTGATCTTGAAATTAAAGACAAACATAATGCATATATATATTGGTTTATGCACGGAACCTTAACTTGGCATTTCCTGACTTTTGACTGTTTAACTCTGTGAGCTTGACATTCTGTTGTATGGAATATATACAGAGACAGATGGCCTTAATATTGTAGCATGGCACTGGATGTTGGAATGAGTGATTTAGCAAATTTAGAAAACATATTCTTTCAATTAAATGAAAACTGAAAAAGTTCCAAAGTATTTGCTTTCTATTGAATTATATGATTGATACCCTTGTTAAAATATATTTCAAAATGTTGGGCCCATTCCAACAGAAAATATCCATGGCCTTCCGGGTCCTTTCAACCCTGAAAGGCCATGGATGCTGGCTTCAGAGTGTGCCAAAGAGAATGGGAGGGGGTGAAAAAAACAGAATGCTCCTGGCTGGGAGTTGCAGAGTTGTTCTTGGAAAGAAGAACTCTTGTCTCTAGCTTATGTTATGACCTTCAGCCCCCTATTCTGGTTCAGTCAATATTCGTCTATAAGGATTCTGTAGCCTATGTGCGTTTGTACAGCCCAAAGGCTGAAAGTCTTAAAAAGGTAAAAGAGAGAGAGACATCTCGAGTCTGAACTATTGGAAGGTTAATGTAAAGGTTTCTGTTTTCTATAATACTTTAATGTGCAACAGCTAATTGAAGGTGAGTTCTTAGTCTTGATCGCTAGAGGCCTGACTCTTTAAGGCACTTATGCCTAAACTGAAGCCAGTGAGACTGTTAATTAACCTAAACTTTCAGCACGTGCTTAGAACCTCATTGTACCTGGATGTGCGCCTCTCCTGCACATAACTTCAAAGTCAAGGGAGGAGTGAGAAGCTTCAAAGTCAAGGGAGCAGTGAGAATATAGGATGAGAATGACAAGTCTTCAGTCAGATGAGTAACTAGTTTTCTTCTCCTTATCTAGTAGGAGCAAAGAGTAGCTTTCAGTTGCTCTCTAGGTTAGAGGGAAACATATGCCCAAACCATTAACAACACTTATTCACATCACTGGGGCTGCTTGTATGCTTAAAGTATTTGCTGTATCAGGGTCAGAGTGCTCAGAATGTTGCAGGAGCCAACCCTTATTTTAGAAGAGGGTTTTAACCCCTTCCTCACCATAGGGAATTTATCTCAATACCCTTTTCACCAACCCTATTACCCAGCACTTCTGAAAGTTTAGGGATTCATAGATTTTAAGATGCTAATGCTAGATGTTAGAATGTAATTATGATTATCCCATCTGATCCCTTGTGTAACACAAGCCATAGAATTTCACTCAGTGATTCTTCCATCCAGCCCATAACTTCTGGGGTGCTATAAGTTTCTTAGGGCAACCTTTAAAAATGATCATTTCAAGGTTCTATGTTTTTTGCTTACGCTTGCTTGAGTTAAGTCACTATTTGAATTACACTAACATTTTTTTTCAGTGATTTATCAGCCAGGTCTGAGAATTCCCATTAAATATGAAAGTAAATGTGCACCTTTATGAAAGCATTCAGCAACGTTTATGAGAAAAATGTTGCCGATTTTGCTGAGTGCTCTGCAATAGGAGAGTAATGAAGGTGGCATTTTATGTCAAAATTTTATAATAACGAGTTAAGAGAGCCTAATGATTTTGAGGGCTATTTAATTTCTTAAGATGTCAGTTAAGGGGAAAATCCCTAATACCTCCACCACAGAGCTTGCAGAAGCCAAGGAAAGTTTCTTCTGTTGACTTATGCAGCGTGGAAGCCTGCACTTTTCTATGGGTGATTTAAACAATTAAAATGTATTGTGTATTTTTAACACATATGTCAATTGTAACTGAATTCATCTGAACAAAAAGGGCTTCACTGAGTGCAGCTCATATGTTGAATAATTATTTTGCTGCTGAAATTCTTTAGTTCTATGGAATAACAAAAAGACCAACTTATAGGTATTTCTCAGCGATGGTAAAGGTCTTCATCATGTCTCCAGCAGCATCATAAGAATGAGATGTGGAACCTGTAGGTCGCTCTCCTACAATATTTGTAAATCATGATCCCATAACTCTTTTGTTCATAGAACATGCTAATAAAAGTTGCCCAAATGTAAGCAGGAAGTTTCAGAAATCTCATGACAAAGCCTGTTCCTGTGAAATGTTCAGTCAGTTTGCAACTTTAAGAAATCTGAATAATTGTCCAAGATGAACCTTGGAGTGATTTCAGATTTGCCCATTGCTTGTCCTTCAAAGTATTATGAGTAATAAATGTTGTTATTCTTTATACAGCACCAAAAAGTGTTGTTTACTTTACAATATGAATAAAAGACCAGCTATCTCATTTGGATCTCTCATATAATGGTGTAAACAAATTATAACTCCACTCAGGTCAATGGAGCTACACCTATGCAAAAATGGTGTAAATGGCAAGCAGAGCCAAAGAGCTTTCCCCTAACCGTGGATTTGATGAGAGAGTAACAAGTAAAAGGGAGGGAGATGAAGAAGAAAAAGAAAATGGTTAAGTGTAAAAAGAGAATGCAGTTTCCCAATATGGTGAAATACACATCTTGATGTTTTCATTATATATTGCTATTTTTATATATATATACTTTTTTAAACTGGTGAATGAGCTTTCCATTGTCTCATGTGTAAATGGAAATATAGCCTAACTATAACAAAACAAATTGTGATGTGCCAAGATAGGAGCCCTGCACATTATAAATAAGTTTAATTTTTTCACTAAATAATAAAGTGAACACAATAACAAACTAAGAATACCATTAACAAAATATATCCAATTTTGAACAGCATACATAACACAGAGGAGCAGCAAGATGAAACTAGCCAAAATCTCATTCCATTTCTAATTATTGTCAACATAAAAAATTGATTGTACTAAAAAAGAAAAAAAACACCACCAAAACTCTAGAGATAACAATGATTAAGAAATCAAGTTCTCAAATATCAGGAAATGCATTAAAGTGAGCTTTCAATCTTCAGATTGTATGGTCATCCAACATCTTGAGAGATGAAAGGAAACCCAACGAAGTCAGTCAGTCCATGGTGCTTTGCAGTAGTGTGGAAGAAAAGCCCAATGCGCGAGTGATAGACTTTCCCACAGTGGCTACAGGGCCACTCACCAGATGGCGAATGGGGCATACTCTACTTCCTGGCTCACCTATAGGCCTCCGCCTGGGCTCTCTGATGACTCTTTGCAATAACTACACAAGCCTTGACCCAGCTTCTCCAGGCTAAGTGGTTGTGGGCAGGATTTTCCCAGATGTCAGTGGGAATGTTGAATTTCTTGAGACCCTGCTTGACCATGTTGCTATATCAGAGCTTTGGCCTTCCTCTTAATCAATGATAGTTCTTGAGTTGACCGTAGAGCACAACCTTTCGCAGACGATCTTCAGGCACGCGCTTCATGTGTCCCAGCCAGTGAAGCCTGTGAGCATTCAGCATAGTCTGCATGGACTGTAGGCTGGTTCTCTCAAGGATCTCATTGTTAGTGATCTGTTGTTCCCAAGTGCTTCCAAGGTTGTTTCTGAGACAGCAAAGTTGGAAGCTGTTCAATTTCGGCTCCTGTTTGGAGTACATGATCCAGCTTTCACAGCTGTAAAGGAGGGTACTGAGGTCACAAACCCAATAAACAAACACCTTTGTATTCAAGAATTCCAGCTTATTGTTCCAGACACATGAGGCAAGTGTGCCAAAGATGACAGAGGCTTTGCCGAGTCTCACATCAAGTTCTGTTTCAAGGCTAAGTGAGCTGGCTAAAGCTGAGCCAAGAGAGCAGAAGTGATCCACCTTGTCCAGAGCTTCATTACTGAAGTAGACTTTAGGTAGGATGTCAGTGCCCTGTGACATGACTGTTTTCTTAATACTGATTGCCATGCTGAACTTGATACAGGCTTCAGAGAACTTATTCATCATGATCTGCAATTCATCAGGTGAATTAGAGATGAATGCAGTGTCATCTGCAAAGATCAGATGCTGAATAGTGAGCAGGGTGACATGCCTTTTGCTCTGAAATCACCTGATGTTAAATAAGCTGCCATCCATCCTCGATTCAATTAGTATACCAGATTGATTGTTTCTGGAAGCATGCTTAATAAGAATAGAGAAGAAGATGCCAAAGCTGTTAGATGCTAAAACACAGTCTTGCTTCAAGCCGGTATCAATGATAAACTGTCATGATGTCATTTTCATACTGGATAGTTGCCTTCATTCCCTCATAGAACTCCTTAAATAGGGAGAGCACTTTTTGTGGACAGCCAGTTTTTCAGTAGGAACTTGTATATGCCATTCCTGCTAACCAAGAGGTGCCTGTTGTTCATGGCTTTTTTTTTTTTTTTTTTGCAATAAATGCATTGTGAAGGACATGTCAGTCATGGGGCATCCAGCTCTGAACCCACACTGGCTCTCAGGATAAACACTCTCAGCAATGAAAAAGAACACCTAATTAGCATTCAAAAGGACCCTTAGCACAAGCAGCACAGCACAGTTGCCTTGGGAGAGCCGGAAAAAAAAATGGAAATCTTCCATGTAGTTAAGTAATATTTATTCAGCCAGATCCAGCAGGCAAGAAGCCATTCTGTGGGGTAGGCAGCTAACCATATACAACAAGATTAAAGGGAAATTTTAAATGCTAGGTAAAATTTGGAAGGGGGCCTATCATTCTAGTAAATCTCGTGTGGCAGTTGTGCCAGGATAGGAACATAGATGAGGCCATTACCCAAGATAGTACTACTGCATAAACATTATTGTTCATATACTAATGGTAACAATAGCTTTCCTGATCTTATAAGCAAATTGATTCCTGACCACATAAAAAGAATTTGGAGCATAACTGAGTATTCTCCAATGGAAAAAAGGGGGGCTAGTAGCCATTTTGAACTTGATTTTGTACTTCCATTGGTACCATGTGCATTTCTTCATGAATCCAAAACCCACTAAGTTCCTGTCCTGCGTTTGTCTGAATGTGGGTCTCACATTCCTGTCAGTCTGTAGAAGGACTGCAGTATCAGGGCAAAACAGCACCAGAACTGAAATTCATTACAAATGAAGGAAAATATTCACAAATAAATAGATATTTTCTTACTGGTGTTTTTGTTATTTAATATTTATAATGCAGTAACACTCAGTGGCCAACCTGGTCTCAGGCTCAACTGTGCTTAACATGTTAACTGTGTATAAACATATGGTAGATGAAAGACACTGGCCCAAAGAATTGATAGTCTAAAATTCAAGACACTGTTATGTGTGGCTTATAAATATAGACAGAGGATCATTTCCTTTCCATTCAAAAGGACCTATATTATATGACCAGTTTTTCTTAAAACTACATGACTACATCTTAATTACTATAGGACTTTTCTCTGTAACTAACATGTAATACTCAGACACATGATAATATACTCTGTAGTTACAAGGCATTTGTATCAAATAAATCTGGGTTCTAAAGCAATTCAGTACCTAAACTTTTTTATTTTTAAAGCTGAGAAGATGAAAAGGCTGAAGTTCAGCTGGAATTTTGCCTGGACAAAGAGAGATTCAAAGACATTACCTCTGAATAATAAACAAACACAATTTATGCATATGAAAAAGGCTCTGAGATATATTTTTCTCAATCCTGCTTGGCTACTGGAAATTAAACAAAACAGGAATCTTATAGCGCACATTTGTATTCATTCAACTTCTCCTGAAAGAAACTGGTGGCTTGTATTAGTAGTGGTATTTTGGCCAAATATTGGATGGTTTTTCTGACAGCATCATGCATTACTGCTCAGTCAAAACAAATTACACTCCATACTGCTAGCTCAGGTTTGATATATTTTCTGATATAACTGTGTGTGCTAACCTGTCAAGTAAACACTAAGCATATGCTAGTTTGGCCAATAAGTTATGTATTTTGAATCTGATCCATATGTCACTTCATAGTTTCTATTTCAATGTGACTGCTAAGAAACGCAAGAAATATGCTCATATGCAATTTCATTATATGTCTGTTACTAGTGCATCTGTCATAATAGCCTAATTAGTGGTAAGCGATAACAGCAGCCTCTGAGGAGTGCAAAAATATTTACAGTCAATTATCTACTTTGCCTGTTTTTAATAGAAAAAATATCCTTCCATTTTGTGCATTGGGCTCACTAACCTGGTGCAAAATGAATTATGCACTGTGTGCCATCCTTCCAGCCTGTGGTCTGTAACAGTTCAGTCTAATTTTGGTTGTTGGCTTTAGTGTGCTGGTGCTGGATGGTGTCAGTGGCCTGTAATATAGAGGTGTGACTTTCCCCTGGTGCAATCTGGACTGGTGAATTGCTGTGTCACCCCAAACCCCCACTCCTGGAGCCCATCTTACTCTGCTTTGCTGTGAGAACCCACACTTTTGACCTGTTCACACACAGCCTCCAGCAGGTAAGCAGCTACCAATTAAGTGAATGAATGCTTCTCGACAGCCAGTCCTTGGATTATATACAGAATGACACTAGCAATTACTCCCCGTCCCAAATACAGCCCTAGGAACCTCCATCCTACAATGTCTAGTTATGCCCACTGAATAATGTAAGCTCATATAAGTTTATTAATTTAACAAAGAAATTGATATGCACCAGTCTTGTTGCTCCAACCTCCCAAACATTTCAAACCAAACACAATGCTGTAAGTAGAGCAAACAAACAAATTTATTTACTAGAGAAGGATTTTACATGATTATAAATAAAAGCATAACAAATCAGATTTGGTCAAAAGAAATAAAAGCAAAACACATTCTAAGCTTAACACCTTCAGCAACCTTACAAACTTAGGTGATTCTCACCACAGGCTGGCTGGTTTCCCTTCAGCTAGGCTCTCCCCTCTGGTCAGCACTTCAGTTGCTGGTGGTGTTAGTAGATGGAGAAGAAAGAGAGAACATGGTGAATGTCTGCCCTTTTTATAATATTCCTTCTCCCCTCTGGGGCTGTGTCCCCCCCTCAGGGTCAGGTGACAAACAATGTCCACATATGGACTCAGCCATGTCCTGAGTCAGTGAGCATTATCTCCTCATGGTTCCAAACTGACCATGGGAAAGGAGGTGACTCACTTGAGAGTCCAGTTAATCTCCATTGATGCCCAGGCCAGATGTTTGTTCCTGGAAGGCTGAGCTGGATTTGTCCTATACACGCTTTGATGAGGTATAAATTGCCCCTCTGCTCCTGGAGAATTTTGCCTGCACATGTTTAAAACCATGAGGACACATCTTTGGGAATATTACATAGTGCAACCTCATAATTATACACATGAAATTGCAATCAACATACTACTATAACAATAATGATCATTCCATCTTAAGCATTCCAGAGACATCTAACATGACATGCTTAGCATTAGATAATACACAGTTATACTATAAGGGTGAACATGGGGGGTGCATGGCGACACAAAAAGAGGTCAGACTAGATGATCTGGTGGCCCCTTCTAGCCTTAAACTTGAACTCTGTGATTCAGTAAAATATACCAGACTAAATTCCATGTTGAATTACACCTTTTGCAACCCTATAGAAGGAAGTAAAGTGTAAGCAATGAAATTTGACCCTCTACTTTGTATGAGAAGGTTGTTTTTTGGTGAGGGTTAGAAAAGTGTATTTGGGATAGAGACTATTCCTGGATCTGGCTCTATTCCAGTTTCTGACAGATATTTGCTGTGCGATTGGGCAAGGGAACCCAGGCTGAGATTTTCAAAGCTGACATGGGGATTTTGCCACACAGCTCCCATCCTCTTGTACTTGGTTTTATAAAGCTAAACCCTTACTTCTCTATTCCTCAGTTTATGCACCTATTAGATACATTAGATTACATTAGATAATTAGATATTAATTAATTTTTATGAAAAAGCTGAGATTCCTGGTTGAAAGTGATAAATAGGTGGTATAGGTGATAAATATTGCTATATTAGTAGTCCACTCACATGCCATTAAAACAAGCAAGGTATAGATACATAGATTAGATAGATCACAAATTTGACCTTTACCAAAGAAGCCCTTGGAAGACTTCATGATAAAGCAAGGCTCCTTTTGGGATCTTTTACTTACATTTATCTTATAATTTTAACAGAAGTGTGACAATAGCAACATTGCTTAATCACTGAACAATCTGGTCTAATCCTAGTCTGAAGGTATAAATGATGCATACCAAATAGGAGGCACGTTCCCTATTCGTAAGCCAAAATGTTGTGATTTTTCACACAGTCCAAAAGGCTCAAATAGTTCATTGCATCTCCACAGAGGTTAAAAGGATTGTCTGTTTGTTGCTGGAGCTAGTATGAAATATGCTGCTTCACTGAAGCCAAAATGTTTTGCTGAGATACATCATTTTCAACAAAGTTTCATCAGGAAAAGTGAGAGAGAATTTCTTTCACATGCTAATCTCTTGTTTGAATCAGGCAGAGCAGGGACTTGTACCTGGATCTCCCACATCCCAAGTGCACGCATACATATATGTAGGTTTAGGTCCAAAAATGGACATTTCAAGACAATTCTGTTTTTGTGACAACATTCAAAAGTGTTAGTTTTGGTGCGATGTGTAACTAAAACCAATTTTGAAACTGCTAACGTTGCTGCAAAACAGAATTGTCACATCCTCCCGCCAGCACTAGTAGTTTTACCCCCTGCTAATTGTTTTTACAAGTTGGTATCTATGGAAAATAAAAACTGTCACAAAGGAAAGCTTGGATGATGGGTTACATTTGTATTGAATATTTCCAAGAGCTGAGGTTAAAAAAAGGTGGATCTGGATGAAATCTGCAGACAAGGCAAGAAAGGGACATCAGAAGTGGAATTGTCTATGAGTCACCAAGCCTCAGAGGGCAGCCTCCCCAGAAGGTGCATCTTAAACACCATCCCTTGCTCAGGGCTGTGCATGAAGGCTAAAGGCACAATCTAATAGAGACTCAAGTTGCAATATCATAATTAAGGAAGCAGCTCAGGTTCTTTTTATAAGGCCTATGTTAGCCATACTGTATAGCTTTGGCAAGAAATCTCCTTTTGGACTGAAAATTGGCAAGATCATTCTTGAGTTTGGGGAGATTTTTCTTCTCCAGTTTCAAGGAAATTGGTTTAAAATGTTTGTTAGAGGTAAGTAAATATAGCCTAGATTGAAATGTTAACAAGACCCCATCTTTTTTTCAGTGCACCCACCTATAGCTTGAAAATAGCTTTTATTTAAAAAAACCCAAAACCCCAAAACTTTAATTTTATATAATCTTAAATCTCCTTGTATACTCCCTGGAAATTATTATATGACTGTCTTGACTTTCACATGTAACCACAAGGAGAAGCTGATAGCACTCCCACACTCAAAGCCCCTGCTACTTCTTTCCATTTCTCCCAGTGTAAGAGGTCAAAAGTTGGATGGCACTTGTAGGCCCTAAAGCAAAGGGTCATGGGGAGATATGACTACTTTATTGCAAATGGAGAGTGATTCAGAGAAAAGACTCTTCCTCACCCCTTGCTTATAGGTGCAAGGCACTCATCTCCAAGCCACTTCCTTTCAGCAGTAGCTTTGTCTTAAGTCTGATCTTCTCCGTTTGCCTCACAGGTAGCATAGAGTAAATCTGGACTGTGGTTACTAAAAAACAAAAAAGTCAGCACTTTCTAACTACTAACCACAAAGTGATATCTGAAATAACCTAGTTTTTCTGCATAGCATGATGCGGTGTCTGTCATGAAACACTGATTTATTTTTATTAGTGATAACTGTATGTCAGGGCAGAACCTTCACAGGTGTTTTACAAGGGTTAGACCATAATCTCCTCTCATCATAGACACGCAGAGACAGAATGTTCTTTTTACGCCTTGTGCCAGAAAGGAGAGGGAAAGATGGTGCATTTTTTGGAGGTCAGGGTCGGGTTTTAAAGGAAATAGGAAAGGAATTAAGGAAAAAGATGAAAAATCATGGAAACCTTGTTTGCTGCAGTTTGAATCTCTGCAGTTCTAATGAATGCAAGCACGATGAGTATGGCTATCAAGAAGTCTTCCTACCTCTGAAATGTTCCCACAACCAAGAAAAAATATCCATTTGTAAGTTCCTTTACGCTCTTTAATATTATTTAAATGGTTATTTTGTTTTTACAAGGAATATATTAAAGGCCTTAAACTGCAAATACAAAAAAAATCAGTCTTGGTTAGAATCCTACCAAGCATCTCCTATGATGAGTGTGGGCATACTCTGGGCAGCTGCCACTCCCATATCATTTAAGGTAAATACAACATGTTCTTAGTCAAAAGCAGAAAAGAGCTAAACCCTCACATGTTAAATGCTATCCCACTCTATGAATCTATTTCTATTATTAGTATCATGTGTGCAATATACAGCTTGTTGTATACAGTCAGTGCGGAAGGAATTGTGCCAGTGTTGATGTACCAGTAGGCAATAGGCATTCCACAGTGGAAGGATTTGGGCCTCCAAATCACAATCCTTCAGCTAGGTCCAGGGAATGTAATGAAAGTGTGCATTCTTCACTACTGTTACTTGTACTACTATAGGGCCTTGAGGCTCCAAGCAGGCCAGGACTCCACTGAGCTGTACAGACATACAGGAAAAGACCGTCCCTGCTTAAAAATCGTGGCTCAGTATGTGCTGTCTGTGTGATTGGCATCTGTGGACTCCGGGGAATGGAATTCTCTGCTCCATGACTGACTAGCCCTTCTGCCACTCCTTCTCTGCCCTCCCTTGCCCTGGGCACAGCTTCTTCAGGAGTCAAGCTGTCACTGGGAGGGGTTCCTCTAGGAGGGCAGGGGAAGGGGATGGGGACAGTACAGCACCTGAGTTCTAGACATTTTGAAGAACGTTAGAAAGTATTTGCTTGAAATCATACTTTACAGTAAATGTTAGCGTTGATTTAGCCTGCAGGTCATAGAAACGTTTCAAATGCAGTGTGCGTTCTGAAACCTTTCTTTGGGGCTGGGGAGGAACACAAATAATCAAAGAAAGAAACTTAAAAAGTTCTCTGTTTCCCTAGTTTCCCTAACACTTCAAAGGAGCGCAGCACACTTGTTACTGCCCATGATTTCATTCTTCTCCCTGAATGGTTCATGTGGCTATGAGAACTGAGTGTGCTTTCAATAATGCCCTTCCTGGATACATCTGCTTTTTGAGCCATATTTCCCTAAGATCAGACAAACATAGCAAATCAGCAGGGGGAGAACAACACTAGTCTGCCCCAGAATCAGATCTTTCTAATTTAGCTTCCTTACACTGACTATAGATGGCAGGGGACACATCTTGGTTAACTGAAATCACATCACAGGGCTATTATTAATTACATGAATACGATGCTAATGCACATGGTTTAAGTTTTAAAGCACTGTCTGTCAATTATATAGGACTCTGCATCCTGAAAAGGCTTACCAGTCCATTCAGTGAACAGCAAATAACTGCTTAGTGAATTGATTTTGTGTCCCGTTCACACTGTCATGGCTGTGTTGGGTCTACAGGCTAACAGGAGCAAAAAATGGATAATTATCACTAAAGATAGCAGATGTGACTCTGCATATACACATAGGCAACAGATCTGATGAGTAAGAAGGTGCCAAATTTCCATAGTCACTTTACAGAGTGGAGCTACATTAGTCATGTCTTCTGTTTCGACCCCAAGCAAATCCCTGTTGTCTCTCTTTTTTTGCTTTCCTCATCTTATACCATTAGAATAGTTGTGTATATATAATATAATCAGTTATTTTTCATGCTTTCTAAAAATTCTTCTCATCATTGCCATTAATCCTGTCGTAACTACTGCAACACTCTTTCTTGCTTCGGTAAATAGGACTTTCTTAGTTGATGAATAGTTTGTACAATTGTGACCATGGCTATAAATTAAAACTGACTGGATAATTAAACATCAAGGAACAAAAACTTTACAGAAACAAAGAAAGACATTCATATCCACTATTTGCTGAAATGTATATTCCACCTGGAAGAGGGACTAGGCCAGTGTTTATTACTAGAATAATGCTGACAGATTGAATAGAAGATAAGCAAGAAGGGTGATGAAAACCTCTTGATTTCATTTTGTCATTAGATTTGCTCCCTTTAGTATTGATAAACCAACAACATTTTGGCAAAATTTGTCTTCAAAATTTTCTGTCTGTAATAAGAAGAGGGAAAATTCACCAAAGATCCACAAAATTTATTATTTACAACTCTTTCAAGAAAAGGAAAAGCAAACTTTGCAGAAAATTTTATGAAACGACTAAATATTCCACCAGATGATTCAGAACTAAGGTTGCTCTTGTATAGAAGTTGTCATTGTCACAGTGCTAGTACATTTATTGGATTGGTGAGCATCGTTCCATTTACTTCGGTGAGAAACTGGTCACCAATGTAGCTGTAAAACGGGGGGAGGAGGGTAGCATTGACCTTGAAGGTAGATGTACATTGATACAGCTGTGTGACAAAGCTGGTTCAGTGGTTGTCTGAAAAGTGTCTGGGTGCTCTTTACTATTACAAACCTTAATTTTGTCAAACCTTTAGACAAAACGCTAATACTTATTGTCAGAATATTTTGGTTTAGCTTCCATATGGAAAATTATGTATTTTCAATATATTTGTAGCAGGTTTGTTGAAGGTATTACACATATAATTTAAATAACTCATAAATAATATTCTAATTGCCAATACATTATATGATTGAATGACAACATAGATTAAATATAACAGAAAAATGTTTTCAATTAATATTGGATACCCTGAAGACTCAGAGGCCAGAAGCTAGGCTATGCTAAGGCCCTGATTCAGCAAAGCATTTAAGCACGTGGGTCACTTTAGACATGTGAAAAATCCCCTGGAAGTCAGTGGGACTTCTTACACCCTTAGAATATGCATTTCTTTAACTGCTTTGCTCAACTGGGGACTGCGTAGAGTTGTGTGGGAAAAGTGATATGTTCCTTTTAAATGTTTTGAAGAAAACAAAGAAGATTTTGCTTTCATCAAAATATATCTTCAAATGTTTTGGGGTTTGTGTCAGAAAACCCAGATCCAAAAGTTTTTGATGAAAACACAAAAATATAGTTGAAAATTGACTTTCCACAGAAATTTTCATTTTGATGAGTCATTTTACATTGAAAAAACATTTTAAATTATTTTTTTCTATCTGTTCTAAGCCTTTTTCTGAGGCTACCATGAAAAGGAAGTTAAGGAATCCCATCTTGAGAGAATCCTAAATTTGTGTACAGCACTCCCTCTCAGTTATCTCATCTTCCAGTTTCTCCTGTCTCCATTTACTTCTGCCTCCAATAGATTCATAGACTTTAAGGTCAGAAGGGACCATTATGATTATCTAGTCTGACCTCCTGCAGAACTCAGGCCACAGAACCTCACCCACCCACTCCTGTAATAAACCCCTAACCTATGACTGAGTTATGAAGTCCTCAAATCACGGTTTAAAGACTTTAAGATACAGAGAATCCATCAGCAAGTGATCCGTGCCCCATGCTGCAGAGGATGGCAAAAAAATCCCAGGGCCTCTGCCAATCTGACCTGGGGGAAAATTCCTTCCCGACCAATTCCATTCCCAGCTGCCAACCACCTTAATTCATGCCAATACACTGCAAGTGTTTTCCTGTTGGAGCATGACCTATCCCACAGACTTGCATTTTGACCTGGCCCTGCTCTCATCTCAGCTGCTAGAATTCTCCTTCTACCAGCTCAAATATGCACTCCTATCTTGCCTGACTTCCAGATTCTGGAATCCTCATTTAGCTCTTGGCTATAACCTGACCAGACTGTGCTAACGACTTCCAATGTCCAAGCACCCAGACTATTTCAGAAATTCCCAGTCCCTTCACTGTCTTCCCAGGCATGTATATCTCACCTACCACACAACTGCTTCTATTCTTCTATTCCCTTACTTTGGACATGTGTCCCAACTCATCTTTTCTCCTAACTTCCAAAACCTTGCACTAGATCCATGATGTGTGTCCTCATCCAAGATGCTGACCAGTCTCAAAATACACTTTTTCCATATGTCATCTACCTAGAAATTGGTAGTGTTCTAAGGGCTACACCTAAACTACACCCTAATACAAGTGTATATGACTCAAGTTGATGGAAGCAAGTAAAGTCACTGCCTGCTTCTCCACTGCCATACACATTGTATCATCATTTATATTGTGAAAAATGAGTTCAAAGTGTGTGTAAAACATTACTGCTCTGATCTGGTAGCCTTTTACATTCATTTTGCACAGTTGGAAGAAGAGAGAGAATTAGGCCTTCAGTTAAAGGTGACACTCCATCTCTGTTCTACCAATTTGTTCTTGTTATTCTCCACTTAGCAGGAAAGAAGAGTTAGTAATGGATGACATGAAGAAGGCTTCAATCGTCTCTAAAAAGGTTAATTGTGACCCACTTAGCATAATTAATATTAACAAGGGGAAAGAACAGCAACTAGAATAGGGAAAGAACAGGTTAAACATATTTAAATAATTCAGACTCTATTCAAATTGGCAGAGCCTGGTGAAATTCACCCTAGGGTACTTAAGGAACTAGCTGAAGCAATCGTGTAAACATTAGCAATTATCTTTGAGAATTCATAGAGAATGGGTGAAGTACTGGAGAAGGGCAAACACAGTACTTATCTTGATTAAGGGGAACAAAGAGGACCTGGAAATTATAGGCTACTCAACCTAACTTCAATACCTGGAAAGATACTGGAACTAATTACACTGGACAACAAAGATTTTGCTTCCTGAATACTTTTGGGTTAATGTATTTTGGGCTGTGATTACGAAAATCACCAAGAAACTTCCCTATCACGTATCATTTTTTTGAAATTGAAATGGTTATTTCAATTATTAATTTAAGTCTATTCAAATGCTGCCCACAATGTAAGCTGAAAAGTTTTCTATCTTGTGTCCAAGCATGCCTGGGCATGCAGTGACACTGCACCTAGTGCAGGCCACACAACATGCAGTGGGAATGCCAAGGCTTAGGCAGGGCGGATGCTGGCAGGACTGGTTTTAGAAAGGCTATAAAAGCATTTTGCACACACCATTCTGTGCATTGCATTTATATCAGTTTGCATTCATGTTGATGCGCGTGCTCTATGTGCATAGCATATTGTATGTACTCACAATAATAAAGCAATTGTATTTTCAGGAGGATTCGTGATAGAAAAATGTCTCGCCAATGTCGCAACAGCCACGATACGTTTCTTGGCAACTACAGAGCACCAAACTACGTGCAGCTGGTTGACAACATACTTCAAGCATACAAAACCATGAAGTGCAACATGTCACTAAAGATTCATTTTCTGCATTTGCATTTAGACTTCTTCCCTGCAAATCTTGGTGCAGTCAGTGACAAGCATGCTGAAAGGTTTCACCAGGACATTGTGATCATGGAAAAACGGTAACAGGGCAACTGGAATCCATCAATGCTGGCCGATTATTGTTGAACATTTAAACAAGAAGCCTTAGACACTGAGTACAAACGAAAATCATCAACAAAGCATTTTTAGCTCAGTAGAACTATTGCAAAGCGTCAGCACCATTATGCTATTAAACGCATTACATTCAATAAAAGTCGGTTTCTTGTTTCTCCAAATTCCTACGTGATACAATTAGTTGGAAATTATATTTGTGTTCAGCTTCAAGCGCTCTAGCACAATCAAAAAAAATTTCTGAGGAAGCAACACTTTTGAAAAAATTTGTTGTCCAGTGTTATTAGACAATCAATTTGAAAGTACCTAGAGGATAACAGAGTTATAATTAATAGTCAGCATGGGTTTGTCAAGAACAAATCATACCAAGTGGATAGGGGGAAACTGTAGAGAGATATATATTGATTTTTAAAAGGCTTTCAACAAGATTCCATATGATATTCTTGTAAGCATTAGTGGAAATGTGATCTAGCTTAAATTACTATGGGATGGAAGCAAAACTGGTTGAAAGACCATACTCAAAGAGTAGTTATCAATGGTTTCCTGTCAAACTGGGGAGACATATCAAGGGAGGGTCTGCGAGGAGCCTCTTCTGGGTCTGGGACTATTCAATATCTTCATTAATTATTTGGATAATGAAATGATGAGTATGCTTATACATTTTTTAGATGACGTCTGAAAGGAGCACTTTGGAAGACAGGATTAGAATTCAAAACAACCTTGACAAATTAGAGATAGGACCTGAAGTCAACAAGATGAAATTCAATACAGACAAGTGCAAAGTACTTCACTTATGAAGGACAAATCAAATGCACAGCTACAGAATGAGGAATAACTGGCTAGGCAGTGGTACTCCCGAAAAAGGATCTGGAGGTTACAATGTATCCCAGATTGAATATGAGCCACAAGGTGATGCAGTTGTGAATCAGGCTAATATCATTCTGAGGTGTATTAACAAAAGTGTCTATGTCAGATGTGGGAGGTAATTGTCCCACTCTGCTCATCACTGGTGAAGCCTTAGTTGGAGAACTATGTCCATTTCTCAGCTCTCTTCTGTAGGAAAGATGTAAACAAATAGGATAAAGTTCAGATAAGAACAACAAAAATGATAAAAGGGTCAGAAAACCTGACCTATAAGGAAAGATTAAAACAAAAACAACAACAAAAAGAGAATGTTTAGTCTTGAGAAAAGGAGGGACTTGATAACAGCCTTCAAATATTTTATGGGCTGTTATAAAGAGCACTGTGATTAATTGTTCTCCATGCCCACTGAACATAGGACAAAAAACAACCTGCAGCAAAGGAGATTTAGGTTTGATATTATGAACTTAATATGAAAACTTCCAAATATAAGCAATGGGATGGACTCCCAGGGGAGGCCGTGGAATCCCTATCGCTAGAGGTTTTTAAGAACAGGTTGGACAAAGACTTGTCAGGAATGGTCTATGAATACTTGGTCCCCCCCTTAGCATAGGCAGTTGGACAAGATGACTCCTCCAGGTCCCTCCCAGCCCCACATTTCTATGATTCTGTGATTGCAGAGATCTCCAAACAGTAGGAGATTTTATGTGATGTATAGTGGAATATGTAGATACAACAGATTAGAGCAAGGACTGAGTGTCAGCATAACCTTTGACTATCCTCAATTATTTTGATTGGTGTAACTGTCACCACCGTCACAGTGCTGAAATATGTTCTTTGTGTCCATTATTATCAGGAAGAAAGAAGATAATACTGAGTACTCAAAGATACCTGAATTTCTGTCTGTGGATTTCACATGGATTTTTTGTTGCTATTTGTTTTCATTCTGAATTTCCTGTTCAATTTTGTGCTTTGTACATCTTAGTACATTGAACCCTGGGGTGCCTCCAGGCTATATCCTTAGCCCATTCTGCACAAGAAATTAAATGAAATGAAGAAAATGATTTCTCTCAGCCAGCTTGTGCTATCTGGGAAATGGGATTTCCACCACCCTGCTGGTATGAGAGATGAAAACAAAAGGTTGACCAATATGAAAGCCAAAGCCTGAATATATTTTCAGTTCAAGTCTTTTCATGTTACAAAATGTTCTTTTAGAATTTTTTCTACATATTGATTTATCAGAGTAAACAGCCCTTAGTTAATAATGCAGAACACACGGTCCTGTTTTGATAAGCTCATCCCCAGTGATTTATGCCATTCAGTTTAAACAGTACTGCTAGTCATATATTTTTGCACCAAAAACCTGGGCAGCTTGTGCTAATTTATAGTATACAAAGACTGTTTTGAGCCCTTTGGTCATCACTGTGGAACTGAACTGCAAAGTACAGTGATTTTAAAGACTATATAAGATCTGATCTGTCAGTCTATTGGATAATATTATGCATTGCCATTCAGGAAATTCAGGTCTGGAGCTAGAAATGAAAAAGTCACAAAGGTGGTGCTCTCAATCTCATTTGGGGAAATGTGCGTGGGGGGAGGGGGCAGCATGCATTTCAATTTCAAACTTCTTGGCACCAGGTTATAGATCAGAGTGTTTTAACTAGGATATGAGCGCTGCAAATTCTTTGAATACAAAGTGAAATGGTTGGTAAAGTTATAGAACACCTACTTGTACCAGCTAAAACAGTGGAGATTAAAGGTGTGGTTGTCATTAGATAGCCCAATGCTATTTAAAGTGGGATAGCATGAATTAACAGGGGGAAAGGACCATCGATAATACAGCCTGTTACACCATACTGCCTGAAATCATTCAAATTTCATAGATGATGGGCAACGCACCTGGGTCACTGCCACTGAGTCATTGCAAATTGCTGCCTTGGAGAGGTGATTAAAGGAAGGTTGTTTACTCTTCTAAGCTAATATGTGGGAGAAATTCTAAAAGAAAAACTTAGAGCAGAAGATCTTTAAAGCAAAAGAAATCCTCACATTGTTGCTGCTGGAACTAAATGCTCTTTATGAAAGCATATTTACCATATCCTGATATTGAGCTAATACATGTTTCTATACAAATTGAGTTTTATTTCTTTGAGCTTCGGTCTAAGCAATACTGGGCAAAACAGAAGTACAAATCCCCATAGCTTAACTTTTTATTATGAACAACAATTTTTTCTTTCTCTATTTCTGTGAAACTGGAAGCAATTATGAGCTGTAGATGAAATGGAATGAAACATGAAAGCAAAGGTGTCAATTTAAAAATAAAAGTGGGAACATGGTGAGAGTGACAACAGCAAACAATTATTTGTATAACAGATCTCATCTTCCTTGCTGTGCAGAAATATGGGTTTTCAGAATCTTTCTGCTAAAAGAACAAACCCCCACAATACATGCTAATTTTAGCCATCTCCATTGAAAATGAAAACTTCAATATCTGGGTCTTTTAATTTTCCTTGCATAATATTTGATATTGTTATTTATGAGCATACTCTGTCACCTTTACTCAGGCTGAATAACACCTTTCTCTATGAGTAGGTTCACTGAAATCAATGGACCAGATTCTGATAACCTTGCTCATATTGAGCAGGATGGAGTAAGGTAGGGTGACCAAATGGCAGGTGTGAAAAATCAGGACAAGTGGTGAGGGATAATAAGTGCCTATATAAGAAAAAACCCTGAATATCAGGATTTGTCTCTATAAAAATGGGACATCTGTTCACCCTAGAGTAAGGTGTTATTTAACATGAGTAAAAATTCCACAATCAAGGCCAGTAAATTTCTACTCAGTGTGAGTACGAGGGACAGAATCTGGCCCCCTAAGAGCAAAATTTAGCAGAAGCAGAATCCTTCAGAGGAATTTGGGATATGTTTAGTTCATCTTTACTCTCTTGTAGCACAAATGCATTCTCAACATACAGAATAATCCATATTCTATAAGCAAAATCAGGATCCATTCATATTTATCTGTCGCCAAAACTGCAAGGATTTAGAAACATTTGTGTAAAAGATTACAAATATATCTTATTATTTAAGGTAGGCAAAAGGCTTGAAAGAAAGAATCCTGAACTTTACAGCATTAATACCAGCTGAAAAGTTTAAAATGATGGCAAGGACATCTTGGTTTAAGAATTTGAAGCTTCATGCCAAACCCCTAATTCTTGTTTCACAGCAGTTTTAATAAACAGTTTTCTTCCTTGTACTGTGCTCTTCTATACCTACTGTGAGAGACAATAGACATTTGGGACTGAAATGAACATTAAGCTGCAGGTCAGCTTGTATATGCTGATTCTTAGGATTATAACAAGAACTCTTCCTGAATTTCAGATTGAAATGCCCACTGAGATCTCATAAAGAACTATTTAAAGCCTCCACAATAACTTTGCAACAAAAAGGTCAAATAAGAATTGCAAGCAGAGAAGCTGCTGGAGATCAGTGACAAGACTGAAACTAAGGAAACTAAAACAAGCCAGAGACAACAAGCATGTTATCAGCCTCCCATCCAATCTGAGAGATTTGATAACAGCTGTGAATGTCCTTTAGTTAGTATTTAAGTCTGTCCCTTAACATATAGAAACGGTTTACTTTTATAAGCATGTGACATTATTTTTATAAGTATATGAACAACTTTAAGGTTCAAGCAAGTACTCTGTGAAATAAAATTCACTGTAACTTTCTTAGGCATAAGCATTAATAATTGTACAAAACCTCATATGTTAAATAAGCTCACTTCAGATAAACACCCCAACATCTAGGTGTTTGGATGAGCTATTCAAGCCTTTTTGAGAAAACAACACATATATGATGGGTCTCCCTCTTCACACATACCTCCTCTCCCTAATATGCCTAGCTCCTTCCGCCTGCACTGTCTTCTTATTGCAGTGAGGCCCACAGCTCCCTTGCCTCCATTGTTTTTTCATTCACATGCGGCCCAGTCTGAGGCCATGGTCCCCACAGTGCACTGTGTCCACCAGAGCACACAATATTCTCATTAAACAGTAGCTGAGATGCACCTGAGAGATTTCCAGAAGTATTAGGACAGACAATGGAATCTCTTAAAGGTAAGAGAGCCCTTAAAATGTGTTGGTTTAGATAGTATCAAGGAGTTACTGAGAGGTAATAATGGATAACACAAGAACCCATAAATGACCACAAAGGCAAAATGGGTCATACTGCATCTCAGAAGCCTATGAAGCAGAGGGACTTCCTTTCCCTGCTAATATCTAAGCTTGTGGTAGCTTGGTGCAAGTTTCAACTGGGGAAGAACTAAGAAATATCCAAAGTTGAAGGATCCCAGAAAGCACGCACAACAGAGGAAAGGGGTCTTGCTAAATCAAAGACTGATCCTGGCAGCTCCCAAACTTCTGATCTAGCATCACTATATGCCATACTCTGTGCTTGTATTTAATGTCATAGACATAGTGAATTTAGTTGCAGTCTAGGCCACTTAATAGAATTAGGATTCCTTTAACAATTTCACTTTCCTTTAATAATTAGTTTATTTAGAACATATTGGTCTGGCTTTTACTGCTCCTATCCTGAATCTTTGCAGATCACTCTATGATTCTTAGTTCATTTTAATAGACACTGCGGCAGAACGTTTGAGTTGCCTTTGAGCTCATAGGGTCATCAGAAGACCCTTTGGTGTAGATGCATTACTCAAATCATGCTGTTACCTATTGAAATAAAATAAGCAAGTTTCATTTAAATTACATGTAGGTTTTTTGGGTTTGTTTTTTTTTTGAAGCTATAATTATTACTGAGGGAGCTAGCTTGCTAATTGGATGTTCAACAGCTCATTTTTGGTTTCATATTAGGATTATATGAACAATGAATCAAGAAAGGAAAAAATTAACACTGAAGATCAGTGTCTATATCCCCAAAACCTTTTTAAAATCAATTACTTCCAATGCAATTTCTCTAAGATCCAGTAGGCTATGCTCATGGACTGATTTTCCATCTGAGTTACAGCTAGCCATTATTCTCCCTAAATATAAACATAGATAAGATGCTATTGAGTTTCAAAACAATGGCACAAACCATTCTACACAGCCTTTCTTTCGTGTATGAAAAATGTACTTATTCCAGCAAATTCAGTTCAGATTTGTAGCTGACACAAATCCCTGCCTTCATTCTCCTAGATACAGATTGAGAAAGTTAATGTACACTCACAGTGTACGAGTAAGACCATTATTGTTGGAGTCTTGAGAGAAGGCTGGAATCTTCTCTGTAGACTAGCCAGACAAGCAAATTCTTCTGTGTATGGGTGTTGATGTTGTGTCTCAGTCCTGTTGAATCTCTGGCTGGATCTACACTGACGGCAGCAGCCAGCCTCAGTCTCTCAAGTCTCCTGATATTTGGCAGTCTGTCTTTGGACATCTGGAAACGGACCACTCAGGACTGGAGAATAGAACATAGTCCATGGCTCTGATATCTTTTTCTTGAAGATCCTAATCATTTGTATGTGTAAAATCTTTTTAGTGTAAACCTCAGACTTCTGCAGTAACTTTGTCTCCTTCCATAACTAGAAGATTGGTGGGTTTGTGGAATCTCCTCTTGAGGTTTTAGCCTCCAGCAATCAAACTCCAGTTGATATGGTATCTTTGAGAGGAATAGTTACTTACCTGCTTCTCTGAAAATACCATTTGATTGGATTCCCATCCACATGCCTTGCTCCCCTCAGAGATGGGAAGCAGATAGTGGCTTCATATATTCGGTGTCTAAGGGCAAAGTTGTCGATTGTCCTATTCACCTGTGGGGGGGAATAAGGGAGCCAAATAAGAGGACCCTGTAGATCATAGCACAGGAAAAAAGGGAAAGCAGCCTCTATGGAGTCGCTACTCCCTGACCACTGAAGTGGATTTGGAGTGGGCAGCTAGTGGTTGGGAACAGACAGAGCTGAGCCAGCATAAAGGGGAAGTAATCTGTTACGGGTAAAGATTAATGGCAAATTACTTCCCCCACTCTCACAGCCACAATTGTCAGGGAAAATACCCTGTATTTTTTTCTGCTAGCATAGAGTATCAGATAGTTTTTGGGCATCGGTTACACTTAGAATTTGGGGAGCTCTTTACTTTTTGCTCATCAAACAACTGAAACAAATTGTTCCAGAGGGCACTTAAGCACAGGCCATTGGTCTCAGAATGAGGCTGGCTTGTCTGTGCATCTCAGAGGGCTAAAAAATCTTTGAAAGCGGGGGGCAGTTCCAGCCTGTTTCACTCTAGTGAACTGAGACAGTCCAACAACATTACATAATCCTCACTAGTTTGCGCTTAGCTATAAGCAGGACTCTGTCTGGCAGAATATATCTGGTTGCAGAACAGCTTTACATTTCACACGTAATTTGAAGAGAAGAACAAAGCTTAGCACAGAATGCACAGAGACTTAAATTATTCTCTAAAAAAAGAGGCAGCAATTCCTTGGAGTGTTTCCCTTTGATAATGAATATAAGTCAGTGACACGGTTCAGGCAATACACTTTCACAGGCAATGCAGTCTAAAAACTAGGTAAAAGGTTTCAGTAAGATGGAGTCGGCAGAGATGCTTTACACTGCTTTTCATAGCACCAAGATTCCTTCACACAAATCAGCATTCATAGCAAGATAAGTGCCACATCTTCTTCTCAGCTGATAATATAGGATCATTTCAGCTGTCTGAGAGCCTAAGAGAGATTAACACTAGCACTAGGAACGTCTGGCTGACCAAACATAGGTGGCGGGTATCTAAGGCTTAGCCATCCCCGTTGCAGACGTTGCCGAACACCCTGGGCTGTGGTGACACCACCTCTTTCCCTCCCTGCTGGGTGGGCGGAAGTTTCTATGCATCATGCAGCCTCCCTGGCGGCTGAAGAGGCAGCATCTTTTGTTCAACGTCTCGAGTCTCTTGGGCTGTGCAGGGAGATAACTGATGAACCCAGGAAACTGAGTAGTAGATACCACCTCCTCAGCCATCTGGGAACCTGCATGGCGCATATAAAAGCCCAGCACAGGCAGGCAGTGTCCTCTTCCAGTCTCCACTTGCCTGTCTGGGTGGCTGCTCTGCTCCTCTTAGCATGCCAGGCCACCACCAATCCTGGCTCTAATCTCATAGATCAGACTCCGGAGGTCTTTGTCGCTGCTGTTTGCCGGTTTCTCCTCTCCTCTCCCCCTTGCCCCCCTCCTTGCTGCAGCTCCCCACATCCCGCCTCCCTGCTGTTGCTTGCCACGTGCGTTCCTCCTCTCCTCCCCCTCCCCCACATGCCCCCAAGCTGCTGCTCCTGCCACATCCCTCCTCACTCAGCCAAGGACTCAAGCAGTGGCAAGCAGAGAGAGGGGGCAGGGCCTGAGGAGGGGTCTGGGGTAGAGCAGGAATGTGTCAGTGCCTGGGGCAGAAGAGGCAAGACAGGGGACTAGCCTTCTAAAGAGGAAGGTTCACCAACCACCCATGAAGCCAAACATTGTGAGAACAAAGCTGCTATTGGTAGGGAAAGGAAAACAATCTGGAGAACTAACCAACGCTATGATACCATCCTTGATTAAGGGACAGACTCCCCTAATTTTGAAGACAGGGTACAATTAGGGTCCTTCTAAACGCTTCACTCCAACCACATGGCAAAAGCTGTCAAAAATGCTTTCTTTTATTTAAGGCTAACTAAAAAACTGTGCGTCATTGTGACAAACTCTGACCTGGCCACAGATACGAACACTTGTGTGATCTTCAGGCTTAATGTGTTTCTTGGAATGAATGTGACGTCCCCAAAGAGGTTTCAAATACTAGACAGGATGATAGTCTTCCTGTAAAAACAACTCTCGGTCCACAGGAGCACATCAGCCCAGTGCTCCACACCTGCCGTGTCTTCCCAGTGAATATCAGATTCTTCTTTGAGTGACTCACATGTCCATTCCCTGGCAGGTGAGTGCATGTCCAGTGCACTGTTCTCAGAGATGTTTTTCTCTCAGAGGTACCCATCAGGGTGGCTTGAGTGCCATTTGTTCCATGTGCAGCTGTGTGCAGGTATAAAGGGTAGAGTCACCCATCTGACCTCCCCGCTGCCCTTCGGTTCCTTCTGACTGCCTGGAACAGTTGTTGAGCAATTACAGCCTTGCTACTGCAAGTTCTTGCCTCATTCCTTATAAAACATATCCAATGTTACTTAGTGTAGTCTAAGTAGGGAGAGTTTTAGATAGGCTATAGCAGTGGTTCTCAAATGTATTTGATCAGGTCCCCCCTTCCTTGTGTCTGTAGTTGTTTACACCCCACCCCCACGAGTGCATATACTGCCACCCAGCTCTGAAGGCAGAGCAGAGAATAGCAGCAGCTGGCCGGGGAGGAGGCAGCACTGCACCAGCAGCATCAGTGAGGGAGGCAATGTGAAAAGAGATATTTGTACCCTCATGGGATCTCAACCTGGTATTCGCAAAGTTAATGGGGCCGCCCCCTAAACCACTCACAATTTGTTCTTCATTTCACCTCTCTGTGATGGTGGCATTTTTTTTTATCACAGTTACCTAGACGAGGAGTACTCTGGTATGAGGTCTTCTATAAAGACAAGGTTTACTTTTGCTCTCACACAAAATGGTGACAAAAATGGTTTCCAACTTTCATATTAATCAGGCAATCTATTTGCTGACTTCCGTCATGAAACCTCATGCATAAAGAAATGAAGAAAAGCTTCACTCGTTAGATATCAGCAGAGCTTTAGCCTGTTATCTGAACTTGCTTAAATCATTTAGGTCATCATCATAATTGTTTGTTGTGGTGACAGAGAAAATAAAAGGTCACATGGTATCCTCTCAGAGGATTTCCTCCTGGATTTTGTCATGTATTAGTTTGTGTTACCAGTTGGGTAATGTCACTTCACCAGCTAGAGTGCCACACCATTCAACTAGTGTACATTCAGCATCTGAGACTTTCCTGGCACAAATTCCTATTCTGGAAATTTGCAAAGCAGCAACTTGGTCATCACTGTCCATTTGCAAAGAAGCAACTTGGTCATCAGTGCACATTTGTAAAGAAGCAATTTGGTCATCTATTTACACTATAGCTCATCAATCCAGGAATGATGGCAGATATGGATGTGTTGTTGTACACGTTCAAATAGACACAGGCCCAACCTCCAGATTGATCTGCTTCTGAGTTACCTACAGTGGCATGGACATGTGCAATCACTTGCGGAAGAAGAAATGGTTACCTACCTTTCTGTAACTATTGTTCTTCGAGATGTGTTGCAGATGTCCATTCTATGACCCTCCCTCCTTCACGTCTCTTCTGGAGTCTATCCAGTAAAAAGGAAGTGAAGGAGTTTGGGGGTGGCTCCACCCTTTATATCTGCATGAAGTGATGCATGGCAGCAGAGAGTGCTCGAACCACCCTGATGTGTGTTGTTGAGGGAAAAAAATCCAACAACTGTTCATGTGGAGAGCACTCACCTACAGTGGAATGGATGCAACACATCTCAAAGAACAACAGTTACCAGAAAGGTAGGTAACCATCTTTTCTAGTTCCTCATCTTGTTTTTCATGGTGTGAGCCTGAAATATCTGAGGGATTGTGTGTTTTATATAACCCATTTATCACCCATTTCCCAGAGAGGAAGAGTGCAATAAAAAAGTGAATAAATAAAAAGCCTGCTAAGTCAATAGATGATGCAGGGGACATAAGAGTTAGTTAGTTTTACTACAAGCCTAGTGAAAGGAGAGAGAAAGAATAAGACTTTATATTTTTTCTTACTTTTTGGAGCTATTATGTGATTATAAATCACTCAGATACAATGGTGATGAGTGCAGTAGACCAATGAAGGTACAATTTTTATTTTTTAAGAAAAAAACAGTCAGAATTCCTCTAATCCCACCCAAAATTGCCATCAAATCTCTCAATATTACTATTGTGTACCATATTAAGGAAGAAATATGTTGCCAATGTAATAATATTCTCGTTGGTCCTCGATTTTGTCTATTCACTTTTCTGCTGAAGAAAATTATATAGTAAACTTAGTTTAATTTAAAAAAATATTGCCTGACCATAGGTTAAATGAAAAAGTGGGAACTGTGGCACAGTAGGTGCCATCTTTTGAATCAGATGTCCTGTAAAATTAATGTACAAACCATTTACTGTCACTAAGGAAAGTGCAACCTATTTACAGTATTTATGGACTGGACCTTTTCCCCTCAGGGATACCTCAGCATGGATATTTTGCTACCATTGGTGATCAGAATTTTAGCACTTCTTTTTGTGAAGGCAGAGTGCCAGCTGATGAGGCCATCATTTGACATTAGCAACCTCATAAATTACTTCCATCTCTAACGTCCCATTTTGAGGGATGGTTATGGAGAGGATACTGAAACAGTTACAGTCAAAACTTTATGTGCCCTCAACACTTTCACGCTGGTTTAGGGTGCAGGTTTGAAATGTAACTGAAGTTATACAATGTGGCTGATATCCACATAGTAATAAAGGCAAAATGTGATTGCTGATGTTGTTAGAGCTATCCAACAGTCTTTAATACCATAGCTCAGCCTTTGATCACAGGTTTTGTTGATAGACCTGCAGAATTTGGCTCAAATAGATGGGACGGCCATTCATTGGACATTCCATTCTTTCTCCATGAATGATACCTGATGGATGTGTGTGAACTAGTTTAGGGTCACTCTAGATGAAACTGAAGTGATACAGGGAAAGCATCTGTAAGATACTGGACAAGGGCTGTGAATGCACCTTCTGTTAGAGGGTATATTCAATCTTTGTCAGTTCAGCTTGCCACCTGGAGGTTGGAGTGAAACTTCAGGTATCTACTTGTGGCACAGAGTCTTTTTTTACTATATCATTGGTATATAGCAACCAAACCTTTCTGATGCTGATCTGGATAGTGATCCAGATTTTATATCCTTCAGGCCAGATGACTGCAATACATCATCTTTGCAGGCTACTCATGAAAAGTAAGTAAAAGCTTCAGCCAGCACAGGATGTAATGACTCTTCTCCTCAATGGGGCAAATCACTACAAGTGCATAACACAAGTATTCTGTGGCATGCTTTTGGTACCTGTTCACATCCAAGCACAATTCAAGATGCTGGTTATTAAAACCCCAAGTGGCCTGATTCCCAGTTATATAAAAAGTCATCTTTGACTCTGTGTCCCATTGCAGGAGTTAGGAACCCCTGGATCACTCTTGCTCCCCTTTAGGAGGACTTCTCCAGGGCTGGTGGCACGATATTCTCAGTGGAGCAGGACTCATGCCTCCGCTCCCTCCAGCAATCTGCCAGGTCTCCAGTGTACAGTGTATTAACTCAGAAAGTCTTGAATGTCTTTGTAGATCATTTTAATTGTTGGGATAAGAGATCTGTGTGCATATAAGATGGTGGTGGTGTTATAGAGCCTAAGGCTTATGATTAAAGGCTAATATTTTGCTATTTTAGAGATGATGATATTTAATAATGAAAGACATGCTGATGCTCTAAATGGGTGCCCATAAAACTTAGCAAATAAATATAAATGAAACCTTTCCTACATCTGAACAGTCAAGTTAGAAAAATAACTCAGTTCTATAAAGTGATATTTCATAAAACTTGATTAGATACTACATCTGTTACCATTATTGTTATTTAGTTATTCCATTTTGTTCGCTCTCCACAACGCAAAGTTCATGTATGGGTTTTTGGAATACTAGAAAATTTATACTCTGTAACCCTAGAATTGTTGTGTTTTGCCTTCGGCTTCAATGTCCTTTTTTCAAAAACTTGGCATTTTTAAATGTTGAAATCTTTGTGGATTGATTTAGGTGCACTGATAGGAAAAAAACATTATTTCAAATCCACTTTTGCAAAAAATATAATAATAGTAACTATCATCCTATGTCAAATATATAGAATAACGAAAAGCAGTTTCTCTTCCTCAATTCAGCTGTTGTATTTCACAGCAGTAGGGATGAGGATGGTGGATTTCCAGCCACCCACAGAGACAAATTAAGTGTATAGGTTGGGTGAGTCATAACAACTAGCCAACCTTTCCACTGCGGCGTCCAGTTCATACTCATGTTGTTCTGAAATCTACCCAATATTAAAAAAGGAAAAGAAAAGCAGCTGGATAAAGTTTTAGCCTCTTATAGTGACCTATTATTTAAGAGGAACACACTATTTCAGCTTAACCAGTTCCTTGACAAAACCTCTGACTTCGGCATAGTAAGACTTTCATGAAATAAGATAGGCCAGCTCATTAACTCACAGAGGTTTTGCTTTTACTCTCACCACTTCTATTCAGAGCAAGCATCATTAATCAGCTTTCCATTAATATTTGTGGCTGTATCTTGGCAGCAGCTTTCAAATTACTCAGTACTAACAATTTAGAAATATCTTCACCACTGCACTGAATGATTTATCATTACAGCAAAGGGAGTTAATTAGAGAGAACCATCGGTGTCACAATATAGTCATATTTTAATGAGTTTAAAAATTCTTACAAAAATATCTACAAAAAAGTTTGATGACAGGTTGATGTAATTAAATTGACTCTCACTTTTTCAAACTTTGAAGGGTAGACAGTTCCAGGCAATGTTTCAAAATGAAATCCTGTTTTATAATGTTCTGTACCATAATTACAGTTGAATAATGGAAATCAATACAAAGGCTGGAACAGGAGCTACAGAAAATGATCCTGGTTGAATCATTCATTAGTGTAATCTTTTATGTAGTATGTGAATAAACCAACACTAAGTGGTCTTTTGTAGTTGTTTTCTTAAAAGAGTACCATTAATAAACCTGCAACCTGCAAGATATTTTCACAACTGTTATCTGAAATATTGCATTTCTTTAAAAACATGTCAATTTCAAACCAAAATCTACTCGGTAAGATGAATGGAGCTCCCTAATAAATCATCTGTCCTTTCCACTCATGCATAAAATCATTTTAACATGCATGACAAAAGATAGATTATTACATCAAATAAAAAAGAATAACATATTCCTATATTTTTCAGGAAATATATTCCAGTGGGTTCTTTGTGTCTACTTAACTCCTCTACCTTTTATGCTTTAATGCTGAAAGTTTTATGTAATAAAATATAGTTCAAGTGAAAGGAAATTCTAATCCCTGGTAACTTGCCTTTTGTCTCTAACATATCTGACATAGTAAAACACAATGGGTACCAGTTTGCATCAGTACTAAATACTGAAAATAAGAAAGACGGGAGATGGGAGAACAATAAGAAAATGGTGCAAAGACATTAAAAAGGAAATGAAAAGCAATTTTAAAAACATTTGCCTAATTACTGCATTGTCCCACCTGATATAATTGTTGTGCATGGCTGTATGCTGACACCTAGTGTTAGTGGTTAGACTGCAGTGGGACATTAAAGATGGGCAGGTAGTGAAATTCTAGACCACATACTTAAGAAAACATCAACAAAATATCTTTAGGAAGTCTGACCTGACAACTGCCTACAAGGGCGTTGGGATGGCCATGCTCACTACCCACAGTGAGTAAATTAAACCAACAGTCATATTGTGGAAAGTTCACAAAGGGCAGGAAGGTAGACTGACAAAGCTCAAAAATAAAAAATTTTGTGAATGCAGTAGGGACTGTGCAAAAGGCTGGGAACCTGTTTAAAATTCTGCAAAGCATGTGCTCGCTTGCTCCTTCTCACTTGCTCTCCTTCCTCTTCCCCTCATACAGAACATAGTCTTACTTAAACTACAGTAGTCACCATAAAAAAGACAGTTACCCACAGTTACTACTCAGAGACCTGCTCTTGCGCCCAGTGAAATCAACAGCAAAACACTGAGGCTGGGTCCACACTGACGGCAGCAAATTTGCCGCCGTCAGATCGATTGCTCTGGATCGACTGAGCGGTCTGTATAGACTCAGTCAATCCACTGTATAGCACTCAGTCCATCCAGGAAGCGATGCAGGAAAACCACCCCGGTAAGTGGAGTAGCGCTGCGTCGAAGGGAGTGCTGTTACCTTCGACGCAGCGCAGTGTGGACGCCGCGCAGATGAGACGCTGCAAAGTCGACGGGAGATACGCAAGTATCTCCCGTCGACTGCTGCTGAATCGCAAAGGCAAGTGTAGACCGGGCATGAGACACCACAGCTATTTCCTTTTTTAAATTAGGGGAATATTGAAACATTTCACATACCATTATGTGGTAACTGTGAATAAATACTGACCTTCTAGTGCTGACCAGCCTGTCTACAGTACCATAAGTATTTAAAATATCCAAACTCCTTTAGCTCATAATGAGATTCCAACTTGTTTTTCAATACCGCAGAAGTCTGACAAAGTCAATCTGAAACTAATGTTGAATATTTAAAAAACACCCTAACCTCTTTTTCCTCTTTCCAATGAGTCTTTCCTAGAGCACCAAAAATACAAAAAGTGGGTACTTATTCCTGATGACAGTACTTGCCATTTTTTACCAAATGCTGACAAGACATATGCGATATGTGGAGTTTAATGAGATCTACACATCCAGGCCATGGATGAAAGCCAGCCCTCATTGAATGGTAGTTTTACCATTGACTTCAATGGGGCCAGGATTTCCCACCTAATCTATTTTGCTGGCTCAAATAGTTTTATGTTGCTGTCTCAAATACCTCTATCCAAAACAAACTGGACTGGATTCTGTTCTCCTTTTTCTGTATCTATCTCCCTTAAGTACAGTGTTGGGTGTGAGATCAAAATTGAGACCACTGTTTTATGTGCAAGAGAGTTTCTTGAAGCTAACTGATTTCTGAGGAAGAAAATCAAAAGACAGATCAGCTTGTTTGAAAAGCAGGTTTGAAGGATATCATTTTTTGCTTATCACATGACTATAGAGGTATTCCTTTGGACTAGCTACTGTACAATTAGAACAGGTTTCTTTCCTGTAACCTATATGTGCTATTCAGAAATACTACATATACTCATTGTATAGTTCCCAACCAGACTGGAATAAGGGAAAATATTGAGTAATCCTCCTTTAACAACATATTTACATGGTATAGAGACTGTGCTGTTTTTTGTTTGTTTATAACATAGGAGTCAGATTTTTGGGACACAAAACTAAGGTCTTGATCAGTACTGAGATCCATACAGGCGAACTGTTGCACCAGCATAAAGCCTCAGTGTAGTCAGTGGAGATGTGGGGGGACGGAACAGTCAATTTGTATGGATCACAAGGCAGAAAAAGGGCTTAAGGTTATATATGAGCATAATATTATGTAAAAGAATTAGCGAGCATGTCCTGTTCCCACTGAAATCATTTGTAAACTCCCAAAGACTTTAATGATCCAGGATCAGGCCCTTAAACAAGGTTCTTGAAAGCCTCAGATTTTGAAAATATTTACCAAGGTCTATGAGAACTAGTGGTAAAACACCTTATACAAGAAACAGGCATTTACATTAATTCACTAAGAAGTAAAGCTTTGTTGCAGATACAGCCTCTGAAAATTGTTCAAATGTGAAAGGATGTTGGCAGTTGTAAGTGTCAAAAGTACAGTGTCTTGAAAAGGAAATGTTTTGGAAATAAGGCGAGCTTGTATTTTTAGCAAAGGCTTAAAGGATGTTGCTTTTTCTTTTTAAACAGAAAACTGCAAAATCTTGTTAGAAAAAAAATCACTTCTACCCTTAAAGATGGCAAAAAGAAATTATCCTTAAATGCTGGAAAGACAGAAATGAAATAACAGAGAATGTATGCATTTCAGATCAAACAAAGGTTGCATTGCACAAAAAATAACACATAGCTTCTATGGGGTGCATACTCCATATGAGCAGAGCAAGAATTAGCAGGAGCCAGAAAGCAATTAATTCATCCAGTTGCATTTGGAGGGTGGGCCAAGCCCAATTTAGGATTAGAACCAGTTGAGGAGGAGATGAGTGTCTGATTTAAGCATGGATTCCAGCTGAGAAGAGTGGGGTGACTAATAAAGGAAGGACTTCAGAGGTATAGAAGAGAGGAAGGATGCTTGGAGGGAGGGAATCTTTTCACATGAAGGAAGTGGTGGTAAAGACCTTAGAGAGACATGGGGAAGCTCCAGGAGTGGAATGAGCACCTGTGGTGAGCCTTTTCAGTTTCAGAACAGAAAGAAACTGTAGAGCCTAGGAAGGGTTAAGAAGTCTGTAGATGATTAAGACTAGGAAAGGGCTGGAGGAAAGGGCCTTAAAACAGGCTGAGGTAGGAAGTAATTCAGGGAGATAGCAAGGAGTCTTAGGGAGCAGACTTTAACTGCTTGTTATGGAGTCTCTGGGCTGTAATCCAGAGTACAGGGAGGGCCTGAGTTCTCCTACCTGCCACCAAGGAAGGTGTCATAAAAGACCCCCTGACCCCAGAGCTGGGCTGTAAATGGGACATTAGGCTATTTTTTTGTGAGACTCTGTTACAACAGAAGAGGTGGGACTGAAGCTGACCTAGCTGGAGGGCTGAGGCAAGAGAAGAAGTAGACCACTTCTGTCCTTGAGCAAATGTTGGCTGGGAGAGCCAGAGAAGACCCTCAATGCCAAGCCCAGCACCCAAGGGACAAGCTGGTGGATGAGTCACTTTTTCCAGTAATATAGAGGATGAAATGGAAGACTTTAGTGAAATAATTTAGAAATGGGTCTTACATATCATGAGGTAAAATGTGTATCCTCCTACATCAAAGTTGAGATTAATGCACAATGGCCATCCAGTTGCAAAACAAAGAAGATAGGGAAAATCTGTCTGTGTCATGGTAAGGCTAAAATTTTACATATTAATAGTTCCTTAAAATCTCAAAGGAAAAGTACATGGGGAGAGGAAAGCATTAGAAGACTTCTTAAAGGGCTACTGAATAGAATTCATTCTATTTGTGGAAGAATAGCTTGGAGCAATGTGTTTGCTGTTTATTTTTCCATGTGTCTTTCAAGACAATGTTAATCTTGCTAATGAAGAAGTAACAGCACACAATTTGTGACTGTGAACTTTTACTCTTTTGATTGAATTTTTTTATGTTGGCACTCTTTTTTTAGCAGTGGAGGTAATAAAGGTCCCTCTCTCCCCCCACCCCCCACCCACTTTCTTTACAATAACTCATTACAGAAAATATTTAGAAGGCCAAAAGAGTAAAATAAGTTACTTTCTTTTATATACAACATTGATCCAGCACCAACTGAAGGGAGAGGAATGGATCCTATTGATATTTTTTAAGTGGGAAATCAGCAAAGTAGACCCACCTGGTATAGGTATTTCACAGACTTGTGAATGCCACTCCATGAGCTGTGATTTCCCCACAGTTCTCTCAAGCTAAGGAGGGATGGGGACCCCTTGCTGTTACAAGGGCATCACCCAGGTGTTCTACCGTACCTGTAGTCACTTCAGGTAGTGAATTTGACTACTGATTAGAAGACATCCTGCACTCACTCAATTCTGACCCAATAATCTGGTAAGATGTTAAGGGTTATTTCACTATTGGAAGCACCGTCTTTTAGTTAAATAAAAATAGAATCTGAAGCTGAAAATACACTGACACTTTCATCTAGCTAATTTCGTGTGGTGTAAATCCAGATATAAAGCCCTATAAATGCCTCTTTTTATTTCTGTGTGGGAAGAGGCTTACCCTGACCCAGCAGGCAGAGGGTCTGCTGCTGGGAGGGGAATGGGAGAGTTCATACTCAGACATGCTGAAACCTATCCCTTCCTTATGTATCAAAATGCAGCTGGGAGTATTCCTGGGCAAAGGGCTTCTCTGCCTTCTGCTAGCTGGCAGGGGGTGAGACTTAGGGAAGCTGACTGGCTCTTACAGCTCCCATCTTCTCAACTGAAAGCTCGCTGGCATTTAGTTGTACCATATTCCTGCAATTATGCTTCAAAAGCTGTATCCTCAGCTGCAGTAAAACATAGGAATGTTGCTGTTATTAGGAGAGCTTTGCTCTGTGCACCATGGCTATCCGCTTCATACTTTGCTAGATCAGCTTTGACTTATTTTTCTCTCTTCTGTTAACCTAATTTTTTTGTTGTTGACTTTTTTGTTCCTCTGCATGAGTGGAGTGAGTCTGGAGACATCTGGCCTAATACCCTGAATATTGCATGTTTACACTACAAAATTAAGTCAACCTAAGTTACATTGATGTACAGCTATTGCAGTAGCTAAATTGCTTTTGGGCATCCATGCTATGCTTCTTGTGTTGGCAGTGCATGCTTTCACCCAGAGTGCTTGCACCAATTTAACTGTCAGCATGGGGCATTGTGAGAAGGCTTCTAAAAGCCAGCAACAATCAATGTAATAAACACAATGCATATACTGGTACTGCTGCCAGCGAGAGAACTATGTTGTTCTAAGCACCATGCCTCTTGTGAAGATGGAGTCAAGTCAGCACAAAACACAAGTTACGTCAATGGGAGCAACATTTTAGTGTAACTGCTTACAGAGTTAGGTTGACATAAGCTGCCTTGCATTGATGTATCTCTGTAGTATAGACCAGGACAAGACTCCCTTTGACTTTTCAATGGACTTTGGGTCAGACTCATAACATGCAGGAAGTGCCTCATTTTTCCCTTCGACTTTTCTTCTGTCTTGCCAAATTGAATTTAACTCTCCAGTTCCCATTTACTAGGGCTCAGCCTGTGTCTTGCTGAGTTTTTCAGTACCTATCTCCAAGTAAAAACTGTGACCATTGTGCAACAGACCCAGGCATCAAAATATTTCATCTCTGCAGGTAATACATGCTAAAGAGATTGTCATACTGTGACTCAAAAGAAAAAATTATGCCTTTGCAACCTGATTCATGAAAGTAGAAAAATGCTTTCTGCAGTGACATTAGTAATTGCTTATCACAGCAAAGCTGAGCCAGGAGTGCCATATATATTTCAATGACTATCTATTTGAATTTTAAACTGAATGTATTTTGACTACATTCATCACCCTATTGTGTTCACTTTCTATGAATATTTTAGCAAACCAATTGACTGGTAATGTTGACCAAAACAGATAACAACATCCTAATTGCCTGTGCAAATGCTTTGATCTGATCCAGAGAGTTATGACTACTCTGTCATAGAATGGAAAGAATCATGGACCAGATTTTCAAGTTCAGTTCCCACAATGGGGACTAACTTCTCAAAAGAGTTTATCTGCTACTTTGGCTTCTAAATGACTTTCAAAAGTGCTCAACAGTCAGCAGCTCCCAGTGGCCTCAATAGTTGTCCTAGACACTGAGCCCTTATGAAAATCTGCCCACTTCACTTAGATGCCTAAAGTGGCAATTGTCAGATAAACTAGTTACAAATTATTTGCCTGGTTCTATGGAAAAATGAATAACATAATAATGCCATTCTAGTTGGATGATAGAATATTTTATTGTGTGATACTTTTATGCTGGCTACAGACTTGAATAATTGCGGTTCTAGCTGCCTTATTTTTAATCCAAACTCTTCAGGCTGATTTTGTGTGACTCATGACTCAGTTTCTGGCTTGTTGACATCTGTTCAAAAGTCCTCCAAGAGTTTTTACATCTTTGATGTGGAGTGGCTTCACAGGAAAGGTTGTTTTTAGTCCTGAATCACAGGTGAATGCATCTTGACATGGTTCAGAATTTAAAAAAGAAGCTAGTGTTGTTCCAAACTTTCATGTAGGGGGAGAGTTTGAATTCTTTACCTATATTTGTTGGGCTTTAATGTTTCTGCATATGAAATAAATTCAGACTTTTTTCTTTAGGAGTGTTCTATCTAATGGCTACAACTTGAGACAAATTCTGATGGAATTTTTTTCATGTAAAACACCAATTCATCAAAAGCAAATCTTTTTGTGAAACATGGCTATCCCTACAATTAAAAAAAAACAAACAAACCCTGAACAGATTTTTTTGAATGGTACATTTCAATTTTTCCACTTCAAAACAACTTTTCAATTCAATTTTTATATTGCATCATATAATATTATAAAACCTCTTGATTTTAGTGAAACAAAATAGTTTGATTCACAATGACTTTTTCCTGCATTTTATTTCATGGTAAACGTCAAGGTTTTTTTTGTTTTTTTTGTTTTCAACAAAAAAATTATTCCAAAATTGTGGAATTGCCTGCAAATGGAAAATATGGATCCTATCCTGTTTGAGTTATGGCCTTCTTAATCATATATTATATATGATCTACACCTTATACTTCCCTAGGCCTATCATTCAATGATGGCTTATTGATTACCGGATATTCATGACTAAAACTTCTCAGTGTGAAGTAAATATGCCCATTTTGCACATAAGAAGTCTGAAGCAGAGATCTACTAAGTCCTATATTTGCATGAATCCACTAACTTTGGATGCCTCCATTCATGCATACTCAAGATAAGCATGTGTGAATCCTTTGGAAAATGTAGGCCTAGCTTTAAGTTGCCCGGCACGAGTGAAATCCTGGTTGCAGTCAAATCAATAGCAAAACTGTTGCAGTGTCTGTTGAAAAACAATCCAGATTGCCAAATCTCTATTTCTGATCTTTAACAACCTGACTTTGATTCTGTACTTACTGCTGGATAGTTAAGACCTTTATATGAAAGATGCAAAAGATTGGTTTTTAGACAAGACACCTAATAAGTTGCCATTGTGGAATCTTGGTCTCTCCTATTCTCTCCCTGTGGCACACAGCTTCATTTCATGAGGACTGAAATGCTTATGGCTAATGAAGGTCTTTGAGCTTAATATTTCACCTAGAAACACCTATATATATAATATGGGGTTCTCAAACTTTTTTGCTAGGATCTCTTTTGAAAATATTTCAGGCTAAGATGACCCCATCTCTCCCCCCCAAAAAAGTTATGACCTCCACATGCCATGCCACACCAACACCCCATGCCATCCTTACTTCTGTGCTGCTGCTAGAGGTGGTGCTGCTGCCTTCAGAGCTGAGCAGCCAGCAGCCGCTGCTCTCTGGCCCACCAGCTCTAAAGAGCTCTGGCTGTCTGTCATGAGTGCAGGCTGACAGCTGTAGACCCAGCAAGCAGGGGGGCTAACAGCTCATCATAACATCACAACCCCGTCAAGAGTCCCAACCCCCAGTTTAAGAACCCCTTGATTAGATGATCTAATGTTCCTCCTGGGTTTAAACTGATAGCTCAGATCAGACAATCTGGCTAATTCTACCAGCCCCTTAAACGTGCCCACTTTTTTTTCTTTATGAAAACTGGTGTATAGGTGAATGAGTGGGGTTTAATCTTAATGATGACAGCAAGGAATTCTGAAATTGAGAACTTCTGCCTTGGTGTGTGAGTGAATTTAATACATCAAGTTCATACATTAACGTTGGTTTTTGCTTTTTTTTTTCTTCATGCTGTGCCTCTCTGCTCCCCAAACTCTTTAATCTGCATGTAAATGGGATCCCTTAACTAATAAGGGATGCTGCCGCTGAATGAGATGAGGCACTCCATCTTTCCCCAGGATATGAGCATGCTGCTTTCGTAATACTCCTGCAGCCTCTGCCAGCTAGAAACTAGGCCTAGAAATGCCTTTTGAGACTCTGCAGTGAAGAACCCCTCTGAAAAGGCCACACTTACTGTGTTCTGAGGCTTCATATGAAGCTCATTTGTACTTTATTTTCAACTTATTTTAGTACAAAGTTGGCCCCATAGCTAACTACCTCCAAGTCTTTCAGCAACCCACACCTCCAGGATGTTTTTCCTGTGGCCCCAATTGTCTAGAAATCCCTTTGCTGCCTCCATCTCTTTTTCGGCTTCTCCCCGTGATTCAGAAAAGCCCTTAAAAGGATGTCGGTAACCCCATCCGTATTCAGCAAAACACTAAAGCTCATGTTTTCAGACCCAGGGAAATTAATAGGACTTTAGTATATGATTAAAGGTAAGTGGGTATTAAATGCTTTGTTTAATGTGGATGGATTTAAGCATGTGTTTGAATTCTTTACTAATCAGGGCCTTTTAAATGCCCTTTTCAAAAGGACTCTAAACATACAACTGTTGCAGGGATATGTTAATATGCGTTGAAAACAAACACAAATGGGGTTAGGGGAAATCCAAATTTAACTGTGGAACAAAAGCTACATGCACAGTTTCACAAGGCAGTCATACTCCTTTTGTTGTAACCCATCCTTTATACTATCTATTTAGATTGTAAATTCTTTGAGTTGGAGACTTTGTCTTCATAAATGTATTCAATGTATCTAGGTATATGGTGATGCTATACAAATAATCCTTGTGGCTTTCATAATTTCTTTTCCTACCTTTGTAATCCTCACTTATTTTCCTTGGACCTTCCCTCTATTGCTTGCGATTGCTGTTGCTTTGTTGAGTATCCCTTATTTGGCACTCTGGTATTGAAAGTGATTGTGGCTGGTTATAAATGATTCTTCTATAAGCAAATATATCGTACAAGTAACTTTGATCTTTTAGGGATCTCTTCTCCCACCAACACTCATGTATAGCTCCCATTTACATGAATGTAAATTATAGCTGTGTATGGCATCCAGGTAAGGATAAACCTCTACTCAGTGTTACTATTGCAATGAGGATAGAATGAATATGGTTAAAATGAATTTTCCTAGTTTAATTATTTTTGTCTTTCAAAGTATGGAAATGGATTGGATATTTCTTTTGGAAGGGTGTGTGGGTAGGTGTGGTTTTTAACAAAAAAAAAAACCTCACACACCCACAACCAAAATCAGAGGTCCCCAAACTGCGAGGTGCATCCCCCTTCAGGAGAGCATGGCAGGGCCTGGGCTATCCCCCACAGAGGCAAAGATGAAGCACCACCCAGCCCCACTCTGCCCTCATCTCCTCTCCAGCCCCAGGCTGCAGCCCCAGGTCCCACTGCTGCAGCTCCAGCCCCCATACTTCTGATATTCCTCCACCAACTTACAGATTGGTTTTGCTTTCTGAAACATTAAACTACATCATACATTCATTTTTAAAATGACCATTTTGGGCAGCAAAGCATATGTGCTTGCATCAGGTAATATGTTCCCCTGGGCTATGGAAGCACTTGGCTTCAATATCTTACAAAATATATGATGCATTAACTCTCCTCTCGTAAGAGAGGGATATACAAAGCAAAGTAATATACAGCATTAAGGACAAGATGTACCCACAACTCCATGTAACTCCCCAAAGTGAAATAACTTCCTGTTGTGGGGATTGCTAAAGCACTCTTGTTCCCTTCCCTCCCCCATTGTACCCAGGACTTTCATGACACATGCTCCTCCAGCTGAGGGTCTCACAGCACTGGGCAATGTGTTGCACAGCATACCACTAGGAAAACATTTATTTCCCTCACCTACAGTAAGCAGAATACATAGATAAATCATTCTGTTTTGCGCACCCCTTTGTTTTGAAGAGCTATCTAGGATAAGTAATGTCCTGTGTTGTGGGATCCTCTAATTATTTTTTCACGCAAAAACCACCTGCAAACTAGTTGGCTCTTGCTGTCTCTTGTCCTCTGATGTTACAAACCAATCTACCTTGTCTGAGCTATAGAACACATACTGACAAAAGGAGTAGTTTCCCTGGTAACAGGGACCATAGGAAAGCTCTCAAAACATCTCCCTCCCCAGGAGTTAATTTGTTTCAGATGAGGAAAGGTGATTACTTATGTTGTAAGAAAGAAAAAACAGCTGAGCTATTAAAAGAGAAAATGGTTTATTTAAAAAAAAAAAAAGAGAGCAGTGCTATTTGTTCTAGTTCCATTGTTTTCATTTACATACATAATACTGTGTAGGACTAGCATGTAAATGCTGTTGTAGTAGTATAATGCACCTGACTCTAAAGAATACCTCAGTGCTTCAGGCCTCCTCAAGATGAAAGGACACTCCCAGAACCAGATCATCAGAGAAGCCTGCTAGGACCTAAACTAAAAAATGTTGAAAGCACTATAGACCATGGTATAGTTCCAGGACCGGAAGACTACAGAATGCAATGTGGGTGAATGGCCAAGAAGCAAACAGAAGCACTAAAATAGTTTTTATTTAAAAAAAAAATTTTTTTTTAAACACTGAGTTGGTGTTCCTATGTGATCAAAAAGTGCAAATTCTAGGATAGCTGGAAGAACTTTCACTTGATTGAATACAATGGGTCTCAAACAGTGGTCTCTGGACTACTAGTGAGCCATTCAGTGCATCCTTGAGGTCAGAGTAGGTGGTTGCATGATTCTGGTGACTCTTTCTGGCCATTAAATTGCATTTTACAATATTTTAAAATCTGCTAATGTACATGTGAGCAGTTGCTGTAGCTGTCATCAGGATCTTATGTGCTATCCTTGCATACCCCAAGGCTGACTTGCAATCCACCCTGGATCTCCTCTCATGTGAGATAGCCTAGGACTCTGCCTCATCGAGGAGACTAAGGTGCTTCACCAGCCTCCACAGCACAATTCCTATGAATTGTCATCGCTGGTGAACCCCTGGGAAGTGTTGAGCATTTCCCATATCTTGGTAGCCACTTCTCCCAAACACCCGATCGTGATATGGAGTTTGAACATAGGATCCATTCTGCTGGCACATCCTTCAGAGTTGTTCCATCATGTCTTTATTGACAGAGATCTGCAGATGGAAACTAAGATCCTGGTCTAGCTTGGTAATCTCCACTCTACTTTATGGGTGTGAGACATGGGAGAAATATCAAAGCCATCTTAAGCATCTGAAGTGGTATCAACAGCACTGCCTTAGGAAGATTCTCTATATCAGTTAGGAAGGCCATTTCACCAATGCCAGCATTCTCTGCAGCGAACATCACCAGTGCTGAGGCGAAGTTTACAAAACAACTTTGCTGGGCTGGTCGTTGTGTGCAGATGGCTGATTCTCATCTTCCTAAGAAAGTTCTCTTTTTCTCAACTTAGTCATGGTTAGAGGACTCGTAGGAGACAGAGGAAATGCTACAAGGACACCGTGAAAGTATATCTTAAGAAGGGAGACATTGATCTTATGAAGTGGGAAGAGCTGGCTGGCAATAGACTGCAGTGGCATCACATTGTACATCAAGCCTCAGCCTGTTTTGAAGAGAATTGCCTTACTCAGGAGGGTGATAAATGGCAGAGGAGGAAGGAAAGTGTACAGCATCCTGGCCAGCATTTGTGCTCTCTCCTAGCAACTCCCTTTCATAGACATGGAAAAATATGTAGAGCATGAATTTGGACTCCTCAGCCATCTTAAGTCTCATCAATGATGTTTCCCCTAGAAGACACCATCCTCGTATCAGAGGATAGCTGATGACTATGTGACAGTGAATGACAGGGAAGCCTCCCTCCCCTCTTCATGACTGCACAATTTCACAATAAAAATGTGCTCCACCCAAAGAACTTCTGAGAATTACAGGTCTAGAATACTGTGCAGTTTTCTCATGAAGATCCTTTCCCATCTTATTTCATTGCAGGAGGATTCTTATAGGTTTGCTAAGGGATCCTTTAAAATGTCAAGAATATTGTGACCCACCGAATCCCTGTATTGACATCCTACACACTACACAGATAATGAGTACAAAACATGCCTTGTGAGGTATCGTTTGAAAACTAATAACTCATTGTTCAATATCATTATAGGTAAAGTCATGAATTCCCCCTTTATGAAGTTGGTAGTATGTATACAAACCCACACAGCTCTAAGTAGGCAGGCATGGCTAAGGAGGTCTCTTAAACAAAAGTGTGTGTTTACTTCAATTTACATGTAAGTAGTAAATAGTCCTTGAGACAAGACAGATCTGCATTTCCACGCATACAGGGGAGAAGAGAGCATTGGGGCTTCATCCCCAGATGCCGCATCGCCTTCTCTAGTGTTTGAATAAACTTTTGGTTTGAGGGATAATCCTCAGAAGAATCCTCTTCAAAGGGGGCCTGAACTACATATTGGGGTGTTTTCACCCCTCATTTATCTCTAGCACTCTTAGGTGATAAAATAAGATGACAAAGGAAGCAGCTTGGATTTTGGGGGCAGATCCTGAGTTGATTTTGGTCAGCTATATTGCTGGGAAAATGTGGTAAGGATTTTACCTTGAACCAAGTCTACTTTAATTTTTAACTACTAGGAAGGGCTTTATTTTTATTTTTTAATAACCATTTCTGACTTGTACTTGTACTCTCTTACAATCTATCTCTTTGTAGTTCAATGAACTTGTTTTATTCTTCAATGAAAATTAATCTAGTCTTGTGTTTCAATTGAACTCTTTGGGTAACTCCAGTTAAAGTAGCAAACTGTTGGATATTGACCCTTTATTGGGGAGACAGATGTATACTACTTAAACTGTCCAGGAGAGGATGGGAAAGTGCAGAACACACATTTTGGGGAAAATTTGGGTCTGGAAGTGCATTGGGATCACCCTACATATAATAATCAAAGCTGCTGGAAGCTAGAGTGTGGTTGCTGTGTTGCTGACATGCCCCTGGGGTCTGAGTTGATGGACCAGGACTGCAGATATACACAGACACTCAGGCCCAGTCTATACTTAGTTTTGGGATTCGGTGGCAGTCGACAGGAGATACGCAAGTGATTTACGTCACTTGCGTATCTCCCATCGACTTGGCGGTGTCTGCTGTGCGCACCATCCACATGGCGCTGCGTCGAAGGGAACACTGTTCCCTTTGACGCAGCGCTACGCCACTTATCAGGGTGGTTTTCCTGCGTCGCTTGCTGGATCGACTAAGCAGGTCTACGCAGACCACTCAGTCGATCCAGAGCAATCAATCTGACTGCGGCGAATTTGCCGCCATCAGTGTAGACCCAGCCTCAGGATGTTACCTGCATGGTGGTAGGCACTTTGTGAGTAGCCTAGGTTGGGAGCTGCATCAGGGTATCTTGGTGAGGCACCAAAGGTTGCAGGGTAGGTGATGAAACAGATCCTCACTGGTCTGGATTGCTCCCTTGGATGTGATAGAATCACTAGGAAAAAACTAGAAATGCCACTTGTGGGTGGAACAATCTTTGTGCACAAATTAAGCTTGTATCATCCTTTGGATTCTTTGAGCTGAGAAGCATTACATAAATATTTAAACATCTATTTTTAAAAATACATATATGCTTTTCTATTTTAAGCTTGAACTAGAATTATGAACTCAGAGTATTTTCAGTTGTGATCATATGAGATGTATGTAGTTTTTCTCCCTTTATGCTGCCCCCAATATGACTCTTAATTTCAAGAGTAAACTATTTTCCCAACAGACTGTGGAGGATACCAACCCTCTTGAAAATATTAGCTCTTTGTTCAGTTGATTCTGAACAGCAGCACTTCATTGAAGCATCAATTTGTTGTCACTCGCAACATAATGTGAAACCTTTTTTTCCCCTTAACTGAAGGTGGTGAGTCTAATAAAACATGCCAGCAAAAATAAAGGGTAGGTGGCAATCAATTTATTTTAAAACCACTTCAGTGCGTTACACCCAAAACAGATGTGTCTCGAGAACTCTTACCTAGCTGAGACTAAACTAGTTAACTACTTCTACAACTCAGTCATATGTTCTTAATGTATTAAGAATGCTTATAAATAATGCTGTCTACATGGGGCCATACTTGAAAACTAGCTTGAAATGTGATCTAAACTACTGCTGCATGCAATGGCTTACTGGCTTCAGAGTGCTTGTTAAAGGGAGCATGTGTATTCAATAATCTGCTTTTGTTCATCATGAAAAGTAAGATTTTAGTTTTGTTCTTGAAAAGCTCCAAATGCTTTGAGGTAGAACTTTAGGCCACTTTGAAAGAATTTAGGCTCAGATTTTTTTTAAAGGTATTTAGGTGGTGGTTTGCTCAGCATTGTAAGGCATAGAACTCAGATCATCAGACTAACTCCTATTAAAAGCAAGGGGGGAGGGTGGGTGAGAATCCATTAGCTTTTCAACCTCATCTGTTTAAGTGTAGCAGTGAGTTGATCCCAGAACTAGAAGCCAAGTTTCATAAATTCCACTCTTCAATCTTTATTTCTCACCTACCCTGTCTGTAAAATTAGGATTAATAATAGTTCTCTACAGCAGCACTGGAGTTGTGAGGATTGATTTATGTTGGTAAAGCATTTTGAAATAAAGCCCTACGTTGGACTTTTTTTTCCCCACACTCCCACCCACCTTCCAATTCCCCCATGCCACCCCCTCCGGCCTTGTTGCTTGCATTTGCATCCCCATGCTATTGAAAAATAAAACAAAAGTCTGCTAATTTTTACCACTAAAAATAAAACAAATCTTGCTTAATTCATCTAAAAAACCCTTTAACTCCTGTTATACTACACATCAAATCTTTCTACCCCTCACTTAATGTTAAGTATTAAAAGCTTTGTTTAAAAAAAAAAAAACACCAAAGAGTGTTTTCCCCCACATTACTATTCCGTGTTTTTGTTCACAGGCAATCCCACAATGAAGTACATTTTTGCCTGTTTCGCTATTATAGAAGCAGAACCTGCAGACTCCTAGGACCCTGGTCCTGCTGCAGTACTCTATGCTGAAGTACAAGTGTCCCAGTCTTGTTGGAGTCACCCAGTAGATGATCATCATATTGTGTTCATCAGACCTAACCTTTGTGTCCCCACATGCACCCAAGCCAGCTTGGTCTTGATAGAGTTTTGTAACTGTTTCTGGGTGTGGGTCTCCGAAGGCACTGTCCTGGGGTGAGAACTTTTATCTAGCACCCTTTCTGGTATGAGGGATTTGCCACATCATGGGCTGTAGGCCCCAAAGGTAGTGCTGAGATCATCCCAGCCTCTCAAACTGCTTTTGCACACACACTACTTACTGGTAGCTTCTCTGGTTTACAGTTTAGCCACTGTGTGAGCTGGCTTTCTTAAGCAGACTGTGAAGTTCTTTTTAATTAATCTCAGAAAACTCAATGACTGGGCAACAAAATGGCAGAAGAAATTCAATGTTGATTAATGCATATTGGAAAACATAATCCCAACTATATAGACAAAATCATGGGGTGTAAATTAGTTGTTATCCCTCAAGACTTCTCTTGGAGTCATTGTCCAGCAGGTCAATAGATAGCCACAGTCAAAGCTAACTGAATGGCAGGAACCATTAGGAAAGGGATAGAAAATAAGACAGTAAATATTATAATGTCACTATATAAATCCCTGGTACGGTCACACCTGGAATCCTGTGTGGTTCTGGTCACCTCATTTCAAAGAAGATATATTCGAACTGGAAAAGGTATAGAGAAAGGCAACAAAAATTATGGTGCGTATAGAACAGCTTCTATATGAGGAGAGCTTAGAAAAGAAATGAGTAACTAGAGCTATGATAGAGGTCTATAAACTCACAAAGGATGTGAAGGTATTCAGAGCCCCTGCGCTATAGCCTGGGAGCTGTGGAACTACTGCTTACCCTTATTAATAATTTAGTTTAAGAGGGGCTGTCTATCATACTCTGACTGATGACACACAGTTAGTCTTGCAAGACCCTGTTACCACCCAACCTGACAGCAGTACACACACAATGTAGTTCAATGAACACTTTCTCCAGCCACTCATGATCCAACAACAGAGTTGCTCCCTCTAGCTCCCTAGCACAGGACCCAAGGACTGTCCCAGCCATACCATCTTGCCCTGGTCAAAAGCCTGACTAGTGAAGTTTATTATCCAGTCCGCCCTTCCCTCAAAGTGGAAGAGAGATGCAACTGCTTTTGTTACTGAGTTGAGGTGTCTAAACACTTCACTCAAAAACACTGGTTAAGATAAAATGTAAAACAATCTTAACTACAGAAAAATAGATTTTAAAGTGATTATAAGTGGCAAGTGTAAAGAGAATAGAAGTAGTTACCAAATGAAATAAACAAAGATCGCAGTCTAAGTTCTACACACTAAAAGGATTTGAAAAGAAACCCTGAGAGATTGTACAAGAAGGCTACAAGTTTTCAATTCATGCAGGCAGAGACTGCTTTCCTGGGGATCCTCTCCCCCCCTCCACATTTCTTTGTCTTTCAGCCATTTCCCCAGATCAGTAGCTGGAATTAAGACTAGTGATGATGTCACTCCATACCCTTTTATATCTACTCCCAGCTTGCATAAATGGTCCATTTATGTGACGTGAGGGCAGCTCTCCATTGGTCAATCATTACCCCATTGTGAATGTGCTTCCTACAGTGCAGCTTTCACTGTAAACGATCCATAGTAGTGGATTCTTTCCTTGATGGCCCATTAGCCTGTCTGGCCACTTCATTGTTGTACCTGAAAAGCTGCTTTAGGCATTTCTCACCTCACATGTTCTATAGCATTTACAGAAATATTTTATATCTTCTCATACAGTGATAGCTCATACAATTCTACAGGCTACCAACATTTAGCAGATCAAAACTTTTAAAATAATACCAAACAAGGCATGCCTTGTTCAGAACACATTATGATTACATGACATTGGTGAATATGGAGTTCTGGGGTGTCCTTTCAGATAAAGAGACACACCAGGGGTGTGATTAAAGAAAACAATTAATTTAAATTAAAGAAACAAACAAACAAGGAAGTAGTTCTTCACATGATGAAGTTAATCTGTGGAACAAATTGTCATGGGATGTTGTGAAAGCTAAAACGATAACTTGGTTAAAAAAAAGAACTAGATATGTTCATGGAGGATAGTCCATCAAATGGTTATTAACCACGATGGCCAGGGAGGCAACCTCATGCTGTGGGTGTCCCTGAGCCTCTGACTGCCAAATGCTGGGGCTGGATGACAGGTGCATTTCCAGATAATTGTCCTGTTCTGTTCTTTCCCTCTGAAGCATCTGGCATGGGCCACTGTCAATGGATAGCTGGACCGTTGATCTGATCCAAGTATGGGCACTCTTAAGTCACATGGTTTTGCAAAGGGACTTCTGAAACACACCAAAAAAACTCCTTCAGATGTATCTTAGGTTTCTGATGATTGACTGCCTCTTGCTTCAAGAGTATGTTACTTTTAAAGTCAGCCTAACACCTTTTCTGTTTCTGTTCTTCCACTAGGGATCTTCCATGCTTCGACCCCCCTGTTGCCTGTTGAGCAGGGAGTTGTTAAGTCAGTGGATCTGCTGGTAGCATCCGCACTATCCCTTCAAGGTAGAACTATTCAATGTTGATGGCCCCATATTCTGTTCCTGCTACATCCACACTGGAAATGTTAATACACACTGAAAGTTACAATCATAAATTTTATTTAATAAAACAAGAATTCATAAACTAACAGCTTTCCCACACTGTTACCCTAAATATTTCATAAAATGTAACACTTCTTTTGTGATAAGGTCCTACCCCTGCACATCTGAGGTTTGTGCATAGCTGTGACATAGTCAAAAAGACCCAACCCACCAATGTTCCTGCACATAGGGGCTTAAGTCATACCCTGATATACATAAAAACCATCAGGTTGAAGAAACTCTTCATGTTAATATCTAGCAAATTGTTGCCAAATCCATTCAAGATGCATTTTGCATGCTTTTTAATTATTTATTTATTTTAGGGGGTTTTGCCAATTGTGTTACCAGATTTGCCCGTCACTTTGGGGTATGCGTATTTATTAGGGTTACTTTCCTGGAAGAGGGGGTGTGATTCTATTAGTGTGCTGCTTGTGTTACTTGTGTGTTCATATGGTTACAAGTCCCCTCCCAATGGAGCTATCCTGCAGGACCTAAGGTTTTCAGATACACACAACCCCCCACAGATACACCCAACCATTCCAGATTAACTGAGTCCGTCTGAGCAGACCGGGCTATCAGCACTCTCAGCTGACCCCTTATACGTCCCTGAACTCAGCAGGCTGGGTGAGACAGCACTGTCAGCTGTCACCCTCATGTGCCCGTTGCACCGCACCAGAATGGAGCACACTTATGAGCAGGCTGGGTCCAAACAGCACTTTTCAGCAGTTCCCCTTATGTGCCCCCTGGACTCAATCAGGCTGGATCAAACAGCACTTTCAGCTGTCACCCTTATGCGCCCCTGGACTCCGTAGGCTAGGCAGAGCAGCACTTTTCAGCTACCCCCTTTATATGCCTCTTTGCAACACAATTGTTCTAGCAGTAACCCCCTTGGTAAGCAAACCCCATATGATTTTGGGCACTCCAGGGATCTTTGCCTTAGGTAAAAGAAGCGTTGCTGCAGAGCAAGGTAGGGAAGCCAAGAACACAAAGAAGTAAATGTATTTAGAGAGAGAGAAACTGGCAACCAGCTTGATTACAATAGTTAGTTTATTGCCAGGTATATAAAACTTATGATACTAATAGTGATGCCATACAAGGAGAGAAAAACAATCTAACACTTACAATACAACAAAATTACAGTAGGGGTATTGGAGAAAGGCTAGCCCAGGTTTGATTACAAAAGTAGAAAATTATAACTGGATTAAAGAGAGAGAGAGAGAGAATTGGGAAAGATGGGGGGGGATCTCACCACTCCTTGCAGCTCAGAAGTTCCCAGGAGACAGGCTGTTCAGCTTAGGGTCAGGAACACTTGAGGGAGAGGCAAACCCCACAACAGGATCAGTCAGGAAAGCATTTGGGTCCAGGCATCAGAAGAGGAAAGCAAGAGAGGGTTTGAACTTGGGTAGGGGTTTTTTGTAGAACCAGGTTTGTTTGTGGGTAAACAATGTCTCACTGAAGTACTTCAGGGAGGTTTTCTTTATGCTAGACAATAGGAGCTGATCAACTATGCTAGACAATAGGAGCTGATCAGCTATGGTCAATGTTCCTTGGGGGAGCTCACAATGCAACCAGGCAGATTCAGTGTTTTGCATGTCAATACTCGAATGGTCTGATAACTGCGGAGCTGGATGGGTGTAGGTGTGAGTTCATTTACATCAAGAGCAGAGATCTCCCATAATGCAGTGTGTCCCTGCCTTGCCAATCCCAGAAGTCAGTGTGATTCCTGCTATGGAGCTTGGTTCTCCATTCCTCATGCTAATTCTTGTTCCATCTTCGATGTAAATGAGGCTCCAGTTCTCCATTCCATGTGCTAATTGAGATGCCTCTTTTTACATCTTCCATGTAGATGAGGCATGGGGAGTTGTCTTAATCCTATCACCCTTGTTGGGAGGGTTTTAGGTGTGTCTCCCACAGCCTTTTCATAGCTTTTGTTTCTGGTGCAAGCAGAGGCTGGGGGGATTCAGGTGAGCCAGAGATAGAATAGGGGTTTTCACCCTGGTTCCCCAAGAACACAGAGCTGCCAGGTAACAATTGAGTCTTGTCACAAACTGAACATGCTGTCTGCTGCTATTTAACTGAAATAACTTCTTAAAGGCCTACTCCTGTGAAACATACAAACTTCAGACACATTGTTTTGCTAGGAATAGGGGCTATAAAGCTTGATTAGGGAGCTGGGAAAGAAAACTATAAAGTCCTCAGGTTCCTTCAGAGCAAGAGCTAGAATCTAGCTCTTCCTGAATTAAGTTGCTTTCAAAATGTTGCAACACATCTTCAAGTGACTTAGAGTCCCAGAAGAGATATGGGTTTTTTAAAAATGTTCATAATTCATCTTCAGATTGGCTCGGAATGAGATAGCCATCTCCAGTTTTGACAGGAAAATGTCTTTATTGAAATGAAGTTCTCCCTTTTCAACTGGGTGTTTGGCCAGAGCTCAGGAAAAAATATTTGATTTCTTCTTACATTCAACTTCCTTTTTTTCTTTTGAGCTTTAGAAAGAACTCTCGTTAGCCTTCCCAGTCAGAATATAATAGCTCTGCTAGCTCCTTTTTGATCCATTCATATAACCCATTATCTATCTTCCTTACAAACAGTGTATCTTTAATCACATTGGAATGCACCATCTTTGGAAACCATTCTCTCCTGCCTTGACCTCACAAATTGTATGGATTTGCAACTTCTTCATCCTACAGAAGGACCACTCTGTCTATATACGCTTGAATCTGATTTTTTTCCAGGACTTCCAGCCTGACTTGAGGATTTTTTTTTTTTTTTGGTATGCATTTAACATTTATCAAGGCCTTCTCAGTTTTTGCCTTCTTGGCCTGTAATTCCTGTCCTTGCCATTCCATCAGTTCACATCTGTTTCTCTAACCTATCAGTATATAATTCTATGCCCTGGATCCTGTCTGCCAGCTGTACAAATTTATCATCATTGAGGCTAATATGGTATTCACTGAACACTGAAATTCCCTGAATTAAATGTAAGTTTTAACTGTCCAAGGATGCAGGTCTGATCCTGACACTAATTAAACTCTTAAACTAAAAAATTAGGTTGTTCTTATTATTGTTTAAACCAGTGAAAGAATAAGAAACAGTGAGACATCCACCTGGGAAAGGTCCACAACTCAAAAATGTTAGACCAATACAAAACATTGGAAAGGCTATTTATAATGTCTCCGTACTGTACAGTGGAAATAGTTGATGAGGAAAATTCTCTGCTTCATTTCCCTCCCATTTGAAATGGAAGCCACCCACAAGCCACTGCTGCGGATTTCCCTAGCCTAGAGGAATCCTCATGTAGACACTCAGCATCTGCCTCCTTCCCAAATGCAAATCTGATCCCAATGTTTTCTTCTACCTTTACGTGGTAGGTAAGAAGTATTTTCCTTTATAAGTGATCTTTCTGATCAGCATTTTAACTATAGAGCTAAGCATGATGATAATCATCTGTCCTCTTTGGTACCTTTCTTCCAAGGGCTTCAAAGCACCTTAATCATTTGTAAGTCCCTCAACACGCTATGCAATATCTATTATCCACTGCTTATAAATGAGGAATATACATTACAGTTCACAATTTCAAGTGCCACAGAATTGGGCAGCATACCTGCAGCTCCCATTCAATACCGGCCAGTCACGCACATGTATTTTCTCTTCTTGTGCATGCCCATATATGATGCATTGCTGCAACATACAAAAAACATCCAACAAATTCTTCTCGAAATCCCAGAAAACTTCACTTTTAGGTTGGGTTTGGAGAAGCTGTTATTGTGTAAGGCTATAGGGGTGTGGCTACAGAGGTTAAAATTATGTATTTGATATGACAGGTTGTAGCTAGGAGCCTCAGTCCCTACTTTGCAATGCACTGCTCAAAAATTAAACATGATCACTACCCCAAAAGCTGGTCAGAAATTCCAACAAAACATTCTCAGAATATGCTGATCTGCTCTAAAATCTAAAGTTTTTGCAGAAATGATTAATTTTGAATGAAGTTTCTCTCGAATCCAGGCAGGTTATCATTGGAAGCCTGCCTCATTTCCTGCCAGCTCGCCTATTCAGCTCCTTGGAAGCTCACCTGGCAGACTGCCTTGGAGTCTGGGACCCCAGGACTTCCAGGATCCACACCTCCCAGTCAATCCACTATTTAGACTGACCCAGAATTAGGAATCCAGAGCTTCCAAGCTCTGTGACTTTTGGGGTAGCCCACTAAGTGGATTGTTTTGAAGCCAGGGCTTCATTCTCTTTCCTGGAAAACTTGAAATGTTTGGTTTTCATTCAGAATCTGAATAAAACCAAACTTCAGAATATCAAAATCTGAAACAACATTCCCTTTCTCTACACAGCTCTATTTACAATCTCAGTACGAGATGAGACAGGATAGAGACAGATAGCAGGGCACAAGGAAACAATAAGGTAATGTTGGTCAGCATGATAGGCAGTGGTCTCAGCACATCAGTTGCCTAACCATCATCAAACTTTTTTATAGGCATCGCAACAATGAAAACTTTTAAGGAAGGATTTGTAGGAGGACAGGGAGGTGACCTGATGTAAGTTTCCTGGAACTCCCATGCATGACAGAAAGCACAAAAGTGCTGGTTGGAAAATGTGATAAGTGGACAATGAGGTCTGGCATCATAGAATCAGAAGCACAAGTCAACATCTCAACAGTGAAGAAGAGAAGACAATTAGCATGGGGCTAGCCCAGGAAAGGCCTTGATCGTGAAGACAGAAAGATCACACTCCATATTACAAGAGGGTGCTGTGTACAGCAGAGGCAAAGTTGGAGTTGTAACTCACAAGCAGCTATGGTTTCCATGGGGTTAAAGTCATAAAGTTTGACTAAAAAGACTATCTATCAAATACAAGCACTTTGCTCTTAATGTGAAGGATAACTCAGTCCAGAAAGGAAACTTTCTAGGAAAGTAACAAGCAATTGAACATAGTTTTACAATATATTACTATTTTCAGCCTTATCCCATCCCTGTGCACTGTAGAATGGAAAATTTGTTATTAAGCAACTCCATGGTGCTACAGGGGACTTATATAACTACATAACTAATAGAAATTTTATACTGAGGATGTACCAAGGACCATTTTAATTGCTTATAACTTTATTTTAAATTCAGTGGTACTTGCTTGGGTAGACCCAAGGCTTTAACAGAATGGTGTGCAGAAGGGACCTCTCAATGGTTCCTGGAAGCAATTTGTTAAAATTCTACCACTAAATTGAAGGGAAAATTGGGACAATTTTACTGCTTTCAGTAGAATTTATACTACTTTGATAGTAAAAATGATTCTTATCAGCAGCTGGTCCCTGATAGTCATAAAAACTCTTCCAAAGAGTAATTTATTTTGCCTTGGCAATGCACTGGATTGGACCAAATTATATTCTCAAAAATGTCTTGGGGGAGAGTACAGTCTGATCACCTAAAAGATCTTCACCTTCACCCCCATTTCAAATTACATAAGCTGACTCTGTAATTTTCAGAAACCTTCTTCCTTGGTTGTGGTTATGAGTCTGCTTTTAAATAGGAAAGCAAATTAATACATTGACTGACTAGTCTAGGACTCCACTTTTCTGTGGGTGTGAGGGTGGTACATGAGTTTTTATATAGGCTAAAAGAGAAAAAATGTTATCTGCTGGCAGCACAATGCTGAGAACAAAGTACTTTAACCACATCCCCCAGATACACCTACATTTGCAAGGTCTGTGGTACCTAAAGACTAGCACTGAAGCAATTTGGAGCTTTCATTCCTCTTTACTGTGTGTCATAGCCTCCCTTTTGACAAGAGAGAGCTCTTTCATGCAAATATAGGCTCCTATCCTGTGAACACTTACACAGGTACTTAACTTTAAGCACAGTTGTCCCACTGAAGTCAATAGGTCTTTTAGAGTACTTAAAGATGACTTCAGTGGGAACATGTGCTTAAAGTGCACTTGTGTAAGAGTCTGTAGGAACAGCCTTAAGCTGAGAGTAATGACAGTCCACTTAAAAGATCATACCACAGAGTTCCTCCTTCCCCTAAAAACAATGGCAAAACTCTCATTGCTTTTCACAGGGCGGAGCAGGATAAGGGCCTGTTTGAGTTAGTGGATAGATTTTTTTCCAAGTACCCACGTGATTATTCCTCACTGACAGCAGGCCACATATAAAGTTTGAAATGTTAAATTCTGCTGTTTTAGTGTTGGTTATGTGAGCTATCTTTAAGCCCAGTGGGAGGAAAATATGTATTAGGAAAACTGTATTGTTCCAGCTAACTAAAACTAGCTAAGTCAGTTTTGCTCAAACTTGCAAATAATGTTCACCTTTGACTAAGACCAAACATGGACATTTTTTTCTAAAAGGAGAATTCTGGAGAAAATTATGAGCAAGTGAGAACATGTTGTTAGAATGGACCTTGATTTGCACCCTTCCCTAACATGAACCCTATAATAAATCCTCTGTTGACATATGGTGTCTTTCTAATGAAGTCCTTGACCCAAGATATAAACTGTTAATATAAAACTTGATTAGCTGTACCCCAGTGTATAGCTCATTACCCAATATTTACTTTGCATGACATAGATTGTACAAGAAGATTGTGAGGATTTTTTTAAAAAATCATTATGTTGGAGAAAGATAAATATTAGTTTGGAAATCCTATAATTTGTGTTCTATAAGGGCACCAAAAATGGTTCCACTAAATTAGAGTAGCTAAAAATAAAATATGAATTGCCCTATGTAGTGCCTCATAAAAATGTGCATGCAGCAACTTTGAGAATAAATGACATCTTATCTTCTCAGAAAAGCAATAATCTTTTTATGTGTGCTTAATATTTGGGTATTAAAATATAAACAGAATTCTGATATCTAATATATAATGAGCACTGAAAATCCTAGGCATGATGATTCTATCTACTTGCAAATTGAATAGTACTAATTCATTTGATTACTGTCACCAAGACTTATTCCACTCAAAACCCATTAGGCCAAATCTTACCTTCCGTTTACACCTACTAACTCTCATGGAAATCAATAGATAATGTGTCTGTTGGCTTTAATATCTGCACCATCAGAGCCCTATGTCAACATAAAATTAAAAGTTGTATAGCTGAATCTTATATAAAAGTCAAGCAAGGAACTCAGAGTGAACATTTGTTCAGCCTTCACACTGGCCCCTTGAATGTGTGCATTACAGTATGATCTTTAATAGCATGATCTAATATTTCCTCAAAATATAATACCATTTTTATGACAAAATATCACCTTCATGTTGAGTTCAAGCATAGGAAATTTCAGCCCCAAATTAAAAAACTGAAAATAATGAATTGCTATTTGAAGACTTATCCCTTAGTTACATGAGAGTGAAGATGGAAAATGTTTAACCAACTGCATTGTGGGCCACCAATAGCCACGTAACTAAAAATGTAATAAACTAGGAAACCAGAATGCTTGAATTTTTAAAATAACTGTAGTAATTATTCCTAACCACAAGGATTTTAAGAGTTCTCAGCCTTGATCCTAAGTCCCTAACTATGCTCCTAGCATGAAATCAAGCAGAATTTGACCATTGCCATCAATGAGAGCACAGTTAAGTCAACATCATGCACCTTTGAAAATCCATCCTTAATTTGTAAATATTTAAGTTGTATAGCTGGTTTATTCTATTTCACTCAATCTTTTAAACACTGCAGTCATGCTCCATGGCATTGACATCACCCTTTCCAAATAAATTAATATGTATAAGGGAATGAAGCTGTCTGACCTTTGATTCAATTAAAATTTCAATTGATAACACTATGCCACACATCACCACAATGCCTGTCTGTTTCTCTTGGGTTTAAGCAGGTTAAATTGTGAAACCTCTGTGAACAGATGGTTCAGATGTGCACCATATGTAAAAACCTTTTAGAACAAACTATGTACGGCAATGGTCATACACTTAAGGATAATACAACCCTTAAACATCAGGTGGACAAAGCAAGCCTCTAGTTTTAGTTGCAAATGTAGCTATAGTAACAGAAATACAACATGATGTGTGATAGTTAAACTAGCACAGCAGTCCTGCATCAGCTTCAAAGATATAAGAGACATTTTGCCTTAGTACACATGATCCTAGAAAATATTAGAAGGAATTATGAAGGGACTTAATCCTGCATAATGCAAGTGATGAACACAGTTGATCCAAGTGGTCTTCTTTGACTGTATAATTCATTATTTCATACTTTGATTTTAGTTTAGTACTTCTATTCTACCAAAAAACTCATATCTTGTGTTTCCTTCCCTTCCAGAATATACACAGGACTTGATGATTTACTTAAGTATATTTCACATACAGACATTCAAAAGAACTGATTAAACCAATATAGTTGGCTTTAAAAGCAGTTATACTGTCAGATGATAAAATTAATAAATATCAAATTACACTAAAAATGTCCTGTTACAACATGAAATCAAATGCAACATTTTAATTATAACATTTAGAGGCAGCATTTCGCAGCATGAAACCTGGTTCACAGCAGGGAATACTGTTTGCCACTGACATCCCACACCACAGGAAGTGGAGAAGAAGGCTGCTGGTGGCTTTCTGAAAAGTGTTTCTTCCACTCCTGAGAGGGGGAATGGTCCAAAAGCACCTCAATAAAATAAATCTTATTTGACAAATCAAGAGAAGACAGAAATGAAGTCAAAGATAAATAGTACAAAAATATACCTGAGGCTCAGATAACCTAACCTCCTGGAATTTAAACATATCTACTCTTATTATAAGAGTTATAAGAGTTAGGGGGCTAAATGAAAATTGTTCTGCAACATGAAATATAACAGGCACGACTGGATGTCCTCTACAATATGGGCTACAATACTTAGCTATGGATCTGTCTTCAATCATGTAGAATGAAGTTTGCAAACTGTTAAATCCCAAATTTAGATCCTAATACAACAAACACTTACTCGCATGTTTTAATCTTTACACAAGTGGCAGCACTGACTTCTGTTAGACCACTTATATGAACAAGGGTTAGATCATTGAGCCCCATTAATTTGGACAGTGAAAATCCTCCATGTGTCATGACAACACAAATGTAAACACACCATGTTGTTACACCACTGTGATGCAGCGTCACGAGGCAGTGATTTATTACTTCATTTTATTCCATTTTTTAAGGACAAAAGCCTTAAATTCCTGGGGGGGTTTTTTGGGGGGGAGGGGGGTTCAGTTAAACACTTATTGTAGTTTTGTTCTTAAAATGAAATTCACTGTAAAACAGCAGGCATTCAGTACTACAGTAATGACAGTCAAAAACAATTAAAGTGGCCCCAGCTTTATTAATAGCTAGGGAATAATCTGTTTTCTAAACTAGATGCCTTAGTCATGCCACAAAAATTTAATACATTATAGTTATTATGGAGTAGACTCTGGCATATAGTTTATAACAGTGGTAATCACTGATCATTAATTCTCTTAATAAAATTGGCTTTATTTGACTGCTCACCTGCAGCTTTTCAAAGAAGATATTAATTATTAAAACCAGAAGAGTTTATAACTTATTGTTCCATAAAATAAGTCAAAGGAATATATTTTTTTAATGGGAAGAAAGTTTTAACTCATGTACCAGAGTGAGAAATGGCCTTAAACTAGATTTAACAGCAATTCAGTTTTTCAAGGCATTTGGGGCTAGAACTTATTGTAACTTCATGAAACACTGGACTATGGGAGCCAATAAAAACAACCTTCCCCCACCCCAATTTTTCTAACATTACCTAGGCAATGTTGTGATTGTAGATTAGAAGTCTTGGCACTATTTTATTGTACAGGGTACACAAGGCAAATACTTTACTTTCTTGTTGACACAGAAACTATACTTCATCTGCTAATTATCCTGTAACTGCATTGTACAGTCATGATTCTTCAAATAACTTGATAATGACCAGATACTATCAAAATATACAGAGAATTGTGGTAACATCTCCAAGGATTACTCTTTCTTTCTCCTCTCACCCCCATAAACTTCCCCTAGAGTCTATCCAGAAAGCCCTGGCTACAATCAGTTCTCTCATCCAGCACAAGGATTATGGCCTGGATTCACTTAAACTCCAGACTTGGGTGGCCAAGCCGCAGTTTAGGTTACCCTGTGATTCACAGAACTCTTGCTTGAACTTTTGTGCTACGTGAAGTACTGGAACAGATGGATCTAGGCCTACCCAAGACTAAAGATCTGTCCCCTCAATTGAGGGAAGGAACCACTAATCCCAGGCTACAACTGATTAGGGGAGACAATAGAGGAGAAAACAGGAATGGGAGTGAAGTCAAAGGCTGAAAATCAGGGGACACCAAGTGAGAACCCCAAACAGAGTCACGGCTCCTCACTGCTGAATGATGCAGGTGCATAATTTGACACCTAATTTTTTGTACTAGGAAGTTCTCTAGGTGCCTGTGTTTCTGTCTCTGGGCATGCGTGCTGCTGCCTCACTTCAGGTGTCCAAACACCTATTTCCTGCCTAAGCCCCAGAGAGATTCATGAACTAGAGGAAGATAGGTGTTTGGTTGCTTAATTCACGGGGAGAGAGGGCGATCCAGAAGGTGTGCTCAGAGACATTCTACACGATCAGACCCCTCAGTTCACACAAAACAGCTGAGGGGAGGGGGAAGGAGACAGCTGCTCTCTATCATAACTTTTAGGCTAAATGTTAGGGTACTCATTTGAGATGTGTGAGGACCCCGACTCAACTCCCGCTTCCTCTTGAGGGGTAGAAGAGATCTGACCTGAGCCCTGCCACCCCTCTGGTGAGTGCACTAGCCACTGGGCTATGGTGCATTCTGATGTGGGGCTCCCTCATTCTCTCCTGTTGAAGCTCTTCAGGCTTTGTGAACTACAGTGTGTTCCTGAGCATCACAGCCCTAAGTACCTTTGTGAATCTAGGCCCATGTCACTGTCCTTTTTAACTCTCTTTTTTGGTTTCCTCTTGCTTTTCACATCAAGTTCAAGTTTCTCAGCCTCACCTTCAACCCAGTCCTCCATTGTTTTTCACTTGTAACCCATCTCAGTTCATTTGTTTCACCCTCACGACCCTTGAATCAGTGCCATGCTGTCATCATATGCAAGGTCCATTCATGTCCCAGAACTAGCTGTGCCCATGCAATGAAGCTATTTAGCCCCTGAATGCACAAACAAAATGACTTCCTGCACACAGCATGATCTTGCATACATAATGCACACAAAGTCACACTGTACGGAGGATGCCATTTTGCATGAAAGTGTACAATTGCATGCTTCACTAAATATCTCTCAGCAAGCCGCTGCTTTGAATGATCTTCTTTGCACTCTCCATGCAGCCATCTCCCCTAGAACTAGCCTTGTCTGCTATTTTGCTTCTCTTCATTCGAAGACTTTCTTAAAACTCACAGCAGGAAGTCAATTAATGCTAATCCATGTCAGTAAAAATCCTGTCATCTAACCAAATCCAGACTAGTATACATCTCTCTTGTGGATATCCCAGTGCATTTTGCGATTAATTGATTTTGTCTGAATGATTAGACTGTAAGCTCTTCATGCCTCATTTCTGTTTGCTCTATGACAAGCATAATGTTGGTGCCTAGCAAAGAAGGAGAAACTATATTTTTCCAGGCCTGAACTCAGTGTCCTTTCTAAAGTTATATGCCGCATATAACAGAGAGTGTCCTTTTTCCTGAATGACGATTATTTTTCAGAAATATTCACATTTTAAATTAGTATAACTTCTATTTTTGTGTTTATTAACAAAACAATTCTCTCTACAACTAAAGCCATTAAAAGAATATACTTAACCTGACCCTCACTTCAGATAGCTGGCCTACAGTACTTCAAATCTGGGACTATTGTTCTGTTTTCCAGGAAAGCCATGCATGGGTTGCTGGAACAACCTTGAGCGGGGATTGGACAGTAAAAAAAAATGACATAAACAAGCATATGCCAGAGACTTCAGTGTTAAAGATAAAGCCATTTTTCAATTATGTCATTGCAATAATACTAACTAAAGGCCAAATTCTTCCCTCTTAATACACACTGTCTATTCCCACAGATTGCACGGGCAAAGGGGCTGTTCATAGTAGGAAAGTTAAGTACATGTGTAAGTGTTTGCAGGATTGGGGCCTAAGATAGTGCTGCATTTTATGGTTCATAGTAACTTTTCAAAGTTCCTCTCCCCCCTCCCCCCCACACTAATTCTCTTTTCCATAAGATTTTACAAAAAAGAACTCCAGAAAGCTTATTTCTCAACTCGACAACCCTTCCAGTTAGGCAAAAACCGAATTATAGCAATGCTACAAGGAATCTTTGAAATACACCTAGGGAACTGATATGGAAATCTGTCAGGCATTCGCCCCACTTTCTCTTTGAGAACAAGATCTCCCCTAGATTCTTCTGACAGCACCTCATAAGAATCTCCCTGAGTTCCTGAGAGTTCCTGATTCAAACAGAATTATCCATGCTATCAACCAGAGAATCCAATTGCCAAGAGTTATGCTAGGAGAATTTTCCAGTGCTCCTGAAACCAGGTGTAAAAAGGGGTTCCCTGATGGTAGTGGAGAGAAATGGAAAAATGTCCCGATTGCCTTGCTAGGAGTTTTGTCAGTTTTTCCTTTAGTTGAAACAGCCTTTCTTCTCTTTGTAGGCAAGTATTGACAGCACACACCAGCTCAGTGATACAGCACATCAGCCTACACATTTCTAGAATACCTAATTGTGCCCAAGTCCTGTAAATACAACACATTACATAAATACTTTTGGAATAAAGAAATGAGGAGTAAGGTAGTGGAGATGTGTGGGTTGGTGAGGTGAAGTGTTAGTTTTACATCTGCTTTGCAAGGAATTCCCAGGCCAATGCTGTGGCAGATCAGCATGGCTTTTCTAAATATTTTAGGTAACAATAATTAGCAGTAATTTAATAGGAAGCTTGCAGCTTTCAGCCACTATAATTATCTCAGCAATGCAGCTAGTTTCACAATGCTGGTTTTAATAAAATTGAATCTGTCAGAATTACTCTTAAGAAACTAATTAGGGCCATCACACAGTTTTCGAGATAGAACTTCCCTCTACCAACCATTCCTTTTTGATCATCAAAACTTTTTATACTAATAAGTTGTGTCTCGTCTTATATGTATTTCCATTATTTGAAACTAAATTTCTACACACCGAAGCAAGGAACTGCATTGTAGTCAAGAGGTTGTGAGGGTGTTAATGAAAGACTGAAATAGTGGGCAGGACAATTAATAGCATGGGCCTTCCTGAAACTCACTTATGACAGTGGAAGTCTCCCATTCATTTCAGTCTGCTTTGGAGCAGGCCCTCAACCACTTAATCACTTTGCGCTTTGATCTGTAGCTACAGGGCTGTGGAGCTAAGTAAAAGTCAGCGACATTTGCAAAATGTGAATTGATTGAGTGATATTGTAATATGATTAATATTAGGGAGGATAGAGAATTCTTCAGCATGATCTGTTTATTACAGGTGTGGTGGGGTGATCCTTTATTGGTCTATATCCAAAATTTTAGCTCTCTTGATCTTATAACTCACTTTAATTCTAATTTTAGAGTTACATTATTAACCCCTCAGTCATCCTGGGGAGCGGTTACTCAGAAGAGTAAGCCAGCTGATGTCAGTGGCCTTTGGATCAGGCTCCAAAATAATTAAATCAATAATTAAAACACTGGCATACATGCAGTAATTTTTTAAATCATTGTACCTATGATAGCACATGAAAACTTCAATGATATATGAATGAAATACCCTTGAAACGTATACATCACAATCTCTGTTCTGTGGACCACGCTTACCTTGGTCCTAGCTGGGACAGGGTCCCTATCTACTGCTGGCAGGCTGGCCAACCTGAGGGAGAGAAAAAAGAAATCAAGACAATGAGTTTGTGGATCTCATGGCAGAGTCACAGAGGCCAACCAGGCTGTCTGAAAAGTAAAGACTGTACTTGAGGACCCAGCGGGAAAAAGAAATGCAGCTCTCCCAGGAGATTATTGCAGTGGCCAGGGAAAGCATGGTGGTGATTAAATTCAACATCACCATGGTGAGGGAGAGCATAGAAAAAGACAGAGAGATGCAGAGGCAGTTGATGGATGCGATCCTCAGACGAATGCCCTCCTGCAAAATATGCTCCTACAAGGCCAGCAGGCCCTGCGGTCTTGTAATTTGGGACACAGACATGTCTTCCAGACCCTGGACAATGCTGGCTACTGGAACCAGCAACAACCTCTAACTGCCCCATCTACCCAGCAGTGCTACCAGAGGCTCCAAATCACCTCTCAGATCCAACCTCTGGGCACTGAGAACACTTGCATATGGGAGGCCAGCTCTTGAGCCCTCCAATGGCCCTGACAATTTTGAGCCATGGAGGTCTGCCCCAGAACCTTTGTGGATGAGAATAGCCAGAGGCAGAGTGTAAACTCACCCGTAACTTTATGCCCCAGCCTGCTCCCAAAACTCATGTATTTTAAATGTTCATACTGTTGTACTTTGAGTTCTGTTTGCACTGTGACAGTCATTAAAAATGTGTATATAGTTGGTTATTTTGTAGATTGGATAGTTAAATATATTTCCAAATATAAATATAATTATTTTTGCATTGGTTTCATTAAAACTTTATTATTGGCTTTTTATTGTTTTTTTCTACATAATAAAAAACATTCACATTACAACACAGAAAATCCTTTAGATACAGATGAAATAATGCATGGGTTTTTCAAGACCACATGGGGAATGCTAAACGTCTAGCATGCACAAACAATATCCCAGTGCTTGCAATGTCTTTATCCCAACAGGCCAACATGTTCAGCTGTGAAACTCAAAATACGAACAATAGTCATCTCTTACAGCATTCCCATGACTTTTTAAGTTCTCTGTGGGATGCCTGCTGGCTGCTCAAACCTCTGAGCTAGTTTCCATACTTTAGCATTCCCGTCCCCCCCGCCACAGCCTTCTTGTGTGGTCTTAGGTAAATCACCTAATTTCTCTGGACTTCAGTTGCCTATCTGTAAAATGGGAATAGTACTACCTTCCTTCCTTCCACCCATTATCTGTCGTTCCTATTTAAATTGTAAGCTCTTTGAGACAGGGATTGTCTCTTATTATATGTTTGTACGGGCCCTAGCACAATGGTAACTTGATCTTGGCTGGGCCCTATACACACTGTTGTAAAACAAATAAATTGCTAAAAAGAAAATTATTAAACTGAAGTTCTAAACTGGTCACAATTGACATATTCAAAAGGGCTGTGAATGAATCCTGAATGTCAGATATTTACAAGGTATATTCCTGATGAATGAATTAAAGGTAAGCCCAGCTGATTCCAGGTATTCTGAAGAACGTCCTCTGCTGTAAATACCTCAACAATAGAGCATAAGGGTCTATTACTTTTATTCACTCTCAGTATCCGGAACTATTGTTAATCCCAAATCTTAAATTTTTATTGTTGACATCTTTTTAGACTTTAGCCAGCTCAGCATTTCTCAACATAATTATTGGTTGTGCAATTAGAATGTTAACATGCAATATTTCAGTGTAATTGCATTCTGTGCTTTACCTCAGAGCTCCCTTTTCAGCTGCTAAATTGAAGTGCAGCCCTCTGTGGTATTTATAGAAAATTCCATGGTTTTTTTTATAAAAGACTTTTGACCTAGATTCCCTAATGTTTTCCTAAAGTGACTTTTCCAAACTTTTATCTAGAGGCTTGTTAGGTAAAACGCACAAGAAATCAAGGCAAGTTACATTGCAGTGTTTTGTTTTCTGAAGTGAAAGATTCCACAATCCAGAAGACAAGCAACTCTGCCAAAAAGTTGCCACTGTATAGTATAGCCATAAGCATCTACATACCCAGTAGCCATCATTATTATCACTATCAACACAAACAATACACAAACCTATATAAACAACAATCATAAGAAGGGAATGAATGATTTTTATTGAATGAATTGAGCTGCAGGAGAAACGTTCTTGAGAATTATTTACTTCATAACTGTCGATCCAGAAAAGTGATCAGGAGCAGAGCCTAGCTAGCAATGGATAGGTTTCTCTCTCTGATCCTGAAATTGATTTTTCTTTAGGGTTTTGACAAAGACCTCATTTAAAATATCTATTAGTTTATAACAAACCTCTCACCAACCAGTGGTTTCACCAGTGTTTGCAACCACATGTGTATTTTTAAAAAAGCGATAGATTTCTTTCTCCAAGTCTCGTTGAATATATTCATGAATATGTAATTGTATAAAATCGACAAAAAATATGCAATTTTTTTTAAGACTCATTTGACCTTATGTTGGCATGTCAGCAAATTAGATTTCGGTATTGAAGCTCCCAAGAGTTCTAATTATGGCTTATATGTATATTCTGCAATTCATTAAAAAAACCATGCAAATAAGTATATACTAAAGTCTGTTATAAAGCATGTACATCAAAATGTGATATGAATAATCCTTTACAGAATAGCTTTAATTTTTCTGATGTATTTAGATGTTTCATAAATATTCATAACTATTATCCACTGTTGACAAGCATCTCTTGAACAGTCTGAGCAAGAATAATTAATGTTCATTTTTGGAAGGAGCTGAAACTGATAACTGGACTGCTCGAGAACATCTAGAAATATGAAATATGGTCCCTTTAAAAAATAACTGAGCTGATTGCCCCAGGTATGACATCTGTGGAGGACAATGAGATTACAGACTTGAAACAGTAATGAGAATGGCTTATGTTTGCTATTCCTCATTCACATTGCAAACTTGTCATGAAAATGGATTGCTTGCAGTTCTGTGCTATTTTCAATTTTTGTCTTGTCATGATAATAAGACATCAGAAGTTTAATGTTCAGTATAGCCTGTGAAATACAATAGAATATAAAGATATGTGGTTATTAAAATACTTGCTGCAACCTCTTCCCTTATACCCATGTACTCACCAGGCTGTCAAATCAACTTTGCTAATGCTATTGCCTTGTGCATTTTTGTTTCTAGGAATTACATTACAGCTTTGAAAGGAACATCTTCTTCAGAAAGGTGAGATATAATAATTATGAGTTGTGGGCTATCTTTGAGTCTGGGTTTACCTAAACCTTCACAGTCTATCCCCTAAATGCCAAATTATAAAGGATGTACTGTTTGCCTTTCCTGTACTCTCTGTTTTAGTCATATGGCTATTTCTCTCCTTTATTAACCTAGGGTTCAATCTTGCAAGGTGATGGGTGTCTCTTAAAAGATTATAAGAGTCCTTGATTTCCATTGACCTCAAGGAGGCTGTCAGTACCTTGACTGGGCCCTTACACTTTTGCTAATTTGTAAGGACAAAGAATATAATATCCAGCTAACTGAAACATAGAATATTGAAGTTATCAAATGTAAACATTCAAGAGAGATATTGGTCATGACATCTTCCTATCCCATTCTCATTAGTCTTTTCCATCTCTAAATTCTGGAGTTAGGCCATTCCCTGAAGGACAAAGGTTTGCTCCTTACAGTGCTTTGGCTGAATATAAATTTAAATATCCTCCAGCATGGTGCTTCCGTAACTTCAGCTGGGAAACTATTCCATTGTCTTATTGATCTCACTCGCAGAAGGTTTTGCCTGATATTGGCCAAATTTTTCAGAAATAAGAGCCTAAATTTAGGCTCCTAAATCCATATTTAGGCACCTAAGGGTGAAATTATCAAAAGTTCAGAAGGGTTAGATTTTTAAAGGTATTTAGGCACCTATTGTTGAAGATGGGCCTAGACAGATTGAAAAAAACCCAAAACACCAAAGCGCATAAGTCCCATCAATTTCTATGGGAGTTAGGTGCCAATACGCTTTTGGAAATTCCATGAGGTGTTTAGCATCAATAGGTGCCTAATTATCTTTAAAATTTTGGCCCTAAGAGACTTATGAGCACAAGTTTCATTGAAATAATTGAAGTATAAGGGTGAGATTTTATAATGTATCATTAAAGTCTAATGAATGAATAATTACTTATGTTAAATCTCTATAGTTGTATTCTCTGTGTGTGTTTACATAGTATGTCTGTGCTCATTAGTAACTGCCTATAACTAAAATATTTGTATTTCAGTGGCCCACTACATTACTTTGTAGAATCTTTACATCCACAAAACCCGCAGAGTATCATTTCTATTAATTAAGCATAAGTGCATGCACAGACAAACAAAGCTGAGAGAATACTGAATTTCATTTTAAGTCTCCCATAAGCCAGGAAATGTAGTTACATTTTCCCAAGCTGCCACTAATTTAGACTATTGTTCCAGCTATTAAGATAAGATTATGTATAACATAGTATGAAAGGTAAAACAGCATTTCTCAAATTTCTTAACTGTGATTTTTATGCATTTGTGTGAATATTTAAGTAAGGTCCTTAATGTTATTTTAGCACATTTAGCTTGTGTTCAATTTCCTTTGCTAGAGGATGAAAACTTTATTGTAAAAGAAAAAATATGTTATTTCAATGACAATCCTTCTTGTTCTTTAGTTATTTACTGGATTTTTTCAGGGTCTTTCTGATTCCAGTGAAAGTACCAAAGTCTGCATGCATTCCCAATGTATTATTTCAACATATACAATGAATGAGGACTACAAGATGAAAGGTTGACATCCCACCACTAGGTGGAGTTTAGGAGCACAGATAACATTCCATGTGCAATGATAGTTCCTGGCCGGTAAGTTCTGTACTACAATAATCTTTAATTACATGATCATGATAATTCCCTTGTATGGTCCGTTCCTGCAAACACACATAACTTTACACAAAAGTGTAGTCTCATTCAATTCACGTGGGTGAATGTCTGTGAAATAGGGCTTGAAATGCCATATCTTGCCAGGCACTGCAAAGAAACACGAGTACAGAAAAAACACAAAGTTTTACCCTTTAGTTCCATGGTTATCTATGGTCCCAGTACTTGCCCTCCCAGCGCACAAGGACCAGAGAAGCGCAGCAACTCCTCAAATGTGGTAGGGAGGAACAGAATGCTTCCAAATCAGCTGATGGAGCTGTGCTGATATGGAGGAAAGTACTTGCTACTCTGGTGTAACCCAGGGCTGAATCTAATTTTTGTTGTATGCAATGTGTGCATGTATACATTACAATAAACTATAGACAGAAATGTTATAATGAAAATATATGTTAATATGTGTTAATGGTGTAAAAATACCTAGGATGATAGCTAGACACTTCAGAGAAGATTTGGGTTGGAAGAGCCCTCAGAAGGTGATCTAGTCCAACCACCTGATCAAAGCCAACCAATCCCAACTAAATCATCTCAGCCAGAGTTTTATTGAGCTGTACCTTAAAAACCTCTAAGGATGGAGATTCCACCACCTACCTAGGTAAACCATTCCAGTGCTTCACCACCCTACTAATGAAAAAGTTTTTCCTGATATCCAACCTAGACCTCCCCCACTGCAACTTGAGACTATTGCTCCTAGTTCTGTCATCTACTACCACTGAGGACAGCCTAGTTCCATCCTCCCTGGAACCCCCTTTCAGGCAGTTAAAAGTTGCTGTCAAATCCCCCCTCATTCTTCTCTTCTGCAGACTAAATAAGCCTAGTTCCCTCAGCCTCTCCTCATAAGTAATGTGCTCCAGCTCCTTAATCATTATTGTTGCCCTCTGCTGGACTCTCTCCAATTTGTCCACATTCTTCCTGTAGTGGGGGGCCCAAAACTGGACTCCAGTGTTGAGTAGAGGGGAATAATCACTTTCCTTGATCTGGCACTGCTCCTACTAATGCAATCCAGTCAGTCCCCAGTCTGTAGCAGTGCATGGAATTCTTCTGTCCTAAGTGCAGGACACTGAACTTGTCCTTGTTGAACCTCAGTCAGATTTATTTTGGCCCAATCCTCTAATTTGTCTAGGTCACTCTGTATTCCATCCCTGCCTTCCAGCATGTTTACCACTCCCACCAGCTTAGTGTCATCTGCAAACTTGCTGAGGGGGCAATCCACCACATCCTCCAGATCATTAATGAAGATCATGAACAAAACCAGCGGCAACACTGACCCCTGGGGCACTCTGCTTGTTACCGGCTGCCAACAAGAAATCAAGCCATTGATCACTATCCCTTGAGCCCCATGATATAGCCTGCTTTCTATCCTATAGCCCATCCATCCAACCCATACTTCTTTAACTTGCTGAAAAGAATACTGTGGGAGATCGTATCAAAAACTTTGCTAAACACATCCACAGAGCCAATCAGGTTGGTCAGACATGACTTGCCCTTGGTGAATCCATGCTGACTGTTCCTGATCACCTTCCTCTCTTCTAAGTGCCTCAAAATGGATTTGGTCAGGACCTGCTCCATGATTTTTCAGGGGATTGAAGTGAGGCTGACCCGTCTTTAGTTCCCCAGATCCTCCTCCTTCCCTTTTTTGGAGATGGGCACTATACTTGCCTTTTTCCAATCTTCTGGGACCTTCCCCAATCACCACAAGTTTTCAAAGATCATGAACAATGGCTCTGAAATCACATCAGCCAACTGCCTCAGCAACCTCGGATGCAGTGCGTCCAGCCTTTCTAAATAGTCCTGAACCTGTTCTTTCAGCACTGAGGGCTGCTCACCACATCCCCATTCTGTGCTGCCCAGTGCACTAGTCTGGGAGCTGACTTTGTCTGTGAAGACAGAGGCAAAAAAAGCACTGAGTACTTCAGCTTTTTCCACATCATCTGTCATTAGGTTGCGGCCCCCTTTTCTGTAAGAGGCCCACACTTTCCCTGACCTTTCTCTTGTTACGAACATACTTGCACTCAGGTATGTTAATAACATACTGCTCTCAGTTTGGATTTTTCCATTAGCTTCCATATGATAGCCATGGATTTTTTCCCTAAGTTTCTTACCTTAAAAATAACTCGATTGAGGAACCTGTCTTTCAAAAAATTGCTTTCCTCTCATTTAAGAATAAGCATGGGAATGGTAAGGCCTAAGGGAGCTTTTCTGTGAAAATTAAACACAAAGAGGTGCAAAAAATGGTGGAAAGTGTGTCACAACCTTACTTATGAGTCCTAACTCCTGCACCAGAATGTAAGCACATGTGTAGTACTTACAAAAATGTGTCATTAGAAGAGATCTGGTCCCTTCAAACTATAGTTAAATTTACAGTAGAATATTTGTACAAGCTAGTTGTGGAAATACATCTGTTTTGATTACTTGGTAAAGAGAGAGGAAGGGCAAGAAGCTCCAGTATGTGTTTACCATGGCACTGACTCAAGATAAACCTTGAAATTACTTTTTGGTGTACAAACACTGTGTGGTTTCCCCATCAAAAGGTTATTTGTTATAAATGGGCTTTACTTGGTAAAACATTGGGAACATTCACTTTTTAATTAGAGCAGCCAAGCTTCTGACCACTCTAAGGTCAAAGTGATGGAATTTTATGGTGCTTCTTTTCCTGATTATAAAAGGAGCAACAAGTGCAGCAGAACCAATTTCATCCCGTGAGGATTCCCTACAGCTCAGTTACCCCATGAAAAAATAAACCAGAAACTGTAACATTGAGTGTGCTTTCTTAATGTCTTGAGGACTTATTTAAACCCTGTGGAGCAGCAGCTTAGCTCAAGGAGGTTTTCTCCCAGTTGGCTCTCATGGAGTTAGAAACTTTAAAAATACACATTTCATTAATTTCCTCTCCTCATACATACAATCCTTATTTTTAATTCCATTTTTTTAATTTGGTTTATTTGCATTTGGTTTTTATTAGTTAAGTAAAAGTAGGTCAAATGTCAGATTAGATACCTTTTTCCTTGTCCTCAAGGGAAAAGGAGTTTTCTTTTTATTGAACATTATTGAAATTCTAGATACTCAGAGTAGTGGGACATTGTTTGATTTCAGCTTGTTAGGCTAAATTCATCTTAAGCTAATTAACTTTAAAAACTATATTTAAGACCATCCAATCTAGTACAGAATCATGTGAGGCACCCAAAATATTTAAAATAAATGCTAGATCATAAATACTAGAATGAATTCAGCCTTTGTAAAAACAATGAGGTTCAAATTAAAATCAATTTGTGTTGTGTGTTGTTGGAAAGCTGATTACATTATACAGGCTGTTTAATGTTCTAAGTTAAGAATGTCCTTAATTTTTAACTAAAATGACCAAAGTGCATCCATGATCCTTGCATGAATTTAATGTTGTAAGATGCCCTTCAGGAGCAATATTGCCAATAGGCTTTGGGCATTTTTTCGTGCCATAAAACTATTTCTCAGTCATAAAAAATGACGTACCTTGAATGGTTAATTATAGATATTTCTTTAATCATTTTTCTTTTTCTGTATTAGGATATTTGTAAGAATTATATCTGTTAAATTTCATGTGAGACAAAGTACGTAATACTCAGCTCCAGTATATAATTGTGTAATTCTTGCCATGTCTACAATCAGCAAAACAGGCATTAAATTTCCTGAGAGAAATTTCCTAATACAATATTACTAATGATCATCCTGAACACTATAGAGGCTTCTTGATAATTGTAGTCTAAAACATGACAAAAACAAGAAAAAGCCCATATGGCCATCTAGTGTTTACTGTGAGAAATACAGCTCAGCAATTGCTTTTCACTAACATTATTTACTATTTGGAAGTGTTTTCATAGCTTTTCTATAACTGAAAATATTTTAATGGTGCTCGATATTTCTATCATCCTGGAATTTGTAATGCTAACTGTAACACTGAAATTCATAGTAAACAGCTTGATTTAATAGTTTCGGTAATTTTATTCCTATTAACTGCATCTCTCTCTGTCTGGACTTTCAGACCATAGTCACCATTATGGTATCGGAATGCCTTTGAAATATGGATATTGATACCTTCCAGCAGAGATTTTCAAAGGAACTTAAGGGAGTTAGCTGTGTAGACGTCTGGGCTTAAGCTGGAGCCTGGGTTCTAGGACTCTGCAAAGTGGGAGCGTCCCAGAGCTTTGGTTCCAGCCTGGGCCCAGAAGTCTACACAGCAAAGAAAAAGCCCCACAAGCCTGAGTCAGGTGGCATGGGCCAGCCATGGGTGTCTAGTTCTTGTGTAAATACACCCTATGTTTTCCTGTATGGCGTTAGTTAGATGACACACTCAACAGTGGTTAGACTTAAAAGAAAAGAGGAGATATTGATTTATGAGAATATCTTGGAGGAAATCATTGTTACAGTATAACAACTTCCTCCAATATCTTGAACAAAACTTACTGAATTAAGTTAAACCTTATTGAATTAAGATGAAGTATCTCAGTGAAGTATCACTGTATTAAGAATGTGTATGTATGATTGTGGAATTGTATGTAACATCTCTAGGGAGGAGACCTGAAAATGTAAACCCTGGCAAGTCTTCTCAGCTTCAAAGGGCTATATTAAGCAAAATGAACTTTTTGAAGTAAAGCAGGTTTCCCTGGAAGTGTTTTGTGGGAGGTGTATGCAAATATGAACTCCACTGGGTATGCAAGAGCTCAGCCTTTGAAGCTTTGCGACCTTTTATCTGCTGATCACCTGTTACATTAGGACAGCTCAATCCCCCACACACTATATAAAGAAGGAACTCATAGATTCTTGGGGAGGTGGAGTTATGTAACTGTAACCACAGAAAAATTCCCTTGATGGGGTTTGAAGGACTGTTGACCTGCCACAGCCCTTTTGCAGTTGGGCTGAACTCTGATAAGCTTATTAGCATGTGTGTGTCTCTTTATTGTTTAAATATGATGTCTCTGTAATGCTTTACATTAAAAATAAATGTGCTTGCTTAGAAAGTGCTGTGTGCTATCTTATAACTGTAGGTAATTATGCTGTTTAGTGCCTCTGGAGGAAGGCAAAGTAGGTCAGCATAGGCAGTCTGTCTTGCTGGGGAATTTCACAGTGTCAGAGGGGAACTGTGTAGCCTAGAAATAACATGATCAGGAGGGATAGCGACATGTCTCCACCCAGGATAGGTAATGGCTGGGGAGCTGGAAGCCTGACACTGGTGCCCTTGCTGGATCACTAAGGGGAAATACAGGTGGCATAGCAGAAGGCATTTCAGTAGATTGAACTGCCTGGATGTATTTGATGCTTGGAGTATTAATAGATAATGGAATATTGATTTTACAGTCTGGTGCTGGTGAGCTTAGCAGGATGTGATCAATTATCTGGGTGTACAGAACAGTTACTTGAGGCAGAGCTGGAGACATAGCAATGATTTGGTCTTCATAGGGCAGCTGTTCTTACCATGGATGGAACAATAGCTATAAGAAACGTGTATATTTTAGAGAGGCCTTTCTTTACACAGACCTTATCCCTCCCCCAAATAGAGGTGTGTGACAGTTCTGGGAACCAACAGATGAGCCACCATTCTGGTCACTTAAACACCAATTAACTCCATCCAGAGTGGACCTGATAGGGCCTGACTGGTGGATTAGAATGGGCTGGGCAGGACTAACGATCAATTGTCCCATTAACACAGTTGATATAAAAAGACACAGGAAGGAAGTCAGGTGAGAGGCAGGCAGGCAGGCTAGTAGAGCCAGCAACAAGGCAGATCTCTGGGTAGAAGGATCTCTTTCCTTTCCTCTCCTTTTCTCGGCCGAGAATGGAGGAGAAAATGAAACTGTAAATAATTATGGGGTATGGTTCAGTAAGGTGGTAGGAAGAGCCAGGGGAAATAAACTTCACTGGAGTTTTTAATTGCTGAAGGTCTCTGAGTCTGTGTGGACAGAACAGAAGTCAGGAACAGGATGTCATCATACCACAAGGAGGTTACATCAAAATAAAGAAAACCTGAGATTTTTCAAGGCCATTCAGGGGCTTTAACCTCACATCTTCCAATCATTTTAAGGTAGGATGTGTCTTAATCCCCTAAACAACTTTTACAATCTCAACCCCCTGGTCCTATCATTTAACTATATATGCCCAACACATTTCATAATATCCAGTATCCACCCTGGGAGAATGGAAGTTAACAATCCACTTGCAGACCATCAGGTAGATCTTTACAAAAATGATTGTGAGGGAAGCATTTAAAATGCCAATGGACTTAAACCTGCTCCTATTCAAGGCTGCCTAGTTTTAAAGTACAGTGAAATGGGAGGGGGAGCTCTCCTCATACCAGTAAAAGCAGAGGAGGATGTATAGGGGAGCACTCTACCTAAGGCAGAGAGAGAAGGGGAAGTGTCTTATTGCCTCTCTTCCTCTAGCGTTGACCTCAATGGGAGTAGGATCAGGCCTAAAGTAGATACAGTAGTATAGTATAGTAATCTACATCAAAAATCACAGTAGGAATAGGAACCCCTCTAAGAAATTGCCCTTCTAACATTTTCCAGCAGCCATGTCTGAAAAAGAAAGCACCCTGTAAAGGTTAAGGGGAATATATCCTGAAACAACCATATCTTAGGTATTTGTTTGGCTCCCCTATTACCATAGTGTCCAAGCACCAGGAATCTTTCTCTTCACAACACCCTGTGACAGAAAGAAGTACTATTATCTCCTGCTTGCAGATGGGGGAATTGAGGCACAGAGAGACTTGCCCAAGGACAGATGGCAAATCTGTAGTGAAGGAGGGATATAAACCCAGATCTTTTGATTCATAGGCTAGCACCCGTTCACTGGACCATCCTTCTTCCACTAGACCCACTATGACTCCATTAGTACTATACCATGGTGAAAAAACACACATGAAAATGTACTTGTAATATTAATAAAATTATTTTTAAAGAAACTCTATTTTAACTATTCACTGAGTAGTTTTTCTCCACTTTCCATAGAAAAAATAACTCTTCCAGGATCTCACTGCTGGGTTAGTGGCCTTTCAGTATATCATGTTTAACATAACTTTCTCAGTTGTTTCAAGTATTTCAAGGTACTTGTTAACTGGTATTAGCTAAACAACACTTTCCTACAAATTGCCTGGCTCAGGGGATTAGTAATGAAATACAGATGCTTTCATTTCAGGATCTATGGTTCATATCTTACTTATGTCAGTACTAATTAAAAGAACGTAGGAGACAATCTCAAATGAATCGTCGTTCTTACTCCGGTTACTAATTGATTATAGGAAATATCATCACAAAGATGCCAATGTAGCTTCTATATCTCACCCAAAAGGGTGACCACTGAAGGAACATGGGTACTAGCCTTCCCCTGTAGCCCTCTGAGGCAAAGTTGGGTGGACAGCTCGAAGTGTGTACTGCTATTGCCCACGCTGTGGCTAGAGAACTTCAGTTTCCAGGACTGTCAATCCATCACTTTTCAGGAGCATTAAGTTCACTTTAAAAAATTAACTTTAACAGAAAAGGATGTTATTGCTTACACTGAGGTCCCTGAAAGGCTAATACCACTCTCAGTGATGCTAATGTGAAGGTACAGGAGAGATGTGAGTTAATTGCATAGTTACCACTCTATTATTGATTTATGCTCTCCTGATGCTTACAGAGAAATAAAACAGAGTTTACATTATGCATACTTTATAGCAAAATATAAAACTAAAATTATTGCAGAGTATGTCACTTTTAATTTTCAAAGCCACTGCAAATAAAGGGATGATGTTAGGGAAAGGTGTATTTTCTCTTCTTTCAGTTTCTTCTAGTTAAGGCCCCAAATAGGTCTATGTTTGATTTTACCTTTTCTGGGTAGAGAGATGAAGGGTGACTTATCTGCTGAATTGGTCAATTCCCTCCAATAGTCAATGGCTTTCTGAAGTGTCTGACTCTGTGATGAGGATCATCTTTTTAGTTTAGATCCACAAGAGGTCTTTTAAATTTATCTCAAAATTTGTTCCACACATTCTCTATTATTGAAAAAAAATCAGCTGAGGCAGCAGAAGATGCACGAATGATGGAGTAATACTAGTCAAAAGGTACTTATTTGTATAATCAGTGCCACACTTACTAAACCATGAAAACAATTGGTCTTGCCCTCGTAATTTTTCTTGCCATTCCAATCTGATCAGTAACTTGAAGCTGTCTTTTGTTTACTATTTAGGACGCTAGGCCTTCCAACAATAGAAAATTCCTCAGAAAGCTTAATCAAAAGTAGATTTCATTGGATCACATCTGAGGTTTGTCTTCTGTAGCATGAAAGACAGCTACGGTTAATGGGTCACTTTTCCATTCCTGACCATATGCAAGGCCGCATGGAGTGGGGAGTCAAGAGATGATAATATGATGTGCAGCTTTCCAAGTGGGGAGCAGGGGAAGACAGGTATGGAATGCACTTCTTATTGAAAGCTTCAGTCATTACAGTCAGACAGAATAACAGGTGAAGACTCTGGGGTTGCAGTCTTTTTCAGTGAATCAGCTGCATACACCCAGGTTCCAGGAACTATAGGTCTCAATACGTCTTCATTTCAGGACACATAAAAGATTTGTCAAGGTTTATTTTCACACACAGACCCCAACCTCAGCCCCAAGCTTACTTAAGTGCCTTGTCTAGACCAGAGCAACAGACTGACCATACACCTGGGTGTGTGCTCCCCATCAATCTAGCAGAGAAAGAGATAACACAACCCCATGGCTGGAAGTTAAAGATAGATAAATTCAGACAGGAAATAAGGTGTTAATTTTTACTGGTGAAGGTAAATTACCATGGGAATAACTGACCATTAGCCATGGTAGATTCTCCATTATTTACAATTTTTAAATCAAGATTGGATGTTTTTGTCACACTGCCTGGTATGAGACACAGCTAAGAGTTCTAATTTCAGGTGTCTATAGGGTAAGTACTCCAAACTGGTGCTATACTCTATCATAAGACTTCACCAAGCCAGTAACAGAGGTCCGCTTCCAAAATACTATATTAGTTATTATGAAGCCACAAACAGTCCCCTTTTTCAGGCCCTCTAGCCACCTCATCTACCACTCAGAGAAACCAGACTTCTGTGATAGATGATTATGAAAATCAGAAATCACATATATTAGGTTCTTGCAGTTCCAAAGAACAAGACTCTCAGTCCAGGTCAATATGTACTTCAGCCCAAAAACCATGCTGGTAACCAATCTTTAGTAAACTAACTAAAGATTTATTAATAAACACGAAAAGAGAGTTATGAAATGATTAAAGTGAATCATATCTGGTACAGTTGATTTCAGAGTCTGTAAATCAGAATAATAGCAGTGATGCTAAATCTGCCAGTTTGTATTACGTTCCTCTGGTACATCCAAAAGATTGGAGTTTTTAGTCCATTTTACAAAGGTCCCTTTGTTAGAAATCATAGTCCAGAGATGTGGAGTAGGATTGAGGCAAGGAGATCAGGTCACAGTCTCCAACTGATGCCCCCAGTCTGTGTACATGGACAGTTACTGTCTCAAACATGGTGTCGGGGATCACATTCTACATGCCCTGCTGAGTCAATGCCTCCATTATCTGTATGCTCTCTGAAGTGTCCTCAGGAAGGATCCATTGGAAAAGTTGTTTCTCCTTAATGACCTATCAATATATGGGGCTGGCTAGTCTTGATGTAAATCTGTCTTGTGGGTGTTATCCAGGAACACATCATGTGTAGTAATGAACCTACAGCTGCAAAAGAAGGGCAGATTCTCCCAAACTGGTGGCTAACACTGCAGTAAATTCACCAACCAGTCACAAACAGTGCTTCTGACTCCCCACACTGGTTATCAAGAAGCTAAAAACAAGAAGCTACGCAGCCCCTTTATTGCGTTTCAGTCTCAGGATCCCAATTAGCCACTAGGTCCAGTAAAAGGATAAGCTATTAAAATGCTATTCCCTTTACCAAAAAGGTTTTCCTGATCCCCAAAGGGTCAACCACATTGTCAGATCACTATAAGTTTGGATCTTACCCAAAATATCACACTACCAGCCAATCCTTTAGTAACTGAAACTAAAGGTTTATTATAAAACGGAAGAAACAATTGAGAAGAGAAATGTTAAATGGTCAAAGCAATCAGATACATACCAGTTTCTCAGTAGAACTGTGGAGTTTGCAGACTTGTACAGTCCCTCTGGAGTACATCCAGTACCTGGATGGGTCTCAGTCCTTTGCTTCACGGCTTCAGTTGCAGATCAGTAGATCCAGGGGTAGGAAACAGGAATGAAGACAACATGGGATGGAGTAGTTGCCTTTTCTGGCCCTTTGCCATGTGGCTTGTGGAAATTCACAGAAAGCAAAGGGAGTCCAGGATCACCTGGGCCGGTCCTACTGTCTCAGAAGGTGTAGCCCATGGGTTCTTTCCCTTGGTTCATGAGTTCACTTAATGGGCCATTAAGCAGACTTATTGTTGCTGCCATTCTGTCTGGGGTGTTGCCCAGAAACACAGCATCAGCTGAAATACAGATATATCAAACGTATCCATAACTTCCAATGCAAATATACAATATCATTACACTTAGCAAATTATACCCTTTCTAATGGTACCTGACATGGCATATCTCATATGAATTATTGTGATTTTGCAATATTGATATTACACGATATTATAGTTGCCCTTAATCCAGACAGTCTCATACCGTGTACAAGACAAATCATAATTATGTAACATTGGTGACAACAATAGTACAGACAATCTTGTTTTTTATACAGCGATACAGTTTTTCTAAAAGATCTGCTCTAGGAATGATTTTGGGAAAGTTCTATGGCCTGTATTTTAGAGAAGGTCAGATTGGTTGATCACAATGCTCCGTTGTAGCCATAGAGTCTATGACTATATGTGATGAACTCAGTGATATCATTGTGTGACTCCAGAGCTAGGGGCCTCCTGTGCCTACTGATTAATCCAGCCCTTTCTAGTTTAGGTACTTATATAACCCCATTAGCATAGTATCTGAGCACCTCCCATGTATTTATCCTCCCAACACCCTTCTGAGGTAGTGGGATATTATTAACCCCTTTTTACTGTGTGCACACACCAGCCTTGCCAATCTGTGTTCTAAACTGTTGCAATTTGGCTGTGATTTTATGGTAGTGCTGGATTTTTGTTTGGTTTTTTTGTTTTCTGTTCTGAGGAATCAGAGAGAGGCAGAGTGACTTGCCTGAGATAACACAATAAATCTGTAGCAGAGCAGGAACTGGAACCCAGCCCTCCCAAGTCTTAGCTAGCTTCTTAACCACTGGACCATCCTCACCCTTGCATTAGACCATCCAATCCTGAATCTTACCAAGTTTTGAAAAATGTATATTTCATTATAACACAAGAAACTTAATTCTGTGCCAAAATGAATACTGCTCTTCCATCAGTAACTTAGACATAGCAGGACAACACATAACCCTTTTGAAAAGAAAACACAAAATATATATGTACACAGTAAAATACATTGATCACCCTCAAAGGCAGTTCCACTTTAATATAATGATGGCAGCACACACAATCCAAAAACTGTCCCTTCCCAAGAGCACTTTCCTTTGTGACTGCCACCTCAGTCTCTCAGTGATGTAAGGATATCCTTTCAAAGGAACTTTTTTCCCCAGAAAAAAGGTCTATTCCTTTTTAGTTTGGCAAAGGCAAGCAGCTACAGCCTATGGTGGCCGTTTTGTGAGTGTTTGCTGCGTTTTGTATCTTGTCCCTTCCATCTGGTATCCCTAGCTCCTGTTATCTTTTTCTTATTCCTAAGAAGACAGGACATTCTCAAACCTAATGTGAGATACATTGATAATTGTATATAATTTTCCTATTAAACTACAAATACAACAATTTGCTCAAAACAATTTTACCAAAACCTTCTACTGTCAGTTGATAAATGCATTAACTGATATTTCCCATTCCTTAAGCATAATATTTAGCAAATCAAGAGAACAAAATTATATTAAAACCAAAAATTCTGTGGGTCAAAATTAGATTGTTGTGCTGTGGTGAAATATCAACCTTCTTTGTCTTATGTTTGTTAAGGATGATATATTTGTTTATGTTGTGATCATTGTAATTTTTATAATGTCCTTAGCTATTTATTTCCTTGTTTTTAGTGGTTGAGTTGTACAACAGATGCAATAGGCAAACATAGCTGTCATTTATCAAGCATACCTGCTAACTTTGGATTTTGAAGTAGTTTTTTAAACTAATATTTTAGTTTTTGTAATATGTTTAAACAAACTACAGCCTAAGGTCCAGCTATAATAGGAGATCTGTACTTTAAGTTGTCTGCTAGAGTTAAGGGAATCCATGTTATAACACAACATTTTTATTGGAAATGTGAATGAGAAAACTTAATTTCTATAACTGCGTTAAGGAATAGTATTAAGCCAAGACACTGTTGTGAAAACACTGTTCTTTCCACTATATACTACTGTGTTTTCCCATCCACACTAGTAATTAACACAGTTTTATACTACTAATGGTAGCAAAAGATTGCAATACAATGAGGAAACCGCAGGGAAACAGCTGAGTTCAAAATAATTGTTTGCTAACTATACAAATATACAAGGCCTAGCTACATAGAGTCTATGTCTACACTACACAGCACTTACAAGGTAGGTGTAAGTACATGCAGCAGTGTAAAGCACACCATGTCCACACTGCAGTGGGTAGCTACATGTCACTGAAGTGCTCTGATGGGGGGGAGGAGGGGGCAGCAGGAAAAGGCTTCAGCAGCTCCCAGCTGTCAGAGCCTTTCTCTGAAGTAAGGAAAGGCTCTGCCAGTAGGAAGCAGCGGTGAAAGGTTGAGCCTTTCCCTATTGTTTCCCAGCTGCCTACTCCCTACCAGAGCCTTTCCCCACGGCCAGAATCTTCCCTTGTAATGGGAAATGGCACCTCTGGTACCTATTCCACAGTTCCCAGCATAACTCCTAGGAACTGTAGATCTTGGGAGGCTTGAAAGACAACCAGTGCAGAGTAGGACAGTAGTGGGGGAATTGGCTAAACCTTTTCCATCTGAATCATTTCAGTGCAATCCACACTGGATAAACTGCTCACAATGATCAGGTATTTATCTATTCTGAAAACAAGTTTAATCCAAAAGATATTTTGGCATGCCTGTAAACTCTTTGGCTCACTTTTGTGTGTGAGCATGAGGTGTTTTACAGCATGCTAATGGACCAAATTTTCTTAGAACAATACATTTCTCAGGTGTACATAAAGCTGCAAATCCTTAAATGAGGATTTGCAATCCTCTAGATGAGGATTTGATCCCATTATTTGCATCATCTGAAGCCACACTTTTTCTGAGGAAGGAATTAATGGGATTACTGACATAGGTGAAGTTAGGTATAAATTTAAATGCTTGCAGGATTGAGGCCTCATTCTGTTTTATATTCCATTTATGAGTTTACCTAAAAGACCAATACTCTGTTTCCTTCTGCAGCCCCTGGAGAATGGTATAACATGGTTACTCTACAGCAGGGTTTTGTTTTCTTTTTTAACTGTTGTAACTGCTGTTACAGGAAATTACAGGATTCAGTGATTCTATTACATTGTAGCTCCTGTTGTATAGCTCTCAGACACATTGTGACTGTAAATTTATCTATACTTATAGATTCTGACTTTGTAAATTACTATATATATGTCTATCTGTATCTATCTCTAGAAATAGAGATCCCTCCATTCTTCCTTTCTGCTCCCCTCAGACTCCCATGGACAAAACTATGAATTGGGGCTTCTTCCTATTTGGTTTTGATCCTAGAATGAACTAAAAAGTGAGTGTTTGCAGTGGCAAAGTAGGATAAAGATGTGCCCTTTTAAGGCAGGTATCTAACTGCCTTGGATAGAATGCTATTGGTGTGTGCCTGGAAGAGGAGCTACAGAACAGTATTGGGAAGCTTGAGAAAGCTGGCATATCCTTTTCTGTTGTGCCCACTAGATGGCATGTAAAGGTTTCTGAATACCTTTAAGTGCTCTGGGGCACACTTGGTTCTTTGTCACACTTTAACTTACCGCACTGCGCTGAAAAGGAGTTAGTTAATTAATTGCCTTGTGATAATTGCAACTTTCAAAGTTCATAACGTTAGAACATGGGGTGGGTGAGAAGGTGGTTTCCCCTCAATAGCTGCTGGACAATAGGGATTCTAAATTAATCTTTACAACACCACGAATAGGAATTACCATACGAAACAGCACTGTTTTGTTTCAGTGTTAGTACAATAAACTCTTGTAATCTGCAGGCATTAGCATCATCTTCAAAAAATGCATTGAAGATCCCCAGGGTCCTCTTATGTGAGATTCTTAAGAACAAGATCTTTTTCGTTTTGTCGTATCCTTTGTGTGTGTGCGTGTGGGGGCGGGGGAGAGAGGAGAGTCTGTCTCTAGGCTTTGAGGAGTTCATAATTGTTTTTTCTTGTAAAAGTGCAATTTCTGTATTTAAAACGGGGCAGGGGAGCATCGAAGATTTTAATACTCAAAGTTACTACACACAGCTTGTTTATTAAACGACAAGGGGAAAAGCATGCTGAAGTTCACTTTTCCTCAAATTTGTTTTAATGATCTAACTTGAATTTGAAATATTCTGGGGACTGGAATTGGTTTTGAATCATTTGATTCCCTTTGCCTGAAATCTATAGCTCTATTGTATGGTTGTCCAGGGCTCTGGAAATGAACAACCCAAACCCCAGGTTGCAAAAGTGTTCATTGCAGAGAAGGGTGTGTTCTGCAAATACAAACAGCACCCACAGATAGTTGCCAAGGGCACCTAATACATCTTTGCATTACACCTTGAACCAGTCGGCTCCTATCACCTAGGTTTTATTGCATGTACCATAAATGATTGTAAAGTCTGCCAATCGTTCATGGACCCTAGCAATTAATACTTGAGTAAGGGACCTTTACCGAAAACGACGTTTCTAACGTAGAACTTGAAAACAGTTCAAAGTGGTTTAGGGGCTGCATAGTCTTATGATTTATATTCCAAAAAGATTTACAACATTTGTACAAATAGCCCAGACTTACACTGTTTTCTTCTTCTTTTCTGTGTAGGAAAACACAGAAAGGCTTGTATCAAGATTCCAAGTGCTCTGGAATCGGCAAAACTGAACGCTCCAAAGCACCTCTTAGGTTAGACAAGGGTTTCTATTTATGGTTTCAGGTAACTAAACAAAAACAGTTGTCCCTTTGAACCGGTTTGGTCTTGATCATTTCCTGTAGTGCACTTTTCAAGCCAGCAGCAAGCCGTGACCCTAGATGGCTGCCGTGCTTGTCAGCCGTTTACCTGGCACTTCGGGCTCCTGTCCCAGCTCTGTGTGTTAACAAATAGCAGGGGCACCTCTGAAGAATTCAAGGTTTTGGAAGAGACGCTCCTAGGTCGAGAGAAACAGTGCCCGGCCCCAACAAACTATTTCCAAGGGACGGTTCAGGAAGAATAGCCCAGGGAAGCGGAAGGATCAGTGCACCGACAGTTGCTACACCTGGAGGTTAAGGATCCTGGAAATAAACCAAAGCAGCAGCTAAGCACAGCGCCTATGCACAGGCTATTCGGCTCGGGGGCAGAGGTGAACTCAGGAAGCTCCCCCCGATTGTGGTCACAAGCAAAATGCCGAGCGCTTGGCGGGGCAGGAAAACAGACACTTCCCTGGGCAGAACGGCAGCCATGCGAATAAAAAAGGAGCCTTTGAAAAAGCGGGTGGCTCTGGCAGCTCCCCTCTGATGGGTGCGATCGGGGCGGTGATGGAGTAAGTTGCTGTACAGGGGGTGGCCAGGGAGCTGCACGTCCATTCCCGGCTCGCCTACAAGTGTCTACATCTCAGGTCCCCGGCAGCAGGGCGTTTGGGGGGTAAACCAAGGGGGCGCGGAACGCCGGGGTTCGACCGGGGGCAAGTTCTGCTGCCAGGGTCCAACCCTGCAATCCTCGTCATTTTCCGTACCACCGCAAAGGGCTACCGGGGCTTTGCCCCTTACATTCAGCCCCGTCCCCCAAACCCCGGGTGCCCGGCTGTGATATAGATGGGGATGGGGCGGGGGAGGGGAGGGAGCCTGGATCCCACTTGAGAAGATGACAGATCTATAGGGCCATATGGTGCCAGCCCTTTTCCTCCCCCGCCGCTATCACTTCTCTCCCTCTCCCCCCACCTTCCCCAAAATCCACACAAGTACAAGACGCAGGTGCCCGGCCTTTGAGACAAATCAAGAAGGCTGCATCGAGAATGCACCAAGGGACGCGCGATCTGCCTCAGTTTCTCGCCACCGCGGCTCTCTTGCGATCGCCATGATTTTATTTTGAAAGTGACACGTGAAAATAACGCATTAAAGGTGGCGTGGGGCAGCAAAGCTACCCTCCTGTCGCCCCCTTTCCCTCTAAAACGTCTGTGCGAAATGGCAACGAAAAGGAGCAGCAAATCGTAAAGCTGCTCTGAAAAGAAATGAACGTAGAAATGAAAACCATGGGTGAGGTTAAGTTGAAATCAAATGTGGCCTTGTGTGTCGAGAAATATTCACCAGGCACAATTAATCACAGTCCGTCAAAGAAATCCCATCGCATCTTCTACAAGACGTTGAGTTTTGGTGCCAAGTAGCAGCCATTCCTATTTATTTTCCAGGGGTGTATTTATGGCGGAAGTTTGTTTCCTCCGAAATTGTTCGATTCGTTTACAACTTCGTGGCACATATTAAGTCAATTTCTAACCCTTCCTTGGAATAAAGATTTGCGTCTGATGACCAAGTGGCTTCGCTGTAAAAAAGCCATGCTAAACTGGGGAGAAAACAAATGATGTCCTCTCGTTTTAGTCATACAACAGAAGTGACGATTAATAACGGGCGCCACCAAAATGGCTTGGATTTTCAGATGGAGTTTGCAGCTTTCAGTCACTAACAGACACTTTTCAAACCAGTCGCTTGCTTCTGCCTGTACGCCAGCAGCTGTTACATTTCTTTCATTGTTAATATTGACCCGGCATACAGAATCCCTAGCATTGTGTCTGCGGCAGGATATGCACGGACTACATCAGCCCCAAATCGTCCTAATCGAGTTTTATTGGCCTTTAAAAATACTCTTTAGAATTACACGAGTTTCTGGGAGCTATTTACATCTTCCTTGTTGCATACTTGCACAATTATTTCTGGTTAGTAAGAATGGTTCCTAAATGGTAAAATTGCCATATAAAGTCCAACGTATTCAAAGTAAAAGTCGAATGCCTCTAATAGTTTGATTTCAGGATTTTCATGCATAACACTATACATGAAGAATTAGTAATCATGACAAGAAAAAAGACATGGCTCTATCTCAACTGTAAGAAAATAGAGCAAACCTGCCGGTTTCCTCACTGGCTAAACCAATAAGCCTTGATCACGTTCAAATACTAGAGAAAGAGGGAGAAAATAATCATATTTCCACTCTTTTACTTGAAAATGGTTAATTTCTCTGTTGGGAAATTGCCATTCAATCATTGGTACATTCATATGTATTGTGATGGGAGACAGAAGTTCTAACAAATAAAGCCAAAGGAACGCCCCGACTACTTCCTCTGTTAGCAAGACTTCTTTCCCCGCTGGACCTCAATAGGAAGACCTCTTTCTTGCCTGGTAACAATTAGCCAAATTCTGTTTTCAGGCTCACCTGTGCGGCCTCATTATGGATGGTGATCTAAAACCTTAGCTATTTTTGCATTAAGATCATGTGTATCTTCTTGATGTCCGCGCGGCCGCATGGGTGTGACTGAAGAGTTTGTTCCACGAGAGGCTATCCGTTAATTATTATTTTAAATCTGCAAATTTGTAATTTCACAGAACAATGTCAGTTGATATTTAATGGCTACTTCCTTGTGTTCACAACCTCTCCCACGGCATGCAGCTGTGCTGAAGTTGTGTGTAAACTCGCGTCCTGGGCAGAGGGAATCGAGATGTTTTAATTATGACACCTTCCTGTTGCCCAGGTTTCTTTACAAAAATATCCAGTTTGTTCTAAAAACGATGCATTTTAAAAAAAGGGATTCAGTTAAACAAAGGGACGTAAGAAGGCTGAAGAAACTTCTGATCCGAGCCTTTTGATTCACAGGACATTGTTACTGCAGAACAACCGGGGAGGGGAAAATTCTAAAGAGATTAAATGACTGCACGGGGTTCAAAACATGTTCGACTTGTTCGGATGAATTCCGATTATCTCACTGTTATTTAGAACTTTGTGTTTGCGTCTTACACACACAAATCATACGAGTGGCTGGGGAAAGACCAGAGAGCCACTTCGTCTAGAACAGATCTCTTGGTCCCGGTGCTAAACCTTAGCGAGGAATGTTCTTCTCACACGCCGGCTTGCTGGGCGGAATAACACAGTATTTATTTCAGTGCAACCCAACACCCAAGGGAGAAAATATCCCGAAGTGACGGAGAGTTATTGGTGGGTTGGGGCTGGGGAAACCAGCGTCTCCCTTTCTCTTCCCTGAGGTCCTCGAGGCGGCCCCGTTGTCTGTGAAAATGGGAACTTCCCATTATCCATTCAGGGGTAATGAAAGTGGCCCCTACGATCCATCCCTTTTCCACACGGTGCCCGCAGCCTGTCTGGGGTCTCCGGTTTAGAGTGATCGTGCTTGGAGACCTTGAGCCTTTTGCCCTGTCAGCTCAGCAGGACAAGCTTGCTGAGAACCCTTCAGTGTCGCTGCCCGGCCTTTTAAAGGGGATCTTTACACACCTGGGCGTTAGAGGTGGGACGCAGGGGGATTCTCCCCAGCAGAGCCCAGAGGCCGGGGAAAGCGGACGCCTTCGAGGCTCGAGGACGGCCTTTAACACGCACCACCCGCAGCCCAGGCTCCCTAGCCCTGGCTCTCATGGCGTGTGGCGGACGCTCTAGGCGCAGGTCTGTCCTACGCCGGGATAATCAGTGTGCGGACGCCAGCGGGGTGAATGTCCTGCGCTGGAGGCGGGGGCAGGGGAGAGAGGCCTGCCCAGAGCCCACATCAGACCTGCCCGGCTACCCCTCGGGCTGGCGGCAAGCAGGTGCACGCTGGGCGTGTGCAACGCCTCGGGCCCCGGCCTCGCGCTTGGCCTCCTGGCCGAGAACAGCAGCGCCGGGGCTCGGGAAAGCGGCTTCCCCCAGGCGTCGGGGCTGCAGCTGCCCCGCCCGCGGAAAGGGCCCGGGCCGTGGGAGCAGCCGAGCCAGCAGGAGCCGCTTTCAGTTTCCCTTACGGCCGCTGGTTACTGTTTAACGTCCCCACCCACGGTTCAGTTTGTTTAGTAAATCGATCTGATGCGCTCGGGCTCCGGCTGGTGCCCGGGCGCCATTGAGCCCAGTTACTATCCCCCCGCTCGAGCATATGGTGAAGGCTTGGCCAGCGAAACCAAGCCAGCTCCCTGGGGCCGAGCAGGACGGGGCGCCGGCCGCCGGGCCTGCGGGGTGGCGGGGGCCGTCCGCGGGAGATGCAGCCGCCGCCCGGCCCCTGACTTGCAGCGGCGCTGCGGCGCGAGAGGCGAAGGAGCAGCCGTGCCCGCCAGGTGAGTTTCGCTGGTGCGCACGGGGCGGTCGCGCTGGGCCCCCTTCCCAGCCCAGCGCCCCCGAGAGCCGCTGCGGCTGTGCCCGGGGAGCGGCGGAGCCGCGCGCAAACGCCGGAGCAAGTGGCGCTGGTGGGGGGAGAACAATGGTTTCCGGAGGCGGGGCGCGTGCCCCGGGGCGCGCGGCAGAAGTCCATGGCGGTAGGGTGCCGCGGCAGGTCCGCGGGGGGCTGGGCCGGAGCAGGCCCGCGGGACGTTGAACGTGGTGCTGTGGGAGCCAGCAGGGGACTCGGGGACACGCGCCTGTCGATCAGGCCCGGGTGGAACGGCCCGGGTATTTCGAGGGCTCTGAAACAGCACTGTCCTGGTAACAAGAGGTGGGAAGCTGCCTAAAGGAGGCGGGTCGCCTTGCTGAGTTCCTCGCCTTTCTCGCCTGGCCGCACTTGAAGGGCACTGGTTTGTTATTGTAGGGTTGGGGATCACGATGACACTTGGGAACTGTGGAGGGCCTCACCAGGGCATGCTAAAACACACCCATGCTTTTCGAGAGGTAAAAACATTGTAGCATTCGTGGGGAATGGGGAAGGCGAAGAATTATGTCCATTTCACACATACATATACATTTTAGGGCCTATCAGTGCTTGCAGTCTAAAGTCTAAATGACAGAAGAATACATTATGGTGCACTCTGTGACACTGAGTTCCATCTCTTCTGTTTGGTAAATAGGTTAAAATGTTTTCTTCAACATAGATTGCGCAGCAAAAAAATACCATCATTCTTAAAGTTCATTTTCACATTTGCTATAGTCAAAAGCACTCCATCTCCATGCTAAAGTGGGTAATTTCATTATGTAGCTATCAAACAGTGTCTTTTTACTGTTGATGGTATAATATGTATTTTTGAGTTATTGTGAGTTCCTGTCCATATTATGAAGCTAATAAAGCATTTCAAAGTGTCATCCATGTTATTAATTGAGTTTCTGAAAACGCAGTGAGACAGATTGATTACATTAAAGAGTTTTCCAAGTTCCTGCATCTCTTGATTTTAGGATTCACTGAAGTCACTAGAGAAAAATGCAAAGCACTAAATAATTCCTGTGTCCCTTAAAAGTACTATTTTGGAGCTCATGCAACATATCCAAGAGAAATATGAAATATTCAGTTATGTCTAGGTGTTAATAGAGTACTATGAACAAGATGTTGATTTTTTCTTTTTTATGATGAGAGAAAAGATGGAAAGCCTTTAAAATGGTTTTTTGTAACTTAGTTTACATGTCCCATCATTCCTCTGTCTCTGAAGGTTGGAGAAGAAAAAAGCATTTAAAAGTGCTGTTCGTCATCTGGTACTCCGTTCCATCTCTTCCTCTCTCACTGATGCACATCGACCCTGCCTGTAGCTCACCTCATACACATACAAAAGCAGATGTTGGACAAGATCATAATGCAGTTATCTTGTACAGAATGTTATCTTTCATTTTAGCAACTCTCACATAGGGAGCATATAAAGTTTCCTCCACTGGCTCCTTAGCATGAAGCATAATTTTAACTAAAACTTATTCTTTATAAGAGAGGGGACATTCTGGGCCAAATTCTGCTTCTCTAGTGTGAATCCAGAGTAATTAATAGACCTCATTCACTATTTTGCTCTTTTGTGCCACAAAGCCATCTTACTTAACTATACCCTTCAATGCAGGAGTACTATCCAGGTAATGAGAGCCAGTACAGCTGTTCTATGCCACCCTCCCAAGGTAACCCCCCAGTATAGAAGACATGACTGGGAAAGGGAAGTATAATTAGGATGTATGTATGACCTGGCAATCCTTAATTGCTTAACCAGTCCCTTATGGATGGCACAGCCAGACATAAATTAGATCAGCCCTGAGGCCGATCTAATTTGTACTGGGGGCTGATCCAGATCCTGACCAGACACACAGGGTGAAGATGCCACCAGGTAGTGTAAAGCCATCTTTCATACCCCTCCTCCCCCACCTCCATGCTTCCTCAGGTCCTATGTCTAGCACACCTTGGTTGTACCTAAGAAAGGGGCCCCATATCCTACTTCATTTCAGTTGAGTTTCTGTGCATTTATATGAGTGTAAATGAGAATGTGGACATCAATTTGCTTGAAGTGACTTGTTCAGACTTCTAGTGAATGTATTTGTTTAGCTACAAAAGCAGTAGTTAGTTTAATCTTCTCCTGACTTGGTGTATCTGAGCCTAATCCTGTAAAGGTTTGAGTGCACTCAACTCCAATTGCCTCTCTTAGGAGGTACTCAGCACTTTTCAGTATTGGGCCTGAAAAAGAGAGCTCCCGTACATATTTTTGATGTTACCTATTTATTTATCCAGCATTATATATGTCCTTCTACATTGTTTTTTGTAAGATTTGGAGAAAACAAAAAGATGCCCTAGGCTTGTATTCAGTCTTTGATAACATGTGAGATCCCTGGATAATCAAACCTTTTTTTTTTTAAGGCATCCAAAAATTAGTAATATAGTACTTGGCATTTTTATTTATAACACCAGTTTTAAAAAGGTGGTTCCATCTGGGGAATTTCTGAGTAATCAGTAAAACATGGTGATTTGCTGTTAATATGAAAAAAAATGTGTTATATCAAGAATAAGAATAAGTATGGTATGTGGATAGTTGAGTTAAGAATCAATAACTGATGTGATGCTGTCATTCTGAGCCAAATAGATTTTGCTTTGGACCTCTTTAAAGTAAAATGGAGACCTGCACTCCATTTGTTAATTTCTGCACCTGTGTTCTAGACTGTATATTCCCTACCTTTATTTTCCTCTCACTCCCTCTGCCCACAATACCTACAGTATTATAACTATTTCTGGCAAAGCAGCCTCTGGATTGGCTATTTGATACCTTACTCTTTAGGCTATTCTGGGATCACACAAACTTAATTTTCAATAATAAAATAGGCCCTTTGCTAGCTAGATTTACAGCTTATAAGGTTTTAAAGATCCCTTGATTAATTTCTTTTCCCCTGTTGTTTAATTGAGTGACTCGGCTGTCTGGAAGACCATCTTTTGCTCCCTAAGTAAGTCTGAAAGCAGGTGAAGAGATTCTCTTTACAGTGAAATTAAGCAGGAAACGTAAGCAGAATTGCATATCCTGTATCTTACACAGCACCACGTGCTTTTTGATACGTAGTGTTTGATGGCTGCATTTTTCCGCTGTTTATATAGACTTTCTTAGAAGGTAAGGATTGGTTTTATCTTGTGATGAATTGTCACCTCTTATCATATATGGTGATTTTTTTATCTGTTATAAGAAAGCATTCCACAAGCCAATTGTATTTGTAACATACAGTATGTTATATTAAACAAAGGTACACACAATACGCAGAATTTATTTGGGTGCACATTATTCTGAATCATGCCTACATGTTTTACCTTTTTAAAATATCCTGTATCTTTGTATGGTTGGGACTGTTTGCATCTTAACCAGAAAGTGTACTTAATGAGCAGCATTTTTGACACATTAGAGATGTTTTAATGTGTCTGTCAACAGCTTTGATTCAATCAATTATTTTTCATTTCAAAATTTCAATTAAAAAAACAACTACTAAAAATCAGGTTGGAATAGTGTATATAATGTCAGAACTGAAATCTATCAAACTGAAAGGCCCAGGCTACATTTTCAAACCTTTTTCAATTGTCAATTTAAGTTAATTGAAAACGAAAGGTCTTGGTTTCAGGATGGGGCCATTGAAACGCAAGCATGCTGCTTTCATTTTGTAGAAGGGCAATCTCCCGCCACATATATATTTTTAAAAGGTTCATTCATAATTCTTCTTTCACACTTCTATTGGAAATGACAGAATTCATTATTTTGAGCTCCTGAACTATTTTTCTGCAACTTGGGTGATGAATTGTATGAGATTTAGTTCACAATATGACATGGCAGCCAATGAGATTTTAAAATTCTCAGGGCTAGATCCTTCCCTCTACAGCACACCATTTGGAAGGGTCTAGATAGCCTTGGTCCCGATCCTCTGCCCCTAATCTCCCATGAAGTAACATGGCAGGATCTCTATCTAGTATTTACAACAATTCTAGAAAAGGAGCAGGCACTCAAATTTGGTAATTCACCAGAGCTTTCCAGCCAACTATCACAGATAGCAGCATGCACTAGTCAGGATGCTTTCTGAATACTCAACCATATATTCCCTACTCCATGGTTGCCCTGGCAAAACAGGATCCCAGCAGCAGAGAATACCTGCAAATAACTTTGCTCCTACCAAGGCAAAATTTGGCTCCAAACTTCTATTTTAATTGAAAAAGTCTTTATTTATACTACAGAAAAGGGCTCCTAAATATTTTGCTGCATGTATGAAAATACCTGCCCAAACACAGGGGTGAGTTTGGGGGAGGGGGAAGAAAGGTGGTCTTATTCTTCCAAGCTCCACCCACAAAGTAAGCTCTGCCCCATGAGTTACCAAAGTGAGATGCTGTTCAGAGTAGACTGTGCAATGTTAAAGTATGCTTGTGTTGCCACTTGCTCCACCAACCTCCTTAAGCTTTCTTCCCCTTGCTGGGGGGTTGAATGTGCCCATGGACCCTACTAGGCTGCTTGGGTTTGACTCATTCTTAACTGGGGGGAAAAAAGCAGTGGTATCTTCCAAACACCGCTGGACTTGTGTCACTAAAATGAGACATTGCTCAGTAAATTGTGCAGATCTCTAATCCCTTCTCTTCCTTCTCACGTGATATTGAATCGTCTGTTTCTGATCCCTGCCCAAACTGCCTTGTAGGTGGACAGGGGAACATTCTTAGAAGATACTCCATATCCAAGTCTTTCTGATGTATCTTTTGGCATGTCAGCATCGATTGCTGTATTTCTTATGTGAAATATACCAAACTGACAACTGCACAGGGAGATTAAAGTCCTTCATTTCACAGAAAAGGTAAAGTAGGGTAGCAGCAGTAGAGATTTGCCTGCACTGCCTCACCAACGTACTTCATTCTAGACCAGAAGGGGTGCAAAATCCATGTCCATTGTATCTTTGGCCTCTTTGCTAAGGCTGCTGACAAAGATGCCAGTGATGTTGGTTTTTGGGATGTGGCGATTCATCTATGGAGAACTGTACTGATATCAACAACTCCTTTCATACAGGCTGCCAAAAAGGCATTAGGTATCAGACATTAATTTGCTATCACCCTAGGCTAGATTTGAACTGGCAGCCTAGAGGAAAGCCTGCATATTTCATTACTGTCACATAAACCATTTACTACCCCATTTCAGTACTGGCCATTGTATTGACTGATTTTTTAAAATCTCTTAATGGAAATGCTCTTCCCTTTTGCAGGCTTTGATCAGACAGACACACAGTGATTCTGTTAGATTGATTTGATACCTTTTGGGTTGGCTACCAGTTCAGTAATTTTATATGATGTGTGTTCAGTTGCACTTCAGCCTGCGCTCTTCAGCATGTCACCAGGAAAACTGAATTAATAACCTTTTTGCTTTTGAATTATGAAAATAAAATGGTAGCTTTTTTCTTGTTGACTGGACATTGCTGATAGCTGGTGCCTATGTAGTACGTATGTATGTTTTCTCTGTTGCTATTCAGGGATCAAGTTTCCAGTTTCTGTTCTGGATGTTCAGATCCCGAAATGCATTGCACTCTTTCATAAAGAACTATATTTTTAAGCCGCTTTCAATGTCTTCTGCGTCTCTTTCCCCAGTTCACTTTTAAGATTGGCTTACTCTTCTGTTGTTGCTTTTGACTTCCATGGTTTTTTTTGTTATTCTCGCTCTTTGCTTTGAACTTCAGTGAGTTTCTGTATTAATATTATACATATAACTTTAACAAGTGGTTTAGAGGAACTTGGAGACACACCTTTTATTCCCAAACAGTTCTGGACTGCCAGAACTCGTTCTGACATAAATTCAAAACACAGCATTTGAGTATCATAACAGGAATAAGTTTAGCCCTGACAATGCTATTGACAAAAGAAATAATAAGAACAAAGACAGAGATACCATCAGCATCAATAGGAATCTTACCTTTCTGCTGCTTATTTCAGAATCTCATAGATAAACAGATAGAATTCACACCAGCTCCATCATGAAGGTGTATTCAAGCCAATACAAGAAAAGTCTAGTCATTGTATTAAAAAGAAAAGGAACGTACACAAAATCAGAACAGAAGGTCCTGTATTAGAATTTGCACAGAAGATGATACAGATGACTCGAAAAAAACGGGGAAAGAGGGGTCATGAAAGTTAAGGATGGAGTGAAGGATTTATTGATGTGGAAGTGTGGAATTCTATTTGTTGTTCAGCTTCTAAGCTGGAAAATGATATTTTGGAGTGGACTTTCCTTTTACTGATTTGAATGAGATAGAATTAGGACCTACCCTCAAATTATTGACAACATATTTAAAACAAAGTGACTTGATATGCTGCTATCTTTCATCTACTTATTAATATTATTTAAAATTGAATAGAGCACCATAGAGAATAAAGCCACTATTCCAGCCCTGAGGAATAATCTAATCTAGAATAGATACAGGAGATGAGGGTACTCAGCACTTCATAGGATCAGGCCCTATTAGGAGGATTAGCATTCCCCAGAACTAAATGGGTGGTGGTTGGTAGTTTCTTTGGTGACTCCTAGTGTTTGTGGAAAAATGCCAGATTGGCAGCTTTGGAGAATGAGAACCTTTGTTTGTAAAGTAGATACAGCATGGGCAGGGATAGTGAAATTTTCTTCATACTACTCAAAATATGCCTCAATCCTCAGATGGAAGGGCCAAGAAGGTAATTTAATCTTCATGCCCTCAGTCCTTCTTCACCCTGCTGTAACTGCCAATGAAAATAAATTGTAACAGTGCATTTTGTGATTGGAACTCTTGTCCACGAAGAACCTGACTGAGATCAGCAACTCAGTTTAAATTTGGAACAATATGCTGCTTAATGGTAAAATTTGAGAACAAGTAATTCTACTCTAGTAATGTGTTTTCAATAGGAAGGCAATAAAGGCTTCTTTAAAAATTGAAGAAATATGGGAAACTTTAAATCAGTAGGATTATAGCCCAAGGACAAGGGGGCACTAAGCGGTTACTAGAAGCAGGAAGCAGCTGAAAAAGGAATTCAAATTTTAACAAAAATTTCACCATGAGTTTCATAGGTACAATATTTAATAATGGAGTTTTTATCTTATTTCACTCTAATAGGTCAAGTAATTTATTTCCTGAGATGTATTTGAAGTTGAAAAAAATAAGATAGAAAATTAAATATCCTGGCAAAGATCACTCTCAGTATGTATGGTACCACACAGAGTCAAATGAATGTTTTAAAATTAAGTTATATAAGGTAGCAAAATCCTTGGCAGAGAGAAAATGAGCACAGCTCAAACTGGTTTGGAGTACAACAACAACCTATTGCAGCAAATAGTTTATTGCAGCAAATAGTTTAACCCTTGGCACTCTGCACTGTTAGTTTCTTCACATTTTTGGTTAGATCACGGGCTCTCAAACTTTTTTTCCTGAGACCCCCTTTGAAAATATTTCAGGCTGTGATGACTCCCCCTGGCCCAAACAAACAAACAAACAAAAAAACGACGACCCCTCCGTGCCATGCCACCCTTCCTTCTGCGCTGCTGCTGGGGGTGGCACTGCCTTCAGAGCACTTGGCCAACAGCTGTGGCTCTCCAGCCATCCAGCTCTGAAGGGCTCTGTTTGTCAACCATGCATGGGACTGACAGCTGCAGCCGCAGCATGCACGTGGGCTGACAACTTGCGACCCCTCCCATAATAACTTTGTGATCCCTTGAGGGGTCCCTACCCCCAGTTTGAGAATCCCGGGGCTAGACCCATTATTTCCCACCAAAGTAGTAGCTAATCAGGATATACTGTGTAACAGCTGTAGCCAAACAAGGGTCTAAGTCTTAAAACTCTGCTATACTGGGCGGGAGAAAGGGGATAAAAGCTGTCATGACATTAAGGTGATTCAGCAATCAGTCAAGACCATGTAGGTAAACGGACATGGAAAGGCTGTTGGAAAAACAGGCTGGAGAAGACCTGAAAAAGTGGCTCTGCTCTGAAGAGTGACCATAAAAATGACATTTTCTTATTCAACAGCTGTGATCTCTGCAAGTAATTAAAGTAATGTCAAATCAAACATCAGTACAGTAACATAGAGCTCCAAAGGAGAGTTGTGTAGTGCACTTCTGTATACAGACCATATCTATAGGGCTAAGCCCTATCCCACAACAACAGTTCATATGACTGTGGATGATCACAGTTACCCCATTATCATCACCTTGATCATGAACCTGAATTACCTTATAGCCCTTCAGTGACAGAGAGAGCATTTTCTCAGGCATTGGGGAAGTTCTCCTTCTTGATAATGATTTTACTTTCTATAGTAACTATTCAGGATTTCTTACTTTGCCTCCCTATGGAATGAGGCTAGTGTCTTTAAGGGACCAAATTCTCTTATGTCATGACTTATGTATGGTCTGATCCTATTTCCATTGAAGTCCAAATTCTAACTGACTTCAGTGGGAACAGGATTGACCCCTAAGACAGACACAGGCCCATTGCAAGTCTTTTGGCGTGGCAGTGACTAAAGTTATTGGAGTTTGTACAGAACAAGTATTGTCAGAGGAACTGGCTGTATATTCAGGCCCATCCTTCAGTTTGGTGAGGGAATTAGGAACCTTAAGGGACAATCCAGGGTAATGGATTAAATTAAGGAAGAAGTGGCGTATATGCAGATTTTGAGATCACCAAAGGCCCTATGTGTATGTGGAAACACTAAAGGAACCAGAAACTCCTGCCAGTGAGAATGTATCTTCACTAGGAAAATCTGTAAGCATTTTTTGGCACTAGTGCTGGTGCACTGGTACACGTGCAGACTAAGTGCAAACATTTTTACCAACATAGTTTATAGCAGTAATGTAATTCCACTGGTGCTGAAAAACATTGACAAATTTTCCTAATGTAGATAAGGTCTGAGAGGTGGTGTTTGTCTGAATTCCGCATTATCCATAGCTGGGGGTAAATCTGGTGAGTAATATGAAATTGCTAATTGCCTGCCTCCGCACACTGACATGAAGCATTTAATTCTGATATTGGTATGTGACATAGTCAGATCTCTATTGAAAATAAATAATCTGCTTATAATAGGAACCTTATATCTTGACCTAAACCCATTTAGAACCATTTTATATGCCTCATTAGCCATGTAATTTAAAGGGAAAAACCCTCTCAACAATCTACTGTTAGTGTTTTCAGATTATTTATTTTTTGTTTTTTTTAGCCCTAAGAGATGTTGATAAGGCTACAGGCACCTGGTAGTCTATAAACATTTAAGTTTACGTAGTAAATAGAGCAGAGGTTCTCACATTGAGGTCCATGAAGCACATGGTGGTGATCTGCAGAATGCTGGTGGGTAACGTGCTGCTTCCTCTTCCTTAGCAGCAGAAACTAAGCTGTATTAGCAGAAGGTAAAACTAATTATTTTACTTCCATGAAAGCAGTTTCTATACTTGCCACAGGTATGTTATGCAATTGTATATGAGAAGGTAGGCGGTATATAATTGTGACTGAAGTATGAATGGGTGGGGAAGTTGTTCACAAAACAATCTCTTTATTAAAACCTAGTTCACACTACGAAAAGTTTAGAAACCCTAAAGTAAACCATTTGACATGATAAAGTGCCATTGATTTTTGTACAAAACTTCCAGTCAATTCATTGGAAGTTCCCTGCACACAGCAAAGGTAGGATAAAGTGTCTTTGCTTTTATTCATACTTTCAATCTGTAGTGATATAAAATCTTTGAAATTCCTTGCAATAACCCAGGGGAGTTAGGCCAAATGAAATAAATGGGAAAGGTTTGATGTTGACCTACAAGGAAGCTGAAGATACGCATTATCTGAGTTAGAAAAATCTTGAGTGTCATATGTAATAAGGGTGTTAAGAAGTAAGGTTCAGTATGCTTTATAAATATGGTGACACCTATTTTTCCAATGTGTTAAGATGTGGAGCACTACCAAACCAGATGCAGGACTATCTAGGTATGCCTATAAGGAAAAAAAAAAAAGATACTGTTTTTAGTAAATGTTTGATTATTACCACAACCTTATTTATAACTAATGAATTTTCGTCATATGCTCCACTAGAGACAGTCAGTAAAATGCCATGTTTTGTCTTCAGGAATTTCATTTAATCCATTAAAACACTATTTTGTTTACCCAACTGATTTTTAATTTTAAACCTGAGTCTCAACCAAAATGACAACAGAGAATAAAAATCTTTTTGGATGCTTTTTGGATTATATTTTGGATGCTTAAATCAGGGTATAAAATAAATAAATTGTTTGAGCTGGTTGGATAATCTGGAACTTGGTAATATACCTCTCAAATTTATCTCATTTCAAGGGACATAATTTATTTTAATCCCAAAATTACCTGTGTTTCACATAAATTTGATATCCTATGACTTTCATTGTTGATCATTATTTACAATCAACAATAAAGAATAATAAAGGTTATAGAATGATTTTTTGTCTGTCCTCAATTTGATATAAATATAAATTATAGTTTATAATTCTTTGTCCTACGTTGCATCTCACATTTGGGCCTCGGTACACTTGAGAAACATTAATTTGATGGTGAGCTTTCCACAGTTCATATTTCCCACATCCACCTCCCAAAGAGTAAAACATACCTACAAGATTATAATTTGAAAAAGAAAAAAACCTCGTTAATGTGATGTTAACACTTGATTTTTCTAAAATTATTTTTCTATTTAATGACATAGCTAGAATCAGACCTAAATATTCTTGTCATAGTTGACTCAAGCTGTATGTGTGCAGCAGTCACTTTAGGAATTGGTATTGAGAAATGTGTAAGATGTACAGCTACTTACAGGATATTTTTGTGAGTCACATAAGCAGTCATATATATCTGATTGTTTCTAAGCAGTCAGTCAGCCTTTGTGGGGGAGATGGAGAAAGTAGCAACATGTTTATGTTTTAGCAGCAGCAGCATGAAAACTACGGGATGCAATGTTGTTCTTATTCTGGCAGAACAATGCTGCTATCAGCTGAGCTAGAACTGATGCTAAGTGGTCACTGTAGACAAGGAAGGGAAGGAGGAATGCTGGAGGAGAATTCTTTCCATATTTTGTGTTGTAGTTCCAGTCACAACCTCATTCCCTGCCCTTTGAATGCAAGGTCTGTTCAAGGCTACTGCCAACGTTTGTTGTAGCCTGTCCATAACTGATGGGACAAGAGTGGGTCTGTGGCTATCCACCCTTTGCACCAACAGAGAGTACAGAACTGAGCAGGATAAGCAGAAGTGCACCCATTGTACCCTTTCCAAGAAGGGGACACCCTAGACCACTCTTCACGATATATTCTGCTGGCGTAGACACGATGCATCTGGAATAGTGAGAGGGAACCCGAAGATGCTAGTGGTAGAGAAGCATTGGAAATAGAGAGGAAATGAGGAAGAAATCAGATCAAAGAGACTGAGCAAGCTCATTTAAAAATCGGGAAGACCTTTTTAACCTTGATCTTGAAGTGAATAGCGATCTAGTGGAGTCATTTTAGAGTGGGAGTAATGTGGCCAAGGTTCCTTGTACATGTGAGGGGGTGAGCAACAGCAGTCTATCCATGCCTAAGTCTGGGAACTTGGATTTTGAGGCCACAGAATTACAATAGTCAGGGTGTAAGGAGATGAAGGCAGAGATGGAGTCAAGGGATGTCCAAGTGCAATGTTCCAGAAATGCAAATGACAGATTTGCAAGCTGAGGAGATGTGGGAAGAGAAGAAAAGGTCAAGGATGACAACTAACATTCCAGAGAGTAGAAGCAAATCAAAAAGAAGAGAAGGGAAATAAAGGAGATGGAACTGTTTTGAGACACAAATCTGAGACATTTTGACACAGAAAGCTGACAGGAAGCCATACATTTATTTTAACTAGACAGGAAGAGGATGGAGAGAGAGAGAAGTCCTAAAGGATATCAAACATATGTACAGTTGAGAATCATCAGAGCAAAAGCAATGGTTAAGATTATAGGGAGAGCACTGATGGCTGCAGTTGAAATGCCCAAGAAAATTCAGTAAGATAATGATCAGAAGAGAGGAGATACACAGGCAAGAGAAAAGGACTGAGAACTGAGCCTTGTAGGGCTCTGTGGTAGACTGGGGAATCACCACCAGATGACTACCACATGTCCAGCAATGAAGAATTGCCAATCTCCAGATGAGGAAGCAGTTACAAAGAATGTTTGCTGTAATACAGCAAAAATTCCAAATGAAAGTAGAAGAAATTTGAGAAAAATCTAACAATACAAAGAAACTGAAGTCTGCATATGTGTGGAAGTGAGACACCATCAATATGTAGCATACTTCTAAGTTCACTAAGGACCTGGTTCTCCACTGGATTACACCAATGGAGTCACACCAGTTAAAAACTGACTAAGAATGGAAAATTACCCTAAATATTCACTGTAGAATACTGACATTTTCAATTGTGATCTAATGTGAGCTTTGGAAAAACTTAATAGAAATAACCTTATTAATAAAATCTCTTAGTTGAGGATAAATAAAGAATTTTGTTCTAAGTACTATATTTTGAGCTGAGTTTTTCAACAAGCGAAAGATATTCTGCCATTTTAATGTCAGAGACCTCTGCTGTTGGTTAGTAAAAACATGTTGTTTTTTTCCTTTATAAGAACATCAGTGTTGAGCTGAAATATGTTGCTATTGTTAATATTTATCATCATGTGGGGATCACTGAGCCTGATTCTCCACTTTGTTACACTGATTTTATGCTGACATAAGTGAATGTAGGTATGCCAGTGTAACACAATACAACCGTGTGAGGGATCAGGCCCGTCATTTGCAAGTAACTCATAATCAGTGTGCAGAACAGTTGAGTTTAATTCACTGCTGACTCTTATGCTGTGCAATTAAAATATTTGGCTGGAATTGCACAGTGTACATCAGCCTTGAATGTGGTATGGTGCATATAATGTCTCAACCTTTTTGATACCAGGAACCAGTTGCTACCTTCCCAAACTATCATGTACTGCTTGAGAGAGAGAGAGGGAGAGAGAAAGAACAGTGTTACACTGGTATTTTTTTCTGTTTTTTCAATATTGCCAGGCTTTTCTTTTTTGTACTACCTGCACGTAAGGCGTTTCATTCTTGCTTACCAAGAGAGGGCCAGTACTCCAGTTCTATTTACTTGTTAAAATAAAGTCCAGTTCAACCAGCTATGTGGTATGAAAATGTTAACCTGATTTTTAAACATTGTTTCAAATGAAGGGTACCAATAAATTTGTCTACAACTGTATTCCTCATTTTGTACATTAGAGATAATTTATTTAGTTTTAGAAAATAAAAATTAAAAATCAGATGGATTCACTCACCACACTGTTAATGAGATGTTTGTGCCTGTCTTGTAGCACGAGTATTTCAATCTGGGGATGAATGTTTGACAAGGATACTTGGAGCTTCTTTCCAATGCTCAACTGCTTGCAGAATTTTGTTTTCATTGTAATCATCACTGAAAATCCAGTTTCACAGAAGTACGTGGAATGGAACAGAAGCAAAGTTTTGACAGTGAGTTCACTTAGATGTGGGTATTCACTTCTGACTTTGATCCAGAAAATAGGTAGAGTTACTTCGGATCCTCATCCCTTGACAGTTGCAGCAACTTGTCCTCCAATGATGGTAACAGAGGTGTCTCAGTTTCTAGAGAGGAGAATATATCACGAACCCATTGCTTTCCTTTCCATGGATCATAATCTGATGAGAAAAACTTCTTAAACTTTTGGAGAGTTGATTTTAGGTGGGATGCAGTTATTTCACACAGGAGAAGCAGATCCACCGTCTTTACTCTCATCAATAGCCAGAAATGCAAAAGATGGGAACATGTCATAAGTCGCTCCCGACTCTCTCTTTCCAGACTTGGAGCGTCATTTTAAAGCGATTATCGCGTCAGCCAATACAAAGACACTCAACATACTTCCCTGCATAGAGAGATTGAGTTGATTGAAGTGATCAAATATATCTACCAAATATGCAGGTTTGACAAGTCATTGTACATCCTGAAAGTATGTTGCCAGAGGAGACTTCTTTTGAGACAGAAAGACTTCAGGTTCACATTGCAGTTCATACACTTGGTTTAATACTTTGCCACTGGATAGCCACCACACTTCAGCATGTAAGAGTAAGAGATGGTGTTCAGACTCCATTTCTTGACACATTGTAGCAAAGATGCGGGAATTGAGTCCATTTGCTTTCACAAAAGTGACAATTTTGACAACTATACGGAGGTCATCTGTGACACTAAGCCAGGAAGGGTTAAGCCCTAGCAGGCTGAATGACCCAAACTCAACCTTCAAAAACCCATTGAAAGGAAATAAAATGGTAATTAGAGCCATTCGTTGTCAATAGCTAGAACTTTGAAGTTTAGATTTGCACTGTTAAGAGATTGGTTTCAAGGTGTCAAATCATTTTTGAAGGTTTCATAGCACCATTGCTCAGAGCCATGCCACACACAACACAGAAATTTTGGGTATTCTACATCCTCACTTGCAACAAACCCATACTTATGACAAATCGTGTTTTTTATTGAAGGCCAAATGTTTCCTTTTATTTTTCAAACCTTCTTCCTTATCACGTTCAGAGTCACTCAGATCTGTACAATGTTTTTCTGAACCTTTGTTAGCTCTGAAAAATCAATCCAGAGTAAACTACTTTGACAATGGAATTGTCTGGTTTAACTGAGTAGAATTTTTACTAGAACTTAAATTTCACTCACTACTGTTTGTTAATTACCTTCCAACAAAAGCGCGTGAATGTGCTTTTCATATCAGCACAATGGCAACTGATGTCACCCCACCGGTTTATTTATTTATTTATTTTTTAGTGTTCAGAAATAATTAAATGAGCACATTGATGTAAAATGCAAATACAGTAAAACCCTTTACATTTTAAATAATATTCTTTGTCAGGGAGATCTCAGGGATCAGCAAGGAGGTTGTCATGGACTGGCAGCAGTCCATGGACCAGTTGTTGAGAAAAACTGGTGAAGGATCAACGACTTGATCTTTACTTTAAACATTGTCTAATGGCACACACCACTGTCTGATAAAATGTTTACTAATTGTAATGTGGGCTTTAATGGATCCTTTGCTCAAAACTTCTTAAGCATGTACATATTCAGTGGCACACATCCAGTACATAAAAGTGTTTGGCACATAAGTGTTTTATTTTTAGCGTTTCTAGCTAACCATAGGATTCTCTTTAGGGGAAACCCACATGATTAAGTCCCAAGAGTGAAAGCTTTTTATTGGCAATTCCATTTGTGGTTACTGAGTTGTTTCCTTATGCGCTTTACACCAACCAAAACTCAGACTAGACAGTGAGGCCCTCGCCTCTCAATTTTATGATAGAAATAATTACCGCTAGTGATAATCATGGTCCAGTGGCAACAGTTTTGCCAGGTGAGCAAAAGGATGCTTTCCCACCTATTCAAATTAAAAGGTTTATCTCAGCTGGAAATTGCTTTTTGTAGATTTCACAGCAAGCAGCATTGTTTCCCTGTGCCAAGTTGCAACTAGCATTGACGCTGCATTATTCTTCAGGTCTGATTTTGATTAACACTTTCCCACTCAGCAATGGCAGAGATGGCAGACCCCTCTTCTAGCTCACACTATCAGTTGTGGTCCACTGTCTTATTTGTGATTTTTCTCTTTTTCATTTTGTTTGAGATTGAATTTGAGAGAGAGCTTTGTTCTGGACAGTAGCTTATGGCAGTGGGCTGAAGAGATGAGATTTCACTGAATGATAGAACTAATACACGAACAGAAAATATGTGAAAATTGAAATGACAAGGTAGAGTGGCTCGGTTGTTGAGGTAGATGAAAATAACTAGGTTCTCAGGGAAATGAAATAGGGACCTTTTTTTTTTTTTTTTTTTTTTCTGAACTAGCATTAGCTTGAACCACCATAGTTGATGTAGAAAGCACAGACATTATAAAACTTGATGAAAATAGAGTGACACATATTTCTTTCTTTCTTTCATTACTTTGTGCTTAAGGATCTGCAGTTTTGTGATCTCTCAGCCCAAGGAAAATAAAACTAGTGTCCAATGTGTGTACGCACAATTTAAGGAAGACGTCGAGAGATTGTCTTTTTCCTTTCCTTTATTTGCGATGGGATTTTGCCATCACAAAGGTTTTTGATGTTGGAATGCACAGGAAAATCAGGAACACACTGAGAAATGAGTGCTCATGTCTGTTTTTTAATGAGAATAATAGTGTATTTATTTTTCTTCCTTTATCCTTTGGAATCACTGAGGCAAGTTGTGACTGATCCAAGCAGTAAAAAATACCTCTTTGTGACTAGAAGAATAAAGTCAGTGTGGAGTAAACATTGCTGTGCTCCAGCAATGACACAGACATACCATATTAAACTAAAATAGCCAGAAAGGCTGACAGAGCTTCTCAAAGTCAGCTGTCTATCCCCACTTCAGTGTGACTGGGAGCAGGGGAGCTACTAGCCTTCACTTAGCAAGGGTTTAACTTCAGTGGAGCTTCCTCCTTCCCTTGTACAAGTGCTCAGGGAGAAGCTGCAAGTGTGATGGTTTTGGGAGGTAGAGGAAGAATATCTTTGGGAATGTTGGGCTTCACATCCAGGTTCCTAAGGGTGGCCTGAACCCTACACTGGGGAATTTTTTTCTCATTACTTTACTTCCTTGTTAGAGGGCTTGATCCAAAGCCTATTGAAGTCAATGGAAGGATTCTCATTGACTTTGGGCTTAGGATCAGGCCCATAAAGTTTAGTCTTTGAGAAAAAAACCTTATTGACAGCAGCTGTTTTTTCTACTAAATTATTCCATTGGCTTACACCCAAAAAGAGATGTATTTTTTTGTTTTGGTCTGTTTAATTTTTGTTTACTTTGTATTTTCTCCTTTAGTTCCCTATGCAACCATATCTTCAAAAGCACATTGGGCCAGATTCTCTTCACTTTTTCCATCATTGCTCCGCTGACATAAAATAGCCAGAATTTCACTCCTAACTGTCCAGTTGAGAATTGTTCTGGCATTTAGAACCACTGAGATGGTATAAAACTGATAGTAGCTAGTTCCTACACCAGTTGCCTCCCCATAGAGACATAGCGGATGTCCTGGAGCATGACAGAGTGCACTATGCCAGTTTACAACTGGCATATGACCCTTCGGAGGCTATAGCCTTTGTGGAGGCCAAGACTATAAACAGGTTAAAAAAGAACTAGATAAGATCATGGAAGATAGTTCCATCAGTGGCTATTAGACAGGCTAGGCAGGGATGCAAACCCATGCTCTGAAGAGTCCCTGGCCTCTGTTTGCCAGAAACTGGGACTGGGCGACAGGGGATGGATCACTTCATGATTACTTGTTCTGTTCCTTCCCTCTGAAGCACCTGGCATTGGGCACTGTTGGAAGACAGGGTACGGGGTTGGATGGATCATTGGTCTGATTCAGTATGGCCATTTTTATGTTCTGACTGCTGCTGTAATTTAGAGCAGTCTATAAACTTGTGATGGAGCACCCTCTGCTCCCATCTTCTTTGCTGTCACACAGAGTACTCAGAAACCTTCCTTTTGTGGATACCACTGTATGGTTTATTTACAGAGCTTCACCTCACCACCATTTAGATATTTATGCATCCATAAGTATTATTATCAGCTTAACTACCCCTCTTCCTAGGGATGGGGATGGGAAAAAGCCTCTCTTCGCAGAGAGCTCCTGTTATCAAGCCCTGTTTAGCATTCTCTCTCTCTCTTCTGCTTCCCCCCCCTTGCTCTTCTATCCTGTCTCCTTGTTAACTGGCTAATTAGCTTATTACCAGATCAGACTGGGGTTAGGCTAATCAAGAACTCCTCTCACTGCTCAGGTACTTAATTGGTTAAACAATGACTAGAGTGTTGGTTCGGTTGCTGATTCCTAGCAGTCTGTCACAGTTAGCTTTAACTTACACTGTGGCAGTTTGAGAATCAATAACTTGACTTGACTGCTGCTTTCTCCTTCCACCCTTATACATCAAACAGAATTTAGAGCAGCACAGAATGGGGGCTGTTGTTGTTCTTTCTTTATTTGCATTACACTAATGTTTAGAGGGTCCAGGATCTGCACTGTACAAACCTAATGAAAAGACAGTCTTTGCCTCAGAGAGCTTTGTGATTGCAAGTGCTATCGGCAAAATGAAGATTTCCAATGCAAAACATGACTTGCACAGCCTCTCTCCCCTTTTATTTGCCAAAACAAATCAAATCGGCCTCACGCTTCACATTGGTGGTCTTATGCCAGAGTGGGATTGTATTTTTGCAAATCCGAGTTAATTTGCAAAATGAAAGGTTTTGAAAATGGTTCTTCTAACTCATTTGAACTTCGTTTGATATGAACACTCCAAATGTGTTGGCCATGACAAGGACAAGTGCCTCTATTCCAGAAAAGCTGGTGCTTAGATGTTTTGTAGATATAGTAGCCGTTAGGGAGATGTACTAGATGAAGCTTAGCCATATCTTTGGAGTATACTCCCAACTTTGCACTATGTGCCTGGTCCAAGGTGGCCATCACAGTGTCCATAATAACTTCACTGGGCATTGCAGATTTTTAGGCTCTCTGCTGACTTTTTACTGAATCCAGCTCTTTGCTGTGACAGGTACCTCATGATGATTTGTTTTTTGATGCTGACACCTGCCCACTAGATACCTGATGGGAAATGACTGTTTTGAGTCCACATTGGACACTTGTTTATCTGTGATATAGTTAAATAATGATATACCTGAGACAATCAATGATATTTTCATCCTCTGAACAGATGACCTAAACTCCCTCTTAGATTTCCACCACAACTTCAATCCATGACCCATCTGTCAAACTCTCTCTAGAACACTTCCACATCAGCGTCAACTTTCTGGACACAACAATAAGCTTTGACAATGAAATGCCACAGACAACTATATACCAGAAACCAATGGATCACCAGACCCCCAGTAATCACTCCAGAAACACCAAGAGATCTGTTCCCTAACGCCAGGCTCTCAGATGCCACATAGTATGTTCCAAAGAGAAAGTCTAGGATACACACTTTAACACATTTAAGATTGCCTTCACTAAACAAGGATGCTCCACCAGAAAAGTAAATTGCATCTTGGAATGGGCCGCTTAAATACCCCAAGAGAACGTGCTTTAATACCAAGGAAAAAACCCCCCACAAATACCAACCACACACCCCTAGTTGTCAACTACTACCCCACACTGGAACCCATACATGGTATCATCAAACAATTGCAAACTATACCAGATAGGAACCACATCCTAAAATAAATCTTTCCTGAACCCTCTCTTCTGGCCTTCAAACCAACCCCCAATCTCACCAAACTCATCATCACAAGTTCCCCTCAGAACAGGAGACAAACTCCAAAGCAGTACCAGACCCTGCCAGAACAACAGATGCAAAACCTGCAGACATATCTGCACTGCTACATACCTTTCAAATTCCATGGGTCCTACACGTGTCTATCACAGCACGTGGTATACCTCATCCAGGGCATCAAATGCCCCAACAACAAGTATGTGGGTGAAACCAGACAATCATTATGCTGTCAAATCAACGCACACAGAAAAATGATAAAAGACAAAAACACCTCATGACCATGGGTGAACACTTTTTACAAAATGTCACTTCATATTTGACCTCTTAGGCCTCATCCTCAAAGAAAACCTATAAGATGCCTTCAAAAGACAAGCCTGGGAACTTAAATTCATAACTCGGCTGGACACTAAAATCCATGGAGTTAACTGGCAAACTGTTTTTTTTATCCCATTACAACAACTCATAACACACCTTGCTGCCTGCTAACCCTTCATTGTTCCATAACTGTGGTGACATTAATTGCCATCTTCATTTTAAATGGTCTCCTGCAACATGTGTAAACCCTTTATGCTTAACAATCTGTTTCACCTTTCTTTTTAGCTTGAACATTCTGGTTTTCTTCTCCAGACCAGGAGCTGAGCTCTGTGATGCTCGAAAGCTTGTCCTTTCCACACACAGAAGTTGGTCCAAGACCTTTGTCTCTCTCATATTGTTAAGAAAGGCAGCCAAGTTTCTTCCTTGAATATCCTGATGTTGCAGAAGTTAATTAGTGATCCTGGGTAGCACAACTGGGTGATAAGGCATGTTTAGTATGAGTGAAAGTAGTGATCATTATAGGAGATTTATAACTTGAATAGGGTAGTATTTTCATTAAGCAGTTAGTGTAACGTTTTCTTACTGGTATCCTGTACAAACATCTTACACAACCAGTCCAGATAACTTTTGTGAGTCTTTCTACTGTTACTAGGTTGTGCTGCCAAACACAAACTGCTATTGTTTAGGTTGGTCATCCAATATTTTCTCAGTATTGTGGTAATAACTGGTCAACTGAGCATAACAATTCACTATAAACTTAGGTTTTCCTTATGAAAGTGTATTTTTTATTAGACATGATTAAAAATTTTGAAATCAGGATTTTACTATGTGCGTTGATAATTTTCTTTACAATTTTCTCCTAAAAATGTATTGTTTGTATTGCGGTAGCACTCCCTGTGCTGGCCATTATTCAACCATAGAGGAAGACACAGTCTTTGTGTCAAATGTTTCTGTTTTCAACTGACTTTAGAAATGAAACTGTTTTCATTGTCAGCTTGTCTTCATTCTTATCAAATCTGTGGGGCTTTCCAATGTCAGGATACTTATGTGGGTGGAGACTTCTCAGAAGAATAGAGGACTTATCAGTGTTTGCTTAGGATCTATTACATTCTCAGCCATAAAAATAGCTATGCTGTCTATAGCACTCATAAATCTTCAGCCAGTCAAGGCTACTGTCTTTTCCTCATGCAATCCTGAATATAAAAATACTGCATGAATTTTTTACATAAAATAGTTTTAATCTCAAAATAAATCAAGTCCCCTATACCAGTTTTTAAAAGAATATTGAAATTCAACTTTCAAGATTGTTAAGACACTAACCAGTCCTGACACAAAATTACCTGTGCACCCTACCTTGATAGTGAAACCACCTGTGATATTATTATGGTGTACAGTCACCAGATGGCACTGTTTCATAAAGTCTTACAAATTAGTTTTCTTGCAGTATGAGCAGTGTTTGGTCTGTATTGTTGTTATGTTTGTGATGCAAGTTCCATTTAGGGAAGCTGTTGCAAACAACAACGTCGTTTGAACTGTGCCTTAATCTCTCTAACAAGATAAAATCCATTCTGGGGACGGTTCCTTCCTGAGAATTGGCCTTTCGTGTTGGAGCTGAGAGACCACCTCTGTTTTAAGACTGCTGTATATGTATAAATAAAACAAATTATGCTAAAAATATACCCAGATTCCATATAATTAATTTCCCATCTAATTGGAAACAGCCTGCAAAACCATGAAATCAGCTTCAGATCAGCAAAGGGACTAGAATCACATAAATATAGGGCTGAAAGGGACATTAAGAGGTCATCTAGTCTCCCCCCCCACCCTCACATACTGAGGCAGGACCATGTATACCTAGCCCATCCCTGACAGATGTTCTTAAAGACCTCCAGTAACAGAGATTCCACAACATCCTTGATAACCTGTTCCAGTGCTTAACTATCCTTATAGTTGAAAAGCATTTTCCTAATATTGAACCTAACTCTCCTTTGCTACAGATTGTCGATTACCTCTTGTCCTTCCTTCAGTGGACATGGAGAACACTTAATCTTCATCCTCTATATAATAGCCCTTTAACATATTTGAAGACTGTTATCAGGTTCCCCCTCAGTTTTCTTTTCTCAAAATTAATCATGCTCAGATTTTTTAACCTTTCCTCATGGGTCAGGTTTTCAAAACCTTTTATTACTTTTGTTGCTCACCTTTGGATTTTCTCTAATTTGTCTATCTCTTTCTTAACGTATGGTATCCAAAACTGGACAAAATACTTCAGCTGAAGCCTCGCCAGTGTTGAGCAGAGTGGGACAATTAACTCCCATGCCTAACATATGACACTCCTGTAAATAAACCCCAGAATGATATTAGCCTATTTCCCAATTTTTATATATTACTTTCCTGTTAAAATGCTCTTTTACACAACTGCATTGCATTGCTGACTCATAGTCAATTTGTGACCCACTATAACTCCCAGATCCTTTTCAGCCATACGACTGCCTAGCTAGTTATTCCTCATTTTCTATTTGTGCATTTGATTTTTCATTTCTCTAGGTAGTACTTTGCACTTGTCTTTGCTGAATTTCATCTTGTTGATTTCAGACCAGTTCTCCAATTTATCAAGGTCCTTCAGAATTCTATTCCTGTGCTTCAAATTGCTTTCAACTCCTCCCAGCTTGGTGTCATCTGCAAATTTTATAAGCATATTCTCCAGTTCATTATGCAAGTCATTAACGAAAATATTGAATAGCACCAGACCCATGACAGACCCCTGTAGGATCCCACTAGATATGTCTTCCCAATTTTGAGAGCAAAATGTTGATAACTGTTCTTTGAAGACAGTGTTTCAACCAGTTGTGCAACATGTTTTCGTGATTTCACCTAGTCCATACTTCTCTGGCTTGCTTATGAGACTGTCACATGGGACTCTGTCAAAAGCCAACTTAAAATCAAGATAAATCACATCTACTATTTCCCTTCTATCCATTAAGTCAGTAATCCTGTCAAAGAAGGAAATTGTTTGTTTGACATGATTTGTTCTTGACAAAGCCATGTTGGCTATTTATCACTCTATTATCTTCCAGATGTTTTCAAATTGATTGTTTAATAATTTGCTCCAGTATCTTTCCAGGTATTGAGGTTAGGCTGACTGGTCTATAACTCCCCGGATCCACTTTGTTCCCCCTTTTAAGGATAGGAACTATGTTTGCCCTTCCCCAGTCCATTGGGACATTACCTGTCCTCTGCGAGTTCATTGCTAATAATTCTGAGATCACTTCACCTAATTCCTTAAGTACTATAGGGTGAAGATCATCAGGCTCTGCTGACTTGAATACATCTAATTCAGCTATGTATTAATCTATTTTTCCCTATTCTGGCTTTCTCCCCTTCAGTAAAAAGCAAATAATAGCTCCATGCAAGTGAGAATGTGGGAACTACAATATTAACATATTAGGTGTTAAATCACTACATCATCTCATTTGTACAATATATGTACATCTATTATGCAAAATAAGATAGGTGAGAAAACTACAGAGGACAAAAGTAAATGCTTTCGGTTATGTTTTGTTCTGTAAACAGACTACACGTTTTACAGACTACCAACTTTCCGCCGAGCATCTGACTCCCAGGACTTTTAGGCACGACCTCGTGTCTCCTTGATTGTATATCTGTGTTTCAAGTTCTAAGTTTTCTATGAAGGTCTTTAGTGTGTATTTTTCCTTTTCACTGTCAAAATACAGGCATTTTGAATTTCTTTTCTTTTTTTTTTTTTTGTACATGCAAGAGTGTGTAGCACTACATTAGCACAAGCTCAACATTTGTTTCAGCAATGTTTAAGTCATAAAAATATACAAGACAGAAGAGTGTTGGTTGGTTCTGAGAACTGGTAATGGTATATGGTGTGTGTGCGGGGGGGGGGAGGGAGGAGTCAGTTGTTTGATTTTACCCCATAGCAGTAGTGATTGAAGTTTGTTACCAGCTATGGCTGCTTCGTGTTGCATGTGAAATTAATTTGTGATCTCAATGTAGTTTCTAGTGGAGAAATCTTCTTCACAACTGGCATCCTTGTGAATCACAGACTAAATTTATCCTCTTGTACTTACAGGAAGTGAGTTAATTTACTGCCAACAAAAACAAAGAAAAACATTTAAAATTTTAAGGGCTTTGCAAAAGAGCTTGGAAGGCCATTTTCAGTCGAGTTTCTCTTTACTATCATCGCATGCTTCTAACAGGTTTGCAATGCAACCAAAAAGAAAAATTTCTTCACTGTGAAGTTGGGCAATTTTTAGCTTTTGAGATATGAAATAACTTCTTTAAGGTTTCCTAGCACAAGACTGAAGTACTTCCACTTGCCTTTCTTCCTAGGCAAAAAGAGCAAACTGAAATTACACATACCATCACAGCATAGCAGCTAGAGACAGATACAGGCAATTAATAAAACACAAAAGGAGAGGCACGCAGGAAGGCGGTCAGGGTTTGTGACCAAAACATCCTGATATGAGGATTTTTTCTGCTTTTTTTTTTACTGGACATCTGTCAGGATTAATATCTCTGAGCCTCAATGGCTTTTTGATCACACATCCACTTTTTGCTTCCAAAACAATTTGTTGTGCAGTGGCCTATTTGGCTGCTGACATGGATCTCCCACCTGGAGCCAAGACTGCTGTTCTTTATGTTTTCCATTATGAGTTATTGGGTGAATGTTACTTCTGCCCGTGTAGGAACACTAAGTCAGTGTTCTCCCAGCCCACCACCCCCAGTAAGACTGTCCCTCAGGAGGTTGTGGCATATAGCCTCGGTAAAGAACGTGTAGCTGTTGTTTTAATACATTGCTAGCTACTGTATTTGCAAGCAGGAAAAATGTTATGGGGGTACATAAGAATGGACATCCTGGGTCAGACCAATGGTTCATCTAGCCCAGTGTCCTGTCTTCCAACAGTGGCCAATGCCAGATGCTTCAGAGGGAATGAATAGAACAGGTAATCATCAAGTGATCCGTCCCTTTGGCCATTCCCAGCCTCTGGCGAACAGTAATCCCTGCCTGTCCTGGCTAGTAGCCATTAATGGACTTATCCCCCATGAACTTATCTGTTCTTTTTTTGAACCCCGTTATAATCTCAGCCTTCACAACATCCTATGGCAAAGAGTTCCACAGGTTGACTGTGCATTGTGTGAAGAAATACGTCCTTTTGTTTGTTTTAAACATGCTGGCTATTAATTTCGTTTGATGATTCATAATTTTTGTGTTATGAGCAAATAACACTTCTTTATTTACTTTCTCCACAACAGTCATGATTTTATTGACCTCTATCATATCCCCCTTTAGTTGTCTCTTTTCCAAGCTCAAAAGTCCCAGTTTTATTAATCTCTCCTCATATGGAAGCTTTTCCATACCCCAAATCATTTTAGTTGCCCTTTTCGGTACCTTTTCCAATTCTAATATACCATTTTTGAGATGGGGTGAACAGATCTGCATGCAGTATTCAAAATGTGGGCATACCATGGATTTATAAAGAGGCGCTATGATATTTTCTGTCTTATAATTTCTCTCTTTCCTAATGATTCCCAGCATTCTATTAGCTTTTTTGACTGCTGCTGCACATTGAATGGATGTTTTCAGAGAACTATCCACAATGACGCCAAGATTCTTTCTTGGGTGGTAATAGCTAATTTAGACCCCATCATTTTATATAGATAGTTAGTATTATGTTTTCCAATGTGCAATGCTTTGCATTTATCAACACTGAATTTCATCTGCCATTTTGTTGCCCAGTCACCCAGTTTGGTGAGATCGCTTTGTAACTCTTTGCAGTCTGCTTAGGACTTAACTTTCTTGAGTAGTTTTGTATCATCTGCAAATTTTGCCATCTCACTGTTTGCCTCATTTTCCAGATCAATTATGAATATGTTGAACAGTACTCGTCCCAGTACAGACCCCTGGAGGACACCAGTATTTACCTATGTCCATTCTGAAAACAGATCATTCATTCTGATCCTTTGTTTCCTATCTTTTAAACAGTTACTGATCCTGAAGAGGACCTTCCCTCTTATCCCAGGACCGCTTACTTTGCTTAAGAGCCTTTGGTGAGGGAAGTTATCAAAAGATTTCTAAAAATCTAAGTACATCTTATCCACTGAATCACCCTTGTCCACATGCTTGCTCACCCCTTCAAAGAATTCTAGTAGATTGGTGAGGTATGAGGTATTTCCCTTTACAAAAACTATGTTGACTCTTTCCCAGCCAATCATAATCATCTATGTGCCTGATAACTTTGTTTCTTTACTATAGTTTCAACCAATTTGACTGATACTTATCAGCCTGTAATTTTTGGGATCGCCTTTGGAGCTTTTCAAAAAAATTGACATAACATTAACTGTCCTCCAGTCATCTGGTACAGAAGCTGATTTAAATGATAGGTTACATATCACAGTTAATAGTTCTGGGTATTTGGTCAGTGTTCTTGCTCTTGTTCTGTTTTATTTTTTTGGTATAACCCAACAGTTTTTGTGTATGTGTTCCTGTCTGTCCCCAATCCATAGAGGATGTAAGTCTGTTGCAGTAGCTAGACTGTCTCTCCCACTCAAGCAGTCTCTATATATGTTTTTCACTTTGGAGGTCACTGGTTCAATCCTTGGTGTTGGCCAAAATGGCAGCTATCACAATGACATAGAATTCTTTTGTAATTACTTCAGGGTTAATTATCTTTGGCTCAAGAAGCTTGTTAGATGTTTAAACTAAGGTTTTGGTTCTGCTTCCCATATATCTCTGAACTGGGGATCCTAATAAAACAGATGTGTTGCAATAATCAATGTTATATAAGGGTTTCTTAAGCATTCCAGTTCCTTTTTTATCAAGTGCTTTGCTATTTGTACTGATTTTTTCAGCTAACTCATTTGATCACATATAGCAAGAGCTTAATGTGATGTGTTTGAATTTCTATATACAAGAGAATTGCTAAAATGAGTCACATATGAATTGTGAGCCATTCTCTATCGTTAACTCATCTGGAATTCAATAGTGAACAAACGGCCATTTACAATGTGATATTTATATTGCTACTTGATGTGTTGTATAATAACTCAGTTTAAAAGAAATATGAGCCTTGATCCAGTAAGAAAAAAGTAATCTTTCCTGTTTAATTCAAATAGGTCTGAACCAGCTTTGGATTCTTTTGAATTCCTTTTCCTGTATTTATTGTAGATTTATTAATTGGATACATTATCTTTTGAAGGGAACATCCATACATGGCCAGAAAAAGATGACTCTGGCTCTTTTCACAGAGATATCTATATTAGATATTTTTACATCTAGTTAATTGGGTGATGTTGTAAAGGCTAGTGTGGATGCTTCCCAAATGTTGGTTCCAGGATACAGGTGTTTTATACTTTACCCTAGGCTGAGCCCTAAGAATTATCCATACCAGCTTTTACAAATGTATTAGCCATTTCCAGTTAATTGGGATTTCTTGTCAAATTCTGGGTAGAACTCAAATTTGTCTAATTTCACTATTTTTACTATATATTATATTTCATATTTTCCTATCTATAGTTGTAGTGAAAGAATGTCCTGTATAAGACATTCCTTACCAGGCCTGTGTTTCAGACATAAAGAGTACTCTTTCTGTTTCATATTCATTTTCTGAAGTGCTTTGCACAGTGGCTTCCAACAGTTTATGGTCTATTTCTGTCTTGACCAATGGCTGCCCATAAAAATATTAATGAAATCACTCACAACATAGAATTATCGCCAGTGTTTCTTTCTTCAATCTATACATAGTTCCCTAAATCCATGGCAATACCACTTTGCTGACCAATAAAATTAGTGTTTTAAAAATTCAGTAACCCTAGAGAACTTACCTGAATGCACGCTTTCCTATATACTTGTATGAGCAGAGAGCCCAAAAGTACATATATTAACTTTATATAAAATTCTGGATATCACACTTTCCCATTTATGCTGATAAAAACTATGTTCTTTTTAAAAAGAATGATGTGCAGAATTTAAAGCATGATTCCTTCATAAAATATTCACAAGCCCAAATTTCACAACTGCATATATTGTTAAAAATAAATATAGTCCTACTATAAAGTTTTTAGCACTCATTCTTATATATACTTCATTGCTATTGTTTTAACACCCATGTAGTCTTACACCACATTTAAATATATTACTCCAAGTTATTATTCACAAAATTACAGAGTATTTATGTGAATACGTCTACCTGTACAAGAATCCAGTGCCAATATTTGCTGTTAAAATTAGCTACGATACATGTTGCCAGCATTTCATTTTAACTGTAAACAGTTATAACGGCAAATGTGTAGGGAAAAATAGAGCTGCTGTATGTATGCACACTATAATTTTAAAAAGACTAACTATGCTAATGAGCTGCAAAACAAAATCTTTCATTTTTTGTTGCCAGTCAAATATTTTGCGTTATTAACATTATGAATAATATAGTTAAGTTTAAGACTGCTTTTAATGTGGTTGTCTTGATTGCTTCTTAGCCACTTTATCCTGATTCTCCTGAGCCGTTGAGAATTAGGAAGGCATAAAGGTGACAGAATTACACACATGATTCCACTTCAGTCTAGGAAGCACATTGTGTCTGCGCTGTCTGAAAGACACAGCACAGAATCTGGCCTGTTTTCACACTCCATGTTGCGACTGGAAATGGAGACTACTGAAGAAAACTAGATCCATATTTTGAATTGAACGCACACTTGATTGTTATTTTTATTACAAAAGAGTGCAAGTTATAGACTAAGTCAACTGTGAATACACAAGGAATATCCACAAAAAGTATATTGATTTTGATCAGCCCAGTTTCCAAAACCTTTGAAACCCGAGCACCCTTCAAACCTATCAAACATTGCCATTTCAATTGCAGCATTTTCTCATCCTTTGAAGCACTGTGCCTCCAAGGGTAGTACACCAAACTATGCACAATATTTTACTCTGGGCTCTGCATAAATGACATGGGGAGGTGGGAGAGGTTTATTATTTTTATTTCAACAAATCATATTATATGCACAATAACATAGTCTAGGGTTGGGACTCTTGGAAAACTTTTAAAAGTTGAAAATTTGGCTGAAAAACAGACTTGATTTTTTGCAGAATAAATTTTCACCTGCTCTGCAACATCCGTTGTATTACGCAATCACATGATTTCCCAAGGTGTAAGTATATTTGCTAATTAATGCACACCCTGCAGTGTGTCTTTGCTTATATATTAAAAGGACAAATACATGCTAACCAATTAAGATAATTAAGCTGTTCTGAGTACTTGTAAGGTACCAGTTGATCTATTGCATTCATTACAGACCACCACATTTTGAAAGAGACAGGCATGTTTAGAGTGTTCTCAGAAAAAGAACAAAAAACCCTTGTAAGGTCCTAAGGATGACCTTTAAGGAAAGGATAAGGGAACAAGGCATATTTACTCCTGAGAAGGAAAAGAGACATCATCGCTGTCTCCAAATATATGAAAAGGTGTTATAAATTCATTAGTCATTAGTCAACAAGTAATAATTTATTTAAAATATAGTGGGGGGAAAAATGTAGGTTAAAAATTGTAAACAACAGACAACTCCAAAGCCAGCTAAACAGCATAACTAGCTAAAAAAAGAGTGATCTAAAGCCCATTGAAGTTAATAAGAAGATTCCCATCTTCAAGGCCCAGTAGAAACTGTGTAATTGTTATTACAAGAAATATTCAAGCACCTTTAGAATAAATAGTTATCAGAAATGCTTTGGGAAAGATTAAATAAAATCTTGTCACACTACTGCAGGATGGATGATCCAGCAGTTGTCTCTTCCAGCACAGGAACAGGAATATAAGTCTGAAAGCTGGTTCCATCAAAGAAACCATCTAACTTTAAAACAATCCATAATAGCTCTGGATGCATTGTGCGCAGCAAATATATTATTTGATGACTTTGAAACTGATATATGCTGAGTAACATATTCAACATTTCTTTTTCGTTTAGAATTTGCCAAGCTCTAGAGCTGGTCAAGATACTATTCAAGTATACTGAGTACATACTGACAGAGTAACCTGCTACTCAACATGAGTAAGGGCAGCAGAAGCAGGCTTTTAAAACATCTGCATATCTACCAGCATCTTCCCTGTGTTTTATCCAGATCATCTAGCCTATCTGTGGGATTTGGGAAAAGGTTTGTGTGTATGATAACAGTTTTTGTATCAATACTGGCAATTAACGCTGACGAAGTATGTTAGAAAGAGCACCTTCAGGACATCCTGTTAGTGCACATACAGCCTAGGCACAGATCTCAGGGGAAGAGCACTGTGTGCAGGAATGTAAATTGACCTCTTTTGGGGGGCCGAAGGAGCTCTCTGCTCCCCGCTGAGGCATCACCACCACACTGGGACCAGAGGAGTTCTGTGCCCCCACTGATCATTGGGGGGCCCATGCCCCTATTTGACCCCCTTTGCACACACCCCTGCTGAGAAATATACACGTTAGAATCATGAGTAATCTCAGTGGGGGAGATTGCATAAAGAAGCTAGCATGTGAGCTAAACATGTGGACTGTGCCTCTTAACCACAGGCCCTACATTGGAACTTATCCTTAAAAGGTTTGGCCACACAGAACCCGGGGAGCATGAATTCCACTGTGTGAGGAGATGTGAGAAGTATATGCAAGAGGAGTCCTGAATTCTACCTGATTCCCAAATAGTGTTATATTTGTTGTTGTTGTTGTTACTACTTTGTATTACAGGAGCTCCTAGAGGTCCCAACTGTGCTAGGTGCTGTACAAATATATTTTAATATGGTCTCTGCTCCAAAGGGCAAGACTGACAAAAGGTGTTGGAAAAGGGATATAGCATACAAGTAGAGTGACTGTGTGATGGTTTGAATTTCATGTTAGCTCCAGGGTTAATTTTTAAAGGGCTTTTGTAAAGAGGGGCATTAATTAAACAGAAAGAGAAGAGGAAGGAGAGGGACAGGGCAGGAAAGAAAGGGAGAAAGAGGTAGGTCAAGAAAGAAGGGTTCATGAAGGAAAGGTGGAGGGAGGTTGAAATGAAGTGATTTTATAGAAAATTATACTAGGAACGATACTGTTGAAGAAAGAAGTACTCCAGAAAAAGACAAACTAAGTTTGTCTCTGAGAAGAGAGATTCAAACTGGAATAAGGTGCAAGTTTTTAGTGGTGGGGGTAAATTAACTATTGGAATAGTTCACCAAAGGATGTAGATTTTTGGTAGATTCTCTGTTACTTGCAATCTTTAAATTGAGACTGGACACCTTTCTAAATGCTTACTATGCTATAGCACCACCACAACTTGATTGACTCAACACAAGAATTACTGGGTAAAATTTTATGGCCTGTTTTATGCAGGCGGTCAGACTAGTTTATCCTAACGATCCCGTCTGGTCTTCAAATGTATTAATCTATGATAGCAATATCTGACAAATTGTTAAGAACTGGAAAGAAAAGAACTTTTAAATTAAAGCTTCTTAGCAGATATTATAAACAGTGAAGTGAAGGGGGGGAAATTGAACCTAAATAGTTAATAGCTGGGCATGGCCCTTTAAATCAGAGAGCCAGGTATGTTAATGATAGATTTTGGAACAATGCGGTAGTGAACATAACAGTCCCCACTATTTTTGTTTAAACTTGAATTCAGCTGTCCTTAAAATATTTTGGGAAGAGAAAAACAAATTGTTCATCTGCTTCAGAACTCCACCCTGTGATTTGAAGTACACCACTTACCAGTCAGAGGCCAGAAGGAAAGAAAAAGAAAGACTGAGATAGTTCAGGTAATGGGGACTGTTATGTTCACTGCAACGTTATTCCAAAACCTATCTTTAATATAATATCTTCCTAAATAGGAATCGTCCCATTTGCCTGATTTGCATGAGTAAAGGTTTGATGTATTGGGCCTTTAGCGACACTGGAAGTCCTAGCAAAAACACTGGAAGCTGAGGCAGAGGAGAATTATTAGCAGTGATGCTGAGCTCCAGGTATCACCAGGTACGAAGGTCTCCGTAATTAAGCACCACAACTAAATAAACACACTGGGATATGATCACTTTATTGCTGTTCACTCATTTTATGTCCTTTTATTGCCCTACTAATGGCTATAGGATTAGGTATGTAAGAGAGTTCTCAAAATGTACAAATCAAATAGGCATGTAAAAAGTGCATGCTTCCCACAGAGATTCTAACTTCTCCTAACCATGGATGATGGAGAGACTAATTTACCTTGCATAAATAAGAGGGGGTGCATGAAGGAGGCCTAGAGGGACTTAAAGAGCAAATCCATTTCTCGGTTTTATCTTCCTTTTGGTACAGCTGATGATTTTTATGCGACTTTATAGTGACTCCAGTGGGAGAGGCTGTGTTATTACAACTATTACTTTTTTTCCCCACAATTACCCAAATGGTACATGCTCTTTTTATGCAAATATGCAGCAAAGAATTAACTTTATATCTTAACTCTTAAATAAAACCCCTCTCATCTCTGAAAGTGCTTAAATCAATCTGGGATATTGGTGTAGTGACTTCACTTCTGAGGACAGAGAGCACTGATGGGCTAATAATTTTACTGCTTTTTATTTTGCATGCACTGCAGTTTACCTGATCAATAAAGAATATAGTGTCTCAGCGGCTCTACAGTTTAGACTACAAGAATATCTGTTCCTGACTGAAGTCCTGTTGTATCTACGAGGAGCTATTTTTATCCCTAGTGGCCAGATGTGATTTTTCTCTGGTGTCATTTACTTCCAAAGGGGAGAGAACAATGAATGGTGCATAAGATTTCTAGAGAAATAAAAAGTTTTTGAATACTTAAGCAAGGAGGTTGGTTAGCCAAACATAGTGAATTGTTATTACTAGAGAAGGCCAAAACTGACCTGCTCTGATTTGGTTATTAACAAGAAATGTGATGGTTGTTTCAGTATGTAAGAGAATTGATTATTCAGAAATGTAGAAGTGATCTGCATGTCCTTTGTCTCTTTTCAAAAACTGCTGATAAATACACCGTACTACTGCTTCAAAATATTTTCTTCACATAGGGTCAAGTTGTTATGCCCTTGCTCATGCTGAATATTAACTTACACCAGAAGCAGTCCCATTGGAGCTAGTAGGTCTACACAAGCTCAAAAGTACCACTCAGAAGTATCATAAACTGGCCCTTCATCTTTGAAAAGAAAGGAAATGGTTTATCATCTAGCTTGATACCTTTATAAATTTATAAACCTTCTGTACATGGTATAAATTAATCCTATTTTTCTTTGAGGGTTTACTACTATAAATCCTGTTTCAGAATGTAGATTACCCAGCACCTAAGCATTACAGTCTTCAAAAGAGCAGGAGTTCTTTTTTTCATATTTTTCTCTGTGTCAACAGTTCTGTGGTTTTAAAAATATTTTGCGTCTTCTTCACTACATACAATCCTTCCAGATAGTATTTCAAGGCATTGCATAAATTCTGTACCTTTTTTTTTCCCAGGTGTAAGTAAATCTGACAACATTGTGTGATGACAACCATTTTCTTTAAGTTTCTTTATTAATCTTCAGCAATGCCTTTATAACTTGATACCAGAGTGGAAATGCTGCATTCTTAGCTTCTATAATCCAAATGAAATAGCAGGAATTTATGTTAGCAGCATAGTTGGTCTGTATAACATGGAAAAATTGTAGTTTAGCATTTGTTACTGTAATTGGCTACTAGTATTAGCTGTCAAGGTGGGCCTTAGAAAACTACCAGACCTCCATAATCCATGCATACTGAACTGATTCTAATGCCCTCTGTAGTTTTTTTTTTCTTGAATACATTAACCCTGATTATTTGCTACATGTGGCACTCCTCCTGAAGATACTGAGCGTTTAGTGTGAAGGCTGAAGTCGGGATGCAGTTAGGATGACCAGGTGCTCCTGAAAACCATGAATATCCCCACTTTAATGTCCTGTTCCAGTTTCTCAGTTTGACAACATTGGTGTTTTCTCCAGGGTTTTTGAAAGCCCTTAGAAAAGCCATGTGAAGGAGCTGCTGGCTATCTCAGATGGTGGGATTGGCAACAGATTTGCTGAAGAATGTGCACTCAATTACTGTCTCCCAATTATGTCTGTCCCATGTTGCCACATGAGGGTTCCCACTTAGCCACCTGCTTCCTTAGCATTAGTCCTTTCCTCCTTTAACTGCCAAAATCTTCTGCTACTCCTCAAAGAAAGTTCAACCCAGAAATGACTAGCTTCTTCTCCAAACTTCAGTCTTCATTATTTATCTAGCTTTATTTAACGTGTTGCTTTTCAGTTGCTAAGGAGTTTGCAATCATGATGTGCATTGCACTTGCTCTTTCTTTCTTTAAGGGCCAAATACTGAGAGGTGCTGAGTGCCTGATATTGATGGGAGGTGGGTGATCAGATTAGCTGGTGCAAGGCCTAAAATATCCATTTACTGACATCAGCAGAGCTGCACTCAGTTACGTTGGCAGGATATGTGTTTCAAGTATTTAGTCTGAAACATGCCATCTTCTGTCCAAATAACCACGTAACTATGTATAACAACTGTCTATTATTCTTTAACTCAGTTTGCACAACACTCTTTGAACTTGTTTCAGTTTGCTTTTTCTTTTGAGGGTGGCTCTGAAGAGGAGGAAGTGATGAAAGTAGGACGTGTTGCGAGTATATATTTTATTTGCAGTTCTAATAAGTGTTTTTCTGAAGTTGAATTTACAAGTAGAGTGTACTCCATTGAAGTGCACATTGCTTAACTGCAGAATCTGCTAAACATGCATAAGAATAATACAGCCCCAATCTAGACTCATTAGATAACATATCTTGCTATGCTGGTTAATTATATGTCAGCTAGAATAACAGCATCATTTGCATTAAATTGCATTGACCTCAAACCGAGGTCAAAATGTTGCCACTGAGTGAATCATTCTGGATTAATTGGCAATTGGAATATTCACAAGATTTTGTTCACTGACCATTTGTTTAAAATCAACTTTCAGCCTGTGTTATACAACACTGGAAAATATCACCGGGATGTTTAAAAATAAAATCATGGCTGTGACATAAAATTTATCCCTGTCATGATAAGAACTTGCAACATCTTACAAATGTGCAGATCTAGTGAGTGTACAACCATTCAGTTCTCCTCAATGAATAACTTTGGGTAACTACTAGTGGCACAATATTTCCATCTGGACAAAATATTTCTTCCTGCCTTCTTGCTGCCCCTTGTTGATGTTTCATGTATCTATCCCTACAGCCCTATTGGTTTCTCCATCAGACACCCTAATTTATTGTGATGTTTCTGACCCCATCTCTTGTAAGTCCAGGTGATTTTACTCATTTATCTTCCCTTCCCTCCATCTCCTGCCCCTCCCCAAACATCTGTCAAGTTCCAAGTCTGGCCTTATTTCTTGCTCCTCCCATTTGGTCTGGATCCTCTTGCATGTGTGTATTATTCTGTCTGTATCCTCCTTCTTTGTCTTCTGTTGTTGTTTATTTGGTTGGTGTAGTTTTGTTTGTCCCCTTTCTTCCTTTTGTGATATCCTTCAAAGCTTATTCCCCATTCTCTACTCTCCTTTTCCCCAATTGTTTGTAGTTTTTTTTTATCCTTCCACACCCTTCTTCTCCTACTGGCATCCTCTTCTTGTCCTGAACTTGATCCACATCTTCTCTCATTCTTATTCCTCTGATTGAGGCCTACACACAGGTCTAAAGAACATCTTCTCACTGAGCTGGGAGCAATTTCTACTCTTGAGTTCCTGCTCCAGCTGCCATCTGTGCAACTCTGCTGTACCTGGAGGTATATCTGATTTCCATTCTCCAGCAGATCTGGTGAGAGACAACTCGTAGGAGTGAGTTGGTGGGTAAGTTGTAGGGGAAGCACACACAGAAGGATTAATGGAAGATTAAAACTATCTGAGACATCAGGACAGTCCATCCGCATTAGGAGCATCCTAATAACTTATATAGTTTATGTGCATATGCTTGGAAAGTTTTCACAAATAGCCAATGGAACAATAATCCATGCAGAGTGGGGTAGAATGGTATAATTCTTAGATGCAAAATAGGATTCTAGGAAAGAATTAAGAAGCATGTATGTAATGCATCGTCCATACCCACAATGCCCTGCCTAAGCTGAAAAATTCTTCATCCTTTATCACTGTTTAATAGACATCCAGCATGTTGTTAGACACCTATTTGTTGCCATATTTGATCCAGCCAGACACAGACACCTTAGATTTGTGGGTGCCAGGTGGGTGACCACCAACTTTTGGGTCCATCCAAAAAGTAGGACTGATGGCGCCTACTCCAAAAGAGACTTGAACACTATCTTCAGTCTCTGAAAACTAAGATACAGTTTCAGATCTCTTCTTTTTGATTGAACTTGCCTTTGAGATCCTCAAGAAAACATACACACCATGTCAAAGGAATAACTTAATTTATACTCCCCATGATGTAATACAGCACACCAACCTGACCATTACAGTGTTACTTTAAAGGCTGCCATTTTCTCCTTCTATTCAGCTTCAATCCAACAGGTGGGAGGAACCTGGACATCCCAAACCCCCATCCTGCAATCTCTTCACTGTTTTCTTTGGTAACAGACAAAAATATTTCGCAGACTGTAAACGCTTCCTTAGACTTTAAGCTCTGCATGGTGGAGATTGTGTCTTCATGTGTTCTTACAATTTCTGGTCCAATGGGGCTCTAATCTGGCTTGGGGCCCAATGTAATGTAAATATTTCATAAGAGTAATTTAGAAATTGCCCTTAGATTTTTTTAAACTTCCATTTCCAGCAGTCAGCCTCCGAATAACCACCAAATGTTGTATGTTTATTTCTATTTTTTCTGTAGGCTATTTTTCTGTGGTGGTCGAAGGATCACCAAAACCAGCAGTCATGTAACAGTTTGCTGAGAGCAAAGCCTGTCTTTGAACTATTCAGAATAGAACCAATTAGATAAGCCAAATCTAGACTGGAGCTAGCTTCAGTATTTCTTAACTTCTAAAACACATGTTGTAGTGCCCCTCCAAATTGTCCATACTATGTTAAAAAAAAATTCTCAAAATAAATTCCTCTTGTCCCTGCTTTCTCTGTCCCTCTGTCTAGCTACAGCTTCTTAGAGTATTTGAATGATTAATATGTTGTTTTTGTAATAAAACATCAGCATGAACTAACTCACGCAGTAGTGACACTCCCTTCACCTAACTAGGCTCAATGATCTCAGTTTTCTTGGGCTCAAGCCCTACTGACTCAATTCTTCCTGATTGCTAAGCAAACAAATTAGTTTTGCTGTTCTTACTGATTAGACCATTATTTGCCTCTGCTACTTTTCTTATTTTTGGAAGTTAAAACACACAAACATTTTTCAAAGTAGGATATTATACAATCTCCAAAAAAGAGATCTGGAATATTTTAAATGCCTATGTGTTTACAGAAGTAAATGCCCTTGATATGTTATGTTATAGTGGGGACGTGCTCAAATGTCAAGCTAAAGCTGGGTTTTGTTATTCAGAGGAAATCATAATTTTTAGTTAGAAGTAGTTAAGAAGGCAGCTAGTGGGCTGAGAATACTTCTGACAACAGCCCCTTCTCTTTAACTATGTGGCCTCTGTACAAGATAGATTACTTGTACATCTATACGGCCACATTTTCAAAAGTTGCCAAAATGTCAGGTGCTGCAATTTTTAGGTCTCCCGCCAGGGGCACTTTAAACTAGCTAGCTGTGATTTTTTCCCTTTCCTAAAGGTGGAAGTACAGTTAACAAGATAACTTTATTTTCTAGATGAAAACTGTTCCTGTTAAATACATCCTTTGGTGTGTCCGCATTTCAATCTGTATGTATCCCCTCACTTGTAACTACTGATGTGCAACTCCTTGTTTCGCTTGTGTTTTTATTAAACTTCTTCCGAGAGACATGCTCCCTGATTTTCTTACAAATCGCTTGATACAACGTCCATCATTGATTTGAACTGAAGAGCCATATTTGTAAGGCAAACTCTTTTCCTAAAGCTCAGGTTTTTTGGAGCAAGTGTCTTTAGGCAGAGGCTGTATTGCCACTAGTTTGGAAGTACTAAGGGAAAACTGAGGAAGGATGCACTAGCCTGGAATGCAGGAGACATGGCTTCAAGTCCTTGCTCTGCCACAGACTTCTTGTGTGGGCAAGACACTTTATCTCTCTGTGCCTCAGTCCTCAATCTATAATACAAGGATAATTGTCCTTCTCCACTGCAACTGGGTGTTAGAATAAAGATTGTTTGGTCCTCGAATACTACAGTAGTGGGGACCACCTGAATATCTTAGGTGTAATATATCCCTTTCTATTGTCCAAAACATCACGCCAGACAGAAGGGTGACATGTCCCATCTAGGGAAGGAATTGACCTCTTGGCCTACATCAGTGGATATCTAAGCATGTCTTTTCAAACAGTAACTCAGTGATTAACATGATGTTTTGACTCTTTTATTGTCACATTGACGCTTTGAAAAGTTTTCCCTGACTAGATTTTGGTTCATTACTCTGCACCACTGTTTTCACCACAGTTTCCACATCAGTGAAGTTCCCAGGATTACAGCTCAGTGTGAGATTTCTCTGTCTGTGGTTTATTAATCTGTGATGTAGGTTGTCTTAATTTTCTAACATCTCCCCACCCACCATTTAGAGAGAAACCTTTGCTGATTTTATTATTGGGATCAAGTACATTTAAATGCATATTGAGATTTCTAAATATTTACAATGTAAAGTTGAGCATTCTAGGTTCTGTTATTTCTAAGTGCATTCATAACATCCATTAAAGTTAACAAGATTTCTCTGAATATTCAAGAGAATATAGATTTGCTGAGGTTACACTTCAGATGAAAACGAAAATTACTTCGTTACATATTTATTAGCTCTGGGCAAATAGTGTAGTACATTTTCTATGAATATTAATGATTTTTGATTTCATGGTGTTTTGGGACCTGTTTTATGATTTTTGAACATTTGGGGTTGGCAAATGTGCGCTCACTTCTTAGGAAGCACTGCAATGTTTTGTGGGCCAGATTTTCAAAAATGCTGAACAGTCATTGCACTGGAAACCACTTGGTTTTGCACCTTTTTGAAAATCAGGCCACTGTATCTACATGCCTCACTAAGGAAATGAACTCTTTTGAAAATCTGGGCACTTACTTAGGGTGCTTACATGGAAAGTACTGGGTGGTTTCGAAAAGCTTGTCCTAAACATTTATGAAATTTATGCTTGGATTCCATCCTGCTTTCATGTAGTTCCTTTATTCAAGTGACAAACTTGAATTTTCTATCACTTTACAGTACTTTCACCTTAAGTCTCAGTAACACTAGAAGCTGATGTTTGATCTTCTTGATAATAAAAAATAAGAGACATTATCCAGCTAAAGACAAGCTCTGAAATTACTGACAACTGCACTTCAGTTGGTCTTTGTAAGAGTTAATTGGTCAGTGATGAGATTAAATTCTTTAAGCAAGAATGTGATGAGTCAGTTTAGGCACTAGTTAAAATTTAAAAATTTTAAGCAGAGTAACTGGAACTAATGAATCCTGTTGACTACTCAGTGATTCAAGTTGACTATCTTATAAGGCCCAGAGTTATATTGTTACTAACACTGAATATAATTCTATTGAATTTGTTTTGGAGCATTATTTAGAACAGATTTTAACTCATTCTGCAAGGCATAAATTATCAAAATCATAGAACGTGATATGATTAATTTACCACACAGGAAAGAGCTTCTAGAGAGGCTAATAAAACCACCTTCTTCTGCTTTCACCTTTTTAGATCTGTTTTGTTTTGTAGAGCAAAAGCAAGTTGTTTTACCATCTGTGGGAAAACATTTTTTTAAAAAAAGGTGTCCCATTATGATATTATATTCTTTCATTGTTTTTCTCAAGGTAAATGTGGATAAGATGCATGTAAATGTTATCTAGCCATCTCTATAAAACTTTTATTATGAGCTGGTATGAGTAAAAGCTCGCTGAGAAGGATTATTATCAATCTGTTAATTACCTAGACATTCTTAAGCCAGGATTTTTTATCTTGCTTATAAATACCATGATGTAGTTATTTTTAATCTTACTTTTGAACTCTCCCCTCTTTTCAGTCTATCCTCCAGAATGAGTCTTTGATTAATCTTTTCAGCATGTATCAGAAAAGAATAAGTTACTTGATCTAAGTAAATAATTAACAAACTAAACCAATCACATGTCATTTAAGTATAACTCAGCAAAACTACCTTCATGCTCACTGCAAAATTATATCACAGAAAAACTCTTTGACTGCTTTCAAACAGAAAAAAAACTTCATAGATTATATTAAAAAAAATCCAGATTTTAAAGGACAGATTTTTTAAATAATAAATATTAGCTATTGAGGCATACATAATTGGTGTATTTTCCATTACATATTAAAATAGACAATCTAGTTCCTCTAAATGCCCCTCCCCCAATGTATAATTATCTATGAGTGCCTGGCTCACTAGATAGGATTAGCAGCAAATTTATGATTGATCAGGATACACATGAGAATGAAGACACAAGATAGAATGAAGTGGCAGGGTGCAACTTTATTGATGTTAACCACTAATGTGTGGGGGGTGAGGAAATCAATTGGGTCTAGGGCAAAGTTAAAATGCTTTAGGTGAGACAACCACCACGACAAGAGGAACAGCTCATTCAGGCTGATCTCGCTCCCTACACTCATACAGAGAGTTTAGCTCACTTGCTGAATCCAGTGGCCTCTCACAGAATGAACAAATAAAAATGTAGATATGAATGAGGGGTATGCAATCAATCTGTGTGAAATTTAAGACCTCTCATTGCTCCACAAACCAGAGGCAGCTATGCCAGCTGCCTTTTGGGATTACCCAAGAAGCTGACCCCCTAAAACCAGTCTTGCCTGTTGTAGAGAAAGGATGGAAACTGTGACAACAGCAATATCTTTGTCTATCCTGATGCTCACCTCCTCTGCCCAGGCGCTTGTTTGTGTTTTACTCTGAATGCCATTCAGTTCCCAAATGTTGGTATCCTTTTTGTTCTAACAAACCTGGCCCAACCTGTGACACAGGGAAACACACCCACACGCACAGAGCCAATCTCATCCAAAGGAAAAATTTCTTCCTGACCTCCCACCCCCCCAAAAAGAAAAAAGAAAAAAAGAAACATCTACAGCACACCTGGAAGCTCAGTCCTAAATCCATTAGAATTTATTGGGCAGGATAAGGGGGGAGAGAGCTGCAAACATCTGCAATGGCAGCCACAAACCTGAGATGGCCTTAAACCTAGAGTGAAGGGGAAGAGGGAGCCAATTACCTGAGTCACCTCCTTCAAACTGTCCTGTGAACAGCTGCAGGAGGAGAGGACTTCTGTCCTGCTCCTTTTCTTCTCCCCGCTCCATGCATGGACCTTGTCTGTGGGACAGATGGGAGCCTGTCATCAGCTGGCCATGCCCTCTTCCCTTCACAGAGGGACCCCTGGGGTGTGCATTGTTGTTTGTCTGATCAAATCCTGTCCTTCCCCCCTGCTGCGATGGAGATGGGTATTCTCAGGCAAGTTTCTCAGCTTTAACAGCTGATCTCACTTCCACTTCCTCTCATTCCCTCCTTGTCACAAACTTAAAATATTAATATCTCATTGAGTGCTGGTTGCTGAGCTCATCAAGTGTAGTCGATGCAATAAGGATCTATCTTCCATTATTTTCAAGAGAACCTAATCCTACCTTTATAGTGACATAAACATTTAAGGGCTAATTTGGTTCATAGAATATAATCTAACTGCTAAGTGAAACACAAAAAGGATGTGCTAATGCTGCAAACAGTGGTGTATGAATACTTTACATAAATCTGCAAAGCAAATGTCTGTTGAACTGTGCACACTGAAGAAATGGGAATGTGCTTAGTGATGAATTGGGTTAAAATCTGAAGAAAGTATGAAACCTGAGCTGACTCTGTGGTCAAGTGGTAATATAAAGGGTATGAGTGCTGAGTTTGGTCCCTCCCTAGCAGGTTCTCTTAGCCCTGGGAAAGAGAGAGCACCTTGCACCCCTGTCTGGCTGGTCCACTCTTGCTAAAGTAAGGTGTGGAAGGGCTCTGGTGGGAGTTGTCAAAATCTTTCTGACTGAAGAGAGTGACTGAAACATGAGGGTGATAGAGAAATAATACTCTACCCCGCACCCCCTGAATCTTCATGACTCTAGTAGGTAATCAGGGTGTGCCTCTGACCAGCCTTTACCCTCGAGATGGTAAAGTCATAGTGCTATCACGATTTCATTTTACATACAGATAGTTATAATTCTGCATACATTGCTATTGTGGAAAAAAAGTTGCTGGGGAATAAAAAAATCCTACATAAGTGTATTGTTCAGCAGCAGTCAACGGTACAATGCCAGATGTCCTAGAGAGGTTCAGGCAACTGCTAGACTGGTTCACCCTAACAGTCAATTGGTTTCAATGAAGCGTTGATGGAAGGTAGCAGAACATCTGGGTCAGTGAATGAGCAGCAGCAAAAAGGTTTATTTTCACAGCTTTAGCCTCTTTAGAACTTTAGGTAAATATCTTATGATGAAAACCAAACCTGTCCATAATCATGAATGAATCAAACATTTAAAAACACCAGTTCAAAACATGACTTTTCAAGTTGTTGCTTAACAGACATTCTATGTACTGCCTTGTGTGTGTAAGTGATCAATAAAATCAGGTAAAACAGATAGCTTTGTTTATCTTGACCTTACCTAGTGGGTGTAACAGTTTTTTCATTTGCACATACATACATATGTTACTATTATAAACTGCTGTTGCCAAAACTCAGTCACATACAATAAGAAGGTAATCAACAGTTTGATATAAAATTTTTAAAACATTTAAACTTTTAGAATATGTAGCATCTATTCAGATCTGATCTGAAAGTGCTTTGGAGCAGCTTTGGAAAATCTCATGCAATTTACATACATTACCATCCCCAGAATTTAGCTGGCAACATTTTCCAGACTGCCAGTCAAATTATTGCTCAGTAGGACTCTGCAGCCTCCAAAGGGTTAACCAACTATGACTTAACAGAGATCATACAGATTATTTGGTTTCCATATATTTTTATTAATGACTGTTGAAGTTACAGTTGAAAGATCTTAAAAATGGATTCTTTATTAAGCCAATGGTAGAAACGTGAAGACAATTTCAGCATCTAGCTAGGAAACATGAAACATTAGTCTGTTTCCACTTACTCCAAAATGAAAAAGCTCATCATACTACACTAAAAGTTATATATTTTTGTCATGTGATACAATAGAATCTCATATAATGAATTACCAATTCTGATGAAAATAAGAGTAAGTTCAACACCTGCAAGTGTCTAACGTTTGCAGAATGCTTGAGGGTGGTCTAAATGTCTAAAAACGTATGTAATGGAAATAGGCTCAGCATAGATTTATTTCCCACACAGATATGTACTTTTGTTTCACCTGGCATGGTTGTTACAGCTAATCTTACTGCCTAGTCTAATAGGTGTGCTGTGAAAATATTTCATTAAATTCAGTGATTAGCTCTGGTTTTTGATGGTGGGTGGGTTTTTTTGTTTGTTTGTTTTTTTAAGCCGCTGACTTTCAGGGCAAACTCACTATGAAGATACAAAGTGAAATGGGATATATCTGTATCCAAATGCCAATAACATTTTCTTGTATGCTTTCAAAACTAAGCTAGTGGTGATACTATATCAAGAAGCGTGCATTGTGTTTTCTACTTTAGATCAGTTTAGTGCAAACAGTTACACTGTACTTAACCCTATGATTCACTAATTGTTCTGCAAATTCCTTTAACATTAACCAGATCAGAGGCCAACCTGATCCTTGTTTGGCTACAAAACATTTCTTTTTGCATTGTTGTTTTGCATATTTTCAGTAATGTTTCAGAGTTGAGAGAACCCTGTGGACATTTTTCTGCCATAACACAGAAGTCCTTATAATAGTTTCCTGCACAAGTAAAAGTTATTTTTCACAAATCTAATAAATGTAATACTGTAATGTCTTGGAGCTACAGCTTGTTTAAGATCTATGAAACAACTTTTGAAATGTTAATTATTAATCACAAAACAGGTTGTAATTCTGTATCAAATCAGGGTGCTACCACATCCAACCTAAATATGTGGTACAGATTAATAATTTTCCACCCATTAAAAAATGATTTTTTCACCAATTTTTTCCCCCATTGATTAATTATATAAAGCAGCTAATTGATTTTCTCACTATTTTATTATAAAATGGTCTCATGTTGTGATGACTATGTTTGGGGTAGAAGTACTGAGGCCAGATTTAAAGTGAACAAATAGGTAGTAATGACCCCATATAGAGGGTTCCATTCTAAAATGGGCATAAAATGAGGCATCGATTCCTATTTTTCTTTAAAATAGGTGGCCCTACTCGTGTGAAATTTCACACTTTGTTCGTTTTTATGCCTGTTGAATGTATTTGTTGGCACATACAAGATGTTTAACCTTGATGGAAACACCCTTCCTAAACATTGTAATTGAAACCGAAATGCTGACAAACTGGCACTGTGACATTCATGATGAAGGTCCTGTGCTGTACCAATTTATTGCAAAATGTATGGCAATAAGGAAGTTGAGGATGGGAGGATTGGTCATGGGATGCAGTGCCTTTTACTGCCTGTCACCTCTCTTAATATAGCCCAGGTCAGCTGTGACCAAAAGACGTTATGTCCTTGGCTGTTTCCCTATGCAAAATGAGTTGGTGATTTGAATCCACTTTCTAATGAGCAAGTGTCCACATTACCAACCATGTGGTTTGATTCTTTCAACTGAGAGGCAAATAGTTGCATGGGCAAGAACATTGGACTACTCTCTCTTACCTCTGATTGGGCTGTCCCTCTGAGACAGGGTTGAGACACGCTGGTGGGGTGAGAAAATTTGTACTGCTGCTTTTTGCACAGTAAATGTTATGCAAATAAACAGAGGCACTTTGTATCTGGCCTGTTTCCCTGAATTAATGTACATTTTAGAACAAGCTTGTGGCCCCATTTCCGTGGCTCCACAGAAGACATGCATACAGCTGCTCACAGGCCTGAGGGAAAAGCAGGCAAGGCAGAATCGCTATGGTCCACTCACAGGAGGATGGAAGGGGGAAGAATGAAGCATCCATCCCCGGCAAACACACTGGCCAACAGAGGTGTGCTACAACATTGGCAGATGTGATGCATGGAGTGTAGACCCAGCACATTTTTTTTCCTCCCCATAAACAGTGGGGACCAGTGGGAGGGAGATTGTGACTCACTGCCTTTGATTTAGGTCAAATTGATAAATCACATGCTGGCCTTTAGCTGGGGCAAAAACTACCCCCAGAACTGGCACTATTTTAGAGATCTAGCTGACTTTGTCAATCTGGAATAAGCATGCAAATTTACATCACTGTACATATGCTTTTCCAACTGCTGCTTTTAAGGGCATGCTTTCACTATCAATAGTGATTTGATTTGTTGTTCAGGAAGACGTCTATGGAAATAACCTTGATTTTATTATCTTGTGTTCCATTTTACACCATGATCAGAAAGAATGATTAAATCTAATATAGGGAGCAGGACAATTAACAAGTTTAATAGTCCTAAAGATAAGATAGGACTGCTTTCTGTATCAGTTGATAGTGAGCTCAGATTTTTAAAAAAATATACCTTCTATCAGAATTACTTAGATATTAATTTTTTTTAAATCACATTTCTTGCTCTGGTATACAGAATCACTTCTCTCCAAGGAGCATTTTTTAGCCTGGCTAGTCATGGCATTCTTAAATTTCAGCTTATCTAAGGCTAATTTTTCTCTGCTGTCAGAGGTACATGGCTTGATTCTGAGTGTGAAAGAGCATCTCAGGCTACAAGTTGCAAGGTCAGATAGAATTTGAAAAACAATACAGTTATCTTATAATGTGGGGAAAAATCACTGTGCTTGGGTCTGAATGCTAGTAAACATTATAAAGCTTGGACTAACAGTGGGTTGAAGGTTGCAGTCTATCATCTGAAGCTATGCATCTAAGCACCTCTGGTTCCCGGTCCACATTAGAATCCAGCCCAAAACACAGCGATAACCTTTTCACATTTTACATGCTCATAATTTTAAGGTGTATTAATTGTCCATGATACAAATCTAGTCATTCTCTATGACTGAAAATTTGACTACTAGACTATTACAACTAAATTTTCTCAATATGTAATTTAAATGAATTTTGGTTGTTTTGATAGTGTTTGGGATGACATCATGGCCAGATTTTGCTGCTGTTTCTCACAATGAGTAGTGCCTTTCTCTCTAAGGAGCCCCAATGGAGTTAATCTTTTTTCTTTTCTTTTTGCAAATCACTAGGGCTACTTATACAGCCAGGCCATCATCCTGAAAAGACTTATGTTCGTGCTTAACCTTAAACTTGTAAGTAGTTCCATTGTGTAACTTTGAGGCCTAAGCTTCTATTCAATGTGAATATGGAATCTCACTCTATAATTACAACCAAATATATGCTATGCTATTTTTTTCCCCATATCTTATAAACTTACCCCAGGGTTGACAGCTGAGTTCCAGGAAATGACAATGGATCATCCATTATAAATTCCTCTCCTTAATCAGGTAAAGCTCCCAGGATCACACCCGGATTAGCAGATGAAACTAGTCAGATTACAAGAAACAAGGTAGAATTAATGGTAGTTTGCACTAATACATAAATGAGTTTATGAACCCTGGCTGAGAGGATAATTTAGCCCAAATTGTATCTTGACTGTAAAGGTCATGTCTCTGCTAAGTGCCTAAATCCACACTTATGTAAAATTTCATGAAAATATGATTTAATTTATTGTGATTTACATCAACAAAGACATAAAAATAGCACTATAAAAATAACTGTCCTACTTTGGCCTGTATTTTTTTCATATAAAAGGAATCTATTTAAATGGGGTTTTGAATTTCATAAGTAGAAAGGATCAAGTGCTTCTTCTGTAGTCAGTGAAGGCTCTGACGAAGTAGAACTGGTGCAGTTCCACTGAGGAATGGAAGAAGGGAACACAAGGCAGGGTTTGGTCACTTCATACACCTTTCATTTAGTAGAGCTCTGTTCAGGACAGATTTCCTGTGCCCCAGCCTGTTAGGGGGACTGTGGGAGTGAGAATGCGGCTAGAAGGAGCAGGAAGAACGGGTCTTCAGGTACGAAGAGCTATTGCCAATTCCTCTTGAAGAAGGCAAATGCATCAGCTGGTTGTGCAGTCCTGAGACTTCAGTAACAGATGTCACGTAGGATGCCTGCCACTCTGACAGAAGAGGAGAAGTAGAATTCTTTCCCCTTCCCATGTTAAAGTTAAGCACATACCTAAGTCTTTGTTGGACTGGGGCTCTGAGCTTGTAACCTAGCTGCATAAAATTATTTTATGGCCCCAAACTTGCTCCCTTTTTGATTCTTGTACAATTTAAAATTGTGTGTAAAAAAGCTAATGGCCATTTATAGAACTATCACACCTTAGTTAAAAATCCTCTCAAAAGTTTAGGCATCAGAACTGAGCTTTAACATTCAAACCTTTTTGCACTATGTAAAGTAACATGTTTTATTCCATCAGTCAGTCTGGTGAATAATTAGATTATTAGCAATTACTCCGCTGCACATATACGACTATTGAAAATCACTTTCAAATTGAAAAGCTTACAAAACATCCGCTAATTGTAGTGCATGATGAAGACAAGTCAAAAGAATCTTACTAAACAAATGTGGTAGTTCAGATACAGATTTTTCCCCCCTAAATCATCTTTCAAGGAAATCTAAATCTGCTTTTAAAAATTTGGTTGGAGTTGGAAAAGTAAGTACGGATAAAGGCAGAAATCCATGTGCCATATTCTAAATGTAAATCAGCTTTCTTAGAGCCTGATTTTTAAAAGTATTTAAGCACCTAAACAGACAGCTAGGCAATTTCAATGGGAATTAGGCACCAAAGTGCCTTTGAAAATCCCAATAGGCACCTATCTGTGTCTTTATGTACCTAAATACCTTTAAAAATCTGACCGTTACGAGAGAAGGTCTTTCGTGTTTCTAGACACAAACCATTTTAATGCTTGGGATCCTGATCTCAGGAATTTGGTAGAATATCTAGATATCATAATAGTCTTTCCACTACACTGTTTTTCTCTCCCCATCCATTCTTGAGAAAATACAGATAGCTCTGCAAGCTCCGGGATCCATGTAACTGGATGGAGAAGAGGAAGTGGTAGGATTGGCAAAGGCTCTGGAAGTTTTTCTCCTTCCTCTGTAGCACGGCTCACTTGCTGGTGGATTTTCTGTACCTTGAAGTCTTTAAACCATGATTTAAACAAGTCTATAAACTATGTCAATAACTCAGACATAGATGAGAGATCTATTACAGAAGTGGGTGGGTGGGATTCTGTGGCCTGTCTGGTGCAGGAGGTCAGACTAGAGGATCACAATGGTCCCTTTTGACCTTAAAGTCTATGAGCCATGTTGGCTGGGATCCAAACAGGAAGATTCATGAATTCCAAGGCCAGAAGGGACCATTGTGATCCTCTAGTCTGATCTCCTGTATAACACGAGCCATAGAACTTTCCCAATATAATTCTTATAGCAGATCTTTTAGAAAAACTTCCAATCTTGATTTAAAATTGCTAGTGATGGAGACTCTACCACAACCCTTGGCAAATTGTTCCAGTGGTAATAGCCCTGACTGTTAAAAATTCACTACTTGCTGGGGTAACAAAAAATCCAACAGTAAGTCCAAATAAACATCTAATCAAATAATTCTTCTCTTCATTGTCTGCTACACTGAAGTTCTCTGCTTTTTGGCCCCTCCTCCTGGGCTCTGTGGAGTATTTCCCTATGCTGCTTCCTCCCAGCAGGGTTCTCCCACGACTTCCCCTTTCTGGGGACACTGGCAGCTTTCCTCAGGGATCTTCTTGTTCTGTACAGGCCTCTTTTAGGGCACTCCCCCATAGGAGCCCCAAGTCTGACTTCCCCAGTCCCTTCACAGAAAGAGAACTCCCCTTGCTTCTCTTTCCTGGGTCTCCTCCCTTAGACTGAGTTCCCAGTTTTGTTTAAAAGGTCTCCCTGATTTCCCACAGCTGGGGCATCATTATAATTGTTTCCATCACACTTATTGGTGGATAGCTCTCTGATGGCAGGCAAAGCTTAGCCTGACTTGCCTTGTAGGGCCAGCCAGCCTGTGATAGATCCTGTGTAACCAGTAATTGGATGTAGCTCATTAAGTAGATGCTAGTTAGTTTTACCGTTCTCTGCTTGTAATCTTTAACGTGACACTATTGTACAAAGAGTGGGTTTCCATAATTAACTCCTTGGTTCCTCATAAATGTAGGGGATGCTGTAAAACAGAATTTAAAAGCAGCTTGTTCATGGACCAAATTCCACTGACCTCCTTCCTCTCTGTAAAGTCTGCATAAAGAGGATTTACATAGGGGTTGGGAAGAAGGAAACTTCCCCTTAACATGGTGGCTTGGTTTAACACATCTTTGCAGCCAATTCACTACCACCTCTTCAGAACATTGGTTGTGGTAGGAATTGGGAATGCAGGTAAGGAGTCTTCCTACAGGAAGAACCTCAGTGCTTATGCATGTTTTTAGGGCCTTCCATGCTCACCGAGGCTGTGTAGCAGGGATCCAGGGAGTTGGCAGAATTTGGCAGAATCATCTGCCAGCTATCTTTTTCAGTTTACTCAAGAATTCAAGCTGGTATGACTTCTGATAAAACTAGTCTATGGAACGTTCTAAGATTATCACAAGAATTGCTTTGGTATACCATAAAAGAAAAAAGATATAGGCAGAATATGGCATGCAGAAGCAGTTTTACAGCTCCTCCCATTGCTGCACATAAGTGACACAGTTTACAGTTAACTTGGATTATCAATCACTGATTGCCAGCAAAACAGAGAAGATCTCAGCATACTGCATTTGTACTCTCGAGTAGTTTTCTTTTACTATTTTCCCATTCAATGATGAGGCTGTCGGAACCAATATTGGACATAGACATGGCAAACTACAGTGAAGTCTTAGATCCAACATATACCACTTTGGAATTTGAAACTATGCAGATTCTATATAACGGCACTGGTGAGTTCTCATCTGCTCAGTGATGCCAAATCAAGCAATGAATTAACGGGAAAAAGTAAAACTGAAAGGTGTTAAATGTTTGATTAATAGAGCATTTGGGGGTGATTTTCAAGGCTATAATTTCGCTCTTTTATACTTCATCACTAAATCTAAGTTAATAACATGATAACTTTTATATTAAAGAAAATAAAATACTAGTTATGTATAAAAAGTAAGTGAACTGCACTGTTGTCAATTAATCAAAGGAAGAACAGGGTGCTTTCTGCCGTTGTTTTATTTACAGTAAAACAAATGAATAACTAGTATTGATAGTTTGGGCATGTAGGAATATTTTGTACATAACATTTAAAGTGACAGAGTAAAACTATTCAGAGGTTGGGAAATTTTACTGCTTATGGAGAAAATGATCTCCTTGCTCTTGCTGTCTAGTTTCCAATTGATGGGCTGATATTTTATTTGTATAATGTAATCCTGTCCTTCCAGATTATGTATATGTGAACCAGAGAGAGTTTTTAATCACACTGACTCTGTACAGGCTAATGTTTAGCTGGGAGAGGCGCGTGGTATTTGATGAGTGTAACATTTTAACTTAAGTTACGTTGGAATTGTTTATGATATGGGTTGTTACATGAGTTTTTGTGATATTAAATTAAAAATGACTGCCTCAAATATCTGTCATGCTACATTTGACTTTACCATAACTGAATATTCCACTACAAACAGAAAGCAAATTTTAATCTTTGAAAGTGAGTGATTTAATTGAAGTAATTGAAAGTTTAAAGCGGACATACACTGAGGTTATGAAAAGTATATTTAGTGCAAGCTCAGCGGTTATTTTTATATACGCTAAAACTATAGGTCCATTGCTGCTATTTGTAGTTTGTTTTTAAAAGGCAGAACAAATATTTAAGGATTTGTGGGAAGGTTCACTTGTATTTTGTTCCATATAACTTCTTTGATGTGAAAATGTTCATTCTGCAGTATCTCACAATATACAAAATAGAATTTATGTGGGTCTGTTCAGGTGTGTCTTGAAACGTTTATTTTGATTTCTGAAGTTACTTTGCAGCCAGGCTAGTGACCAGAAATGTAGATGTAATTATTGATTATGCCTAAAAGAAGAAAAAACAACGTTAGTCATGAAAGAAAAATTTCCTCTTCTACTGTCTTAAGTGATTATGAGGTTTTAAAAATGGTTACTTGAGCTTTAGATAGTTTTGCCACTTACTTGTTTTGAGAAGGGGGACTTCCTTAGTAATTAGTTATTTTTGCTTAAAAAGTTAGGGAAGTTAACATTGGTAATACGGATGGCTGAATTATTCAATGAAAATGAGTAGTTGCCAAATTTTCATGTATTTATTAAACGTAATCTTACTCTGATTGTAGTTCATTTATGAACTTATCTTATGTAACTGTAAGAATCAGTCTAAAGAAGGATAGTCTTATGGTTAATGCACTGATGGGGATTCAGGAGATCTGGTTTCAATTTGAAGTTCTGTTATGAATTTCTTCTGTGATCTTGAGCAAGTGTCTTAATCACAGCTGGTTGGAGAAGCTTCACCAGAAACATATACTCTCAGCATATGCACTTCTGTCATCATCTAAATGTTTCACAGAATTGAGTTGATTTCACTGGCATTTCATTTCAGAAAAGAACCAGGGGGGGGAAAGGTTCAGACAATGTTGAAACTTCAATATTTTTGGAAAAACCATTCCAGTTTTTTGGACCACTGATTTGACCCAGTATAGCCGTTCTTATGTTCTTATGCCCTTTGTCATTTTGAAATGACCTCATTTGGATTTTTCAAACTTGTGCATTATTTATTATATTAAAAATTATTGTTTATTATAATACAAAATCAAAAGTCAAAATTGATATGAACAATTTTGATTTTTTCTAAAATAAAAGTTCTGATTGGCCAAAAATGGTCTTTAAAAAAATTTTGCTTTGCAGAGAATTTTGAAATTTTTGTTTTTCATTCCAATTCTGAGCAAAGACAGATTCTGAAATCCTGAAATTCTTTGCAAACTAGAACTTCCATCCTCTGCACAGTTCTACTCTTAATCTTCTTATGCCTCAATTACCTGTCCATAAAATGGAAATAATAATTCTTCCTTTCATTTATACTTGGCTATTTGTCTGTTTAGACAGGATCTATATTTTACAAGATGTATGTGCAGTACTTAGGGGGTCTCAGTTGGAGTCTGTAGATGCTGCCACAGTATAAATAATTAATAATAACAATTTGCTAAACAATTTGTAGCCTATGGGTTGTTTATAAACAATTCTGTAACTGTTCATGATATATGATTGGGTATCTAAGTCACGTTACAGTGTTTCTGTTTCTTGACTGGATGGCTGAAAACATAGACAGGAGAATCTTCTTTTTGTACGACTACACACATATACAAAGAACAGCAATTTTGCAAATATTCATCTGAACAAAAACGTTCTCACAAATAGTGAATAAAAAGAGAATGAACGTGGTAAAGCCATATATGGCCATTCTGAATTCAAGTGAACATCTGCAAGTTCTCTGTTTGTGGTATTAGCTGTCCCAAATTGTTCATCAAATTCACGTGGCATGCCTGCAAAAAATGTCTATGTCAACCTTGCATAAAATTCTTCATGTATAGAAATAACACTATGACATCCCGTTCCACTAATTTTTTCATTAAATTTAATTCTGAACTTTTTTTTTACGCTATGCCTATTCTTCACTTAACTTGATGTTAGCCAACTATTGCCATGACATATGAATTGATTTATGGATGTTTTACCAGCTGACTGGAAAATGTTGTTTTGTACCAATGTCCCTCTTAATGATTTCTGTTAGCAAGGATATTTAAATAGTTATACACAAATAGAAAGTTAGGTATTTCACATACACTTTAACTTTCAAGCCACTTCTGTGAATCGGAAACGGTTTGGACGAAAAGTATTTCTTGTTATGAGCATCATAAATTCTGATAACCAGACACGATGGGTTTGAAAGTGTTCATTAGAATAACAACCTGATATAATCAGACATGTGGTCTTTGTATGATTTTTAAACAGTAAGTGCTAATTCAAAGAGAAGAGGCCAGTTATATTTCCATGTGAGTGTAAATTAGTCCTGGTGTTGTATTCGTTTAAGGTTTTAACCATAACTACGTATGTTGTTCTTGTCCCTCATCAGACAGTTCTTCAGCAGAACCACTCAGCATGAACACTGCAGACAATGGAGTCAGTGGTCTTTGTGCAATATGTGGAGACAGAGCAACCGGCAAACATTATGGTGCCTCCAGTTGTGACGGGTGCAAGGGCTTCTTTAGACGCAGCATTCGGAAGAGTCATGTCTATAGCTGCAGGTATTTGAAATGTTCAGCTTGGGGAATTTAATTCCTTAAACTAGTGACAAATCACTTTCAGATCTAATTTATACATTTTCTTTCTTTTTCAAACAGAATAAACATTACAGTGGGTAATTGTTAATGTAAATAGGAAAAAAATCACTTTTCTACAGATCACTGAAAAGAATTGTCTATACCCAACATACACACCCCCGTCAAAGACAATAAATAAAAAATGAATGTTTACCTGTCTTTCATGGGGAAAATCACTCATTGTTATGAATCTATTTGTTACATTTAAATAATATGTAGGCAAAACAATAATAAATATCACAATATATATATAATAACCATTAAGATAATCATGGTTAAGATAGTATCCTTTAGAGTCACCAACCTGGATTCTCCACTAGAGGCAGGTTTTATCACTATTACTTTACTTTTTGGTACTGACTGTTTCAATTACCAGTACCAGATGAAATACACCAGGACAGTCCACTCAGATGGATTACATTGGGCTAGATCTATCAAAGTCATTGGTTCTAGATTCATTTATACAAGCTGAGGAACTGGCTCACCATTTTTGTTTGTGAACATACAGAGAATTTACTAAAAAAAGTTTTTCATTAGGTTTGTGATAAGCAGTATTTTTAAGATTTCTCACTAAACTTTTGTTTTTCTGTGATGAAAAGCAGTTTCTAAAAAAAGTGCTTAAGACTCTCAAACCCTGATCTGAAGAATATACAAGAGACAAATTATCTGTAAGGAGCTTTGTGATGTTGGAAATGTTCTACTGTTCCTCTAATCCCACTGTAGCTTTCCTTTGTGGTGCACCAAATCTGATATAGACTAATAGGGAGACATCCCATGACCTCCACCTGGGTGGTCATGTGCACAGTATGTAGTTGAACTACACCTTCCAGCAGTCTCAATCTTTTGAAATTCTGGGACCAAAAACTCAGTGTTAATTTGCAAATAAGAGCAGCTTGGTTCTTATTCTTCAAATACTGTTTTCCAAGAATCTTTTTTCCTGTGCTGGGGACCATCAGACTCAAAGATATACTTGCTTCCAGGCCCCTCGTCGTCTTTGAGCTCCCTGTTTTAGTGATAGTTTCCCACTGTTCTCTTTAAAGGGCTGCCAAATCTTTGCTATCGACTTCCCTCTGGCACTCTCTTTTCTCTCTTTTGCCATCCTTAATAAGGCTGCCTAGAACCCCTGTCTAGGATATAGAGATCTCTACTATTCTTACTATCATCTGGTCTATGCCCTTTTTATGAACATCTTGTATCTTAAGGCTTCTGGCATAAATTATGGGGTTTTTAAAATTTAAACCAAATATTGACTATTAAATACCATTATTTATAAGCTTATGCCCAGGCACAGAATATTTGCTATGATGATGAAAAAACTAATGATATCTTGCCCATTACAAGAAATTGTTCTTGCCAGTTGAACAGGTGGAAAATATTTCTCAAAAACATTTCTGAATTAAAGAAAAAGATTGGTGAAATCTGATAGTTTTAGACATTGTTTCGACAGCCCACATTAATTGTTCTCCCTCTTGCTAATCAGAACTGTGTTTTATTAATGCTCTAATATATTTACCCTTTCTTGTCTCCGATAGATTCAACAGACAATGTATTGTTGACAAGGACAAGAGGAATCAATGCAGATATTGTCGTTTAAAAAAGTGTTTTCGAGCAGGAATGAAAAAAGAAGGTAACAGATTGATTTATTACTTGACATACAAAGAAAAATAAACACTTAATCTAAATGAGTGTTAAAACTTAGCATGAAACTAAAAGAATGTAACATTAGAATAACTCAATGAATAGTTCACTAGAGTGCCTTCACAAAGCAAAAGTGATTTACTGTTATATACTTCTTTAATATTTGAAGTTAATAAGTGCCTATAGTATTTTGTGCCTGTAGCAAATGTACAGGTTCAGAACTGAGTTTGCAGCTTGAATTTATCTCTGTAGTATGTGAATCCTGCCTCCAAGTCCTAACACTTCTGATGCTGTGAAAATCTGAATTCAGACCTGAATTTGGGACCTATAAATTCAGGAATGTTCAGATTTGGAATTTTGGCTTTACTCATTATAGAGATATGAAATTTGTGTCCAGGGTTTTGGAGTGACTATCTTTAGTAATAATTTTCAGTGTTAATCTGCTAACTCTTTAATTTAGTTTAAAGGTTGGGGATGCATAAATCAGAAAAAGGCATGTGTGTGTGTGAGCGAAGTCATCTGGTTTTGAATTCATTAAGGTGACAACAAATGTTTGCAATTATTAAAGACACATCCCTGGCTATTCAATAAGAGATAAAATGATGTAAATTAAAAGTTCATGATATCTGTTCACTTAAGATACCAAATATGATCTAATAACAGATAGTTAAACTATGAGAACTTTTTCTCCCCCCAAAATGGGCCTTTTTAAGTTTGTGAAATGCAAACAATTTACTGACTACAGCAAAATGTTGCTGCACCTTTTCACGTTACTTTTTTTACATTTCAAAATGGGTTGCTGCTTCTTGCTCATACAAGTCATGTGATATTGATTATGGGTTCTGAGTCTACCCAATGTGGTCCAGGGGTTGACAGAAGCTCTTTGTGACTCATTATCTCAGATGGGTCGGCTGCATTTTCTGTGCTTTTACTGAGTCAGCCCGATAATAAAGTACTGGCAGCAGCAGCAGTGAGTACTTCTGTTCTACTCTGTAGTGGGAGTGTAGGATTGTCCCTAAGAGATAATGGAACCGATGAGGTATAGTGACCCCATGTGGCAGTCTCCGAGATGAAGAGGTGAATGGTGGGGTAGCTGGCCACTGCAAGAATACTAGCAAGGAAAACATACTAGTTTGGAATACCATGGGAGAGTCTATCTCAGGTCATGTTTGTGGAGGGATCATTGTGTGGGGGCAAAAGAGTACATGGCTTGCTTGGGATTCTCTGCGTGTTCAAATAAGCATCTAAAAATGGAGCCTTTTGTGCTTCCCACATTACTAGACTTATGTTTGTTGTGATGAAACTGTTTTACAGCCTGTTTTTTTATCCATCATTAGGCCAGTTTACAACACGACTCTACGTAACTTTACTGTAGAGAAGTAGGTTTACAGTGTGCTTCTACAAGTAGCTTATTAGGGTAAGACTGGCTTATTTATAAGACTGTGGTCTTATATGTACTTTGGCTTTACTAATGGTAAAAATTTTTGTAGGGGGGATAGAAGAGGATTAAAATGTATTTTCTTCATGCAGTCATATAGCCAAATTCTGCTCTTAGTTACACTCATAAATCTAAAGTAACTTCATGAAGTCTGTGGAGTTGCTCTGCATTTACACTGGTATAATGGAGCAGAACTTAGCCTCTAGCATTCAGACCATTAAAATCAGTAATGCTTTGAATACACTGCAGGATCCTTGTAAGAAAAATGTTCAGTTGTCTGTTGTGGCCCTCAACATTTTGCAAAAAGAATTTCAAGGACCCTCAAACCTCATAAAATGTGCATAACTTTTTTCACCAATTTTACACTGACATTTTTTCCTATAAAACATGTTGGCCCCAGCTCTTCATTACATTTGAGCTATGCTGACTCAGAGCTGCTCAACCCCAGCGTAAATCAGAACTGGAGGTATCCTATTCTAAATTACATTGCATGTGCTGGTGGTATATGGTCTCATACATCATCAGAGGATTGAGCAGAGTAGAGATCATCTTAGCTGCATCCTCAGTCTGACCTCAACATGTCCCCTTCCCCTCATGCCAGAGGTGAGGGGAATCATCTAATGGAGGCTCTGCCAGCCTTACACCCACCTATGTAGAGGGAATTTTCTGTTGGGAATCTCCAGCCTGTTTAAGGATGCTTTAGCCTGAGTAGGAAAAGATGCTCTAGTGGACTGGTGTATCTTGCCCATTGAATCCTGTACATATGCAATAGAAAGGTATTTTCTTTTGATTCTGCAAGTGGCCCTGTCACCTAGTGAATGGCTTTTGTAAGGGGAGATGGGGCCAGCCATACCTGTGCCATAATTAATTTGCCTGAGGAGGCAGACTAGAGGGCCAGTTGATAGCTTAATGGACACCTGGGCCTTGTAAAAGGACTAAGAGAGATCAGTCAGGGAGTTAGAACCACAGCGAGTGGGGAGGCTCATGTGGAAGACCCAGAGCCAGTGTCAACAGTAGGCTGGGTATCCAAAGGAACCAGCCGAGGAGGGCTGAGTGCTCTGTACTGGAGTGAGGAAAGATTCAAAGGTAACTTAGAAAGGGGCTGAGAACAGGGCCCAGAGAATGGGCTAAAGGGAAACCCTGAAGGGGAGAGGAACATTTTTGGTTTGTTTAGGACATTTTAGCATGGACTTTTGCAACTTTGAAGGGGTTATATTTATTTGTGACTTCGCCAGAGAGCCACACCTCCAATGCAGACTGGTGTGGGGACAGCTGACGAGACCCGCCTTGGGGAAGGGAACTGAAGCAGGGAGTGCTGGCAGTGCTATGGTCAGCCCGCAGGCGGCATGCCAAAATCTAATTTTCATATGTGACAATCGGGAAGGATAGCAGTGTCTTGCATCTTCTGGTTCCATTCAGTGTTGATATTATTTTAATTAATTTTGTATTTAGGACCCTACTTTTAGAGATACTAAGTGAATGGGCTATGTGTTTCTCCAATTAAAAAAATTTGTCATATTTCTTGTTTCATCTCTCTATGAACATTTAACACTTAGGGTTTATCACTGCATGACATTTCTTATTTTGGCCCTAATAAGAGGCCCATCCTTGGCAAAAAAACTAGTGTACCTCTGGAATAAAGTGTGTTAATTCTTTATATAAACTACAGGGTACTGCGCAAGGTAGAGAGAGAATATTTTACTTAAGCCTTTCGTGCTGTAACTGAACCAGTGTAATGCAGATTTCCCCCCTCAAAACAACAAACACATCATGGGAAATAAAACTGCTATTCTTAAAAGATGATGAGATTCCTTGTGCAATAAAGAAAGATGTTGCTCAGCACAGTGCTTGTTCTCTCCTTGGTTATCCTTGGACGTGATCGAGGCTTTAAGAAATCTGATTGATAGTTTTGTTTATCCTTTTCCTTCCTGAAATAAAAAGTAAGCCCTCATTACTTAATAAGCCCTGTCTGTGCTCATTAAGGTTCCTCATCCAATGCCCTTTATGCCATCCTTCCTGGGCCTCATGAGACAAAACCCACCTGCTTGGAATTTTTTTGCTTAGTTAATGTTCTATAAACTGGCAGGAATTGAACGTCCTTGAGGAGGAGCCCAATATTACAGGCTCAAAATTACCTTACAGATGGATTAAGTTCATTATTCATTCTTGTTTCAGTGTTTCTCACAGGAAAGCATGAGCAGAGGTATCAGAATTTCTATGGCTCAAGACATCCTGGCAGTGATTGTTCTGTACCCCTTGACCTAACTCAACAGAACTGGGATCCCTATATCATCAGGCTTCATTAATTAAGGAGGGAGGAGAGGCAAGCCAATCAAATTGCAGACTGTTGTTGAGTTCAAAGCAGAAAGTATGCAAAAATACTGTAATAAAGCCAATCATAAAAATGCTGTATCTAACAACAATTAGAAATGAATAATTTTAGTGTCAACAGTATTACATGAATAAGAAAGGTACAAATCTCGTCATCTTTTCTCATGACTCTCTCAGAGCTGAAACTTCAAGGTCCTCCCTGGATGTCATATCTTGTGATTCATATCGTTATATAACAACCCTCTGAAATTATGTTCAACAACACTGCCTACAAGCAAATAAATGACATGATTATTCTTTTCTAGCTGTACAAAATGAACGGGACAGGATAAGTACAAGAAGGAGCACATTTGATGGCAGCAACATTCCCTCTATTAACACATTGTCACAAGCTGAAGCTCTTTCTCGGCAGGTATAGTGATCCAACGTGAAGTTACTTACCACCCTTTTTAGATGTTTTATAGTTAAATATTTCCTACTTCTCATTGTAGAAAGCTCATTTATTGAGACTACCAATGGTCTATCTGCTTCCAAAAATTCATCCGGCTGCTTCTTCCTAATGTAAAAATCAATAATAAAAAACATACTTCTATTTTTGACGGCAAAGCTGGTAAAGAAGGTCACTTAAGAAAATTCATCTTGTGTTAGGTACAATATGTCCTAGTTTTCTTCCTTAATATTGCTTTATGATCCCCTTACTTTCAAATTAAGTACTGTCTCAAGCAGTTAGTGGCTTCTATCTGGTCCTTGAGACGGGGATTATCTTAAGGGAGATAAATGTCTGACATCCAATAAATGTCAATGGGTGCCTAACTCCCTTAGTTAGGCTCCTTTGAAAATCCCAGTTTTAACATTAGGATTTTATAAACCCTAATAAGGTTAACAAAGGGATCCAAATGCTGAACCTATTCACATTCTGCTTTTGAACTCTCTTTGTCTGATTAGAACTTCATTTTCCTCTGGTTTCTTTTTTATCTAATCAATTGCTGAGTAGAACAGTATCCACAGCTTTCCTGGAACTCAAATACATCATCATAATTGATTTCACACTTGCTTACCTCTTAGTAACTTACTTGGAATGTAACTGCTGCCATCTTCATTTCATTTCATTTCATGATTTCATGCTGATTCTTTTATACTGAGTGATACATCCCCAAAAGTTTTGTAATCTCCTTTTCTGTGATGAAACTGTCTCTGCGAAACACACATAAGCTGTAAAATGTGTTGGATCCTCCTTTTTTCCTCACTTAAATGAGAGAAAGAAATTAGCTACTTAATGCCACGAGGCTGATACTAACAGGCCACTTGGTACTTTGGTACTACACCTGGCTGTAGAGTCAATGAAAAAACTTCTCAAAAGTATTTGCATTTCCCTTATTAGTTTTTAGAATGGTAGGCTTCAAGTAACTTTTATCCAGACTTGAGGCCTTATTGTTTTTTTATTGTACAAGTTAATTCATATTTCATATTTCAAACTCAATTTTACAAATAATAAGCTAATATTTCACCTCAAGCTGAGAGGCCACAGTGATGGGCACCTTAAAAATACATAGGCAGATAAACAAGTAAACAAAGATAAATATTTAAGGATAATGTCCGTTTCTTTCTTTGGTAGATGCTGAACTGAACAATTACAGATAGGCTTGAAGCAGCGATGTAAACAACTCCATACACAGGGTTCTCATTTTGATCGAACCCAAATTTCATGGGTTCATCTAGAATTTTCCTTCTAAAATTTAAGTACTTTATTTTGATTATTTGATATTTATATTTCCATATCATCTAGAAGTCCCAAGGAGGATCAGTCCAACCAAGTGCTAAGCATATACAAAGATAGTCCTGCCCCAAAGAGTAAAAAGTGACACACACATGGTGTAAGAATAAAGTACCAGATAGCCTCATGTGACCTTTAGTCCAATATGTGACTAATTTAATACAGACTTCAGAGAGAGATTTGAAAGAGAAGAGGGTAGTGTTTCAGGTCAGTTCAGGGAGGGATTTCACATATAAGAAGCAATGAGGAAGGCACAAAGACAGTTTAATCTTTCCCCTTTTAACTTTAATGATTCCATTAAATATAAAATAAATGATAAAATAAAAGCTCCTTTCCAGGAAGAGCACTTAAGAGCATGTTCTCTTTTCCCCAATCTTGTAAAAGCTTCTCTGCCCCAAGTCTGCAGGTAGGACCAGGTAGGAGTGAGGTGAATAGCATTCACTTTCCTCAAACTGTCAGGGACACGGTACAAGATAATGCTCACCCTGTCAGCATGATTATCCATTTTTAGCATATCATTTAGAAAGACATCCAATCTTGGAGAGTGATGGAGAATATACCATGTCCCTAAATAAGTAATTCTGATGGTTAATTATCCTCACTTAAAAATTCGTCCCTTATTTCTAGTCTGAATTTTCTAGCTTCAGCCTCCAACCACTGGGTTTTGTTATGCCTTTTTCTGCTAGATTAAAGAATCATCTTCTGCTGGAACTCTCTTCCTCATTTATATGTTTGTAGAGTGTGATTAAAACACCTCTTAACCTTCTCTTGGACAAACAAAATAGATTGAATTTCTTAAATCTTTCATTATAAAGCTGGCTTTCCAGACTTTGAAACCTTCTTGTGGCTCTTTTCTGAACCCTTTCCAATTTTTCAACATCCTTTTTGGAGCGAGGACACCAGAACTAGACTCAGTGTTCCAGCAATGATTTCACTAAGGCCATATACAGAGATTACGCCGCATTCCTACTCTGAACGGATGTTCCCCTGATAATGCATCCAAGGATTGTAGTCACCCTCTTAGCTACAGCATCAGACTAGGAGTGCATAGTCAGTTGGATATCTATAGGCTTTGACAGAATTCATTTTTTCAAAATAATTTTAATGGAATATTGATGTTTATTTTAAGCATTCTTTACATTTTTATTGATTTACAGTTGCAGGAAATTATGAGGGGAGTCAGATATTAGGGGGTTTTGACAATAATTATTTAATGATAGTAGAAATTGAGGTTCAAAATGTTAAAGCTTTGTAACTGTTAAAACACAAATGGTAAACATCACATGTCAAAATATACAAGTAAATATCCTTAAATCAAACCCTAATAAGTTCACAAGCAGCTTTTTTCTTATGTTGTCAGTCTGTACATTCTGATTATTATCGATAGAAATATTTTTTCATTGGTTTGTGTGTGTACGGTGAAATCAAAGTTTACCAAAATTGACATACAAAAGTCTATTCCTTATAATCTTAGTTATCTGTCACTACACCTTAGTTATTTTGAGGTTTACTTTATTTCAGGATACAAAGTTCTGTGGAAGCACCAAGCCTTAGCTCATAAACCCAACCCTTGGTGAGCTCTCCAATAGAGTGTGATTTCACCATGCAGTTTTGGTAGTTAGAGACCCAAATCCTTTACTCCTTTCTTGATAGTCAAACCACACTGCCCCCAACCTTCAAAGAGGGAGAGTAGCAGGAGACTCTGTGGTTTGAAACTTAGTTGCCTGGTCTTGTACAGGTTTTTCTAGCATGATGGATGACATCGGTCTAAATTAAAAGTTTTTCCTAGTTTCAGCCCTACTTTTGTCTTCAGTTAGGTTGCCTGTATTGCTTAATAGCAAGCTTAGTATTCTTCCTTTCCTTAGAAAGTCATTAAAGATTTCACAATTTGACTCAGCAAGTATACAAAAGCTCTCCAGTACCAGGCCCAGAAAGATTTCTCTCTCTGTGTTTCACAGAAAACTGTGCACTGCAGGTGGCCTTATATAAACTTCTATTAGTACATTTTCTGAAAAATTCCTAGCTTCAATCCATACTGATTCTCATCATTACAAATCTTTCTTCTTTAGGCATTTAAAAATCCTATTTCACCTTCTAGAGTTAATGATACTTATCTTTTCACTGCAAATATATACTTCCTTTTTATCTTTGTGTGCCTATGACTTTATTATGTTCCCTTCCCAGCCCTTTCTTTCTAAAGTGAGGTAATGTCAACCATTTTAAAGGCAAAAAAATAAATAAATTAAAAATGTTACAAACAATGGTCATCTCTTGGAATGAGAAGATCTTGTGAAAAGATAATAATAAAAATCCGACTATCATAGTAAAGTATACCATGTTAGTAACAACGGGGGACAAAAGTTCATCATTTATATGCATGTTGATCCTCTCTATATTGTCAGGCAGTTTTCCAATAATGTGCATGCTTACTTCTGTGTGTTTTGCTTAAATATACTTCTAGCCAGTGGAAGCATAAATATGGAATGTTAACATGGTGTATTGTTTTTTTGTTCAATTTGGCTAGATACCTGTATCGAGTCCTGGTGCTAGTACTGACATAAATGTTAAGAAAATTGCCAGTATTAGTGATGTCTGTGAATCTATGAAGCAGCAGCTCTTGGTCCTTGTGGAGTGGGCTAAATATATTCCAGCCTTCTGTGAACTACCCTTGGATGATCAGGTATAACACAGACGAACTAGAGAACTACGATTTTTCTCCTGCTGTTATAGTCATGTAGAAATATTGTATAGCAATTCGTTTCTGCCTTGCATGCTAAATTAAAGCTTTGAAAGCATCACATCACCTATCACACAAAAAGAGAGTAGAAGTTGAATTGTGCTTCGTATGTTGGAAAAAAGGTGCAAATCCTCAAACTGGAAATTTCAGAAACAATATTTTGTAACTTTCATATTCTGTTGGAACCAGAAACTTTAAAGGCATGCCAAAATTAATAACAGTTTAAAAATACCATCCACATTCCTTCAAACCTTTCAGAACATTTGGTTCAATTCAGCTGCCACTGTTTGTGAAAGTTGAGATGGCTTGTTATTTAATTTGAAACACTTTTCTTATCCTTGCAAGAAATATAACAGTCTTGAGTAGAAATCAAACCTATATTGATGCCAACACACAGAAAATAATTTGCTGTTGAATAAATAATAAAAGATCAAGAATTGCATGTATAATGTGCTCATGTAAATTTTGTTCTAAACTGTGCTTGTGTTCTCTTTGAGGACAAAATATCTCCTTTGTACCATGCCAGATATCTGCTAGCTTTGAGTTAGATGCCTAAAGTGAATTCAAATCCAGGTCTTCATGTTGTAACAGACATTACTGTCACCAAGCAGCTGGTTGGGAGATTAACTCACTGCTAGGAGTGTCCTGATTTTCGTCTTTTACACTGAAGTTCTACTCTGAAAATGACTATAAAAAGTCATTGCTGAATTCCTCTTTACTGTCTCTTGAGTGTTAAACATTCTCTGTTTGTAGTGAAAAGACGTGAGAGGGTTCGCTCAGCACTGCAAACTCAGCCTTGTATCTGAGAGTGAGGCTGGGGTCATTCCTCGTCTTGCATCTTTTCAGTAATAAAAGTGCTGCAGGCCAAAGCATGCCCTTTCAAGTTATTGCTTTGGTGTCACCTGTGCAGACACTGGTTTTGCACAAATTTAACAAGCTGGAATTAGTAAACTATTTCACTGAGACTATAGAAGGAGAAATGGAATCAAATCAGCCTCAGTTGTATTGGCATTGTAGGGGCCACAGAAGCAAGAAGCAATGAAGCTTGCTCTCATCAACTAAGCTGATACGATGGAACAGGAAAAAGAATAGACCTGCTGGCTAAGAGCATGCCAACTTTACACTTTTCAGAATATAAGCACACTTTAGAGGGTCATTAGCTAACAATTTTATGCTCAAAATTTGACCTAGAGTACTTAGAATGTAAGGTAAGAAATATTCCTCAAACTCCAAGGAAATACTTTGTTACTGAGATGATAAAACCAATTGTTACTACTTTTGTGTGATAACCTCTTGGTAATTGGCTACGAGGATTTACTTATCAAATAAGCTTCCCCGTTTTGTACATATTCTTCCTGACCTCTGAGTCAACCTGGTTTACAAACAACAAGGTAAACAAAAAGATGTGTTAGCTCTATTAATGCTGGGATTCTGAAAGCTTTCTAATTTGGTTGCTCAGTTCCTTTAGCTGGCTTTGAGAATTCCAGCATTAAAATCACTAGTGAAAAATTCATGTTTGCACAATGGTAACCAACAAAATCCTCAGGAAAATATATTTCATTGCCAAGCTTCTAAGAGGACATTATAAACAATGGAATGTAAATACAAATGTGAGATAAACTAGTGAGCAAATTGTTTAACCACTTTTCTGGTATGAATCAGGTTTCTTTTTTTGTTGATTATCATAAAGAGATCTTGTTCTATATATTTTGCAAGGATATAGTTGTCTGAATTTTCATAGTTAAATAGCTCTGTTTGATGGTAAAATGGAGTACACCTCTGTTATGCTTACCTGCATTTTATTTTCAATGAGGTACATGGTGGTTTTTTTTTCTTTTATGTCACTTATGAGAAGGGAGGTATTTTTAGCAAAATAAGTTGAATTACCCAGTTACCCACTGTCCTCTGAAAACTAATAGGTGGGGCTTGTATGGCACTGGGAAAATTGTTCTAAGCCAAAAATAAAAAACTTGTCCATGGGGAGGACAGAGCCATCTCAAGCACCTTTTTGTTTTATTGGATCAGGCTGAGCAAAATACTGTACTGGAGATTGCAAAATACATCATAATGAGTCATGATAGCCTTCTTGCCTCAGGTTCCTTCTATGTTGACTTAAAATCCAAGAACTAGCTTTCTGTAAAGGAAGTGGGACCTCTGAAGTGCCTATAAATGTAGTCAATGATAAACTACTTGCAAAATCATATTGTGTTCAAAATGCAGGTTCTACATATTGCTAACTGATGACAGTGACAAAGTTACACAGATTAACTCAACTATATTGAAATACTAAACTATTCTTATAAAATGGCACCATGTATCTTAAAAAGTAGACTGAATGCTATAATTGCAAGCAACAGCACGCTGATGTCTGTGGTAGCTGACTCAGCAGATAGTCACATATTTATTTTGATGTTATAATTCATTACTTTATTTTCTGGGGTTTCCTCTTTTTAAGGTTGCCCTGCTAAGAGCACATGCTGGAGAACACCTGTTGCTTGGAGCAGCAAAACGGTCCATGGTGTATAAGGACATTTTACTTTTAGGTAAACATTCATTTTGTTTTAATTAATAATAACCATGTTATAGTTCACTAACAACCATGTAATCAGAGCCATCATTTACCCGGGACAACTGCCACAGCACAGTCAGTGCAATGAACTCCCTGACTCTAAACACAGCACTGATAGCACACCTACTATATTGTCACGTGCCAGCTTTCAGCAAAAGCAGATGGACGGTCCCTTGCAAATTAAAATGACTGCAGTTCTACTGTCACCATAAACTTAAACCCACATAGGTAATCCTTGCCAAACTGACCTACTTACTTTGGTATCCTATTTGCCCATGTCACAACCTACCAGTGGCCTCCATCTATGCCTGTAATCTGTATGGTACCTTGGCCTTCTTGCAAGGAACATCTTGTTGTCCCTGACAGAAGCACCAAATAAATTATGGGAACTTATGTTTTTACAGTGAATTAAAATAATTTTAAGGACCACATTTTCAAAGTGGCCTCTTTCTAGCCTCTAAACCAGCACACAGAATTTTCCATAAGAATTATTGCCTCTACCAAATCTAATGCATCAAAATGGACTGGTGGGCCCAAAATGTACAGTTAGATGGTTAATTGGATAACTCCTCAGTTTGTGCGTACAAATAGGCCTTGATCCTGCAGACACACTAATCAGTAACTTTACACATAAAGGAATGCTTATATGCCTAAGTAATTATAGGATCAGGACTGTATTTTGCACATATACTTTCTTTGTAAAGAAACATAGTTTTGCAGGGGGAAAGGGGATGTTACTATATGAAAAATTCAACAAGGAAAAATCTGACTATGAAAAATTAAAAACAGCTTTGGAAAGTTTGGTTCACCTGGTTCTATACATTTAAACCTTTGGGTAACATCCATCCATATGCTGGTGTTCTTTCTCCTCAAGGTAACAATTGCATCATCCATCGCAACAGTTCTGAAGTTGAGATCAGTCGAGTGGCAAACCGGATTCTAGATGAGCTAGTTCGACCATTCCAGGAAATTCAGATAGATGACAATGAGTATGCTTGCTTGAAAGCAATTGTGTTTTTCGATCCAGGTACATCTTCCAAAGAGTCTTTCAGAGTTACTGTCTGAATACACTGAAATTCACCCTTGGTGATGTAGCATTCATTAACATTTTATATATTTGAACAAAGAATTTTTCATTACAAGACTATGCTTTGACTTGAATTTTTTCTCTCTCCATTTTTCAAGATGCGAAGGGATTGAGTGACCCATTAAAGATTAAGAACATGCGGTTCCAAGTCCAAATCAGTTTAGAGGATTACATTAATGACCGCCAATATGACTCCAGGGGGAGGTTTGGAGAGCTTCTGCTTCTACTGCCTACACTTCAGAGCATCACTTGGCAAATGATTGAGCAAATACAGTTGGTCAAACTATTTGGAGTGGTTAAAATTGACAGTTTGCTTCAGGAAATGTTACTGGGGGGTAAGTGTGTCATTCTTTTTCTATGATATTCCATGTCATGAACTTGTTTAGCACTTTGGAAAAAATACACCCCTCCCCTGTCCCAGGCTGCTCAGTCCTACTCCATGGGACTGGATCAGTACCAAGTTGTCCCAGGACTGAGGGAGCATAAAGATAGGTTAAAGTCAGGATAGCATGCCTACCCATAATAGCATGTCCCCCCACCTCCAAGATGTACTGTATGCTCCTCACCATAGCTGGATACCCAGTCATACAATTCCCCAAAGAGACAGCCAGGGGAATCCTTACAAATATTGTAAGGATGAAATCCATTGATAATGCAAGCAGTGAAAACACACATCATACTTATTATGGTTGAAGTCTTGTTAAATTGTTTAATGAATACTCAAAAGGCAATTATTCAAATTGCCAATCAAAATATTTGCTCTAAGGAAATGTAATTATTGCAGTGTAAATCACTAGTAGCAACACGTTCATTTGAATTGATATGTGCTCCTGTCATTTTTGCAGGTACATCTAATGATGCCAGTCATCTTCATCACCCTGTACATCCTCATTTAGCCCAGGATCCATTAACCGGCCAAACTATTATCATAAGTTCAATGTCTGCTCCTGTACATACAGAACAGATCTGTAAGCATTTGCATATTACTATTCTATCATAACATCTGACTTTTATGTTTAGTTAACTGGCAAATTCATTAAAATGGTGGCTTCTTAAAGATAGTGTACAATTCTTTCATCGTAATTTCTGGGATTTAAATAGTCATGCACTTTAAAAAAAAAAAAAAAAAAGCACACGGAAACAACCTCCTTAGCAATATATGCTGGTTTGAGTTTCATTTAAAACAAATGACACCGTTTTGATAATACCATTAGTTACAAATGTTGATTTTTCTAAGAGAACATATGTGGGGCTTTTGATATTTAAAAATGAATATTTAGCTCTAGTGGCTAATGCAGGTACAGTAGTATGTATATCATAAATATGCATTTAGACTGGTCAAGAGCCTAATAACACATCGCTTCCCCTTAATTCTTTTTCAGCAACTCCAGAAACTCCATTACCTTCCCCTCCACAAGGCTCTGGACAAGAATACAAAATGTCTACAAATCAGGCTACAGTCATTACACAGCAATCAATTTTAAAACAAAAACAATTGTGATAATTTTTTGTTTTGTTTTTTGTTGTTTTTGTTTTCTTTCTTTTACGTGCACTGTATAAATTGTTAGGACACCTCCACGTTGTAGACCTCAAGATAGCAAATTAGCCCATCCCTTGACCCAAGAAAGTACAGAGCGCTCTTCTTATAATTGTTCATTTTCGAAACTCAGAAAACAAGGTACACTATTATGAATGATGAATTTCATGTACATTTGTGGATACTGGTAGTCTTACAGCATATGTATATTTTGGTAATGCCTGTGGATCATTGAGTTGAACAGGTTCATTTTTATTTCCCATTTGTAGTTGTCATCTTAATATTGTTTATTTTAGATCTGTAAGTAATTCCTTCATTGAAATGTCACTTGGAACTAATTGTTCTTGTTTAGCTACGAATGATAGAACTTAAAACGTGGGTTAACACAAGCCAAGAGTTCATAAATAATAAAAGAGTAGGTTGTTAAATAAAACAGATGTATTACATTTAGAGAGAAAATACTTAATGGATAGGAGGGTCTGTTTCACTACAAAAAAATCTTAATGTGAGGATAACATCATTTTGAAGTATGACTTTAACACAAGAGTTAAATGTGTTGAATGATAGCTGTCATGTTTAACTATCAGTTTATATGAATATGGTAAACTGAGAGAACCTGCAATGTGCAGATGTGTGCTAAAAATGAAACGTGGATATAGGGAATGACTTTGATCATGCACACACACTGTGTTTGCTCACAGCTGGAATTTGCTATGATGATCTATTTACTGACTCAGGGAGAGGTTTTCTTGCTACGCTTTCATTCATGAATTATTGACATCACAAGAAAATTGCTACTTCACACAGTCTGGTTGTTCATAAGAGCAATGATATTCCCTTTAATGGCAACTTTCTCCCCAAAAGCTGTTAAAAAGTGCCAGATAATGTAGTCTGTTGGGTTATTTTAATGAAATAAAACTTTGGAGTCAGAGGTTCAACAAAGAGATGTGACCTGATCTAAAATACCTTGGTTTATTATAGCATCATAAGTTTACAACCATCAGGGAGCAGCTAACTTCCTGACTCTTAAAGTGGTATATGTCAAGTGGTAACCTGTAAGAAGTTTTCATCCTTTTTTGCAAATATAAAGCCACAAAACAATGTAAAACAATTAGAAAAAGTTTGAGTGCTGACTTGTAAACTCAGAATGCTTTAGTGAGAATTCACATAGCACCAATGGTATCTGTGTTCCTTTAGGGTATTCTGCAGTAGTTGTGTTTGTAGTTAAATCTGTGTCCAGTAGGTCTAAATGTTCGTCTTTTGCTTTTTAAAAAATGTTTTCCTTTTTTTTTTTTTCGTTATTCTGTATTTTTTACAGATATGCATATATTACATTGCTCTGCGGAGCAGTAATTTCTCCTTTCTCATCTCCTTCATGATACGTATGATTCACTTCTTGTCCTACTCCTGTTGATGCCAATGGGAGATTTGCTATTAATTTCAATGGGAGCAAAGTTGTGTCCCTTGTACATGTATGGGACTGAGTCTTTTTTGAAACTATGTGGTAGCATTTAGGAGCTGATAAGTGGTGAGCACATGCAACTTCCACGTAAGTGACAATATCTATTCCTACTCCCATTGAAGTCTATGGCAAAGCGCCATGGACTTCAGTGGGAACAGGTCTGGAACAGTCTACTGACTGAAATGTATAAAAAATGTCATGACTGAGGTCTCATCTTGTTTGGGTTCATTCTATAATTTTCCCGGGTACACCTTGTAAATGCCTTTATAATTGATGGAAAGCACAGCTTAATGTGTTTAGTTCTTACACTGTATTTTAGACAGAGAATGTAAAATAGACTGTTTTCACAGACTGCCAGAATGTACTGGATAAAAACATACTGTAGTATTTTATCTTACTAAAGAATGTTATCTATTTTATACAGTACATTACATTTTTTTCAAATAAGGAAAACACTACTGTAATTTATTGGGATATGCTGATTTATTTTATAAATGTAACATTATTTTTGTAAACTTAATTATGGAAAAATCAAAAATGATTAGCTTTGTTAAACCTTAAATTATATTAAAATGAAATTTCCTATATGTCTGAACTGTGGCATCATGTTTGTATGTCGAGCATTCAGGATAAAAAATGGTTGCTGGAAATGTTTCAGATGGACTGTTTTTCATCAATGCTCAATAAACAGATATATAAACTGTGTGTATGTCAAATCTGCCCCAATGATAACTTTTTGACTATTTACATAATTGCATGAAAACACTGATGTCATTTTATATTGTTTGTCATATAAATAAGTACAAAAAAGTTAACAAATCTGCATCTTCATTAAAATCACATGAGAAATATATGATAGGAACACATTAGCTGCCTCTGCTGTAGCATTGCTACTGTATAGCAATATTTTTCAGTTTTTAATCCTGACTCTCAAACTCATCCCAGCACATAGCTTCACCCCTATTGTGGAAAGTACTTAAACCCGTGCTTAATGTTAAGCATGTAACTAACTGCTATTGTGGATAGGGATAGTTTTCTGGGCCTTTGTAATTCTGTAGATTTAAAATTATTTAAACAGTTTAATTTAGTTGCAGCTTGGTAATACTTGAACCTTTAGAAATAGATTTTTTCTTTCTTTCTTCCTTTTTTCTTTAAAGATTCCTTGCAGTGTATTTTATCATGTTATTGACAGCTGTTCTGCCTTGGGCTGAATGTTCAACTGTTTGTCTCTTTAGAGGTTTGTGTGTGTGTGTGTGTGTGTGTGTGTGTGTGTGTGTGTGTGTGTGT
>ML675601.1:81734933-81870226 GCA_007922155.1 Mesoclemmys tuberculata
TGTGTGTGTGTGTGTGTGTGTGTGTGTGTGTGTGTGTGTGTGTGTGTGTTGACTAATGTTAGATTATTGATGTAGAAGATTTTCAGGCCCTTTGAGCAACCTGTGTTTGCAATTAATGATTCCTGTTCAGGAATCTTTGTGCCCTTTACTTGTAATGTTGAATTGGATGAGAGGAGGAGATAATTTGGAGAAATAAGAGAGATTTTCTACCTCTCTATACAGCTAAAAACACTTCCATAGGGACTCAGCCACACTCCATTGAACTCAAGGGCTGGGATCAAACATGGGACCTTTGGAACTTAATGCACGAGCTAAAGCACAGCTTTCTCTTTGCCAAGGCTATAGCAGGCTCATCAATCGCAAGCTGTTCTAACCACCACTAGAGGGCCTCACCAAGAAGGCATGGGTTAACTTCCACTAGCTGAGGAAGCATGTACCAAGCTTTAGAGACTTCCCAGTTGATATCCCAGATGAACACCCACTTGTAATGCAGACAGACCCCAGTTTGCAGTGGCTGGAATCAAATCTGGGACCTCTGGCGCTTAATGCAGGAGCTAAACGACACATCTCTTTTAGCCAAGGCTGTACCAGACTTATGAATCTTTACCTGGCCTAGCCACCACTAGAGGGGGACAAAGTGCCACACCAAGCAGGCATGGGTTACATCGGTAAAAAGCATTCCGTTAATTTTCATGTCAGGCTCCTGTGGGGTTCTATTGTATTAATTTAAAGAAATGAATGAGCTAAAAAAGTCAAAAGTGTTATCATGACCCTGAAACTGTCCAACATAAAACAATTTTAAACAAAGTTTGGGGTTTAGTATACAGAGACCTCAGCCTGTTTAATACAATGGCAAACACACCATATAAATTGTTTTAAAACTGTTATTAAATATATAGGAAAATAAGGAAAGACAGTAAAAAACATTTGAATGTAAAGTATTAAATAAGAGTTTCATTTTACCAACATCCCGAGTTCCCTTTTCCTTTAGCTGGAGAGAGTATTTAGAAAGAAACTCCCTTGTCTGACAGGCTCTTAGATGGTATTAAAGTTAACTGTGCTGGTTTGGGGGGCAAAAAGAAGTTAGTTGAGATGGGCTGGAGCTGTTGTTTTCACTGTTGTTAAAGTCTTATCCTGTTTCCTAGACAGTGAAACAAGAAAAAGACACACAAAATGAGAACGAAAGGGACAGCAAATATAGACTATGCACCTTCTGTGTCTGGCATTGACTCTCACTTGAGCATTACTGCTTGAAAAACAAAGGCATAGCACATGTTTTTATCAGCCACCCCAACACCTGGCAAACTTGTACCAACATGGAGCTGTTCAGGGCATTGCTTTTATCTGTCTCTTTCTGGTCACAGGCTAATAGCAGAGTTGCAAAACATGCAGTCTTGGCAAGCTAAGCCAGACTCCTGTGGAAGGGTGCTGGAGGACTAGAGGCTCTCAAGCAGAGTTAGCCTGAGTACACACTGCAGAGTGGTCACATTATCAACTGATGGTATGTGCTCTCTCAAACTTTAACCTATACCTCTGGCGGGACACCTGGCATAAGTTAAAAGCAGCACCATGCTCCAGCTCCGAGTTTTTGTGTGTGACTTAACTTTGCAGTGAAGACAAGCCCTAAGACTGGCACCATTATTTTGACCTATCAGCCCCCTCTCACCAAAAATTAGCAATGGTAAAGTACTTTTTTTTGTTTAACATTGCAGAATACTGCTGGCTTCTAGTATAATGATCACTTTTTTTCTTGTTGGAATAACAGAACTAGAAAGAAAAGGGTTATAATTGAAATCCAGCTAGAAATTTTCCAAATATATAGAACGTTTTCAGCTTTTAGAACATTTGAAAGCATTTCTTTAAATTAGTCCATGCATCTTATTGCATGAATAACACAATGCAGCCTATGCTTATATTTGAACAGCAAGCAGTTTTTCTTCCTTTCTGTTTCATTGACCCCTCTTCACAACTGAATAAATTTTCATGGAAATGACTGTCCAACAAAAAATGCCATTTTTCTGATGCCTGTCTTTTTGTAATTTAAATAATATGAGCATCTGAACATAGAGATTTTGCATTAAGAGGCAAAGGCAGTCTTACCACAGAGTTTATTCAATATATTTCCAACATCATCTATTCCAAGATATAATTAAGATTACCATGGTCAGAGACTAATTTGCTGTGGTTTCCAAAAAGTAGAATGGATAGCAATAGTAACAGTCGATAAAGAATTGCCATATATAATTTTTCACTGACTTATTAAATTTTTTGTAATGAACATTAGTCTTGATCCAAAATGCTGTATAAAAAACAATAATCTAAAATATGCAGACAGATGTATTCTAAAATAACAAACCATATTTGTATGCTTCATTTATATACTTTAGAGTAGATTTTTCTCTTGTGATATGCAAATTAATTATCTATACTTTATCTCAGTAGCAATAATTATAATTTAACTATTTTATAATATGGGTTCCATTTAACCCCCTTTTTTGCATACTGGTTAAATTGCTTCATATGACTAAATAAATTGAGCCAGATACTCCCTTTCTCAGTTATATACTTAAAGGAAGAGGATCTGTGCAATCTTATCTAAATGAAAGTTTCAGGACTGTTCTTCTAAACTGAAAATCCAATCTACAGGTTAAATCTCAGGCTTACCGTTATGTGAAGGTATGGATGGAACTCCACATAGCAAACTTACATATCTCAGTGATGGAAATATTTCAGACACATACAGTTGAGACCTTTTTGGACCTCCTGGATTGCACACTTAAACCTACTGCTAGGAATCCTTACTAGTTCACAGCAAGAGAACTATGCAGATAATTCACTTGGACAAGCTCTTGAATAGTGTCCATGTGTACTACAAATAGCCTAGGTGGTTTATTGAATAGCTTATTCCTGTTTATAGAGTAATTTAGAATCCTTCTAACATCTAAAGTGTGTAGCTTAGCCTCCTCTGGTAATGAATAGGTCTTTGGGGAAATACAGCCAGGTTTGTGGAATGTTATAAGTGGAAATCACAGCCCAACTTGGAACACCATGTACAGGGGTCAGCCATTAACAGGGCCCTGTGCGTTCTGTGAGTCTGCATTTCTGAATTTGTCTTGAAATAAACAGCCAGATGTCAAGATATATGAATGCCCTATCTTCTCTTCCAGGCAGAGTTCAAATGGCAGAACCTGGTACTGATAGTGTTGGTCTCACACACCGACTCAGAGGGATTTGGGATGTGCTGTGAACCTGTCCTGATTTCACCATATGAAATTTTAACCTGCTACCAGATTTTTTCAGATGTCTATGATCCATTATGCGATGTAACCACCTTTTCTTTTTAATATGAGCACATAACATGAGTAGTGACCCATCCTGCTGTATTTAAGTGGGAACTTTTCTATGATTCTCATTTGGAGGAAGGATAAAATGTTGTCTATTAGCATCTTCTCATGAGAGGGGTTCCTGGAAAAGAACGGTGAAGTGGGAGGTTTGGAGACATGCAGCACAGCGTGGTATTGGAGGGAATTATCCTTTTTTACTGCAGGTTGTGGAGATAGATACTAAACCTCCATAGATGCCTTAAAAAGATGAAATTATTGCAGAGGGAATATTATTAAACAATCAGAAGAAAATAATTTTGTATATTATAAAAGTCACTTAGCTCTGAAAGCTGCACAGAAAAAGAAGAGAGAAGAAATTTTGATAAACTGCCAATTGAAAAAGACTGAGAATCTATAAAGAAATCAGTTTCATAGATTATAAAAGGCTACATTTGACAGACTAATGTACCTGTAGCATTCAAGATGGGGAAAGGTGGTTTCAAGTAACAAACAAAAATATAATACTTTAAATCTGTTCATGGATAATTAATCAAATAAATTGTTGCTGTGAATGCTGCAGCCATATCTAGTAATGATCCTGTAACTAGGCTGGGGAGGGAATTTTACTTGGGGGAATATTTGTTAGATGTTTAATTTAGATCCTGTACTTTTCACATAAATAAAGCTCCTTAACTGATATGTGGGGGCCATTAGAAAAGTGGAATTGGTGCAATGGGAGACAAGATGCCAGGACCATGTACAGGGAATTTAGACACTCCCTGTCCCTATATGGCATATATGTATTTCAAGAGGTTCTCCCTTTTTTGTTTTGCATGGAGGAATAGTTTGTAAGATGAGGGTGACCAAAAAGATGAGCTCCTAGATACTTTAGTGATGGGTGGATTAGAAATATTCTAATATACCCTTAAAGGACCACTACTGCCTCTGCTCTGGCCACCTGGGAGATGAGCTGCTGCAACACTGGGAACTGTCAGAGACTGACAGCTGAGTCCCTTCACCTCAACCAAATAAATAATTTTGAGGGTGGAACTAGTGCCAGGAGCCTTTTTTAAAGGGCAGAAGAGTGAAGAAGCATTTCTCTGGTCCTGAAGACAGAAGGGGAGCTCCAAGAGTCTGGCCCTAGGATGGAAAGGCCTGAGCGAAGAAATTTTTACTTTGAAAACAGGGCCTAGAAGAAAGGAAAAGTTACTTGAAAAGGGAGCACTGAAGAAAGTCTCTGGGGAACCCTGTTAGTGGCTAGAGTAGCCAAGAGGCCCAGTGGGTGCTCAAGAAGGTTTAGTGAATCCAGGGAGAGGAGCTTCACCCATGGGAACTCTTGGCTATACTGGATGCCAACTCTTGGAATTTTATTGGGAGTCTTGTGATAGATGATGTTTGTCTTAAAGCCCCACTTTCTGGAGTCATGTGACTATGTGAGACTATCAACTTTAATTTTCTTAAAAAAGGTAGTTTCTAGCATTCACGACTATAGTTATGTCTTAAAAATGCCATTTGCTGGTTTTTAATGTCTAGTGTAACTTCTTTTATGTAACTACCCTGTATTCTCTCTCACCTCTGGCTTACCTTATATCTGCCAGATTGAGAGTAAATGGCCATGTTTATTTCGTGATCTTTGCGTGTGAGCTACCAGCCCCAATCAATTTCTTGCACCACTGCTCACACAGGCTGAGGCTTAGGGCTACCTGGGGCAAGACAGGATTGGCTACAATAGCTGGAAAAATCATCAGGGTAAGGGAAAAGAGGAGGACAGTGGATATGCAACTATGCAGTTTTATGTGTAATTTCTGACAGTCATTGCTGGCTACTGGCCACAGGGACTATTGTAGCTTTGAGAGCAAGGTAGCAGTTACTGTATGGGTCCTCAGGTTGCAAGACCTGCCATCACCTCCCCTATGCATAACGCATGCACTCTGGCTTGATGGGGGAAATGGGATTTTACCTTATGTATAATTCATCTTTGCAAGTGGATAATTAGCACATTCTTTTTAGAGAGTTATTTATTTAAAACCGGAAATGGATTAATTAACCTTTGTCTCTTGTAGGATTATTGAGTTTAAAAATGTAAATGCTAAAATATTGGTTAAAAATATTGTCCATGGCTCATTGACATTTGACCCTATAAAATCACATTATTAAATAGAGGTTTGATCCATTAGTATCATGCAATTTTATTACCAGATAAAGTATAGTTTTAATTTATGAAGGTGATATTTGATTAGATCAAGGTAAAGTGGAATTGAAACATTGCAGTAATGGTATTCAATGGCAGACAAGTATAACTACAACCCATCGCCATTCTTGTCTGATGTTGTGTAAAGGTTTATTTTGCTGCAATGTGTATTATGGGTTAATCCACAGTATATGCAAACCAATGCAACACTTTAAAGTTCATTATTTCATGGCATGTTGTGTTACAGTACAACAGGAGCAAGAGACAAAGCTGTGCCTTGTCTCTGATACCATTTGCTTTATGGGTAGAACCACTGACAGTTATTTGTTGACCTTTAAAATAGAATGTCAAGCTCCTTTAATATTCTTCAGTTTAAGATGTTCAGAGATTCAAGTGAGACTGCTCAGTCAGACCCCTCGCTCTCCTATGTGGCAATTGGACTAAGTGGAGTCTGTGACTCGCTGTAGGAAAGGAGAATATCTAGTAGAAATAGAATGCCTGCTCTGTCTCTCTATTATTGCTAGCAAGTAGCTAATTGACCCTAGGAATCATCTAAATTGGTTCACTTTCCCCTCAGCTGCAGAGCTTGGCAGTTTGTGTAGGCCGGCACCTACAAGGCAACATTCCCGTAGATAGGTCTCATTTGTAAATTAGACATTGTTTTGTATAAAGAGAGAGAGGGTATTTTGGGGAGAAAAAATGCTATGGAAAGAAATATGACTAAATTAAATTATTCAATGTCATAAGCAATAATGAAGAAAAATTGTAAGCGCTCTTTTATCCCTGCGTGTACAATAAAGGAAGGAATGACCACTGCATAGTTCACAGAAGTGCATTGGGAGTTATGCCTCGGTAATACATAGGGGTGAACACCATTCCCAAGGGAAATAGTCCCAAATTATACCCTACAAACCAATCCCCCATGATAACTAACACATTTGGGTTTCATATCCCACAAAGTGTTGAATACTCTGACTCTGATCCAACAGAGAACTTAAGCACGTGCTTAGCTTTAAGAACATGAATAGTCCCATTCATTTCTTTATTGGACTGGATCAAAGTCTGATTATTCACCAGTTTGCACAATGGCGTTTACAATACCATTGGTTGTACTGAGTTACACAGCAGAAGAATTAATGCAGAAATTGCTCTCTTCGCAAAATAAACAAACAAAAACCAGCATGCTTCCCTGCACTGCAGTTCTCTGCCCCAAGACATTCTACCTTGCTATCCCAGTAATATTTCCACTAAAACCACAACTCCTTGACTGTTGCCTCAGAATTTTGCTCTTTGATGTTTACTTAACATCTACCTAGTTTTGGATCATGTTCATGACATATACATATTGAAGCTTAAAATGTATTGGAAGAAAACTGAATACTAAATATACAGCATAATTATGTAAAATAGCAAGGCTATGTCTTGATGCTGTAATAGATGTAGGTTACAAGAAGGAATATTTTGATAACAAGGTCTCAAAGCATAATGACATCTAGAAATACAAAAAATTGGGAAAATCTGAGAAATAGTTTAGATGCATTCACTGGCCGTCTGCTTACTGACATATCAAGAATATGGCTTGGGTGACTGGCAATTGCATCTAGAACCTTCCACCTGCAGGTCACTGTTCACCATTTCAAATATAGAACTGGTTAAGAGTGGCCAGAAGCTTTTGTTTTTTATCTTATGTGAGGTGCTGTCAGTTCAGTTCTTAGAGGATAGCCAGTCTGTGCCCATCTCAAACTGGCATTGATCTGACATCCTCTCAAATAAGGCTAAGGACTGAATGGAGAATGAAGACTGAGCTATGCTCACGTACATTGAGCATAATCCCTCACAAAACAGGCCACACTGATTGGGACTTTACACTGCGACTACTTTTGCTGTTTTGTGGATAAGTGATTTGTTCTCAGGAGCTTCCACTCTAGAACATTCAGAAGCTAAACATTTACTTTGAAAGTATATGCGGGACTAACTAAGGAAAAGATTAATTAATAGTGGCAAAGCAGAGAGATAGTTCATACTGACAAAAAACAGGAATTGATCATGGATCTAATGGCATGTCTTCGAATGGAAAATATAACCTACTCCATGAGACTATCATATCTGAAAAGCAAGTGTCTACCATTTACAGTTTATGTATGGACAAAAAAACGGTTCATGCAGTGGCAGTGTAAAATCATTGAAAAGAGTAAATTGAGATCTTTAGAGTAGTAACGATATATTTTCCAGAAGAAAAATGGAAAAGGATTTTTTTTCCTTTCCTTGATTCCACATTACCTCCAATATTTACCAGGTGATCTTAATATATAGTCTACATTATTTTTGTAATAGGTGTTTTTATATACATATATATATAAATATATATATATAAAATATATATATATATATATATATAATTATATATATATAAAAGAAAAGATATTGGTGACTATAAAGCCTGAGAAAACTGGTTCAGATAAAAGAGACCCCGTCACCTAAAATATAAACCTGTCTCGTCACTGTGGTTACTTCATTGAGGATTTGGTTCACAAAGAAAGAGGTTTTGATATGACAACATTGTGATTTTTTGGGCAGGCAGGCAGGGGAATTGTTGTTTTTAAATGTAACAAACACAGTTAGTTCAGACCTGCTCCATTCAAGCATGTCCAAATTTTCTTCCCCTTCACAAATGGAAATGATGAAATTTGAAAGGAAGGAATTTTTATTTACAATTATTTTATTTCCAATAATAATGATAAAAACAATGGTGATTAAACTAATAAAAGTACAACAAGCTATTTGATAGTGTCCTTTTCAGAACCATTGATTTAATCATACTTTCACTGCAGTCAGTGGCTAACCTAATATTGACTTCAATGGCTGCAGTGTTAGTGGACTAAATTATACCGCAAGAGCTCAGTTCTGCAAGGTGCTCAGTGCCTTCTATGAGACAATGATTCCCTCGATTCCCAAGAAATCCAATGACAGCTGGAAGCACTCAGTATTTCACATGATGGGCTAGAACTGTTTTCAGTCCCTCTTATCAATGGATTCAGCTGGTTACATCTACAGTTGCATGCCTGGAGGAGAAAACAACTAAGTACAAAATTTAACAATGAAGTAGACAAAGAATTTGAAATGTTGCAATGACTTAGTTTTAAATAGAAGACTAATATTTTGTCATTGCCTTTACGGGGGCCAGGATTTCATGATCATGGCTCAAGACCAATTTTAAACTCCAGTGGCTACATGCCACATTGGATTGGCCCCAGCTTGTTTCAAAGATTCCAATTATACTTGTTTTGCCAGTTCAGAAGTTCTGTTTGCAAAGATCTTTGTAAGTATTTTTAATGATATTAACAAGAATAGTTTCACTTCCATATTCCCAGATACTCTAGTTCAGCTAGTGCACGTTGGGGTGGAGAGAATACAAAGACACTCAGCCAAATACTCCCCTGATCCTAGGACTATTGTGTGCAGGGTCTACTTAGCTAAACAGATAGATCCTTCTGCAAATATAAGATTAACATTATTACAGAATGTTATAGGATGCTTTGCTCAATTTGGTTTCAAATTATTAGTATATTAATTGAGCTTCAACCAGTTGCCAGGAGAAATGTAATTTTGACCTCTATGTCTGGGAATACAATCCCATGTAGTCTCCTGTCCTGCATAGTTGCCAGGGATACTAACAAGAAGCTAATGACTACTCCAAGACGGATTCAGCTGATTGAATTTGCTGTGCTAAAGTGAACAGGTAAATATAGAGCTTTCCTTGGTCTTTTCAAGTGACAGTATACTTTTCAAGCACAGCAGACCAATGCACATGAGCAAAAATGAGGACCTAGCACAATCTATTCTGGAAACAATGCTCCACTGTGCATTACTTGTTCAAATGCCCTGCATCGTGCTAGTAATAAAAAAACTGTTCAGTCTCCTTCACAGTGATTTATCTAACAACAAAAATGCCTTAAAGATGAAGTAACAAAGCATCAGGGAAGTGATTTTAAGGGCCACCGTGAAGGCTTGAAGGACGAAAAAAATCAGTCCACAGTTGCTTTCCTTTTCCATTCCCCCTGTTGATATTCGTACTGGAAGTAGCCATCCTTTTTCCTGCTGATTTTGTTGCAGATGGGAAAAATACATTTTACAAATATTTTTATTCTGAGTCTTAAATAAGCTGGTCAGTTGCATTTTTAAAAAGCTATTTCTCTGAGTCATAGTGTGGACCTGTGTACTAAGGGAGTTAGTATCAGCAAATATCCTGTGTTTAATTATCCACCTCCCAGGTTTAAGTCTGGACTGGTGACTGGGTCAGGTCTGCATCACATGACAGTCGACTGGCAGTCATGCTTCCTGTAAGAGAGTCTGCCATGACACTTAGATGATAAGGGATACGTCTGTAGGGAGCAGGAAGAACCCGCTGCAGTAGAGATGGATGGGTAAGAAGAAACTGTTAGGAGATTCTCTGCAGTTGGCTCGGGGGAAAGCTAAGAAACAGCCAAAAAGGGCTTGAAAAGGTCTGGGGGAGGTGTCTGAGAGAGGTCCATGGTCTGGAGTGGGACTGGAAAAGATTCCCCAGCTCAGAGGGAGCTGAGAGAAAGTTAGTGCCAGAAGCCCTGACACAAAATAATTGGGAAGATGCCAGTAAGGGATCCATTAGACTTGTGAAGCCTTGATGACTAGGAAGCTTGGAGGAGGAATAATTCTTCAGAATCCTGAGCTGGGGTTGAAGAGTTGAAAATATTTTGTTGGACATTTCCTTATGCTTGGAATGGGGAGGGCCTATATTGAGTAACTGGTCTAATCCATTGAGTTGGACTGGAACAAGCCCATCAAAGAATGGGAGATTGAAGTCTGATGCTGGAAAAGTGGAAACTGAGGCACAGAGCATTTTTTATCATACTTGTCAATAAGAATTTGCAGAGTGAGAAAATTACCTGGGGTCAGATTGTGCTCCAAGTTTTGGGCACTAGGGAAGCCCCCTGAAGGTGGATCTCTTCAGTACCATCAAAATTGCTTCTATATCAAATAGGCACTTCATGTTGTACCCATGTTTAAAAAAAATGTTTAAACCTTGAAGCTGAACTCTCTGGAGGGTCAAGAGCTTACTGCTACCATCTGTTGGTGAAAAGGGGGAAATATGGCTACAGAGAACATTTGCATAACTTTTCTCCCAGGAATTCTTTCAGCGACACTTCAGGAGTCACCATAACTTTTTCACAAGGTCAGAATTTGCTTGGGTAGTGGAACTGAACTGAGAGCAGAAATTGGGAGGAGTGTAACTCTGGTGGCAAGGACTCTTTTTTTTAATCCTTCTGGTTTCCCAGTGCTGAGGGTCCTAGGCTCTTGAGAAGGTTCTTTGATGGGAGACAATTCAGAGAACAGTAGCAGAGCTGAAAGAAGTCTGGTGAGGCCCCTTACCCAGCCACTAAGTTAAGCTAAAATCACTATAGCTGCTTTAGGTGGTGGAGTCTCAGGACAGGACCAAGAAGCACTTCCCAAGTGAGTGGAAAGTGGCCTGTCTGATTGCACCTCAGAACTCTTGGACCGTGCTACCCACAGACACCAAACTGTGAGTGGGATTTAATGGATGGACAAGGGGAAAGTGATGTGGTAAAGGAACACTTGCCCATTGGCGTGTGGGGAGCTAAATTATTGGATGCTGCCAAAGTTACCGCAGGGGAGTATTTTATTTATCATTCATATAGAAAGATTGTTGCTAGGCTTTCCCAAGTTGATGCTGTGGTCCCTTTTCCCCCTAATAAACGTTCCTTGTTTCATACACAGACTCCATTCTTATGAGTGGGGAAGCGTGCCTATTCAGGGTATACAGTGAGGTATTTAGTGATCCCAGAAATTCAGGGAGAGGGGGGGAACTGGACCCAGAAATTTTGGTTACTTTTAAGGAGGACCCTGAACTAATTGAACCTGTCTGTTCCTACTTAGGGTTGCCAACCCTCCGTAAACTTACAGAGGCCAAGGAAAGTGAGGGGGCTGGGCTGGCTGACAGCTGAGAGAACTGGGAGGGGAAGCATACCGAGTCCCTCCCTCTCCCAGTCCCAGCCCAGTGCCCATCTGGTGCAGGGAAGGACTGGGAGTGGAGGGCAGCCACAGAGCCTCCTGCCACAGCGCAATGGGGAGAGGAGAGCTGACGCAGGCTCCACGGTCCTGTGGATGTCCAGCTGGCTCAGGTATATGGGTGCGGCAGCTCCTTTGTGCTCTCCGGGGGATGTGCCATTGCATCTGGAGCCTGCCACTCCTCCCAGAGGCTTCCCCATTGATCCACACCGTTCCTGGCCTGGCATTCCTGCCTTTCCGCCTCCTGCTTCTTGGCCCCGTTTCCCCCTCTGCCCTTCCTATGCCGCCCTTCCTATGCCTCGCCAGGTAGCCCTAGTCCTACTGCGCGACATGACCGACTGATCCCTGCCCTGCCTCCGGCCCTCAGGTGCCCTCTCCCAGCAGGTGCTGGCTGGGGCTGTGAAGCGTGCGATCTGGGGCAGATGAGGTCACCAGCCAGTGCTGTGTTGTCACCTCAGCCAGGGAAAGCAGGGGCTGAGGTGTTTCATGCGAGCGAGTACACACTTTTGTGACATGATTGTATTGTTTATGGTATTCTGAGTGATGCCAGTAAAAAGTTTACCGTGTCAGTAAAAAAAAAATCAACTTCAGATCTTCATGTCAGTAAAAATCAAAATGCAAGGTTGGCAACCCTGTAAATGCTACTTCTAAAACCGCCTGGTAGATGATTGATATGTGGGGGCTTGCTCAGGATAGTCTGGGTCAGTACCCCTTACAAGCATATTTCGAATAAACTATTAATTTGGGAAAGCAACATATTTTGGAAAAATATTTTTGCATTATGCCAATAGATACATTGGAGTACTGGTGCAGAAAATATGTCTAGCTCCCAAGAAATTGCTTTTAATAACAGAGATAGCTGAGGCACATATGATGGCTCAATCAAAACTGCTTTGTGAACAGCTGTGGAATGCCTGAGCAGGTACAAGGCATGCGAGCTTGTGTTCAGGAGACAGAGCGATGCCTATGCAGCATTGTGGCAGCTGCCAGTTGCAACGGAACCGTCACAAATTATAAATGATAGGCAGATATTGCAAACTGGTAGGCCCTGGAAACCAGTCCCATGCTTGCATCAAATGATGAGTTTTTTAAGAAAAGATGCCAGCCTTTTTCATGAAAGACTGTAGCTGACATGTCGATCTGGTTAGCTCCTAATCTGCCATCCCCAGCCATCAGTGCTGCAGCTTTGCTTTATGTGGGACAGGGGCCTGTCTTTCATTAAAGAAAGTAATGCAGCCCTATCCTAAATCAGCCCCCTACTGAAAGTTAAGTAGTATTATCTGGGGATGACGTAACAACACCTGGTGAAGAGGGCATTTGATTCAGGATTTGAACATGAAATAGCTGTATTTCATACGCAGGCTAAGTGCTTGCAAGTGGGGAAGTATTGCCTATTAAGGGCCCCTGGAAAGGTATTTAGTGGTCCTGGAAATTCTGGGTGGGGGCTGGAGACAGAGGCATTAGTTTTAAGAGGGACCCCATGCTATTTATTAACCACCTGGCAGAAGGGTTACAGATGCTAGGAGTTCCAGAGGGGTAGTCCTGTTAGTCTGAGTACAGCAAAAACAATGAGAGTCCTGTAGCACTTTAAAGACTAATAAATTTCTGGAGGCATAATCTTCCATGGGCTGCAACCCATTCCAGCAGATGCATGAAGCAGTTACGGATGTTACCATTTTTTCTGCCTGATTTGTGTCTTGCAGAAATTTGTCAGTCTTTAAAGTGCTACAGGACTCTTGTTGTTTTTGATGCTTAATTACAAGTCCGTTAGCATTACTGGACAATTTGGATGAAACAATTATTAAAAACAGAATTATTAACCATCTAAATGAACATTGTATTACAAGGATAAATCAGCAGAGCTTCTGGAAAAGGAAATCATGCCTTATCAACGACCCTACTCAACAGAGTATGTAAGTATGTGCTTCAGTGGGATTTAAACATGTGCTTAAAATGCGCTGCTGAACTGGGCCTAATCTACTAGAATTCTCTTCAATGTGTCAACAAAGTAGTGGTAAAAGGGAATTGGCTGGCAATCTGTTTGGACTTTTGAAGTCCTTCACTAGTCTACTAAGATAATCAAGTAGTCATAACGTCAGAGTAGAGCCCCAGAGCAAAAACTGGCTAAGAGACAGAAAACAAAAAGTAGGAATGAGTGGTTGACTTTCAGCAAGGCTAAAGAATAACAGTGTGGTACCCTAAGGTTCTCTACTTGGGGTTTTTGCTATATTTATCTGGAAAGGGGTGAACAGCAAGGTAGCACTTCTTTGACCTTGCCTTTTCTAATCTAAACATCTATTAAAGTGTCCGTGGGTTGTTGGTTTTTTTTTTAAATCCAACCATAACAAAGCAATACACAGCCTACAGGGTTCTCCTTCAGAAAGAAGATGAGCCATGTAGGGAAGATGTTTAAATCACACTAATTAAACCACAATGGAAGGTACTCAGCTTCACCAGGGATTAGAGTATTATAAGAATCTGCATAGACTATCTGCATAGGATTGATGGTGGTTTGTGAAGAGCCTCTGGCCTTGCACAATTCACTAGCTTAGTGTCACTTACAGAGGAAAATTCCACATGCTATTCTCTACTTCTTCTCACTTTTTTCCTCTAAAACAAAGTGAACACAGAGGCTTTTGTACCCAAACCTCCCTCAGTGGTGGCTTTTGTGCATGGAATTTCCCATCACCTGATTCAGAGTGGATCTTAATAATCTATTTGCAAACCTTAAAACTTTCACTAACTAGAGAGTTATGTTATATAAATTGAACATTAGTCTTATTTCTAGTACATAAAAGTCTCGCTCCTACACAAAAAATACCCTGCAGCCCACAGCCATTTTAGGGGAGGCGAAAAAAGAAAAAAAAAGAAAAGGGAAATAAAAGCCACTTTAGATTTACTTGGAAGAATATTACAGATGAACTACTGAGTATATCAATATACAGAGCATTCCGATTACAGCTCCCACATGGAAATATTCTGTTATAGGAGTACTGAACGTTTGTGTATGTGTGTATATATTCTTTATATGAGCTATTAACAGGCCCTTCCCCCCCTCTTGTCTCATGATAAACAGGGACATTTTGCAGTTCTAACTGTGCTGCTATCAAATTCTGTAAGAAGAGGCAGTAGAGCCTTATCCAAAGTAAGATTCTAGGATCTGTTCCTGAATCCTTTGAAATCAATGTTAAAGCTCCCATTGACTTTACTTAGAAATCATACAATAAACATCCTCTAATTTATTGATTTAACTAGCCTTGATTTGTAAAGATAGTTCTAAGGAAACCTGGAAGTGACACTCAAATAGCTATTTCTAGCCAAGCTAACAAGATACAATGGCAGATTCGCTTTCATTTCTATAATAAAGTTCATCATAATAACTGGTATTAAAGGGCAATTTTTTTTTCAAAATAGTATGTTAAAAATGGCAAAAGATCCTGTTTATTTGACTTTACACACTTGAATTAGAATAGTCACATTATCTGTGAATATTTACCTGTCCAACGGGCCCAAACATAATTTTTTCGGATCCAGTACAAACTTATAACACGGGCCCCTCCCACACACATACCCAGGGCTGGACCCGCAAGTTTCAGTAAAGTATACCCTTTTCCCGCCCCAGTCGGGGGCCCTGTCCATATTACACTTCACTTACGCACCTAAATAAAAATTAGATGAAAAAAATATTAAAATGGTAGCCACTCTTCTTAATTGGTTTGTTTTGTCTCTTTGAGTTTCATAACCAGTGGCCACAGATTGAAGTTCTAGATTTTAGGGAGAAATCTGCATATTTAACATTCAGGGAGGCAGGGAAAGATTCAAGATCTCCTGGGGGGGGAGGGGGGAGAACGATGTATAAAGAGAGAGCACATACATCTAGTAGGGCTGAAAAATTACTTTTGTACAAATTGTCACAAATTAAAAACACTTTCTCTGCACAAATGGGAACTTCCAAAATGAATCAAATTCACTTTGATTTCACTCAAGAGCTGGAGCTGAATTTTCTTGAAGTATTTTCTCTTTTCATATCTTTTGAGAAGCATCTATCCGTCTACTCTGAAGTCAAGTGTAGGCAAGTAAAGATTGCTATTCGTACCGCACAAACCAGCACAGCCAGCCATAGGGCAGGTGCTTGGCAATCAAGCTGGGAATTCCACCACTCACTGAATGGTCAGGGCGATGCCAGATACAAGTTGGAATGAAATAATATCCACAGAGGAGTAACTCCATCTGGTGCTGCTGCATTCCAGCCAGCAGAGAAAGCATTAGGCAGTTGGCACTGCAACTCATTTTTTGGTCTTCCAAGCATTGGACCTAGTCAGTACCACTGAAATGGGGGCTTTGGTCCTAAGTCAAGCCACTGCCACCTTATTATTTCTGCGCAGGTGTACATACCAAAGATTTAGGTACGATAATCATCTCCATCAGTACAGAGAATGTTGGACATCAGGCAGCAGCCTGAGTGACCAAGCAGCCTTGTTAGGCTTGAAATGAGCCATTTTGAAACTTGCTTGTAGGAATGTGAGGACAATGTGTACAGGTCCGGCAAACAATCTAGGAGAGGTCAATGACCTTAGAAAGACTGCCATCATTGACAGAGAGTTGGTGATGCTTGGCATCAGTGTAGTTCCCCTCTCTGAAACCAGACTAATTGAAACAGTCTCTCTACATGAGATGTATCACACCTTCTTCTGACATGGGAAAAGAAAAGAAGACCACTGCGAACATAGGTTGGGTTTTGCAGTCAAAAACTCATCAGTACCCACAGTGGAATGTCCCATTGCAACATCAGAACCTATCATATCATTAAGAATCTCTGCCACAGGTGGCATTGCCAACTTCATGAGCACATGTGCTCCAACACTTTCCTCAGCCTGTGAAGTGAAGGACTTGTACTATCTGCAACTCAACAGCATGGTCAGCAAGCTACCATCAGGTGAGCAACTCTTTCCATAGAGAGACTTCAATATTGGAGTCAATTCAGATCATGAGATGTGACTATTATGTATTGGCCACCATGGAGTGGAAAAAATGCATGACAAAGGGAAAAGACCACTGGAGCTTTGCAGCCATGAAGGAGAGTGCCTTACCAACACCTAGTTCCAAGGTGCTCACCATCAGAAGGTGTTTTGGAAATACCCCACATCTGGACACTGGCCCAAATGGATTTAATTGTCACCCACAGAAAACACCTACAGGATTTCTTCCTTATTCACAGCTTTCACAGTGCACAGAGTCACACAGACCATGTGCTTGAGTGCTGCAAAATAAGGATTTTACTAAGGCAATTCCATTGTACCAAACTAAGCTGTTGCCCATGCATTAATGTCAACAACAGAAAAGACCCAAAGAAGATGTCTTCAATTCACTACAAATCTCAGGAAAGCTGTGTCATTAATTATACCTCCCATGAATGCTGGTTCAGCATGAAACATACTCAGAATAAATATCCATTTAGCTGCAACCTTAGCTTTTTGGTAAAAAAAAACTACACAAGATAAAGACAGGTTTGTAGAATATTCAGAAGGAATCATAGAATCATGGAATATTAGGGTTGGAAGGGACCTCAGGAGGTCATCTAGTTCAGTTACTGAAACAAAACACACAGCACATCTCTATCAGAACATCTCTTCTGAGACAAGTGCTATCCTCCAAGTGGTGAAGAGTGTATCGCAATGAACAACAAGGCAATGTGTTCAATTATATTGTCTTGGTCTGTGCACGAAGATACAAATTACTTTTGAGAATGGAGATCTAAGACATATGTATGATGGAATCAAGAAACCTATAGGTCCTTCAGCCAAGAGGATTTCCCCCACTCAAATTGCTCAGTGGAGACAGTCATCGCTAACAGAAACAAACAGATGCAACTCTGGGTAGAACACTATCCTGGACTCTATTTACATGAAACCATTGTTTCTGAAGTAATGCTAATGTGATATCCTGGCTTCAGATCATTGAAGATCTTGATATAGAGCCTTCTATAAATGCGCTTGAAAAGGCAATCATCCCCTTGCACCAGACATAGCAGCTGGAAAAGATGGAATTTCAGCTGAAGTGCTAAAACAATGATAGGTTGTGCTTAAATATTTGCACAATGTCATACTTGTCTGCTGGAGGGATGGAAGGGAACCACAAGATATGAATCATCATAACTTATACAAAACCAAGGAGATCAGAGTGATTGCAACACCTACAGAGGAATTTCTCTCCTTTGTGTTGCTTAATAATCACAATGGAAAAGCAGCTCCCATGTTAGGCCTACTGACCGTGTGTGTGTGCGTGTGCGCGCATGCACGATAACAGGAAATTAATAGGAATCTGAATACCAAGGCACAGGTCTACCACGTGTGCGTTCTGAGCATACTACTGTATGATGGTGAGACCAAGGCCACCTACAGCAGGCACAAGAGAAGGCTAAACAACTTCAATGCTTGTTATCTTCACCATATTCTAAATATTTAGCAGGAAATCAAATTTCCTGACACTGAAGTACGTGACAAAGCAAACTGCCAAGTTTATTACTGTTCTCAAACACACACATCTCTGTTGGCTTGGTCATCTGCACTGGATAGCTTTGAAGGCTCTTCTGTATGGAAAATTAATGGATGCCTCAAGGCCCCTGGGCTGACCATGGCTCAGGTTCAAGGATGTTTGCAAGAGGGACTTGGAAACTTTTACTAACAACACTGCAAGCTGGGAAGATGCAGCTAGCAACAGGCTGCAGTGGAGGGCTGCACTGCACCAGAGAGTCAAAGAGGCTGAAGAGAGGTGGTTGAGAAAGAAGAAAGTGAAGAGGAAAGTGCAGCAGGCCTCAAGCAACAGTAGCACACCAGCTTCATCCTCTGGTTCTGTGCAATACTTCTGTGCTATTTGTGGTAAAGACAGTTGCTCAAGAATTGTACTTTGTTTCCGCTCATAATGCTGCAGCAAGACATACAGTAACTGAACTGCTTTGGCTTTTACACCATCAGATCTCGAGATGCATGTCTACTATATGCTTTCACCCCTCCAGCCAAACACAATGAAAGCAGGAGCTACTCTGAATCCCTAAAAATAAAAGTCACTGTGTCTCCAACAGGGCACCCACAACTGGCGACAGATAAAATCAGAGGATGCTTTTTGAAAATTTAACCTGTGCCTTGGCCAAGGCCATGCCAGTGATTCAGTGTTTATATAAAACAGTAATAAATAACAGTACTTATATACACTTTTACTGATGATGATCATATATTACACACATAAATATCCCAATGTTAAATAACTGACTCTCCCAGTACCTCTGACAAGCAAGTATTTATTATATTTGCTTTACAGATTAAGAAATTGAGGCAATTTTTGATGGTAAAAGTTGGTCCAACATTCATATCTTCATATCTTAATGAAACAATGCCATGCTCCCTGTCCTGGCAAGTACTGCACATTATGTGATATCTGTTACCTTTGGCATGTTTTCATTATAGTCATGCTAGCCTGTTATTGCTTTTAAAGACAACAGAACAGAGTAAAAGCCAGGCGTTGTTGATTTGATTCAATATTTCTTACTCCCAGTATTGAACCTCAGATAACTATCTGTTCAGTCTTTCTTCTGGAAGTTACCCCCAGTAGTAGAATTGTTCTGAATGCAGTTAATGTGGTATATCCAGCATATAGGTCATAAGGAATCTCTGGAGGCTTATTTAAAACCCTATCACCACCTAATAAGAAACCTTACACTGCAGGAAGGCTAGATAAAGCTCCCTTTGGAATGCTGCTTCTAAACTAGCCGGTGGGCTTTTTTATTCAAGTGAGGATCCAGGAACTGAGCACACTACACATGATAGGCCTCAAAGACATGAAGATTAAAGAGCCAGATCTGGTGTGTGAACATAGGACCCATGCATGATACCACCACCAGCAAACATGGTACACTACCAATGTGCATACTCGTTTATTCACACATATTTATTTTCTTAAAAGGACAAGAAACTGTCTAAAGAGTTAATGAAATCTGGAGCCTTTCATTTCTAAGTCACTGGTTATAACCTGGCCTAAGCTGTTAATGACGAAATTTCATTACATCAGAGTGCTGTCTGATATATGAAATGAGTTAGTAATGGTCTCAGTCCAGTTCTCTCTATCTAGGTATTTATAGCTCAGCACCAATTCTAGTTATTCACATCTTAAAACCCATTGCTACAGGTGGCATTAATTGACATCCTTGTTGGCAGGCTCAGTAAAGAATAAGAACTGAATGAATATAGTGGCTTTCTCACATACAAAGGCAGTCAGGTCACAACTGAGGTGTGTTGTATGATGAAAACTTTCTGATATACTTCTTCTATGTATTGCAAAGGATCTGATTTCCCTGGCACCTTTCGTGGACATTAGTCACTCTTCTTTTTAAAAAAGAAAAAAAGAAAAGATATTTACTGCTCCCAAAGGAACAGTTGTGCAGATCTTACGTAGGCATTTGGACAAAGATAAATATATGATGCTTATTGGGTGGCCTTACTATTTTCTCCATTTCGGGATGTTCGATTTTCTGTAACACATGATAAACTGCATCATGTGATAAACACTGTATCACATGATAATTACATGATAAACAGTAACATGTGGTAAACACTAATATCACTGTAACACGTGATAAAGAATGACCCAAATAGCAGTTGAGACTAAACTGCAACGTTTTATAAAATATGCATATTGATTTTAACAACTGCAATCTTTTCATATAAAAAAAACCTCTTTGAACTGTATTCAATACAGCAAAAACTAACTTTCCTGACTTTGATCATTCAAGGTGCAAAGGATCGTGTCAGAGATGAAATGCAGCAGTGAAGAGAGGTGAAAAATGAATGAAGTGACATAACACTGGTTGAGCTTTCTTATCCTGGCTGTACTACACTGGAAACAAGCACTTCTTGCTAATGTGATGGAACAGCTCAACAATTTTCAAGCACAAAGACTACTTGAGGGAAAATTCAATAAGTAAGTTAAGAATACCAAACAGTAATCAGGCCTTAGGGAAGCAGCAGTATTGAAACACAACTTTTTTGACAGTTTTGAGTGTAGCTCTGGTGGTCTGTTTCACAATCTGTCAAAAAGATGATAACTGGATTTAGGAGTCTAGTTTGATTCTTAAACCAAATAATCTAGCTGGCTTCTTGGTATTAGTGCCTGTAGCAATTTAGAAAAATCAACTTTTTGAAATGGAAAAGATGTTAAAGTAAAAATATGACTATGGTAATTGAGGACTAACTAATTTTATGATGTTTTATCATTGAAACGGGATTGAATAATTAAAGCTTCTGAACTCAAATCAATACAACTTGACCCCTACAGCAATGAACAAGCATCAGCAATTTTTGCATCCTCATCGATATGAAAATTAGCAACTCACATTCCTATCAGTAGATGTTCATTAGGGGTTTTATTTATTTATTTATTGGTTGGTAGGTTTTTATGTTTTTGTTTGTTTTTTACCATAAAGCCCCACTACCCCCAAACTCCAAAATAAAACAAGGAATTTGGCATACCTGCCACCTCCAGCATACATTCACCATACATTACAGAAGGGCTCTGATAGAAAAGGAAATCCAGTGAAATCATGGCTAAGACACCAATGGACTGTGACAGACTTAATAGAAAGGATGTTGTGGTCAATAATATCAAAGCCAAACAGCTTAGCATAATACAGAATATTATGGTCCAACTTGCTTCATTCTTGTAGTAAAACCCATAGGAGAGTTTCTGGGGGGATGGAAACTGCAAGTTTCTCCCCTCAGCAAATTCCTCCATCCAGAAGTCAAGGTTTGCTTCACCTTCCTACGGGTTTTAGCCCCTAAATTCTATGGATCTTCTGTAATCCATCACCTGTCAGGGATGTCAGTAACACTTCTGCAGTTCTTCCCACTACATGGCAGTAGAGCTCCATTGAAGTCATGCTGCCCCAGAGATCTCCCAAGGAGGGGGCTGATTGCAAGATGAGTGTAGAGGGGCGGAGAGTCTGCAGGAAAGGTAATTAAGATTGGGGTGGGGGTGCGCTATGGAAAAAGATAATGCAGCCTGGAGTTTGCCATCTATTAATCAAATTTGCAATTCTGAGTCCTGTCGGATCCTTTTATTGTTCCTGGATTTCTAGGTAAAGTGTTAACCAAGAGCTTTCTTTTTCCATCCTCATTTTGCAATGAGGTTGAATCCTTTCCCTTTATATGTGGGCTTCACCACCGTCATCCAGCCTTTTGCCACCACCAGGTGTGGATTGCTGCAGTGCTTTCTGTAAAGGACTACCCTTGAAGGCCACTCAGAAACTTTGGCTAGTGCAGACTGCAATTGCCAGTGACTTAAGAGCATTTCTTGCAAGCAGCAAGTTACCTATTGTTCCTAGAATTCACTGGATTCAGATTTATTTCCAGATGTATTTTTAAAGTGTTGGCATTTCAAAAATCAGTTAATGTTGCTACACTGACAGTTACCTATCACATAATTTAGGACATATTAACACTTACAGTCAAGAACATAAGTGTTACACTGCCCACATACTTTTCAAGTATTAAGAAAACCAGATTTCATCAGAACACAACCACCTCAACTCTGACCCCACTGATGGTTGCTGGGTTTTATGTATTATTTTTGTTAACTTGACTTTATTTAAAATGTTTAAAAGGATGCTGTTAAAGAACGTATTTCCCATTTAATATATTTATGAGCACCACCCTAGAACCATGATTCTCTACCTCCAAAATCACAGGCCTCAACCTTCTGAGCTGAAAGCAGATCTCTGTTAGCTAGCTAAAAATAATCCTAACAGTCTTTCTAAGCTTCAACCAATCACTAAGGACCAACATGCTCATATTAGGATTCTCTCTTTCATGCATAAATATATTTTATTTTATTCATTATCTGGATTTAAAGAATATATGAAAATTCTTATAATGGGAATTATGTGTCCTGACCACTGACTTAAAAAATTCAGGACAGATAATTAACAAACCACAAGAGCAGCACATTTCTGGCTGGAAAGTTGACAGAAAAGGAACTATTTTAATCTGAGGTAAGGAGAGAATTCTTTAATCAAGAAGCCCTCACCATGGTTTTCGGAAAGCTTCAGGAGTTCTGGGAAACACTTGAACATGTGCTTAACTTGAAGCATGCGTTTAAGGCACAATGAAGTCTATATGTTCCCTTGTGACTTGAGCCAACACACACAGAAGTCCATGCAAAAATTCCTGTTGCTTTAAATGGGATTAAGCAAAATCTTAAAGCTAAGCATGTGCTAAGTGCTTTCCTGAATTGGGGCCAGAAGTCATCCTTGCCAGAAGCTCTCTTTCTTACATATCATGGGCCTGATGCAGCTGCTCTGAAGTCCATGTAGACTTCTGGATTTAGGCTGGAGTCTGAGCTCTGGGATCCACCCACCTTGCAGGATCCTAGAGCCTGGGCTCTAGCCAAAGCCAAGATATTTACACAGCAGTGGAACAGCCCCACAGCCTGCGGGTATGTCTACACTGAAGACTGAAGTAGATTTACTTTAAATTGACTTTCACCTACTGAATTTTGGAAGTATGATCACACCACACTTCTTGCACCTGGCTCTTGCGTCCCCACTCTCCACGCTTGCATCGACAGTCAAAGCAGTGCACCCTGGGTAGCAATCCCACAGTGCAACTAGCCACAGAGGCTTTTGGGAAGCTTGTCATCCTCCCATGATACAACGTGCTCCAGCTCCCTCCCTTCTTGTCTCAAACAAACTAAATGTTTTTTTTGCACCATTTTTCTATGCCGTGCTCACACCATTGCCAGAAAGACATGGCACCTGTTCAGCTCTGCACTATCATTGTGAGCATCACAAATACCTCATGGCTTATCCTGCAGTATTTTCAAAGGCAAGAGAAGAGCCACAGCACGGAAAATAGCAATTACTGAGGCTGCCCTGCTACAAGCCATAGAGCGGAACAATTCCTGTTTGCTGCAGGCTGTCATATATCAGCTTCAGTCCATGGAGTGCCAGTTCTGGTCCTGGGAAACAAGCACAGATTGGTGGGATTGCATCGTTATGAAGGTGTGGAATGATGAACAGTAGCTGCAGAACTTTTGTATGTGAAAGGCCACCCTCTTTGAACTTTGTGCGGAGCTGTCCCCAGACCTGAAGTGCCTGAATACTCGCTTGAGACCAGTTCTGACAGTGGAGAAGGAAGTGACCATCGCTCTGTGGAAGCTGGCAACCCCCAACTGCTACCGGTCAGTTGGGAATCAATTCAGAGTTGGTAAGTCCACTGTTGAAGCTGCTGTGATGCAAGTGTGCAGGGCCATCAATAGACTTCTGTTAAGAAGGGTTGTGACTTTGGGAAATGTGCAGGACATAGTGGACAGGTTTGCCGCAATGGGGTTCCCAAACTGTGGGGAGGGGGGTGATAGATGGCATGCATATCCCTATCCTAGCACCTGACCACCTTGCCACAGGGTACATAAACTGGAAGGGATACTTCTCAATGGTGTTGCAGGCCCTTGTGGATCACAGGGGACATTTAATCGACATCAGGGTGGGGTGGTCTGGAAAGGTGCATGACACACGCATCTTTAGGAACTCAGATCTGTTCAAGAGGATGCAGGCGGGCACTTTCTTCCCTGTCTAAAAAATAAACACTGGGGATGTTGAAATGCCTATAGTGATCCTAGGGGATCCTGCCTACCCCCTTGCTCCCTTGGCTAATGAAGCCCTACACCAGGCACCTGGCCAGTGAGAAGGAGCATTTCAATATTAGGCTCAGCAAATGCAGAATGGTGGTGGAATGTGCATTTGGCCATTTAAAAGCCAGATGGAGATGTCTGCTTACTAGGCTTGGCATCAGTGAAAAGAACATCCCATTAGTTATATCTGCATACTGTGTACTCCATAATTTGTGTGAAATGAAGGGGGAAAAGTTCCTCCAGAGTTGGGCCGCGGAGGCTGAAAGGCTGGCTGCAAATTTGAGCAGCCAGGTTCCAGCACTATGATCAGAGACAAGCGCAGAGCGCTTTGGCTTCGGGAAGCACGGAAAAACCAGTTTTGCAATGAACTGCAGTAATGTATATCTGTGCTGTGCCTTTCTTTCTCATTCCCCACCCCCATTCCATCAGCCCCCTCCCCTTCTTTCCCCACCCAAGCTATGAATGAATAAAGACAGATGTTTTTTAATGCTACAAAGTTTTATTTGTGACACGTTTTAATGGGGGGAAAGGAGGATAACTTAACATTGTAAAGTGTCACTGTGCAAGCCACTGTGGTTGCGTGCAGTTCTTAAAGTTAAAGAACTGCTGTCTTGTGTGTGGCTGGACTGCTCTGGGGTAACAAACAGGTCCTGGCTCTTGGGGAGAATGGATACCCCACTCTCCCACACCCTGCTCTCCTCATCTTCATCCTCCTCATCCACAGTCCTCCTCATTTGTCCTGGATTGGGATTTTTTGGAGGTATCGATGCTGCGTGGTGGAACATTGGTGGGGTCACCACTGAGAATAACATGCAGCTCCTCATAAAAGTAGTATGTTTTGGGTGAGGAGCCAGAATGGCTGTTAGCTTCCCTAGTTTTCTGATAAACCTGCTCAGCTCTTTGCTCTTAACATGGCACTGCTGCATGTCCCTCTTGTGCCCTTTCTCCAGCATGCTGCAAGATATCTTCTTGCATATATCGAAATTTCTTTTGATGGCTTGGAGCTGAGCCAGAACAGACTCTTCACCACACAGACTGATGAGATCCAAGCTCTCATGTCGATTCCAGGCTTGAGTGCAATTGGGCCGTGCAGTCACCATGAGCAGTTCAGCTACAAAGATCTCTCCACACCATCTAAACCAGAAATGGAAATTCAGAATTTCCTGGAGTTTGAGGGGAGGAGCCATTTCCTGTTTACGTGGCCACATTACAGCAGAGCATGAATGTTCAGAGTGGTCATAACAGAGCATTATGGGATACCTCCCGCAGGCCAATGGCATCAATTTACGTTGCACTCTGCCTACATGACACATATGCGATCCATTGAATTCAAATTCAGCACTACACCACTTGCAGAGGTGGTTTTATTAGGTCAACTTTTACCACGCTTTAAATCAACGGAACTTATGTGCCAGTGGAGACGCATACTTTAGGGGGTTCACGTAAGTGGCATTATGTCAACCTCCATTTCCAGTGTAGACTAGTTAAAGTCTAGACTAGTTAGAGTCTGAGTTAGATGGCATGGGCCAGCTGTACGTGTCTAGTTGCTGTGTAGACACACTCAGTGGGAGTTTTTCCATTGATGTTTGTGAGTAGTGGATCAGGCTCTAAGGAAGCTGCAGCTTGAGCATGTCTGCTGATCTCAGCTGCAGCAGTATGAGATGGAAGGAAAGAATGGCCTTCAGGTGGAAGGGTTCCAGACTATTTAAGGTACCATACGGGAAGAGATCCTGCTCCCGCTGAAGTCAATGGGATCTTGATTGGGCCCTAAAACTAACCATAACAAAAATAATTAATCACTTTTCTTAAATGCAACCTATTTTCTTCAAAAATATAAATATCAAAGAGATTTAACAATCTGGAAAGTGTGTAGGGGTGATAAAAAGCCAATATTTTAAGTAGAGGGAGTCAAACTCCACTATGACCAATGAAAATTAATACCATAACATTCTCTCTTTCCCTCTCTCTCTAGTGAACAAGGATGGTTCTGTAATTAGGATGCTAGTTTAGGAGTTGTGTTCAGCTCCCTGCTTTGTGACAGGATACCTCTCTGTGCTTCAAATCCTTCTTGGTGTAATGGAGACAATAGCACTTCCCTACTTCACAAGGCATGGGGTATAAATAATAAAAACTGTAAGATGCTCATAGTCTATGCCAATGTGGGTCATAAAAATACAATAAACAGCTCTCTAATACCACAGCAATGGGTGTGGTAGCTATGCACATGGTAAACCATTCTCTTCTTTGACTAGACAGAGACAGAACTGCTAAATTAGATGAAAGAACTCAACTGAAATCTGCCTTAGAATATTGTTTCCTTGCCCAACACTTTTCTAGATGGTCTAGGCCTCCAACACATACCTAAACCATAAGTGAGGTACTATAAAATAGTTTTCCCATACCTGAGTGGATGTCGGAAGTATAAAACAACATTATGTGCATTTGTATAAACACAGTGCAAGACTATTGCTAAACTCCATCTCTCTGGTAATTAAAAGGCACCTCATACTCTTAATATTAAGGCAAGAAAATATTTTTACATGTGTATTGTCACAAAACATTTTCACACTTGCAGTCAAAAAAGAGTTCATATGCAAGGTGTTATTGTGCCTAAATAAAAAAGGTGCAGTTGCACTGGTTCAATCCTGCAGAGTTATCTGTGAGCCTTCTCAGGAGAATAACTTCCAATTTCATCGTAATATATTCATTATTCACTTTTTCACCTTCTCTTTTCTACTTTTTAATTCACTTTGTTGCTTTCTCTTCATCACATGGGTCTTTATTTTCAAAATAAGTCATTTGTGTGGTACCTTTTCAAATGCCTTTGGAAAATTTAAATATATAATGCAGCTACATTCCCTTTATCTGTCATGCTAGCAATATCTTCAAAAAGTCTAGTGTATTTGTAAAGCAAGAGCAGCTCTTCTAGAATCCTTTCTGCATCTTGTTAACTAATCCCCTTGTCACCACCTCACTTTCACTTTCTTCTGTCACAGATTAATCCATCAACAATCTTGTAATTCGAATGATCTGGTTTCCCTCTTTTTTCCACAAAGTGGCATTAACTTGTATTTCAGTTGTAAGCAGGCCACATACTTCTCATTGAACAAAATATAATCAAATCTTACTACTCCAGGGTTTTGCTAGTTACTGTGCAATATCATCTGGGGTGTTTAAAAGCCCAGACTGAGGTAAAAATCAATCCAGTCTAGGCTGAATCCAAAGCCCCTTGGAGTCAATGAAAAGATTCCCATTGCCTTTATTGAGTTTTTGATCAGACCACAAGTGCCAGAAACCTTTCCTCCTCCATTGCTGCTGAATGGGGTCAAGCTACTAGAAGATGACCTGACATATGAGGAAGAGAGGGCATTGGGTTCCTTGACAGTATGTTGAAAACAGCATCTGAGGACGAGGCCAACCTCTTCTGCTGTGCCCAAGAAATCATCTAGAGTGTGATCTTATGGCTGCCCTCTCCACTGCGGCCCCAAAACAGAAGTAGAAATTCTAGCAGCCATGCATTTTCACAAAATCTTGAAATATACAGTTCAATAGAAAAGTCTAGCCAGTAGAATCCACTGTACTCCACAGCAGCTGGGCACAATCTATTTGTAAGTTCAGCCGATAAGCGAAAAGTTCAAGGTTTTGTGCCCTGTGTGCTGTTGAGTGAGGCTACTGTTCTCTCTCTTTCATAGCACAAAAACAAAAGGGCAATGACACTAAAAGCTGGCAAATTCAGAGCTGATGAAAGAAAATGCATTTATCACATAATATATAATAGCCTGTGGAACTCATTGCCACAAATTGTCACTGAAGCCAAGAATTCAGTAAGGTGCAAAACATTCTGGACATTTGTAAGGATAACACGTATATCCAGAGTTATAATACTTATTGCTAGCAAAAAGAATATTAGAAGTGATTGCAAACTTCATGTTTCAGGCTTTAAAAATTTCTCAGTTAGGGATCGTTATGAAGAACAGATTACTTCACATCTGCCTGCTGTGGAGTTGCTCCTTTCCCTGAAACATTTGGTGCTGGCCATTACCAGAAAGGATGCTGGACTGGATGCACCAGGGGTCTGATCCAGCCATTCCTATTTCCCTCCTGTGCATCCTATAAGGTAACATAGATGACTAGCTACTGCAAAGCTAATTCAACTGTGAATGCACATGCATCACAGACTTCTTTAAATGCAAAAAAATCTACAATTCAGTTAAATCCAAGTGAATTGTGGGATGAGACTTTACATTGCTCCTCAAGGGTAGCTATTTCTAGGCCAAATTTTAACTTGTAGTCCCAAGCCGTTTTGACTGTACACTATTCAAAACAAGTTCCCAAAACTTTTTTTTTTTATCATGGATAAAATATGTGTTCCACTCTCCTTACACCCAGAAATTTAAAAACTTTTAAAATAATTTTGCCTTCAGAAAGGAACCAAACCAGAGCAATTTCAGAGCAGAAGGTGAATGTTTATGAAAGTTATATGATACTGAATTTAAGGAGCTAAAATGGAAAGTGCTACACAACCCTAACTATAGCGAGTTGCAACCAGTGCTCCAGTGTAAGGGTGATTGTGGCAATATCATGCCTGATGTGAAATAAATAAAAGACTCATAGGTATAGGTTGGATTCATCCTAAGGCAAAAGCATATTCCTGAAGATGGAGACATGTTTCAGTTATGCCAGAGAAAGAAGGAGCAGGAATGTCTTTAGGAGGAAGGAGGATGCTGAAGTTAAATGATAGAGCTGGGAGTGAAAAGATACAGGGCTGGATCCAGGGCTACAGCTGAGAAGCACATAGTGCAGGTCACAAGTTGCAAAGGCAGTACAAAGCCCAGTGGGTCTACTCCCACAATCAAGGTAACTTATGTGTGCGCAGAACCCTTCTGCCAGGTGGTTGCAGCAAAAACAGCTGGGCTCACTCTAATGACGGTTTCACTTGAAAATAATGAAACCGGCTCAAGCCTCTACCCAGAAATCTGGAAAAACTAAACACACCGTCCTTGGCTGCTCCTGAAGGTAGAACTTCCCCACTCACAAGCACTCCAAGACAGTACAAACCAGAAAATATTTATTAGAGTAAACAGATCACAGTCAGATACTAGGGGAAGCACAGCAACAGAGCATGTACGTTCATAGAGTAAAATACACCCACACCCTGCTAGTAACTTTGGTTGTAGTCAGTCGAATTACCTTTCCCTGGTTGATGGGAATGTTCCACAGGTAATATCCTGTTAGCCGCATCACCTGATCCATCCCCCCAATCGCCCCTATCCCCCCCGGGGGGTTGAATCAGTGAGTAGCACCAGTCCAAGGCCCAGATTCACAAAGGTATTTAGGTGCTTCACTACCTCTTTATGGACCTAAGCATTTAGTCATCATTGACGTTCTCAAAACCACCACTCAGCTGCCACCTAACCCCATGCAAAGCTACCTAAGTTCTGGTGCTGTCCCTTAGCTAATGAGCTACTCAGAGCCCTACCATGAGACCTGGCAGCCCTATAACAGGTAGCCCCAAATAAACTGCTCTGGTGGCCATGAACTCATGTATTCTCCTGTGAGACTGGGCTCTGAGGCCCAATAGCCTCGTGGGTAAGCTGCCCATGTAGGAGATCTAGTTATGAATCCCTGCTCTGCCTGACTTGGAGCAGGCAAGTCAATCCAGTGGAGCACCCTAAGACGCAGAACATTGGGTATTCTGAGGAGGCTGTCTCTCATCTTATCTTGTTGGAGCTGTTCCTCGTTGTACACCTCATGAGGTATTTGCTGGGTGCGGGAGATTAGCTCTATAATCCATTGCTTAGGGCACTCATTTGGGACACCTGGGTTCAAGTCTCTGCTCCAAGTGAGGCGGAGCAAAGAACTGTGTCTGCGTCTCCCATATCTGACAAGAGTGTTCTGACCACCGGGCTATTAGCGCGGCGCTCTCTTTTCACAAGAGAGGGTTGACTTGGCTTAGGCCCCAGTTCCGGGGGAGGGTGCAGAGCTGACAATCTCAAGATAGGTGCCTCCCTTTGGCCCAACAGGCCCAGTTCAATGGGAGTTAGGTACCTAAATACCTTTATGAATTGGGGCCTATACACTACTCCTTTTCTCTGCATTTCACACCTGGGCTAGCGTAGTGGGTCTCTGCTTAGCTTGCTAGCTTCTGAGAATCCCTTTCTTAAGAGCTGACCTCTCCCCATGCAATGTCGGAGGACGCTGGGCACCTAACTGGAGGCTGAGAATTCCATTAGGCATCAGGATTGCAATGCCTAAACGCCTTTGTGACTTGAACCCTTGCCCACGATGGGCATCAGTTTCCCTGTTTGTAAAGTGGGCACAGTAATATTTCCTCACTTTGGAGAGCATGTTCAGAGATCTGGATATAAAACACTATTTGAGTGCAAAAGACTATTAATTATTACAGTTGATAGAACTAGGTTGTAGACACTGCATGGATCAGTTCCAAAAACGTGTTTGGGCATAGAATGAGATTTGTAGAGACAGAATTGGCACAGAGAGGCCAGATAGTCACAGCAGGACCCAACTGTTTATTATTGTTATTCATGTTATTTTCCTGCTTTTATAGCTTTGTTTTTTATTTCAAGCACTAGGCACTGGATGTAAAGACAATTATTGCCACTGCATGGAAGTTGTGCTTTTTCATTTCCATCTCTTTTATTCTGGCAATTGAATTCTCAACGCTGACCCATCTTCCCTCTTATCCCTATAGGATATAAGCTTTTTCACTTCTCTCCCTTGCTCCACTGTATCGATCAGGTTATTTGCAACCCTCCCCTTACTTCCATTTCCAAAATTCCCTCTGTGTAGCCTCCCTTCTCTGCCAGGCAAACATTTGGTGGATACATTCTTGTTCCAAAGAGAATGGGATTATTTCTGTATTTAAATACCAGGCTATATAAATAAATGGATTCCTGACATGCAGAATTCATGAAAAAATTCCCCACAGGTCATGATTTCAGTTGTAATATGAAGCTTGTTCTTTTGTAAAAGTACATGGGATAAATGCAGGACTTGAGAAACAAATATGATGAACTGAGCTCCTAACTATGGTCTCCTTAAGAAATCAGACTGATGATAAAAAAAACACCCTGGAAAAAATCCCTGGAAAATATAAGAAGACAAGTATTGAAATCCCTCTTACAGAGTCTGATCGTGATTTCACTTGCACCAGCTTCACACTGATGTAACTCAGTTGATTTCAGTGGAGTTAGTCTTGATTTGAACCAGTGATCTGAGACCAGAGCCCAACCCCTGAAGCCTATAGAGCATTTCCCCTGTGTTCACTTTCACTTTAGTACTACAGTTCTTAAGGTGCTTCCTCCAATCAGGTACAAGCTGCTGTCTATTTAAACCAAACTATCTGAGGGTGTTTGCTCCACCGATGAAGCCAGAGGGAACTCAATCAAGGAAGCTATAGATAAAGACAAACCTTCTAAACAAGTGAGTAGATTTAGGACCTACATGTAAAAAGCCTAATAAATGTTCTAAAAGAATTTAAAAATGCAAAAAGAAGAGTTAAAATCCTGAAGGAGAATAAAATCTTTTACTAACAAGATTTGATTACAAAATCTGGCAAACTAATGAGGCTGCCCTAGTTCCCACTGTCGAAAGCATCGAACTCTTAGAAGGCAGTGGCTGCCCAGCCTTCAGAAAGAAAAGGACAAAACAGAAGCTGCTTCTATTCAAAGGGTCTAGACTAAAAAAGGTTAGTGGCTTCCCCATATTCCTGTTAAATTCCAAGAAACAGGATAGTGACATAATTTACTTAGCGTTACTACATCAGACAACCAGAGGAGTGTTTGACCTCTGCTTCTTGTGGTATTAGGCTGTCCTATAGGCCCCAATCCTGCAACTGGATCATACAAGCAGACCATAGGGTTCAGTAGGGTATGAAGGTATGAGTCCACTTGCAGGAATACATTTGCAGGGCTGGGACATGTAATGGGCTGCTGCAAAATTAAACCTCATGAAAGCGCTTGCTATTCGTGGGCCAAAGACACAGACGTTCTGATTACAGCCCAGTCTGACTCTGCTCGGGACTTCTGCATCGTTGGCCAGCAAACAGCAAGTTCTTTTGTACCATAAATTCCCAGCATGTTTCCTAGGCTTGCATCTAAGGATTTGGCATTTAGAGTGTGAGTGGGGGGGGGAGGAGAATCTGTTCTAAGGCCTTTAACAGCAGGCCTTTGCATTCATACTGCACTTAGCACCCTTTTAAAATTTGCACAAGAACTATATTAGTGAAAATACCCTGAATAGTGCCTTACCTTGATAGGGTATAGACAGATCACTGGTAAGGTGCTCTCCTAAGCAAAGAGCTGCAGGCCATTCATTGTGCCTTTTCTCCCCCATATCCTCAGCTCAGTTAAGAAGTAACATTTTTCTTCACTCTGTCCTCCTTTTATCGCCTATAACTTTCATATGTCTGGGCATGCTCTTTTTTTTTTGTCTCTCTGCTATTGCATGGGTGCTGAATGCTGATGAGACAATATCTAGCCCTGTGCTAGAAAGTTATTTTTCTGGCACCTTCAACTATGGGAATACCTGATTCATACGTTTAGGAGCACCAGGTAGCTTAGATTACCTGAATACTTGTGGCTGTTTTGGTGTGTCCTATAAAGCTGTGCAAAAAAAGATAGTGTATTAAGTGCAACTGTTGAAATGTGTATCTTGTTGCATCCTGCAAAAGTACAACACAATCTGTCTTTTGCTCAGTCATTTTGTGAGCAAAAAAAAAAAATCACAGAAGTGCATCAAAAGGAGTGGAGAGAAGGTAAAAGTTCAAAGCAGGTTTTCAGCATCAGTAGTGTTTTATTTGCAAAGAGTGAAGCAGAATGTAGGTTAAGGTGAACAACTGGAACTTTATTAAACCCTCTACACTGCTCTCTCCACATAGCTGCCTTGCTTTTCAGTTTAACTGCCTGAGTTCCCCGTTTTCCTGATGTCCTGTCAATAGCAGTCCCTCTAGGGAAAGTAGCTCTCTGACTTCACAGATCATGATACAAGTAGGTTCCAAAATGTATACTTGACTTCACATCTACAGCCCTGACTCAGTGCCAGAGGGTGGTGAGAGTGGTGGTTTTTATTTTCTGTTCCTCTTTCTCTGCAGTTGAGTACTACTTTGTTCCAAGATATCTATCCCACCCAATTACTTTTTTTTTTTTTGGGGGGGGGGGGGTCATTAGAGAAAAAGCATGTTGCTTTCTCTGGTATGCTCATTATAAGGTTGTCAAACTAGAATGAGGCATATAGCCCTTTTTGAAACTAGCAAAATACATAAGAAATACACAGAAATCAGTCATCTTTACCTGTTTTGCTAGTCCATAGATGATTGTTTCATGTAGGGCTTTAGCAAAAAATGGAAGGCACAGACTATTTTCTCCATGTTGTGACTGTGGTGATTAGGTTGGTATATGAATGAGGGTTTTTCATCATCATGCATGCAGGAGAGGGAAAAATATTAAAATAATCCCTGTGATATGAGAGGAAACAAGGTGCAGCTTACCAAAAAGCTGCTGGAAGAAAATAATGCTTAGATCCAGGAATGGTGAGGAGCTGGCCCTCCTGCAACCAGTTACCTTGGATCTAGACACTCCCTTGTTCAGTCACATTTTTTTATCTTACCGCCTATCCCTTGAAGTGAACACTATAGTCACACCAAGAGGGTTTGTCTGTTTGTGTGAAAGTGTAACTACATGGATGCAGTTGCACCAGTGCAAATCCTGAACGTGGACACAGTGTAATCGTGTGAAAAATGCCTTGCACAAGTGAGATGTACCTGAAACTGAGATGAGCCACACTGGCGCAAACCATCTAGATTATGAGTTTTCACTGCAGATAAATCAGTTTCCACCAGTGAAGCTACACTATCATCTATATCTATCCAGCCTGGACAGCTTAAGCGTATGCCTAACTAAATGTACATGAGATTACCGGGACTTGGATCAGACTACTGATCTACTTAAAGTTAGTCATGTGCTTTAGGCCCCAATTCAGGAAAGTATATAACTCCCTGTCAACTTCCAATTCAAGCACCTCCACTTTGTCAGTCCAATAAGAAAGCAAAACACTATGTTTTTGTTTGTTTGTTTGATTTGGATAGACTTTGGCAAATTTCCACTGGTCTTTTTGTGATATATTTTCATTGAGACAACACTGAAGATTTTTACTGCAAGTTGTTACATTTCTGCCACACACACACAAAAAGATAAATCCAAGTTTGGTGAAAAACATAAAACAGACATTTACCATTGTTCTAGGGGGCAAGATCCTGTTGCAAACCTATATGTTCCCCTCGAACTCATTCACATAGATGTCCCACTTGAAATCGATGGGATTGCTTTGCAGAAGAACTATTTGTTGGAACCAGGGAATTTTGGGATTGTATCCGGCCTCAGCAGGCAAGTTGGCTAATGCAGTATTATACAGAATCATTTCTTGGCCTTAGCAACGGTAGCTTAGTTTCTTGGTAAATAAATTTCATGGTCATATTACAGTACTACAACCATCTGTATTCTAAAGTAATGTGTGGCAGGCAACAATAAGCATGTTTCTCAGAAGTATGAGAAAACGCACTGATCTGTTTTATCTTTAAAAACTTACGTACAAAATCTCCACTATTCCTCAGCTGAATTCCTAAAGATCTTGATGGTGCAATGACTGTAAAATTATTTTAAATGCAAGTGAAAATCCTACAATTGTTTTTATATTTAGAGACTTAAGCAAACATTTTCTAGTAAGTGGGAAACACATATTTGCATTGTTTTCAAAGTCCTACGTGTTTTGATTAAATTCTCCTTTTTGGCATCCAGGTTTCAGATGTCATTTTATCTGTATGACAAATGTGAAGCTAAGGAATTAATAATTATTTTACCTGGAAAGGTATGAAGTGAATTCCATTGCCTTTTGTCTGATTAGAATCTTCCCTGCTGGTTTCATTAAAAATGTCTATGTGACAAAAAAAAGAAAGTGGTGTGGGTTTTTTGTATTGCACTTTTCTGTAAACAGTGAGTCCTGAAGCTTCCCTAGCTGTAAAATTTAAATGCTTCATGCAAATGAAGAATGCAGACTCAGGTCAGCTATAGACAAATGTCAGTAGACTGGATGCAAAACGCACTGCAGGCAGCAAAGATGACATTTATCAGTCATTCATACATCAGTAACTAAAACAATTTTAGTGTTGTCTAGACAGGCATCTATTATTTCTTAAATTTAAAAGGTTTAGTAGAAAGACAACAATGAATGCTCTCTTTATATTTAGGTTTTTGTTTTGTTTTTCAGAAGAGACAACACTGGAAAGGAACGTGGTAGTTTTCAAAATGAAAAGCAAAAATTTGCTGGTTTATTTATTTACTTATTTATAAGAAATATTTTTGGAGCAATGCACTGAACCTGTAAAGGGGATTTTGCTGGTATATGCTGAAGGCAGTTTAACTGAATTATCAGAGTGTGTATGTACTATTGGCTGTAATTATTACAGTACATCCCTGTATTTGAGCTTCATTATTTGTGTACAGTATTTGGTCTTTGTTTTCTGCTTAATTTACTGTGTATTGTTAACACAGATTTAGCTGAAACCATTATGTCCTTTCAGATTTTCAATTTGTGAAAAATGTTTCATATCAATAAGAAACAAACTCAAATATATATCTGTATAAACTGAACATTGATCAATGCCAATTGATCATTCTAATTGGCTTCCTTTTGCTAGTTCTTTTTTACCAAGCCCTGATCGTGCAAATGTTTATGCACATATTTAATATTAAGCATGTTGGTTGTCTCATTAACAGAAATGGGACTGGTCACGTGCTTAAATTTAAGTACATTAGAAATGTTTGCAGGATTGGGGTCTTTCATGGTATATTCCTTGTGGCAGGGCCTTTTATCACAGTATTGAGCACATTGTTGAGACTTAAATAATTGTAATTCTCAGTAGGGACTTGAAGAATGTGATATACACTGTATATTTGGAGAGAGCAATTCTCTATATAATATATATATTTCTGATAGTGCTAAACCTTATATATATCAGATCTAGCCTTAACAAAAAGCAATGTAAGAAGCAGTCCTGCTCTTTCCGGGGGACTGTCATCCCATAAAATCTGTACCACTCACAGGCCCGTTTTTCATATCTCCTGTACTAGCAGGAGGAAACAATTCCGTGTCAGACTACTCCTCTGCCAGCAGGACTGGAGGGTAGGCAACTCAAGGCCTGGTTTTTAGCTCCAGAAGCTTAGAGCCTTGCAAAATGTGATTTCAGCCAGGGCTATTATATGAGGAGCTGGGTGCCGGAGAAATATACTGAAAACTATGTGATTTCTTCTACAAAGGGTCTTTAAAGATGGATCTGAATTCAAAAAAGGATGGAGGAGAGGCCAAGATGAAGTAGGCATCTTCGAGTGTGTTTAAAATGCAAAAGCAAATGAAATAAAGCCAAGATACAGGCATCAGCTGGGACTGTTCCATTTTGTTTTCTTCCATTCAGATGTAGTGAAACTATTGAACAGACCACAAGGCCTATACGCATGCCAAGGATTCCATTTGTCAACAGCCCGTCTCGTTCCCAAAGTCCACCATGCCACCATCAGGAGAGGAAGGGTGGTCAGGAGATCAAGGTTCTGTTCCCATTCTCTCACTGACATCCCGTGTCTCCTGGGGAAAATGCTGAGCTTGCTCTGAGTCGTTTTCCCCACCTGTAAAATGGCCTTTAAATATGTGATAAAGGTGTGAATTACTGCTAATTTTATCCTTTATCATGGTCTGAAGTCAGAGCAAAATTCATAATTTTATTTAAAAAATAAAACCAAACATCTCATACTTTTTTGAGCGCAAATATTAAACCGTGTCCTCCACCGTTTGCCAAGATCTTGGGAGACGACTTTGCAAACCTTTATGGCTGTTAATTTCTTTGAACAAATGTTGTTGTCAGTCTCCAGTTCTTCGAGCGTTCAAAAAGGCAAATCTCTGATTTGTACTGATGAGAAAAGTGCTCAGTGTGGAGGGTGGAATTCAGTCGCATGTATAACATTAGGTACTGAACACAAAAATGAGGTTGAGGGGTCCCCTCTGTTGTCCCTTTGGCGTTGTAAACAAAGTGTAGTTTATTTTCAAGATTTACAAAGTCTGAGCTCTTCTTCCCTGATATTCATCACAAAGGGCTGAGCTCCTGAGATTTTAATTTCATGTTGTCATTCTCCCTATTGACCACTAGGTGGAGCTGCAGCAATGTTTTTTCTATGCTTATGATAACATGAAAATAGTTATGAACCAATCTGAAAAGCAATGTTCATTTTAACAATTCAAATATATTCCTATTAATTTGTATTTGATAAAGGTTCAGAAGTCTTTTGTAGTATGTCTAGTTAGCCTGCATGTTAGATTTAGAATACTTTCACTTTTCCTGTTGGATTGTCTGACTGTGAATTTTTATGTGAATATATGTACACATTTGTTTATATATGTGTGCATCTCTCTGCCTGTGTATATAAAACACAGAAGATCAGCTACCTTCTTTGCATTTGCTATTCTCCTGAATGGATTGAAATGATACTTTGTAGTGCTATGACTAGTGTATGTGCAATACCATGCATTATTTAGCAACTAGCCAAGATCGAGTACTTGATTGATTTCCTACATAAAGCCCAGTGTTCAGTATCCAAAACAGAAACATTAAGGACAGTTCTAACCATTAAGGAAGCTCTTGTTCCATGTGTATACCTCCTACGTAGCTTACTTTCAGGGGAACTCCGCGATACCCTTGTCACTGTGTAATTCCTAGTTAACATTTCTTGTTTATGATCTTTGGGCATTAAGATTCTCCCTATGGTTAATGTTGCTAACATTGCAAGTAAAAAATAGGGTAGATATACAAGTGTGCTTTCACCCTTTGAGTTGAGTGTTCTTTAGACTCAGAACTGCCATTATTTGAGTGAGTGTTCCTGTGTTTTGTTAGTTAAATTCTCAAGCTGTAGATCTTTGGCTTCTTCTGGATGATCAGATACTTGAAGCAGATAAGAGTATTTATTCCGGTCTGTCTTGGCAAGGAGGTTGCAAAAATTAATTTAACTATGGACCCTGTCGCAGTTAGCTAAGCCTTTGTCATCTCTGGATTGCATGACTGCAATGTGCTCTGCTTGGACAATGCGTGAAGACCTCTTGGAGTTCAGCCAATGCACCATGTGGTGGCATGTTTACTTAGTGGTGGGAGCAATTTCTACCTGTTTTCCACAGATTGTGCTGGCCTCAAATTTGCTTCCAGATAAAAGTTAATATGTTGGTTAGATTTATGAAGTGCTTTGTTATTTAGATCCTCTGTGAATTAGATTACCCTCCTCTTGATGCTGAACTGAGGCTCAAAGTAGTAGTCCTTATGGTCATTATTTTCAAAGTCATCCGGGGGACTTAGACATAAATTTGGAAGATGTGTCTAAATCCTTCTTGGAAAATCTCAACCTGTATGCATACATTTAGGGCAGGCGCAGTCTCCTGTGTTGTATTGATCCCAGCACAAAGGATTCTGCCATTTTGACTGGGGCCTTTGTGTATTGGTGTAAACAATAAACCAGTAATAACAATCTGGGTGCAAAGTGTTCTCAGTGAAGTGCCTTCAATTTCATTTCTTCCTCATTCTGATGTAGCCAAGGTGGATTTTCAGGGCACAGCTCAAGGTGTTTCTGTTACACAACTGCTCAACTAAACAGGTTATGTGTGTGGAAGGTTGGGTGAAAGGCATGGAGGGAGAAAAGGAGAGTTGGCTAATGATGGTTGTCCAATATGGTGTCGTGTCATTTTCCTTGCAGAGGCTGACACGTGCATCTTGGATAAATGGAATAAATAATTTATACATCTCCCAATTACATATCTTCCTACAAACATAGGGCCCAAAACTGCTTTGTTTACCCAAGTCAAAGCTCAGTAAGGACTGTGAGATTTTATTTTCAGAGGTACCAGATCTGCCTGTGTGCCTGTCTTACATGCACCAGATCCCACCAGAATTGCAAGAAGAATGCAACACCATTGACAGTGAGCACAAAATTTTCTTCTAAGAATCACTGGTTCTCTCTTGTAAAATACAAATCTCAAATGTTTCAGAGATTTCATCGACAGGTAAGAATCCAAGTGTATCCAAACACAGGGTTGGAAATCCAGCAAGATCATGTTTTTCTCATGGGAGTGTCAGCATGTCCTTATTTCAGCAATACTGCATCTCATTGTGTTCCAGTGCCTCTACTTCTAGGGCTAACCAGAACCAAGAAATGTAGACATATGTAAATATACAAAAGGGGGGGGAAGTGTTGCCAGTGTTTGGGCCTGAATTTTTGGTGAATGTTTAGTTCAGATTTCCTTCTTAGGAACTAGCTGCCTATTCCTGATTGATATACTCTTTAAATGGCAATTCTCAGTGTATTTTCCCCACTGCAAATGGGAATGTATGGCAGTTGTACAGTGTATAACTCCCAGTGTATGGCAATTATAGAAAGAATTAGGGCTTAAAGAAATCTTTGCTGATTCCCCATGAAAATGCATAGTGATCCTTTTAGACAGTTCTCCTTGATTTTTTTTTTAAACTTGAGGCACAAGACAGATGAAGTGATGAATATGGGGCTGGTTCTAGGGATGAGTGAGCAGGGCTGTTCCTCTGGCACCAATCTCCAAGGGGTGCTGTACCACTATGCCAGTCACCTCTTTTTGGCTCAGCTGTTTAGTGTGTGGAGGAGGTTGTCAAAAAGGTTTCCTACCCTGGGCTGCTTCTGGTAGCATATCAGGCTACATTAGAAAGTAGAGAAGAACTCTAGTTAAAGAGCTAACATGACTTTCCCGTAACAGTAGAGATTGTCTGCCTCCACACTTTTTCTATTTTACTTTAAACTCTATTTGTCAATTGATGTTTAAAGAAATGAAGCAGGTTTCTAAGTTGCTGCTGGTATAATGATGACAGAAAATGGGAGGAAATATCTCAAAAGCATCAAATGAGTCCACAAAATATGACAGACAAAAATAGAAATCTGTTTGTGAACCTTAGACCCTTACACTGCAGCTAAGAACAATACCAATAAGCCTGGTGTAGACCATATGAAAGCTTAAAATGTGATTGTCGTGGGTACTGTATACATAATAACCAGCATGTATGAAGATTAACTATTTGCTTTAGCAATAGTGAAGTATGTGAGCATCTGTATGTAAAACATAATAAAAAGGGAAAGTTAGCAATGAGATACAGCGTGAGGTGGCGGGGCAACTGCCTTTAGCACCATACCTTAGAGGTCTCCTCTGATATCAGATACTTACTACTGAACAACCCCTTCGGGCTTCTGAAGACCTTGGCCTGCATCTAGAACTGCTTTATAAATTGAGGACCTGGCCCCATTTTGAGGCCCCAATCCTGCAAGTTACTTTGCTCAGGGGTGTGCAAGCTCCTTTCAGAACTGGACCCTAAATTATCTGATGGTCTGGAGTGGTATGGGAACAGATAGCAGACTGCCAGGAGAGAGATGGACAGGACCCCACATATTGTATCAAACAGAGTCCTGTAAAATCTATATTCAGGACTATTTGAAAGTTAGCAAGTTGTATTAATGACCTTCTCTATAACATAGGGAGATTAATAAGTACTGAATTTAGAATCACAGAATAATCAGCTCTACCAAGTGTTCGAGCTAGTAAAATACTCCTGAAGAAAGCAAGTATACAAATATTACAAAACAGTTAATCTAATTTCTGACTACAAAGCATGATAATCTAACAAGGTAAGTGGACACTTTCTGACTGTGCCAGCTATTACTATAAAGGCCACTGTAATGGCTACAATAAATGACTAAATATTATTACTCCAAAATTATTAATTGAGTTCCATAGTTAAAATAGAGATTTTTAATTGGAATGGCATTTAGATATGTTGAGATCTTCCATTTAAAGTCAGAACTTGTATTACTGACCATCTCTCAAATACTGAGTCTCACAGAGAATACCCGGTGTGTATTCTGGGTAGAATACTGTAGAGGATAATACAGCATGGTATCCATAAGCCCATCACAATTTGTGGCTGTTCAGATGTTCAACTTTTCCAGAACTTCTGCACTGTACTGATGTAACAAAATGTTATCATATGCAGGAACACTCCAGAGTTAAGACTATAGTGTAATACACATAACTTATCCTTATAACTATTTTGGGTACAGAACAATGCATCTAAGAACAATGCATTATCTTGCAGACTATCCATGCTGCAATGCGTCTGGTGGGTACAAGTGGGAAGGTTAAGGATGGAAGAACAACCTTGGCTCTTAACAGCCTTTATTTCTGAAGTCATAAGTAATCATTGCCTGTTAATATATATACATGCATAATGTCATGTATTCCTTTTCAAAGAATAACCTCAAGTAATTTGGAAAGGAAATACACAGTGGGTCCAATTTCCTGCATCCTTTACACACAATGTGAATCAGGAGCGACTCTATGGCGGTGAATAAAGTTACACCATTTTAGGTAAGAGGTTCAGGCCCAATACACTGAAATAACTTGGTATAGTGTGAACATAGAAGGGAGCTGTTGATCCTTCCATTGTTGCTATGATATATTGTAATGGCACCTTTGACACCTTCATCTTTTATTTCATCAGTGTGGCGTACATGGTTTGGTTTTTTTTTTTTTTTGTGCTTGTGAAAGGTGCTGAACTGACAGGCCTGCAGACTGAAGTTTTCTGTTTAAATACATAACAGATAACATATAGAAAGACACAGTGAAAGCTTCATCACTTCCCCCTACCACTGTCTCTCAACCTCCATTCCACTGAACACTTGCAGGGCTCATAGGGTGTTTCAGTCTCCATTGCCATTCACTACGTGGCCTCACTGCTAACATTACCAGAAAGGGCACCAGTTCTGGTGGTGGTTTGGTTATGTGGATTCATGTTAACTATGAATTTAGATAATAGCAGCTCATTTAATGTAGGTCACAAAACAGCCATTAGACTGTAATGTCTTTAGGTTACCGAATGACCTGAACCAGACTTGACCTGGCAATCTATAGCAGAGGTAAAAGCCTCCATATCCTATATCCATTTCTGCTAATATATGAATTTGTTCACTGTATGGTTAATGATGCATACAGGAAGAAAATTTTGCTCTTAGAGACACAGCAGGTCTCTATTCCTGCTCTCCCTCATGTGTGGAGCATACTGTGGAAGTTAGGAATAAGTAGAGGGGAGAACATAGTACTAACACAGAGTGGATGCATGGTAAAAATTGTTTCATATATTAGCAAAATTCTGCTCTTGATTCACACACCACAGAATTTCCACTGGGAATACTGGAGTGAAGATCTACCAGGCAGCTCAGACAGCAGCATTTAGCTTGTAGTATGGAGTTCTAATAGTTTTGCCATTCTTAATTTGAAAGTAGACAACTTTCTTTCCAAGTAGAATGTGATCATTTAAATACACATGAAATACCAAAACAGACCACTTTCTGGGCTAATGACTTGCAAAATTTCATTTTTAAAATGGCCAGCTATTTTGTGGCTAGAGGAGCAAAAATCTCCCTTGAAGGTGGTCATGTTCATTGTAATACTTGTCCATTCCTGATTGCAAAATAATAGCAAAAATAAAATGGTTTGACTATCTAACCTCTTCTCCTCCTTCTCCCCCAAAAGTTTCGGAGCTGCCTATTTTGTGTCAAGCTTCAAGGTTATAAATAACTTTTATGGCTAAGTTACATGGCCCTGCAAAAAGAACCTGCTGACAGAAATTTTGGGCAGAGACTGTGTGCCTACATATGTTACATATGATACATAGGAAAATGAGGCCCCAATCTTGACAGGAACCTCTGGATGCGATGGTAATAGAAGCATGAAATAATAATACAGTGTCCTATGAATTGTGCAGCTGTAACTATGCAGATTCTTCACAAATTTTTTATCTTTGCACCTTTTAAAAGAAGTTCGTTCATCTATGTTAGCCGTGATTAAACAATTTTATTAAAGGTGAAGAATGCTATAAACTTAGATTTCCTATGTTTTCCACCAGTGTTGCTATAATTTTATTTTTTCAGATGTGAAGTGTCAAAGTGCCACCCTCATTCTACAGTTTATCTATATTATTATACAAGAAAGCCAGTAATTTAAATAATATTTTAGGGTAAAAATATGAACGTTTGTTTAGCAGAGACAAGAGTGCTTAGGTTTTAGTAATCACTAAATCTACAATAAGATTATGACGAGGTTAATATTCTTAGTAGTAGCATCATATTTCCCCCTCTACTTATTCATGGAAGGTATTACATGAACACAGACTTAGAATAAATTATTTCCGTCAGGACTGTGCTCATCTTAAGAATCTGTTTTGTGATTAAGGCCAAAAACTGCCTGCTATCATTTTTCACACTTGCATTTACTCATACTTTCAGACTTGCCTCAGCTAGATCAACTAAATTTTCCCTGAAAGACTGAAAACGTATCTGGCCTCACTCAGTCACAGTCCAGAAGGAATTCAGTTATTTCAAGGAGTCTCATTACGCAAGATCCTTCTAGTGCCTCTTGTTATTTATCTTTCACTACTATCACCTTTTACTACCCCTTCTTCTTTCTTAATTCAAATTAATAAAGTCCTGCAGTGAATGATTCTTCAGTTCCTTTGAAATTTCTTTTGAAAGAGTGAGAAGTCCTCAAAAATCACAATACTCGTAAAATGGTTGAGGGGAAAAAAAACCCTTTATTCTTTTCCCTAGACTTTAGTGACACTGAAGTTTCACATAATTTGCAGACTGCATCTCATAAAATACTGGCAAAATTTATTCAATTCAAATTAAATAGATGTAGCACAGAGTAATCTTTCTCTATTAAATATGTCACTTTTTGCAATTGTTTCTTAATATCCCTCACAGCTTCCATCTAAGATTAGCACTTTCTTTGCTGCCACAGTTTCACTAACCTACTGAATTATTCACTGAAGCATAACCTTCAGATATCAGGTTAGAAAGACCTTGATTATGGCAGGAAGTGAACTGTATAAACCATTTTTCTTTAAAAGAAAATTTTTCAGTATAGAAAAGTCTGAAATGAGATAAGTATTAAATGTGTGTAAAAATTAAGTTAATAATTGATAGGAATTTAGTCAACTGTGACATTCCTGTATTTTGTTTATAATAAATTACAATAATATTATGGATAACCTAAATCCATGTAAAAACATGCATTTTCAGGGTGTTTATTTAAACTTAAAGTACATGCTAGGATATGCATTTTGGTTTTAGCTTTGACACAGAACTTTATTGTGTATGCTATAGAATATTTGACATGGCTTTAATATGTACAGGACAAAGATTATTTACATTCACCCTCTGATTTTTGCCCTATTTGCTTCAATTTATTTTTATGGGCTTCTCAGCACTGGAAACTATAGTGACAGAGTGGAAGGCTTTCCTACAGCAAACCACTGTTGACCATTATTTTGTGACAGCCCAGTGTTGAAAGGTCATTTGAACTCCTATCAAGGAGACAACAGCTTCAGGAACACTTCCTTTGCTTGTGTTGAAATCCAGAAACTCACCACGCACAAGACTGCTCTTTCATGGCCTGTCCAATGGAACCCAGGAGTTGAAATGTCCTGAAGTTCAGCAGGCTACAGGTTCTAGCTCTTAAAATGCTAGCTAGTAAAATACCAGGAGAAACAATATTCTACACTTCCCCTGCTAATCATGACTAGAATTTTTCATGACTTTATCTAGAATAAAAATGAAATATTTTTCTTAACTTGGATGCTAATTGTACAATTAAGCAACTGATGCTACTGATAACATTGCACTTGTGTTCCTTTTTCAGATGTTGGAGAAATGTTAGAGGAGGAAACTGAAGAAAATCAATGGTAAGACTATGGGCTATCAAATAACAGTAAAGTTGATAATAGGATTTTCTGCATAGATTTGTTGACTGTGGTTTGAAGAAGAAGAATATAAAACATGGTCTTCAGGGGATCAACTTCTTAGGTTCAGAGGGGGCATTAGCAAATTTTCTTCTTTGCAAGGAGATATTTAGTTCCTCAGATGTTTTAAACCTCTTTCTTCCCCCAGCCTCTCTTTTTCTCAAAGTTAATGCTCGTAGTTTCTAGAGTTTTTCAAAGCATTTTAAAGTGCCAGACATTAGTAGCTAAAGTTGTTAGTTGCAACAAGTAACTAAGTACATTGATAAGATGTGCAGAGGACTTTATAAAATAAAGAAAATAATGTACGGACAATCAAGGAGATAATTGTGAGAATCTTTTCTTCAAAATAAAATCAGCGTGTTTGGTGTTGAATTGTGGATTAAAATATAAATGTGAGGAAATTAAGCTTCCTGTGTGAGAGAGGAGGATAAAATATGTTTTTACAGAAACTATGCAAGCCATTTATAGAACTATAGGGCTAAAATCACCATTGGCATGATCTGGTGACTATTGTTCACTTTAATTTAGCTGTACGTGCTGAAGACATTGGTGAATTAGACCCAGAGTGTTAACTCCTTAATTTTTCATTCTTCTTTCTTACTGACACTGGTTGGCAGGCCTAACAGGTTTTGGAGTAATTTGAACCAAATTAGAAGACTATTATTTAAAAAAAAACAAATTGTCATAAATTAGTGTTGGTTGTTTATCCAATAAATTGGACACAAATATAATATTACTGTATGCCTTAGAGTGGAATTCTAATCCTGAGGCCTGATCAGAAGGAGTAGGTCTTTTTCCATTTAATTGGAATTTCTTCAGTCATTTATTATTGTCATCAAAGTTGCATGATTTTCTTAGGGAGTCAGTGTCGTCAGGGGCAAACCATCTTTAAATGCTTTTGTTTACCCATCTATAACATGGAAATAATACTTTCCTACCTCAGAGGGGTGTTGTAACACTTAATTATTCATTAACATTTGGAGAGCCTCAGACTAACGGAGGATAGTAGTGCCAATATTATATGAAGGAACATATAGACTTACACAATTGTATTAAGATGATAAAATATTGGGAGTTTTCAGCTTCGAGTCAAAATATTTACCATTATACAGTGGCTTTAGATTTAGAGTTAATAGGAAATCTTCATATTGTGAGAAATGAAAAGGCAGGGGATACATATCATATATAAAGGAATTTGTAGTTAATCATAGTAGGACTTTTGGGCAATTGATGGATAAACATGGAATTTAGAGAGTTGTGCTTTTCCGGATTTGTAGACATTTGGAAGGTTAATAGCAGACATATTCTAGTGGTCACCAATAGCAACTGTTGTAATTAATGTGGAATTCACACATCCATTCTACCCCCATTTGTTAGCTTAGAAGATGCTCAAGCAAATTCCTTATGCGATGAAATTTACATGCTTGTGCAACAATCCTATATGTACATATCAAGATGCTTGTATTGCTCCAGTCACCACAATATCCAAGCTTTTCACAAACATTTAATGTATTTAGTGTCACAGCACAGCTGTGAGCTAAGGGAGTATTATTTTCCCCATTGAACAGATGGGAGGATATTAAGACTTGTCAAAAGTCACACAGAAGGTATGTGGAAGTCCCGGCTAGTGAAGGAAGATTACCTGAGTTCCTGTCCAGTGTTTTGCCCACAAGACCACTGTTCTTCTCTTGTAAAGAGAGATGCCTGTACCTTCACTGGCAGATCCCCTTGACTTGATACAACTATACCTCTGAAATCGGGACAATGAGGTTTCAGGGGTTTAACTGGAAGAAGAATTTGCAACCCTACCATTGGCAACTACCTGACTTAAGAGCTTAACTTCTCAATATTAAATTAATGCTTGTTTTTGTACAGAGTAATTTAGATTTGTTCTTTTATAATTGTCACTGCTGAACTATTATTCAGTTCCATTCGGTATCATTTTTAATACTATGCACCTAGTTTTGTTTTACTATCTAACGACGTCAACACAGCCTTGAAATCCTCCGACTATGGCTCTATAGAACAAACTGCAAATACACTTATTGGAACATACAGTACCATGTTCAGGGAGAAACATTATGCAAACTACATTAAACAGAAATCCACATTTGTGGGATACGCGAGGGCTCCGAGAACAAAACCCTGGACATGTGTTAAGTCCACTCTTGATACAAGTTCAGTGTTTTGGACTTAATCTATGTAAATACGTCTTCCCCTTGTCTTGTGCCTCCCCTGCTCATTCTGAAAATTGTGTGTTGCTACATCGTATGGTATCTAAAGAGCAAGCAAACCTCAAGGTACATGAGACTGAATTTTTGCTATTTTTTTCAATATATGTATGCAGTAAAGCTTACACTCAATAGAATGTAGTTCTTAGCAAGAACTCATTGTATTCCCCACTCCCCAATTAGACTGAGTCATGTGGTGGTCAATGATTGGCCCATATGACCCTCTCATTTTGAGTTGGAAGCTTGGTTAGATTTAGGATCTAGGCTTCCCCTGGTTCTCAATCCTTAGCTTCAGACACTAGATTGTATGGCTTCCTGGGCATGGAAAGTTGCTTTCAAGAGCCATTAAATGGAGCATCAAAAGTAATTTTATACAATCAACATGCTGCATAGTACTCTGCCATGTACAACAGAGGCATATGCTCCAACAATAGGCAATACACAGTAACTGCTCAAGTTCTTAGAAATGGGTAGTACCGCATTGATTGGTGGCCTACTCTTGCAGAGGCTCCTAATAGTGCCTCTTCTGATGCCCAGACTGACTGCTATTTGGAGATGAAATGTGGGGCGTGCTTGACATTCATTTGCTCCAGAACTCTGCTCAGTACCTATTTTAGCTCCGGGGCAGCCCTAAACTGAAGGGTGGGCACTCCGCTCTCAGTTCCACTACAGCTGCAGTCCCTTTTCCCAGTGGAGGATAAGTGTTGTGGCGCTCTGTCTCCCTCCAGCGGGAAGGAGAGGGAGAAAGGAGCTGAGGCACAGACGTGGAACTGGCCCACTTTTGTCCAGCAGATGTTTCCTCCCCACCAGGAGAATTTCTCTCCTGGGCATTTGTGGCTAGGTTAAAATCCTCTTCTCTCCTACCTGAGCAATATGAAAAGCCCCATAAAATCACTAGAGAATCTGGCCTTTAGTCACCTTCACCCCGCCCCCAACCTCCAAAAGAGAAGAATATAGAACTAATGCAAAATCCAAAATCACTTAAATGAATTAAGAGATCTCAAAGGTTCATGTTAACATTTCACTGCATGACAACAAAGTGGAAATACAACATTCATGTCTCAGGTAAAGAAAAATCTCTTTGCACATCAAAGAAGTCAAGAAAAGTTGTTCCTGCTTCAGACACATGATCTTTGTGATGCTAGCAAGGTCAGAGAGGACCTGCTGTGTTGTGATAATCACACAAGACAAACTGCCTGTACATTTGACCCAAACTAACACCTATTTTTTGAATGAAGAGACTGCTTCATGACTAGATTAGCAGGGATATTGCTTCGCCTTTCTCTGCTTCATTGGCCAGTGTTCCCTGCAACTTTGTTCCCAGTGCCACATATCATTCCTTTTAACATAATGAAAAGTTTCTCCTTTTTTCACCTGTTGTAATCGTTAATGCATAGGAACCAATGTCAAATGCCATTTGACAGAAAAGGAAAAAAAATCCCATTGTTATACATTTTGTTTGGTGCCAAAAACACACTTCAAGGCTATTACTAGTGGGATTGCTTTCTCTGCAATGCAGTTAAGTTATAATTCTATTATAATTTTGAATGCTTCTAGATCCTGCTTCAAACTGGTTCAATATTGCTCCAGGACCACTGTTGAGGGAATCAGGCTTGACTGTGGTCAAGAGCCTAGAAGTGGTCTCTCTCTCCTTTACTCAGACTCTGACTGGGACAGTCATGGATGGAGTAGCTCCTGAGCTCTGTAGTCATTGTGTGGCTCCTCAGAGGCACAGGCTACTGTTCAGCCATCAACTGTGCAGTGAGAATGGAATTCAGAAGGAGTGGGATGCCCAAGTCACAGCAGAGTACTGTGAGCAGAGTACCAGTGAGCTGCTCTACATATACTCCACTGAGTCCTGTCAAGGGGGAAGAGAGTCAGTGGAGGTCTGTCTCTGCCAGTGGAAACACCAAGAGAAGAGGCACATGAGAAAATGGGGGAAGGTGACAGGAAGTGAAGAGGATGGCCACGAAGGCAGGTGAAGGGAGAGGGCAGAGGAGAGCTTGAAAAAGCAAAGACGATCTAGTGGTTAATGTTGTCCTATGACTTAGGAGGCCTAGGTTCAAGTCCCTGCTTTACCACAGGCTTCCTCTGAGACATTGGGCATGTCAGCCACTCTGTGCCTCCATTCCTCCATATCTAAAATGAGGATAATAATGCTTCCCTACCTCAGAGGAGTAGGGGCTGTAGATAAATACACGAAAGAATGTGAGCTGCAGGGATGTTGCAGTGATGAGCCGTATAACTATTGTAAATAGTTGGCAAGAAGAAAATGGGGGGTGAATGACTGCATAAGAAAGGGGAGCGAATGGAGAGGGTTTCAGGGATTTTTTGGGTGGGCGGGACAAGTAAAGGTAATTCGAAGGAAAAAAAATGCCGATGGGACTGCAAAAATGAAAGTGCTAGATACAAGAGACAAAAAAGTGGAGTGGAGGAAAAAGGAGAGGGAACAGAAAATAAGGAAGATAATGGGCTTAGTTAATGGCCCTTCAGCATTGTCTCCCTTTCACACTTGCTATATTTTAAGCACAAATGTTTTAGGTGGTTCCAGTGGTAATTCCCCATTTGAACTTGGTGGAATAGCTTGCAAGCCAATACAATCTTTCAAAAAAAAAAAAAAAAAAAAGATTAAACTTTTAAAATCTGACCACTCTAAATACAAAAGCCATGTTGTACCCAGCACACACATCCATTTAATGATATTTTATGAATTATGAGCAATACTGTGAGGCATGTCCATGTGGCATCTTATGGTATTTGCTTATATTTGACCCCTCTCTGAAAGGTAAAATTACAGAAACGGCTTTCTCTGTCTGAGCTTCCCAGAAGAGGGTTGGGAATGTTGCTCCTTTTTCCGTTCATATCATAATATTCTTCTTGGTTTTATTTGTTGGCATTTTAAAGAAAAAAAAACCATGAACATGTCCTGTACCTATCATCAGCATCATCATGTTTTTCCTTCTATTTCCACACATGTTGTGATAATTTACAAAGTATTTCATATCTCTGGTGAAATCCTAGCCCAACTGAAATCAGTAGCAAAAATCCCATTGACTTCAATGGGCCAAGGTTTTTCACCCTTTATACCTAAATATGTTGGAGTTCCTGGATCTATTTATTTTTTCCTGAGGTTTCCATAGAAAACCTGAAAAAATGATTTTGAGAGTGCATGACTCTAAACCCTTCTGTGGCTCAGTTTGATCTTTACTCCTTGTGTTAGGCTCTGAGTTCAGCAGCGTCAGTTTCACTTTCCCATTTTCAACTTTATCACTGCCTTTCTGTAACCGTGTTTGGGGATGGCCCCAGCTTCTTGGTTGAGGCCTCGGAAATCTTGGCAGCAGCTCTGCTTATGCAGTAAAGATCTACTGACAACAGGTGAAAAGTACAATTGGAGACTGAGCAGTTTAGAAGGTGGAGGGTTTATGGGTCACATGGAAAAAGGCACTACAAGCCTTTCAAGCACAACACATTTCGTGCTATACGCTAGAAAGTTTTAGGGTCTGATTCAGAAAACCCTTACTCGCGTGGGATTCAGTTTTGCTCCACTGACGCCTGCAGCCCCAGTCAGACCTTGGCACAGCTTCGTTGACTTAAATGGGTCTGCAGCTCTGCGCAGGCACAGGGTTCTCCTCCAGGAATTCGATTGCAGAATCGAGCCATTAATCCCACAGAGTAAAACGTTACTCATGTGAGTTGCCCACGGGTATGGCATTACTCAGCACGAGCAAGGATGGCAGAGCAGGGCCCATTGACTTCAATGGGATTACTCACTTGAGGGAAGGTTTGCAGAATCAGACTCTTAGCTTTTAAAAGAAGCCATTCATTTTTCCAAAAACGACACAATAAAAGTTAATATCACTGAATTACACTGGGCTTCTCAAATACTAAACTACTCACACAGACACCCCCTCCCCCAGATTGTATATGCACACGCACATTTAGTGTGTAGGGGTCTTTTTGTTCCAAATGGCATTACAAAGAGAGCATGTCAGTGTGAGAATAGGTGGACTTAATGGGTTAAAAACTGTGTAAATGTTACTCTAGTTAAATTACAGCTTGTTGTTCAGATGAATACTCTCCACTTCTCATATAGCTTTAAATTATGGACAAATGCTTGCAATTGTGAACTACCTACATTGTGGCTGTCTGTTCCCAGGCTTCATCAACCCTAGCTGTCCAATGGGATTACTGTAAGCTTTCCCGGCAGTCTGCCAGCCACTGATCAGAAATTCATATCCCTGGATGTTAGATTGCTCTCTTTATTCCATCCTTCTGATGGCTGTGATTGCTGTCATGGTGTTAGGTTAGAAATTAGCATTTTGTGGCCCAAATTTTGCCATCCAGAACATAATCAGAAAAGAGAGAGAGAGAAATCAAAGAATAGTAATTTCATCTGTCAAAGAAGGGAAATGCAGTGCTACCATGATACAGATGTCTCCGAAACTTAGGTCAGGAAATGTTGTGGTATTTATGGTCCTATTTGGCAAATGCTGAGGCAGGTGGTGCTTTTCTGTTACCACAGACCTTAGTTCATAGATTAATGGTTTTCCTCTGATTAAAAAAAAAAATCCATCGGTGAAACTATAAGTGAGCTTCAGAAACTCTTAAATTAGAAAAAACAACAACAAAAAACAAGGATCTTTAACAGATACTTTCAAGGACATGCTGAATTAATCACAAGAGGCTGGTTAGCAAGAGGTCAGAGAGAGACTTCTTAGCATCATTTTGGGTCATATGTCTAGAGGCGATGGCAGTATGTATGTGCTGTATTCTAATATCCCCTTTCTAGTTTACTTGTGTGAGTCAAAAAAGGATGAACGCATATTGCATAGGGCTGTTGAAAGGAAAGACACATAATGGTAAATATCAGTAGTTTTTTTGCTGTTCTTTTAAAACTGGATCATATCTGGCTATGAAATAAAAATATTGCATTGTTTTTCACCAGTTTTATGCTATATTCAGTAGTCCTTTTATTCCTTACATTTTTCTGTCTCTAAATGTGTTAGATTTGGTGATGCAAGCATGCTTATTAAACAGCACAGTAATAGTCGCTGATCAGATGGTTTTAGATGAACATATCTTATTGTTATAAACAATTATCTTGTCTATTAATCTGTTTATAAAACAATTAATAAGGGCTTAATTACAGAAAATTATTGAAAGCAACTATTTAAAATTTAGGGTAGAGATATGGTAGGTCCTTTAAAGGTAACATTCTTTTTAGGTGATTCACAGACATGCTAATTTTTCCTGTCATTAGCAGTGAGCAAGCTGGAAGGATTCTGACATGCGAGGTGCACAGATTCTGTTAGTAGCCTTGATTTTTATCCACCCAAGCTTATCCGTCATCTTTAATCATGCAAAAAGCAGGATTACTTAATCATTTCATTTTATTGAAAAGAAAAAGAAAGATTTACATTAAAATGATGACATGCAGGAAAAAAATAAATTGAAAATGATTATGAAGAAAATCTAATGTGGAGACTAAAGCTCCATTGGTTTTGTGATGCTCATTTCAAGCAATGATCTAGCAAAGCCAAGATATAAAAGTAATGATGATGTTAACTGTTCAAGTATAACCATCTTATCTTTGTATTTTAACATGCATCCTAACATGGTGTACGTAGCCTGTTATAGTGAATAACCAAGAAAAAGACTTCCCATTTTTTTCACCTACAAAGAACTTTTTTCTTATATTAAATTCTACCTTTGTTTGGTGTATGTATATTTTAACATGCAAAATGTTGATGTGCAAAACATACTGGTGTTCTCATGAGTATTTAATATGCATATATGTATTATTTGCTAATCTTAGGGCATAGAGTAGGCCAAATGCATTAGACTACTGAAATTATCATGATGCTCTAAATCTAAATGTTGCATTTTAGAAAATAGGAAAATTAAGAAATTGTCCATGTACTGTACTATATAGCTTCTGATTTTTTTCATGCATTACATCCCAAGCCTCTTTTAGATTTTATGCTCTTTTATTGTTTAATAAGTATGCTTCATATTATGTTGTGTTCTCATTACCCATTTGTTTATTTTCAGATTAGTTTGGCTTTTGAATTTATGCATTTTCAAAGATCTTAAATGGCTGCCACAATTATATAAATCATAATTTAGGAAACTTACAGGAGTAGTAAAGAGTAGCTACAAACTTCTGATCTCACAAATCATTTGAGAAGGAAGAGGATTATAATTTCATTAAGTTTCTTAAACTAGCAAATGAGGAGACTGCCATTTTCTATATATCTAACAAGTGGTGTTTTTTATCAAAGAATATTTTATTCCACTCTGGTTCTCTGTTTACTAAGCCCTAGATTTTTAGGTCCTAATCTGATATTTACATAAACTGGTGCTTTAAATAAATAATTACATTACAAACCGGTGTTTACCAATTAGGTCATTAATAATTTATCCTACTGTACTAAGTGGAGTGAATTTAAGGTTGAATAATGCCAAATTGTTTTAAGTACATTAATGTTTGATGTAATCTGAAAAATATCTTTTTCTTCTAGTATTTAATACTGTGTGTTCTTATGTATTCTATTTATTTAAAAAAATACTTCAGTGCATATTCAGTTTCACTACCTGTACAATATAAACCTAGATACAGGAAAAGGAGAGAAGAAAAAAGGGTGTATGTGTATATATGTATGTATGTATATATATATGTATGTATGTATTTTGCTTTTCTAACACTAGTAGTTATGTAGCTTACCATAAACACACTGCTGCATTTTAGCTGTACAGTACTTGGGTTTGATAACTGACTGCCTTTGATAAGTCATCTGCTAGCAGTGAAACAGTTAAAAAAGGCACAGAATAAATATGTACAAATTAGGGATATTTTTGAGAGATCTCTAAAGTTCCAGGGTTATCCTGTAATAATTGTATATTACCTGCGGTAATTTTAATTTTAATTTTGGAGAAGGATATACATGCAAAATAGGTTATGACGTATCAAAGCCTATCCTGCCTTCCCAAAATGGCTTTAAAAACTCAGTTTTCTTGTGCTATTTTGAACGTTTTAATTACTTTTCAAAAGTAACTTTAGCGGATTCTATGAACTAAGAAAATATTTTAAACTGTTTTTTTTAAATAAATTCCTTTCATTTTCTCTATCTGTTTGAATGCATTGATTTATCTAGTGTGCCACAAATCTTTGAAATCAAACTAGAATCATAAATTGAAAACTATGGTTTCACTTTTCACACTTTGACCTTAACCTTGAACATTTTTGGGCACAACCATCATTATTTTGTAGAATTTAACATAAGAGTAGTAAGAGAAATGTAGGTTATGCAGTACTATGTCTTGTTACTATCCCTGTAGTGGGTGAGGTAAAATAAACTTATTTTACAAATACCCTCTTAGAAATATAAAATTGATCTGAAGATTTCTCTGGATACTACAAACATTTCAGTAAATTTTATTTTTAAGCCATTGCAGGTGTTTCGATCCATCCTGCAATGAATTTAGATGGTATTTTATATAACATAAATACATATAAGTTTGGTGTTTGATATTAAAGAACTTATGTACTGATATCTCACCACAAATATTTATCGGAAGTAAGATTATGTAATTTTCTACCTTTTTAAAATAAATCAATAGAAATATTTCTTTCTTCCTCTGCTTAGGCCAGCTGAAGTTGTGTTGTTGGTGTGATTTTTGCTTATATATAGATGGTGATTTTCTGCAGACTGTCATGAGAACGTTACAATATTTTACTAAAAGGACTTAGGCCCAGTCCTGCAATGACTGACTTCAATGGCATTATTTGTGCCTGTGAAAGAGTTGCAGGAATGGGCCCCTAATTTGAACGTTTAACTTAGCACCTAAAAAACTGAAGTAAAAAAATTCTCCTCATGTCTGGGTGGCACAGGGCTTTTTTTTAATTGAGCTGTTTGCTATTTTAAAATATAGACGTCTAATTTACATCGTTTGATGTATTATATTCCAATGTATCTTATATACGTTTTCTGGAAAGAAGTTGTTTTAAAAAAAAAAAGTAGTACTGATACAAATAATTTTACTTTTAGACCTCTCAGGTCATTGAAATGTTGTTCTCTTTTAATCGTTACATTGTTAGGTAAATGATGGCTGTGCTACTTTAAAGTAAACATTTACATCTTTAAACGAAAACAAAGTGATTATCAGAAATCATGTAAGTGTAGTCAGAGCAGCAAGGATGAGTGACAAAAATGGCAACAAATGTAGGTACCATAACATCTAAGCAATAGGTGGCAGTGTTACCTAAATACTCTCTTTGAATTTAAAAAGGATGGGAGTACTTAAGAGGAACATGACATTTGTTTTACTTGTGCATAATTGCAAATATGTATAAACAAATTTAACATAGTACAGGATGTTTTAGAAAACTTTTCCTAACAAAGTTTAATGTTAGTACCCATCCTTTATATTACCTTAATTTTTGGTAATAACAGTGGTTATTAATTAAAATTTGGGGATTCAAAATATTTAATGTATAGCTCGAAAATAAGTAAGCAACATTTCCTATAGCATATTTTATACAAAATTAACATCGTTTTCAACTTAATTAACAAGAGTAGTAAAGAGCTACGATATTATGAAGTATGTGAATTTATTTTTCTGGACATCACCAATGTAAAATACAGAATCTACTTAATACAAGATCTAGTGTAACAGTGCTTCCACAGAACTTACTTAATAAACCTTAAGAGTTATTTAAGTATATTCAGAACTATATCACTAGTATATGCTTAAACTAATCTACCTCCTATTTCCACTTTGCATGCAAATGGATGCTTCCTATTCTCCTCTTCCAGAAAGGGATACATAAACCAAAACAGGAATGGCATCACTTAGCAAAATATATATATAAACAGACATTTCCAGATATACCAATATGCTTGTTCATTTAAAACATAAAAGACTTCACAAAAGGCAAAAATTTATAGTACAAATTAAGAATATTTTTAATTAGTTAAAATTGCTTGGGTTATTTGAATGTTTATTCATATGCCTATTTAATCATATAATAATTAAAATACCATACTGACCAATGCAGCTGCCATATTCCATACCATGTGCTCTACCTCTAGGATACAGCTTTCATATAGTACTGCTCCAAGAAACACATTCATCAGTGTGTGCTAGAAACACCACACTGAACTCTTTTTTTGCAGTTTTTTAACAGATGATGGATTTACTATAGGATTTATATCTTTTTGATAATTAACCATTAACTATTATACCTTTTTTTTAATCTAAAAATTAGCATGTTACTTATAAGAAGAAAGGTAAATGATAATCATGGTGGGGGGAAATAGTGATGGATAGAAGCAATGATGAAATGTGTCTGATAGGGTAGTTTTCTTCTGTACCACCATTTCGTTGCTGCTCTGGGATTACAGCAAAATGGTGGCTACTTATATTTTATGGAAAATGTAAATTTTATGGTAACCTCCTATAGAATCTAAACTGCTACCTCCCTACACCCGTATAATGTTTTTTTTGTAGAAATAAGTGTCAGGTTTTCCTTCTGAAACTAGCAATAATATGAATAAAGGTAAAAGCTCAGTAGCAAAATTATATATAAGAATGTCCATATGCATGTACAATAATAAAACAAAAACTAATCAGATAGGAACATGTTTTCTTATTATTGAAAATAAAGCAGCAGATTTTCATAGATTTTCAAGCAAATAACTACATTTCAGATTTCTTTTCTCATCTTGCACAACAGAAACTGTAGTAGCTAGTTGCAAACATTTGTGGCATTTTGCTATCCTAAAGTCTTTATTTTCAAGAAAGTCTAATGCGTGGTAAAACTCAGAAGGACTTAATAGATAAAGTTCCCAGACTTAGCTTTCTGCTCCTACTGTTTCCTTACTCCCAATGCTTGACAGGTACATAGAATGACAACAACATTGTCCCCTTATCTACCTTCCTGGTTATGGAGTATGGTGCTGTAGTATTATGAGCACAGCAGCCGCTCACCTTGTCAGGGCTTGCGCACTTACTAATTGTTCTTCATGGAGCTATTTTATAGAATGCAAGGAAGCTAGAATGTGTGACTAATAAAACTGATTTAGTAACCCCATATATTTAAAAAAAAATACTGATAAAAAGTAAAAGAGGAATAAATCAAAAAATGACATGTTCTTGACACTCTCTGAAGGGTAATAGACAGAATGTTTTAATTTTGTAATTATAAATAGTAAGGTAGCTAGTTTTGGCAAATATTGACAAGATGTGTTAAAAGGAATTTAATTTCATCTATATCTTTGTAGGAACAGGTTTTTATAAGAAAATATATATAAACATCTAAAATGTTACTGCACAAACAAATTTTATGTTCATATTATCAATTTGATATTAAACAAGTTAAAATAAGTGCCATTTTAAATTCTAGACATTGAAAATTAAAATGCAATGTGTAGGAATTCCACTGATGCTTGATTGTACATTTATCGGGAAGACATCTATGGAAAATAGGTATGCTTTGGTACAGTATTTTGATCTAAAGCAGGAGTGTGTGTGTGTGTGTGTATGTAGTCGTAGAAGGTGGAAGTTTTCAACTTCAGATAACAGGTACTGCACTTGAACTGTTTGTATATTTTATAGAATTTTGCATTCTGATGACCTAAGCAACAGAATACATAAAAGAACTGTTTTATCTCCAGGGGTGATGTTAACAATATTCAGAAAGAGTAAAGATGGATATTGAAATTTGCATGCATGCATGCATGCATGCATGCACACATACATGCACAGGATATGTCGGTTAGCAAATCATGCCAGCTAGAGACAGAAGTGGTACTATGTTTCAAGTATCCCCTTAACTTCCACTTCACCCTAAATACTTTTACACAAGTGAATCAATCGACTTTCCTCTCCGTAAATGTTGACTGACAGCAATATGTAAAAACAACATTGCACTGGTTCATCACAAATGATTGACTAAAAATGAGATTATTTCATTAATTGTTTTTTTTGGTTTATTCAAAAATGTTCAAACAGCAATGAGTAAGCATATAATAGATTATTTCCTTGTGGTGTTACCTTAAAGCATTTTACATATGACACCATAACCTTATATGTACAATAGGAATATTCTGGGATAGATTTTTTTTTATTTTATTTTTTTTCAGTTTTTAAGTTTTTATATTACAGCTCTGCAATTGGCAGGTGTATTAATGATGTTTTTTCTTACAGGGTCATTCTATTTAATACCAAACATAACAATGTACTGAAGTTAAACTGTTTTAATTAAAGTTCAGCCTTTTTAATAATTTCAATTCCTTCAGTATATTTATACACCATGCTCCTAAATACTTCCCAGTTCCATGTTACATGTAATGATCTTATGATTATAAGATCTAGAAAGCATTGTGGGCATTTTGATTGCAATGTAACAAGAAAATTGATGCACATCACACTATTGTCTCAGAAAGGAAATCATGGTCTTGTGAAAATCAGTAGCCAGTAAATTAATCCTCTCATGATAGGTATCAACATTTTAAACATAAGAACTATACATGTTAAAATAATATTTAAAATAGTCATATTAATGGCCTTACAATAATATTTATAACCTTGTGAGCAAAGTACCAGAGTCTGATTATACTTAATTTGCTTAGTAAAATTCCTATCATGTCACTTATAAAGTTGATTATTATGGTATATAAACATACCGTTAGCTTCTTATTAGCTGCAGCATATATCACAATATCCTAAACATTTATCATACACAGCAAGGAAAATTTTGCACAACATCAGTCTATCAAACCTGTAATGTAGTCATGTCAAGCAAAAAGTTACACTGCTTTGGCCAAAACAATATTGTAACAAGTAAACTGAACCATGTTAAATCCTACAAAATTACAGCCATGCATGATATTGCTACTATACTCAGGGCTCAGAGTTACCACTGGAACCTCCTTTTTAGAGGTTTGTAACTTTGCTGTTTCACTTTGAATCAGGCTGAAATTCGATACACACATTAGCATAGATACAGTTTAGAAAACCAAACAAAAAGCAAATCAGTTCAGCTGTTTGCAATTTTTTTTTTTTTTTTTTACAGATTTGCAAAAATAATTTGTGGAGTTTTGTAGCATACTTTCTTGTGCATCTATTGGGGGAAAAATGACTTCATTTTAAAAATGAAGAGAGGAGTAGTCTGAGTCCAGAATGCGATATGAACTATTGAAATATTTTAAAAGCACATCAACAGCTAAAATATTTTTAAAACAGTTTCAGACCATGTTTTTTTTACCATGCACAAGCATTAAAAATAATTTTTTCTGTACAATACTATATTTCTTTCTTTGGAAATTCACACTGATTTTAACATAGGTCTGTGTAATAGGCAGAGGACTTCTTTTTTGTTTGTTTGTTTAAACCATGTTTTAGTGAATAAAGTTTCAAGTTGCTGTGGCAGCCAACTTTTTAATCTATGTGTTCATGTCTGCATTACAGACCACCTCCAATAAGCAACCCACTGTATTAACCAGTCATTAAATATTCCTAAAGTTTCTTGTAGAGTTTTATTTCAGCCTTTGTTAAAGGCCCATCTTGATAAGATAACTCTGGTCCCTTTTGGTGAGCAAATTTTGGTATCTTTTATAGTGAGTGCTCTGTAGTTCGTTTGACATGTGAACTAGCTTTAACTTGAACATGAAGTCTATAAAACAGATAAAAATCCTACTGCAAAAATGCAAAACTCATAAGTTAAGACTGTTAGTTCTTCCCAACTCACTTTTTTGGTAACAATATTATGGTATACCATTAAATGGGTACTCTTACATCAAAATTGACAGGGTGCAGGTGTAACCTAGGTCTGCTTAGTGTGGTGCTCAGTTAGGGTGAGCAGACAGCAAGAGTGAAAAATTGGGATTGGGGTGGGTGGGAGTAATAAGTGCTCATGTAGTAAAAAGCTCTGAATATCGGGACTGTCCCTATAAAAGCAGGACCTCTGGCCACTCTATGCTTAGTCCCCTTCTAGTGGCACCTAGCCCAGCGAGAGATTGATGAGCTTGCTACACCCTTAGCTGAGAGCTACATGGGTTTTAGCTCATGCAGTCAAGGCTTATGCATTTAACTCCAGAAATCCCAGGTTCGATCACGTCTACCAATGACTGGGGTCTGTGGGTGTTGCACAAGTCTTGGTTCTGAATTCTCATGCTTAGTATATTTTTGTGTTGCCCTTAATCTTTTTTGATTTAAGAACACTTTAATTTCCTTTTTCTTTATTTTGTCAAGTTGTACATTGTATATTGGATTTGAAAAGCTCTAATAGGGTTCATTGTTTTTCAATATTAAACTTTGTATAGATGCTGGAATTTTTTGTCTTATTAACTTAACTGAGTTTTCTGTGAGTGAACAAATTATTAAGCACTTCAAAAATATATTTAATCATCTGGAGCAACAAAATAATTGTCAGTGAAAAGACAAATATTTTTTCTGTTGATTGGTAGCCAAGAGAAAAGCTCTGCAATCTCATCTGAACAGCCATCACTCTGAATTTCACCAGATTTGTCAATCAAGAAGCTCAATCTGCTTGTTCACTTTCATAAAATCTAGAGGTGGAAAAAGACTGAAAGGTCATCTAGTCCCCACACTCTGCCAATGCAGAATTGTTTCCCCACTGGATATTTGCTAGTGTTTTGTCCAGCTTACTTTTAAATGTGCCTAGCAATGGAGCATTCTCTGCTTCCTAGGAAGATTATACCTACTGCCTAATAGATCTCATTGTCAGGATTTTATTTCCCCCACTGGTATTCAGCCTAAAAATTCCCTTTGTTAATTTAGTCCCATTACTCCTAGTTATACCCCTTTTTACTATGCTAAATAATTCCCTTTTCTCTATTTTTGAGTTACCACACTGTAATGTTGCTGTTTTTTTTATGGAAACTGTCTCAAAGTGACAAGACCTAAAATATGCTGAGTTAAATCTACTATAAAAGACAACTGTAACTTAAATATAGTGCTGTACCAGTAAGCCAAAATACAACTGAAGTTTGAATAATTTTAGTTAGCTGAATTTAAGCAATCCCTGAAAAGTAACCCTGTATTTCTGACCTGTGTCCCAGCATGATGCGACAGGGACAGACTATTAAACATGGATGCCTACATTGAGCTTGAGAAACTGCACGCTGAACTCTGAGCATAAGCAGTGCATTTGTTGTGGGTACACTTGGGGCCTACCTTTGGAAATCTGGTAATCAGACACTACAATAGCAAGCACAACAGAAAAGCTTGCAAAAGTTATAAAAGGTCTAAATAGGCAATATTCTCTGAGCCAAATCATCCTTATTGTTGAGAGGCACAAAGGGGTGAAAAGAGCAGAGATGCTGGACAAATGTTTCTGGTTAGCATGGAGAGAGATAGGAGAGCCAGCACAGCAATGTCTCCATCCCACAAGGCTAGAGAAAACTCTCCAGGGATGATTCAGTATTGTGCCTTGGGACAGATGCAGCACAGAAAGTATATCCCCAGGAGTGCAGGGACAGAGCACAGCTAGGTTTACATCACGTTTGCCATTCCAGATTCTAGGCTGCCATGGAGACTGAAACAATCTCTGACCTACTTAGAGCAGCCTCAAGGGTTGCCTTAACTAACATCAGTTGCATCATGGCTGCCTATGGGTTTTGATGTGGCACAGAATCTCGGTCTTGCTGAGTGCTATGGACAATCCCACCCCCACCTGCTTCCTCTTCTGGTGTTGGGCTGTTTACATTGGCCTTACACTGGCCCTTCACTGGAACAATGCTCCCCTGGTACCTTTTGATCATATACATGGCTGAAGCATCATATAGATGCTGCAGTGGTGGTCAGAATCAGCCTCTCCATGTGGACACGTCTTGTGTTGCTAAAAGTTGTTGGGTTATTTTCTTCAGCATTTCAGCCAGTCACCTGCAGAGGTGTATACACAGAACTGTATTCTGTGTTTTGTTCTTTTAATCTTCTTCCTCTGAAGTACCAGGGACGGCCACAGCTGGAGATGGGACGTTCCATGGGGCAGAGCTCTGAGGCAGCAATGAGCGTTCTCTCTCTCAAGTGCTTGGCTGACTGGTTCTTGCTCCCATGTTCAGGGTCTACCTGACTGCCATATGTGGGATCTGGAAGGAATTTTCCTCCAGGTCAGATCAGCAGTGACCATTAGTCTTCCCCCCCCCCCCACTTTCTTCTGTAGCATGTGGGTGTCTCATTTGTCAGGATTATCTGGGTCTCTCTCACTGAAATCATTTTCTTGCCATTGCAGGGGCCTCAGATAATGGTGCGCCTTGATCCCGCTGTTCATTGCCTGTGACACGTAGCAGTCAAGTCTTTTGTGGGCTGGAATATGTTCATCTAACTTTGGTTCCTGGGCTTAGTGTGAGGGTGCTTGGGTTTGTTGGTGGCCTGTGATATATAGGAAGTCCAATGAGATGATCTGGTGAATTCTTCTGGCCTTATACTCTGATTCTAACACTCTGTGGAGATCAGAGCTCTCATAAAGTTTGGGTGGGGCAAGGAGGGAGCTCATAATCACAGGATATGTTATTTCCTAAGGAGTCCATGCTGAGTTTGACAGGCTTTGAATCTGAAGAGGATGATGTTAGAGCAGCAGCAACTTCAAAACCATATCTGCTTTAACCCGACCATGGACAGGAGTGCCAGTTACAGCGTAACTCCTGAAACAGTTAGGCTACCTGGAGACTGGGCAATTTTGAGTTTGAATCTTTGCACGTGAAGCTCTTAGATTAATTGGGAAGGAACCAGATTTCCCTGTGAATCTCAGGGCATCTGGAAGACAGCAAATCCCCCCTACCAAAGGGTAGATTGGATGAACCATGTACCATTTTCAAAGTTGTTTTCCTTCTACTTGGATTTTTCCAAAGTTCTCTGTTCTTTTATTGAAACAACAGGTGTGAGTGTCAGCAGTCTGAGGTTGAAAACTACTGTTGATAGTGTTACACTGATGCATGTTACCTTCTGAATGTTGGCTATTTTTTAAAAGGGAGGTTCACAACGTTGGTAATTCCCCATTTGCACCAGGTCTGATTCTGCAAGGTACTGAGTAACCTTCAACCCCCAGTGAAGTTAATAGAAACTATTGCTGCTCAGCACCCTTAAAAGTCAGGCTACATCTTGTTTTAAAATTTACCAGTTAATGCACAAATAGGGATTTAGGCATCAGTCACTCATGTTTGGAGAATTATAATTAAGATTAAGATTTTTGTCACAGTTATTTTTAGTTAAAGTCAGAGACAGGTCACGGGCAATACACACAAATTCTCAGAAGTCTTTGACCTGTTCCTGACTTCTGCTAAAAATAACTGTGACAAAATGGGGCTGACCAGAGCCCAAGCCCTGCTGTGGGAGAGGAGGGGGGGTTCAGTACCCACTGCCTACAGCAGCTGGGAGCTCCGGGTCCCCCGGCCACCTGTGGTTGAGAGCTGCAGCATCTTGGAGCTCACTGGCCAGTGGCAGTGGGCTGCGGAGGGGGACGCCTGCTCCCCAGGGCTGAAGCAGACGATGTCACGGAGGTCTGTGGAAGTCATGGAATCCATGACCTCCATGATGTAATCTCATCCTTAATTATAATTGTACTACATTTTATTTAAACTATATAAACTGATCCTAAAGCTGTGCAAAGCTTTTGTTATGCAGTTAGTATACGAAGTTATATGTACTAAGTCATACAAATATGATTAAAAATGAAAGTAAAGGAGAATTGTTATTTTACAGAAATAAAAATGACTTTTCTGCCTTTTACTATCTCTGATTGTGTCGTTTCAGGGATATATGGATAAAAAGAACAGATAATGTCAACAAAATCTTCACAGTATTGAGTTTGCTTGAACCCTTTCAGGGACTTTGTTGTTGTTGATGAAATATACTTAACTAATCTGTGATTCCTTCAAGCACATAAAAGGTGCTCCTTGTAAACAGGTCCCTCTGCCCTTGTTCTTTAGACTGGAGGGAGGCTGTTGAAAGGTTTCTGAGTGATGGCGCAATGGTTTAAAGCAAATATAGATTTGGGGTTCCGAGCCTGCTGAGTTGAGTGCTTTAAACATTGTAGGACCAATCTAAACAAACACGAACGACAGACGTGATCTTCACTGAGTCACTTGGCATTGCTCTTGACTCCTTTCTGGATGAACACTTTTTGTTTCCTGTCACAGAACATTCTTTATGAATTAAAAATCTGACTAGATATAAGGAGAGTTTATCGCAGGATAAATAGCATACTTTTAGCACGAGAAGCTTTTGTGCAAGTTGAAAAGTAACCTCTGCACAGCACATAAGCAAGGAAGCCTTAGTATTTGGTGTACCACTGGGTTTTCCTTGTGTGATTAACTATTTACGATACTTAATCAACCTATATAGTCTCTCTATTTACAGTCCGCCATTTTCATCATATGAAGTCAGGTGTAACTTCCAAAATAAGATTGCTGCAGCTGCAAAGCAGTAGTGCTAAGCATCTCAGAGAGAGAGAGAGAGAGAGAGAGAGTGTTAGCATGTGGCAGGTGTTAGAGCTCTTTTTCCATGGTGTGAATACATTTTGCATTTGTGGATAGCATTGGGAAATCCTACACTGTAATCTTTTGGAAACAGTAACGTAACAATATTCTTGTTACTTAGCTAGAGAAGTTTGAAAGAAACATGCCGTCCAAAGCCTTTTTCTCTTCCTAACTGCTCCAAAATATTGCTCAGCTAGGTTATGGGCCCATGTGCTAAAAAGATTTGCAGCATTCTTTGACCAGGAAACATTTGCTTTGCCTGAGGAGTGGGCAGGATAGGAAGAATCTCCTTTCCAAACTTCCTCAGCTCATCTTACCCATAGGATCAGGGTGGAAGAGAATCTTTGCATATGACACCAGGTGGCAGATAAGACTGATCATGCACTACTGATTCCCAGGCCACTTGAAGGGTATGATCGTCTTATTAGTGTCATTTCAAAAGGGGTTGTAGCAAGACAGGAGGGCAAAGAGCTGATGTAAAGGACCTCTGTAATTTCATGCCGTGTAGGGATATTTTTTTTCTTGCTCTTGCACAACAGCTTGCTCTTGCTCTTGGGTAAGTTAGTCTGGTCATTCTCTTTCTAGTCTTCTCTGACTTTATTTCATCAGCAGTTATTTTCCTTATTTAAAAAATAAATAGGTATAGAGAATTGCCTTGCCACTTTTGGCAGAAAAGATTGTGTTCCTTTTAGAATAAGGGATAATGATGTAGGTGAAACAAATTCAAATCTTAGACGTGTGTGTGTGGGAGGGGGCTTATAAAGCCAAAGTGCATTAAGAAGTTGCATAAAGATAATGAGCAATCCATGTAGAGGTGAGTTTAGCCCAAAGATACAGAGGGAAGAGATGTTAAAAACAAATAATACTTTGTTCTTTATTAATCATAACTCTTCTCAATAAGTATGTTGCCCTTTAAAGGGTGACATAGCACATCCAAAATGTCTTATACTGGATAAGAGAAAACAGACTAGTTAGTTAGTGACCAAGAACACCCTGATGTTCCGTATTACAAATTGAAAGTGAAGGTTACTTTCTTGTAGACTTTATCTTAAAGCAATAAAACAGGTAGCTGCAGCTACAACTGAAAGTATTGATTTTGTAATTTCAGCAAATTAAGAACAAGACAGGAAACCTATTAAACCTTTCCACTGATTGCCAGGGCACTTTTTGGAGATGCTAGTGTTGACATTAAAATTGCATACGCCTGTCTCTTTAAAGCAAAACATACACATTTTACCGAAGATAGTGCCAGTTAACATGCTGAAACAGAATCTTTATAAATCTGTGTAACTTCACATTTCAGATGTGAAACCTTTGAAGCCCAATGACATGAATGTCAAGCAGCACATCTAGAATTTTCATAAATTATGGTTCATGTAAGATGTGCTTTTATTACATTTTGATAAATTAAAATTTTTACAAAGCCAGAAGATTTTTGTAATAATAGAAAAGATAGTAACACTGGTAATAGCATTATCTGTCAGAACATTATGAGTAATGATTATGTAAAAATCTATATAACAAAGGCTAACAGAAGAAGTGATCAAATTATATTCTTCTATATCCATGTATAAAGTAAGTTATTTTATTACTATAGCAAAAACCAAACTTCTCTTAAAGCAATTTTAAAATTACTTTTAAAAAATCAGTGTAATTAAATTCACATGAATTACTGTATTTAGGAATTACTTGTTTCATAAAGATTAATTTTAATGCTGTTTTTTCATTGAGTATTAATTAAAATGTTGCCCTTTTTGCACATAGGATATTTCTCATAAAAATATAAGAATGGTCGTGCTGGGTCAGACCAATGGTCCATCTATCCTGTCTTCTGACAGTGGTTGAGGCCAGATGCTTCAAAGGGAATGAACAGAATAGGGCAATCTTCAAGTAATCCATTCAGTCTCAGAATCTGGCACTCAGAAGTTTAGGAATACCCAAAATATGAGGATACATCCCTGACCATCTTGGCTAATAGCCATTGATGGACCTATCCTCCATTAACTTATCTAATTTTTTTTAATCCAGTTACTGTTTTGGCCTTCACAACATCCTCTGACAACGAGTTCCACAGGTTGACGATGTGTTGTGTGAAGAAGTACTTTTGTTTGTTTTAAACCTGCTGCCTATTCTTTTTTTTCATTTTTCATTTTTTCGTTCCTGGTTCTTGTTTTATATGAAGGGGAAAATAACATTTCTTTATTCACTTTCTCCACACCATTCATGATATTATAGACCTGTATCATATGCCCACTTAGTCATCTCTTTTCCAAGTTGAGTAGTCCCAGTCTTTTTAATCTCTCCTTATATGGAAGTTGTTCCATACCCTTAGTCATTTTTGTTGTCCTTCTCTGTACCTTTTCCATTTCTAATGTATCTTTTTTTGAGATCCTTTTTTAATAATAAAATTGTTCATCTAAAAAAAAAGGGGGGGAGGAGAAGGGTGGAAGCATACCTGGGTTCCATAGAGAACACACCCTATGTCTGTCAGGATGTGAATTCTATTGTTTGTCCAATTCAAACATTTTGTTTCATCAGAGAGGGCATTTGGCATCATTCCAGAGTGTAAATAAGCATGGGTTTCACACATACAAATCTAATTTACAGGCAAGTCATTGTGTACATTTACTGTAGGAGCCAACAATTTGCTAGGTGCCCACAACAGAAACAAGCAGTGATAGAGGAGGAAACAGCACACATGTAAACTTTTAAAAAAGAGTTTGGATTTGAAGCACGAAAGGCAATCACAAAGAGCAGGAAGCTGAGAACATCCGAGAGCGCATGTGAATGACCACAGTCGTCCTGCATGAACTTCAGGAATTTGGAGCAGGTTCACATTCATTCTTAAATGTGTGAATGTGATGATAATATTAAGTAGAAGAACCAAGTGTGGAAATGAGTTGGGAGCACTCTAAAGATAAGGGCTTAGTGGACAGATGAACTGTGAAGGCCTACCACGAACTGTGAAGGGTTTGATGGTAGAGGAGATCTGGAGCAGCTGGAGAGTCAGATAGGAACCAGGTGCAGCTTTCTGACTGGATGAAGGAATCCTCCTTTTCTCTCAGTTGCAGAAGAAACTCATATGGCGGTTCCTCCAGTTTATCTAACCATCCTATCCAATTAGCTCAGCGCTATATTGCCTATTTACAGGTAGTTTGGTCAATCTATATTCAAGCATAAGTCTCCTCAGCTTCCCATATGTGTATGTGTATATATAGCACAAAATTGTAGCCCTGAGCACTATAGCCCTATGTTTACACAGTGGAAGCCAGGGCTAGTTAACTGCCACCCGGGCTGCTCGCTACATGATGGCTGTTGTTATAAATACTGATTATTTCTATTGAGGTAATATCTCCTGCCTTCTGTCGCTGTGCCTCAGTGGGTTGCAGCTGAGAAATGCCAGATTCAGGGCAAACTGCAGAGAAATACGGCAGATTTATCCCCAAACTGCTGGTCATGTTGTATCATTAGGTTATATCAGGATAGTAACAGAAGTAATCTTCAATCTCACCACCCTGGTTAACAAGAAGTCAAAAATGCAGTCTCCTTAGGCATCCCAGCCCTGGTCTCACCACCTAGACACTGGACTGTATAATGACTGGTTATTGAAAACCAATTTAATCACATACAGGTTCTTCCGATCTCAAGAGATCAGCTTCTTAGCCAGATCAATATATAACTCAGATCTTACCGAATAATTACGCTGCTGCCAACCCTTTAGTGTCTAACTTCTAAAGGTTTATTAGTAAAAGAAAAGTAGAGTTAAAATAGTTAATAGATAGGTGAATAAACTGACAGGAGCGTGGAGGAGGAGAGGATTAGGTAACGAGAGTCAGGTGCATGTACATAATGGTCTAAGTGGTAAGATATGGCTGCTAGTCTAACCAGTGCCAGATGGTAGTGATTTGTAGGACTAGAGGCAAAACATAGGTTTAAAGGAGAAATTTAAGGAGATAAAGATCAGGCCCTGTTTGTGAGTGCATAATTTATTTGGCTGGTATGGCTTCAGTCATCTGAGCAAAAGAGCTTTAACTTATCTTGCTGGCGTTCTTTGGGTCGTTTGACAGTGCTGGAATTTAATTGTCTAGTATGATCATGGGCTTTTTAGAGTTCATTTTTAAACTGCCTTTTCTTCCTATTAAATCTTTATTTCACTCCTTTCATTCTGATTTAGATGTGCACATTTGCCAGTCTCTTCCATATCTATAATCTTGCCAGAATAAATTCATGAACTGTGTAGCAGTCTCCACCCCTTGGGAGAATGAAATGTCACTTTTGTGACACTCACACCCACCATGAAAGGTATTACTCATAATTGGAGTCTGACCTTTGCCATGAAGCAGGCCCTCAAGTGCAGCACGGTTATCCACCTAGTTGACCAAAAAGGCTTTTAAAACACAATGCAAAACTGAATCAACAAGTAGTAAAAGGTTTGCACTAAGACAGCAATATGCTGATTTGCAGAAGCACAATTTTGGACATGAGTGACTCTGCATTTGCCGAATTTATTGTATCAATGGCATCAAACAAATCAGCACCAAAGGTATTTGAATAATCCAGATAAGAAGTGATGTACTACTATGAGAATTATGAATTAGATAGAGGATTGGAATCTACTAGTGGTTCTTGAGATATTAACATTAAGTTCTCAAGAGGTGCTTTAGGTGATTAGCAGTTGGCATGTAGCGAAAAGAACTCCGAGGTATCGGATGTTAGAAGAAAGTTAACAAGATTCCTTGATAAAAGGATTGTAGCAAATGAAACATTGCCAAGTATTGTAGGTGCTTATGCTAAGTAGCACCATTTTAGACTTATTTGAGACTAAGTGTAAGCCTGAACCTCACAAGCATATTATGAAAAAACCCCAGCAGAATGCCAATGAGTAGAAGGTAGGAACAAATTTAAGCATCCTAGCTAAATAGTTAAAGAAATGAAGCATTGGTTTTAGATATCATCAAGCCATTCCAGATAAATACAGAGCAGTACAAGGTCTGATATTATTACCTAATAAGTTCTTTACAAGAGAGAACAGTAATATTTTGAGGCACTCAAACAGAATTTTATTGCAGATGGTGATGAGGGAGGGAAACAATAATAATTGATGATGCTAAAGTTTCTTATAGTCAAACAAGGGGAATCAAGCAATGCTTATGGTAATCAGTGTGTGTGCAATCGATAATTCTCTCAGAAAAATTACTTTTGGATATTTTTCTTACCTTGGTAAAGTAAATTAGTAGGAAGCAAGCATTCCTTTAAGATGAATTGACATTTTGAGACAAACATGGACCAACTGAGAATTCATTAAATCACTAAAGGTGGTGGGATTTTTTATTTTATTTGTTTAATGGCCTGATTAAAGAAAAGTTGTTCTGGAGGTTGAGGGAGAGAAATCTTATGGTGTTAAAAGGATATTTCCTTCCACACCCTCAAAAATTCTGCACATATTTGTTGTATTTGAAGTTCAGTGGCTTCGTATTCATAAAGGAAATGGTTTTCTTATATCCCCTTACTTTTCTATGTACCTACCAAGTGTTTGCTTGTATTACTTAGTCAATGTTTCCAATGGGCCAAATTCATGAAAATTAACAATTTACCTTGTTATGACACATTACTAAAATTGTGTTTAAAGAGAGAAATAGTAAATTATCACCTTGAATCAAAGTTGGAAATACTCAAGAAAATATCAGAATTTTCTCACAAATAATAATAAAGTGAAAATCAATGGTTTTGCATGTCTGTTCTTTACTATTTTCCCTTCTCTGCCCCATACTTTAAGTGATATGAAATATGGCTGAAGTTTGGGTTTGGATATATCTCAAAACAGTTGGATACTTCTCTGAATTCATTGTGATGTTTCCATCTCTAGCATTTTCTAAAGTTTCCATGTTGCTTTCTCTCAACTCAGATATATGTTTTGTAAGAGATGGTCCATGCAATAACACACTTAGTCTAAGAAAATAAACTGAAGGGATGGGAGGGAAACTGAATTATGTACAATTTTATATCCTTATATACATTTTCCTAGTTTGTAGGAATAGATGAAAAACTGTTATTCAACCTACGTGTCCTTATGGAGTCAATTTCTTTAAGGCATGACAGGGGAAGTGGGGCTTGAGAAGGGATTTGAAAAAGGAGAGAGTAATAGACTTACCGATCAGCTCATGAAAGGCATTCCATGTGTAAGAGGTGGTCATGGAAAATGAAAGCATGAGTCAAGACAGCATGGAAATGACTGTGCATACCACAGAAAACATTGGGCTAAGACCTGGAAGTTGCAAAGGACAAAGATCTGGCTCCACAGATGCCTACAGTTCTCCTCCTTTTAGTAGGACCATTTATATGTAAAACTATAAATATGCATGTATGACTGTGCCTGTGTGTACTGGTCTGTGTTCCCTCAGTACAGTATCTTCTAGCTCTGTGTCTCCTCCCAAACCACCACTATGTCCCTCTGTGACTTGCCACTGCCCCTATGTGCCATATCCTCTGTCCCTCCCATCTGGGGATTAGCATCTCTATTTGGGGGTTGCTGGCTCCCTCCCAGCAATACCCATTGTGACCCATCCATGCCTAGGGTAGCGCAGGCTGTACAAGGAGAGTAGATTCTCCCAGCACTGGGAGACTTCCCAACCAGCCACAAACAGTACTGATTCCCCCACACTGGTTATCAAGAAGTCAAAATAAAAATATATACATCCCCCTTTACAGCATTTCAGTTTCCGGCTCCCAATCAACCACTAGGTCCAGTAAAGAGACCAGTTATTTAAACTGTATGCTCTTTACCAAAAAAAAGTTTCTCCTGACCCCAAAGGGTCAGCCACAGTACCAGATCAATATCTGTTTAGATCTTACCCAAAATACCATGCCGCCGGCTAATCCTTTAGTAAATAAAACTAAAGGTTTATTATAAAAAGAAAGGAACAAACTATAAGAGAAATGTTAAAGGATTAAAGCAATCAGATACATACAATTGGTTTGAAAGTCCATAAATATCAGGTTTCTAATAGAATTGTGGAGTTTGCAGGCTTGTATAATCACTCTGGTGTACATCCAGTACTTGGATGGGTCTCAGTCCTTCATTTCACAGCTTCAGTTCAGTTGTAGATGAGTTGATCTAGAGGCAGGCTGTATACTAAAGACAAAATCGATCTTGGGCAACTGCCTTTTATGTCCTTTGATCTTTGCCATGCTGCTTGTGGAATTTTACAGGAACAAGATGGAGTCCAGAGTCACATGAGTAAGTCCTGGTAACTCATCAGGTATATCCCTGGCTTCTCCTGCTGAACCCTGTGTACCTGTGAATTTCTTAATGGGCCATTAAGCAGGCTAGTGCTGGAGCCATTCTGTCTGGGGTGGTGCCCAAGCACAGCACAATTTGAAATACAAATATATCAACCATATGCATAACTTCCATTACACATATAACACATGGACATAAACATTATCATCTTACTTAGCATATCATAGCCTTTCTAACAGTATCTGACATGGATTCTGATGTACTGATGTTAAAAAATATATATAATAAATGCCCCTCCTCCTCCCTCCCCCAGCCAGCCTGCATGACACCTGTTCTTTCCACTTGGAAGGGAAGGCTGCATGAGAGCGTGAGATCTATGCTGAGGAATATTCTCAAAAGGAAGTGTTAGAAACCCCATAGCCTGGAATACGTAGAATTGGAATGTTGAAGCCCTAGGAAATGTAGTCTGAACTGTCCTCACAAGCTGGGGGATGGACTAAATGACACAGAAAGGCACATCTGTGAGTCATTGAAGCTCTGTTTATTCCCAGAGAGGAGTAAATTTATCTCCCTTTAAAAGCACAGGATGTCCAATAAGTTGCAAGATTGTCACAGAAGGTATGGGAACCTGCCCAGATTCCTTGACGAAAGAAAGATGGCGTTGATGAGTTTTACAATATTCCCAGCCTGAAGCATTCAAAACTCATGAGTCAGGCCCCCAGAATCACAAAATTTGCTTTAAAATCAGGAGATTTTATTAAAAAATAATAAATGTGGGTGGTTCTTTTGATTTGCCTTCTGGTTTTGAGCCTTTAAGGTACACTCACTTCTCTTTTTCTGGTCTTTCGACTATAAGGCCTCAAAACTTGCTTTTTAAAAATTAAAGCTTTTGCACATTTTGATTCTGTAGCCAGGGCTGTAAGGAAAACACCAAGACGTGCAAGACGCACAAGAAAATCACAAGAGTTGGCAGGTTTAAACAAGAGGCCGGAATGGAAAAGGGTACAGCTATCCAGGGTGGTTTGTGAAAGGCAGTATCCAAGGTCATTAAGGCTTTGAAAGATGGCCATTATTCATCATTAAGGGTTTTCTTTTCCTCTGTGGACAGTCCCTTTAGAAGGTGGTGAATGAAAATGTTTTACCAACGCCTATTTGTGTCCATGTCTTCAGAAAGCTCTTTGGGAAAAGTGGAAAAAGGGACTTGATGGGCATGTCTTGGGGAAGGACAAGGGGGGCTGTGGGCAGAAAGGCACATTCCCTCCTTTGGTCAAAATGGCAGAGGGGGATTGCTTTCAAGAGATACAAGCTGTATACTTTCCCTTTTTCCCGTTTCTCTGTATCAAGAGGGCTCCCATCAGAGCTCTGACTGTCCTGGGCTCTGCGCTTTAGGGGCCCCTGCGCTTTGTGCCAGGACTGGCTGGCAGGCAGGCAGCTGCAGCCTATCTCCGAACCGTGCGCCCCAGGCCTCATGCCAGCCTAGAGATGGCCCTGTTTCCCTTACTGCTGTCTGCCTTTTCCCAAGGCAGGATGCTTCCACCACATTAGCGGCCTCAGTGGACACAGAGGGGTTTAAGTTGCAGCCTGATAGGGTTATATCTGGTCCATTATAAGGAATATTACTTTTTTATTTTCGGTACATCCAATTTGGTGAGATTTCATGGACTTTAAGGCCAGAAAAGATCATTGTGATCCTCTAGTCCTCCTGCACATTATGGGCCACAGAACCTTGCCCACCCACTCCTGTAACAGACCCATAATCTCTGACTGAGTTACCAAAGTCCTCAAATCATGATTTTAAAACTTTTGATGTGATTTTCAACAGCAGTGGCTCTTACTACCTATACTGGAGGGAAGGCTTTTTACTCTGTCTTCTAGCAGCTCAGCAAGACAATCAGGGAGATAGCCAGGTTCAGTTATTGAGGAAAAAGATCAGACTGTTTGGCCACTGAATAGATACAGCACAGGCGGAGACAGTTGGAGTTTCCCTTGCTGAAGCTGTGAGTTTCCTTCTTAGTATATGAGTTTCATAGAAGATTAGGGTTAGAAGGGACCTCAGGAGGTCATCCAGTCCTGGCTGAAAGCAGGACCAACCCCAACTAAATCATCCCAGCCAAGGATTTGTCAATCTGATTCTTAAAAACCTCTAAAGATGGAGATTCTACCACCTCCCTAGGTATAACCTATTCCAGTGCTTCACCCTCCTAGTGAAAATTTTTTTCCTAATATCCAACCTAAACCTCTCCCACTGCCACCTGAGACCATTGCTCCTTGTTCTGTCATCTGCCACCACTGAGAACAGCCTAGCTCCTTCCTTTCTGGAACCCCCCTTCAGATAATTGAAGGTCGCTATCAAATCCCCCCTCATTCTTCTCTTCTGCAGACTAAACAAGCCCAGTTCCCTTAGCCTTTCCTCAGAAGTCATGTGCTTCAACCCCCTCATCCTTTTGGTTGCTCTCTGCTGGCTGTCTCCAATTGGTCCAGATCCTTCCTGTAGTGGAGGGCCCAAAATTGGACACAATACTTCAGACGTGGTCTCACCAGTGCCAAATAATCACTTCTCTCCATCTGCTGGAAATGCTCTTGTTAATGCCACCCAATATGCCGTTAGCCTTCTTGGCTAAAAGGGCACACTGTTGACTCATATCTAGCTTTTTGTCCACTGTAACCTGCCGGTCCTTTTCTGCAGAACTATTGCTTAGCCATTTGATCCCCAGTCTGTAGGCAGAGCATAAAATTCTTCTGTTCTAAGTGAAGGACTCTGCACTTGTCCTTTAACCTTACCTGATTTCTTTTGTCCCAATCCTACAGTTTGTCTAGGTCACTCTGTATCCTATCCCTACCCTCCAGCATTTCCATTCTCATTGAATCCTTTGCCTCTGCTGAGACCACCAACAAACCGATAATTGCTGTCATGACTTTTGTGAGGTAGATGTGTCCAATCAGAGCTGACATATGAAAACCACTCTTTCACACAGGTTATAGAACAATCACTGGACATGACTGAAATGATTTGTGGTCATTATTGACCTGGTCAAATGTGAACCAAAGATCTGAAGGTGGAAAAATGTACTACAGCATACTGCCCCCTTGTGCAATGCTTAAGAGATGTAGGATGAATTATTTTCCACCCCCCTTGCACTGACTGCTCTGTTACACAAGAGCCATAATTTGGCCCTACATTTCTCATGTGCCGCTCACCCCAGCTAACAATACTGGAGAAGTAGAGGTCATATAATATGCCTACGCTAAGTATATAAAGGATATTTTTTCCTGTAATTAAAGAACCAAAACTAAATAGGGTAGTATTTGAGTCACATTTTTTTTCACTGAATAAACAGCAATGCTGCTAGAATTTTGATTAAGTCTAATGAGGGACGGTCCAATATAGTCATTCTTTCTACCCTGACTTCTTGAACAAATTAGCTACAAAATTTTTCCTTCTTCACACTTGCAAAACATAAACATAGCTAAAAGAAATTAATAACGGTACTTAATGTAAAACCAGTGACTAATTGTTTTTAATTGTTAAAGAATAAAATTTAATGACTCAATAATAAATTAAGGATACTGAAACTCAGTCTATTGACATTAGTGATTAATCAACCAGAGTATAACCTACACATAACAAGGCCTACTTTGTATCTGGACAGTGGGAGGTGATAACATTCTATTCAACCAAGCCATATATGCATCTATTGCAAGGTTATGTGACCACGTCAGATGGTCTTCAAAGAAAGGAGCAGGCGGAAACCCTAGCTTGGGTAAGATTTGAATTAATAACTTAATAAAAGAAAAGAGTAAAAAAAACCTGGAAGAAATTCTTAAAGAACATTCAAGTTTAGAATTACATACTGTTCACATATATGATATGTCTGAGTTTGTAAATACACACACTTCTACATATACTATACCTGCACTTGCATAAACATACAGATAGGTTGTAGATAGCTGTTATCACTTGTTAGGATAACTTAATTAAACTTGCTTATTAAAACCCTTTAATATGATAGTGATAAAATCTTGATTAGTACGTTTTCCTGCTAGGTGACCTTCTAATTTAATAGAAAATGAATTTTTAAATGGAGAAAAATGCCTGTGGCAGAGATTTTGTGCAAGTGAATAGAGTTTGTAATACACATAGGGATATAATCGAGCCTAATTAGTGAGGGTGCAAATGAATTTTTATTTCATACACCAGAAGTGTCATTGATGAACCATGGTGTAGAGCTTGAAATGCATTCAGATTGGCAGTATGGGACTGAAGTCTGTGGGAAAATCACAAGCTAATTCATTGATTGCCCCTTGGAAATTACTGCTGTTAATTGTTAGGTAATTAACATGGAGCTACAATTATATTGGCCTTAGGGGGTGATTAATGTTTCAACATGTCACATTAACAGCGGCTGGATTTTAAAAGCTTTTCTTTTCACATGGTTTAGAGACAGATGGTATATTGTCTGTGGAAATAGTTTGGTTGTTTTTTTTTTAACTAAAGTTTATACTGAGAATAAATGAATACACACACAGACACAGACACACACATATATTATTCCATCTTATTTTTATATGGCTGTATTTTAAGCATTCTGGTATCATGTCTTTTTAAGAAATAAGGTTTTATTTGCTAAAAATAATCCCCATTGTATCTACCATGAGTGCATAAAGTATGCATTTTACAAAGAAAATCTTTACTATTCTTGTTTTGCATGTACAGTCAAAATTGTACTAGATTTTAAGAGCTGGCCTTTTCTTTACAGTAGCCCTTACATTATTTGGTGCTGATACAAAGAAAGGGATTGCATAAAAGCATGTGTATTGTGATCAATATAATTTAGGCAGTAAACAAATTAAACATTTTGAACAAATGCATTTAGTAACTATAATAGAGAGTACAGTATTATCTCCTTGCTTCTGCATATCACTTTATTCTTAGTCAAAACCCATGTTTTTGTCCTTGTTCAAAGATTCAGATTAATGTCGTTCAAATAGGCATGGACTTGTTGGAGCTGAATCCTCAGCCGCCTCACTACAACACTAGATAATCAACAGGATATAATTGGTACTATTCTTAAAATATTGCCTCAAAAAGGCAGGGGCTATTGTTTATGAAGATTGTTAGGATGATGCTGTGAAAACTGCTAGGATTTTGTTTCCTTGCAATGCTGTATGGTTACTTTTCAAACTGGGTTTGTGTTAAGATATCCTTTACACCACTTTACAGATATATCCCACCTGTTCCTATTTGCAAACCATGGTTGCACAAGTAAAAAGTTTTTGGAAATGTTCTAATTCTTTTCATCACAATGCAATATGGCATTAAGTCATATGAAAAGATGTATTTAAATGTTAAACCTGAAATAGTTTTGAAAAAAATCTTAAGAGTCGTAAGACTTTTTTTCCTGTATCCAATTAGGGCACATTATCCAAGAGGTGTAATGGACTCCTAGCAGTTCAAAGGATCAGTTTCTATTATAGAACATTTTTTTGTGATGATTCAAGATGTCATCTTCTTGGTAGCCCCATACTGTGGTCTTTGTTATAACTCCCTTCACTTGCTTTTATATTGGTTGTTCCACTTCAACAAATGACAGAAATCTTTATTATCTGCAGCCATACCAGGTATTAACTTTTAATTTCCATTAAAACAGCGAAATTTGGGAGGGAGGTTAGGGCTTTAAATTTAGCTTTTTAGAATACAAAGCAAAAGAATTTATCAGTCTGGATAGAAATATGAATCTATAATATTCCTTAACTTATGCGTTTGTACTTTTTTCTATAAAACAGTGTGCATAGTGCTATGAATTAAAATTTCATTGTGAACACAAAGTTCCACTCCTAACCAAATTTCCTTGCTTTTTGTGGTTTTACATGAGACTTTTTTCACATTACCTAAATATAGACTTTTTTGGGGGGGGAGGGGAGAGGAAAGGAGAAGTTCAGTTTTTTATAGAACTTAATAAAGTTTGGTGATAAAATAATGAGGATATTTGGAATAAGAGAGATTTATCTGATCATACACAGTCCTCCAATTTTCCCTGTTTTCAATTTTTTTGTGTGAGTAATTAGAAGATAATATAAATTGGAAAGGCTTTAGCAACGATTCTTACCACCACCTTTAAAAAATAGCAGTAAATGAGTTGACGTAACCCAGCAGAGCCCATAAGCACATAAGTAGTTCCATTGATTCAAAGTTAAGTGTATGCCTAAATGCTTTGTTAGATTAGGACTTCAGCACTAAAAACATCTACGGAGAAGAACATGACAAAATTCTTTAATTGACCATTGTGTGTCCCAAATGTTCTGTAGAGATGCAGCTCGGAATATATTTTTGTTAAAAAAATAAAATGTTCCTTTAAAAAAAGAAAACTCACATACCACACTGATAAATCTAAGGCCTGATTCTCATTTATGCTAAGGTCACTTTACACTTCTTTAGTGGTCTAAGAGAGTTTAAATATTATTTACTCCCACTTCAGGGCTTCTTTACATTTCCTGAGCTGTAAGTGGTCTCAGTGTGAATGAGAATCAGGTCATAGAATCATAGAATATTAGAGTTGGAGGGGACCTCAGGAGGTCATCATGTCCAACCCCCTACTCAAAGCAGGACTAACCTCAGCTAAATAATCCCAGAGAGGGTTTTGTCAAGCCGCAGCTTAAAAACCTCTAAAGATGGAGCTGCCACCACCTCCCTAGGTAACCCATTCCAGTGCTTCACCACTCTCCTTGTGAAAAACCTTTTCCTCATGTCCAACCTAGACCTCCCCCACTGAGGTCTTGAGACCATTGCTCCTTGTTCTGTCATCTGCCACCACTAAGAACAGCCTAGCTCCATTCTTCTCTTCTGCAGACTATGATCTTATGGGTTCAATTTATGTCTAGCAAGGACTTGCCTCAGTTACAGTGTGCTTTGAGTATTTCTGTGAATTTACATTTGCTGACTTCTTGGATACTGTGTTCTGATTTATTTTTTCAATTTCCACTTATGGAGGTTCCTGTATTTTACAGTTCCTGTATTTTATTAAACCAGTAACTGTCCTTCATCTTTTCTAAACCATTCTGTGATGAATGGTCTTATGTGGGTACTCAGGGTATAGGAGAAGGACAAAAGGAGCCTGCCTCCCTGTATAAAGGGATTAGATTTTTTTTTCTCAAGAGAGAGAGTTTTAGCTGATGCTGGAGCGAGCCTTGTTATGACACAAGAAGACGCTCCACATGGGGTGGTCTCTGCACCACCTCTGGCTCTCAGTAAATTTGTGATTTGCTGCCTGCCCCACATGCCAGCCTCCTGAGGCTGAGCAACCAATCAGAGCTGTTATAGGAAGAGCATGTGAACTTTCTCTCTCTCTTCCCTCAACAAAGCCAAACCATTCTCACAGAAGGGGAGCAGAAAGGAGGGAGCTAAAAAACCTTGGAGCTTAGGATGGCTTCACTCCCTCCTCCCTCCACCTCTCCTGTGAGAAACAGAAAGAGAGCTTCTGATCCTCTCCTGTCCCCCTCTGCATCCCCCAGTCTGGGATGGGGAAAGAGGGGAATGGAGAGTCCTGAGAAATACTCCTCCAGCCTGAAAGGGGGAGAGGGGATCCCTCAGCAGCAGCTTGGGACAAGGGGTGAAGAATCTCCTGCAGAGAAGAAGTGAGGCTGAGAGGCTGAACTGAACTGGGGTAGTGGGGAGTGGGGGCTGAATTGAGTAGCAGGGGCGGAACTGATGGTGAACAGGTGACAAGATTTATTGCTGGATAGGGGATGGGGGGGGGTGAGAGCTTTTGCAGCAGGTTCAAAATCACCTTCCTCACTATATTTGGAAGAGTGGGAAATGCTAATTGTCACGCACACACACTGGGGATGTACAGGGGAAGTTCAAAAATCAAAATTGGCCCCAAAAACATAAGATTCATGATTTTTGGGATCTGACTCATGATTTGTGATCTTTTGAGGCTGGCAATGCTTTGTCTAGGATGTGCCTTTTGCTGTTCCCGTGTATATCCTTGCAAATATGGCCCATTTATAGGTTTTAAATCTGTTTGCACACATTCAGTAGAGACTTGTTAGAATTTGGCAGATGAATTCTCTGAGGATTCCATCTGCAGTGAGCATGCGTCGGTCTGGATCTGTAGAGTTTGAACAGGGTTTTTCTTGTGCTTGCTCCTTCCAGCAGGGAGGGGCCACTGTGAAGACTCTCTCCTGCTGGCTCCCATGCAGTGGGGAGAAGGAAAGCAGCTTGATTTGAATGCAGGGGGGTAAAGGCTGGAGGTGGTGAAGGGAGAGACTGGAACAAGAAGGGGGATGATGGAAGACTTGCATGTCCAGGGAGCAGAGCGGAGGGTTTGTGTCAGACATGTTGTGTGTGCAGCATCCTTCACTGCTTCAGGGTGAAGTTTTGTGTTAGTTTCTAAGGTTTTTATGGTGCTTAGCTGGGGGTGAAAATGGACTGGTGTGTGTAGAAGTTCAGTGGGAAAGTATTTCCTCTCTCAGCAGCTTTGCGTAAAGCTCTATTGTAACAGAAGAGCATGACTCATGACAGGTAAGGTTTTTAGGTGTGCCCAGTCCCCATAAATCAGGTTTGTGGCTAGCCTCACCCTCCTTCCCATCAATCAAGATTCTGTGTTCTGGCCTGCTCCCATCAGCCAATCAAGTTTCTAAGCACCCATTTTCTGTCTCCTGATCAACCAAATCAGGCTTTCTTGTGCCCAGCCTCCAACAACCAATCAGGCTTTTTTGTGTTTGTCCCTTCTCCCCAATGAACTGATCAGATTTGTGTGCACAGCACATGCACTTCCAGTTAAAGCATGAAAAATGGCTAAAAATGACCCTAAATCCACCATCAAAAACAAAACAAAAAACTCCCCATTATACCAGTTCTTCTCAGGGTTCACCTTTACACTAAGTTTTATGTAGATGGGCAGTATTTTTAAAGTGTTATCAGTCAACAGCGAAAATTAGGACTGCCAAAGACAATTGTAAGCCAGAGGCCAAATTCAAAGATTTCCCATTAAAAATGTCTGAAGGAAAATCAAACAAAAACTATATGAAAAATTCAGAGGACATAAAACTTGCCTGTGTGTGAAACTGCATGCCAATCGGCAATTTAATTAGCAAAATTAAGAATTTATGCCCCCCCCTTTTTTTAAAGTGCAAATTAGAATGTAGTCTGATTGGTAGTGTTATTACTAGGCACCTGTATAATGATGTGTGTGCGAGAGGGTAGTTTTATCAGTCCAATTACTTTTTTGGGGAAATTCATGGGCTGTCAAACTAAAAACTTTGAAATGAAAAAACTGTCAAAGTAGGTAATGTTTTAGGAATACCAACTTCGAGAGAGTCCTTTTAAATTCCTTATTTTGGCCTCCCTTTGTATTAACTCACCTCTGATTTATTAGCAGTCTTCTCTACTAAATAAGTCTTTCTTTTGCTAGACAGCCTTCCAAAAATGAAATGCTCCTTTTTTGCTCTAACATTTTAACCATTTCTTCCAACCTTCTACTTCATTTTCCTGCTCTTGTAGTTGACAATATACCTGTATCTCTTACTGTGGAGCCTCAGTGTCTATTCTAGAGTGCTCCTCTTCAAAATAAATCCTCTGACCTCTTTCTAATGTGTAATGACCATAACAGGCACCTCGCCACTTTCCTAGTAATCTTATATTTTCTGTCATCAACTGTATAAATCTACTTCTGCCACGGGCAAACTGACTTTCAGTCGTTGTCTTTGAATACTTGCTACAGAACTCTCTGGCTTTGTATCTGTCAACAGAATTTCCAGTACAATATTGCCCAGCTTCTTCATTCTGCTCTTCAAACAACATGCTTTACCCTATATTGGACTTTTCCACAGGTTGAAGCTGTTCATGTCTTTACTTAATCAATTATACCAGTTTTAGACTAATCTTTGAAGTTTACTTATTGTCACCAGTATAACTATGTGTCTATTTCCAGCTTTTATCCACTCATTAAAATGAGTGATTTCATTCTATACACTGATTTTTATTCGTTCGTTTCTAGTTTGATTGGTCATTTTTATTGCCCTAGTTTACTAATTTGTACATACTATGAGGGATTAGACAAAGTTTTGGTTATTGGTTGGATCCACAACCTTCAGGAGCCAGTTGGTCTAGTTATGTAGCCAAAAAGCATCTCCTCCTCTTGGTATATATCTTTGCTTTCAGCAGCTGGTGGGCCTCTTATACATTCCTCAAAGTCTCTGTTCTAAGTACTGATCTCAGGCTACTTCAAGTGAGCCAGGGCATTAAAACCCACTTTTTGTCCAGATATTCTCAGACAGGCTATGTCCACTGGAGCCAGCTTTTCTACAAGTCTCTAGAGTCTAGTCGATCCAGACAAGTATGTAACTCATACAACCGCCTTAATGACCTTACCATTGCAGTTACAGTAGCCAAACCCGGCAAGACTCTCTTCAATTAACATTTTCTATGGAGAGCTTAATATCAAGTATTTACATATACAGTACACTTACTTACAAGTATATATAAGTTAGGGTGACCAGATGTCCCGAATTTTAGAGAGACGTTCCCAATATTTGAGAATTTTTCTTATATAGACACCTATTTCCCTCAACCACCGACCCAATTTTTCACACTTGCTATCTGCTAATATAAGTTGCTAGCAGTGTGCTTTTCAGGTGGATGTGGTAATCACTATTAGCATCTACTGAGCTCTGGTTCATATTCAGTAAGCCTTGACGTCCAAATATTGCTACACTATTTAGCTTCATTATTCTACTGTGGAAAGCAGCATGTGACCCATACAGGAAAGGTTGTATCTTAATGGAAGGTCTCCCGCCAGTGATGCACCGGCACAGTCTCAGTTGTGGGATGCACCGCTGCACCAGTGTCGTCTCCCCTCCCCCCCTTTTTCAGGACCATTGAACTTTGGGAACCTTCTAGGCAAACAGTACCATTGGAGCCTTGTTAGCACTGCCCCATACTGCATAACATTCATAAAGGGTCCCTGCGGGCCCCCTCACCCAGCTACTTCAGTTCTTTCCATTAAATTCCAGAGACTTATGAAAGCAGAACTCTGAGGAATTGAGGAAAGTAGGTGAGACCTAGGGAAATAAGATGTATAGAAACTTTTGTGTTCACTGAAGCAAGACAATATTACATATACTCAGAAAATGTTTACAATATATAAACTAACTCTACTGCAGTCTTCAGAGATTTAATTTAATTTCAGTTTTTCCAGTTAATGGCATCAGAGCACATTTTATTTTTAAATTTGCATTTTTGTGTTAAGTATAACAGCTGGCATTTCCCAAAATCTTGGTCACAATTCCATGTACATTTAAAATGTTTTTCTAATCATTTTAGTTTTTAAAAAGGATTTTAATGTGGCCCTGTTCTAAAAAATTAAGAATAAATCAAAATATGTAGTAGGGATTAATACAAATGTATATTAGAAGAGCAAAGAAATCACTGAGACAAGACTAATCATCATTTAGATTATCAGTAGAAGATGATTAAAAAACAAAGGATTGTATGACAAGTTATGTTGATGCCATGTTTGTGTAGCCAAATGTTTTAGCTTTATAAATGAAAAAGCTTAAGCGGCTTACAGTGAGACAAAGTAATCATTCAAATTACAAATTTAAGAATTTCAAATTACATACTTCATCAAGTTGAGTCTATTTTAACTTAAAATACACACGTGAATGATTTAGTTTAGTTGAAATAAAGTGTCTAACGTTTCTGCAAAAAGGAAACCATTGTTTAGTTTTCAAGGTTGCAAAAATGTTAAAATATATAAACATGAGCATCTTTCTCTGAGTGTTAGGTATACAGCACTGTTTATAACCCAATGGCTAGTAAAATATTTTTTCATACATAAATGAAAATTGTTTTGTTTATTAAAAACTTGATAGCCACACTGGATACTTTTGGCAGTTTGTTTTTATGTTAAAATGAGCACATGTTTTTAATTAAGGCACAATCCTGCAAATATTTACTAGCAGGCATAGTTCTTGCTACCGTTAGTGCTCCTATTGGCATCAATGTACACACGGTAATAAACGCTATCCTTAATAGTAAGCATTGGCTGGGTTTGCCCGCAACGTCGGAGTTTGTTTTCTATGGAAAATGTTCCCACATTGGTTGAATATGACCCGCTCCAAAGTTATAATAATGTTGCTGAAGAGCAGAACTTGACTAATAATTCATAATGAATCGTCTGACAATTGTTACCTCATTTTCTCCTTGAAAATGTGCCATGAAGAGATTGCCATTGTCTTTGTGTGTGCTTTGTGTGCGCTTGCTTGTAAGCAGTTGTGTGTGAATACTGAGATGTTCAACTGCTAAGCTTTCATTTGGTGTTCCTTGCTTCTATCCTCTATTTACTCTGCATCGTTTCAATTGAATACCATCAGATATTGACTAAAATATCTGTCTTCCCAAGAATTATCAATTCCTCACTGGAAAATCAGCAAAAACCAAAAATGATTCTATAACGCAACTTTTCCAAACTCCTAACTTTCATTCTCAAATTTGACAATGCATACAGTTCGGCATTTTGGTATCTGAGGACCACATCTCTGTAATCTGTTTCTCTACTTGTTTTGTCTAGCGTTAATCACAGTTGCTTCCACTACTTCTGAACTGTGCATGCATCACTGTTGACACTGGTGTGATACCCGAAATGCCTTGACAATTGTTTGCAATCTGCTCCAGCAGTTTTCACTCACTTTTTACAAGCACTTTACTTGGCAGATAAAGTAACTCTGCCCTGCAGGGATGGTTTGAACTGAAGATTGCCACGTGTTGAGATCATGTGTCTTCCTATTGGACCATAAACATTTCTTAAGCTAAGCATATTCATCCACTGTCTTTAAGGGTATTCAGTCCTACAAATGACCAGGGCTTTCTAACAGTGCTTCAGTTTGCATGCTTCAGATAGGTTTCCTTTGTGTTTTGCTTGTCTAAGACAGGTAGACATAAAGTACATAACACTGGGTGTAACTGCTCTACTCAGCTTGTTCTTTGTAATGAGTGACATGCTGCCATCCTCATCTTCCCTAGTTTACTTATAATGGCACGAACCTTATCATTTAAGTTATAATGTTAATTAAGGTGATCTAAGCTTGTGGTCTGGTACTGAAGCATAAGCATTGAGCTATAGCCTCAATATCCTTTTTTTTAAAGAAGCAGCACACCAGTATTGGGTCAGAAACTCCAATTCCATTAACTCTTTTTTCTATTACATATTTATTAAATTACAGATTGCTTGTAACAGTATAACTGGGCCCTTTCCAATAATATTAAAAATATACAAATATTCAAAATAGTACTAATAAAATACTGACCCAGTAATGTCTATCAAAGTCCCTCCCTCTCCATTTGAATTTGTGTGCTGAAACAATAACAACATCAAAAATTAAATCAAAAGCCTGTCCTACTTAAAGAGCTCAGAGCCTCACCTGAATTTCTCAATTTGCACTTGGAATGAAATAGATTGCCAGTGTATATTGCAGAGCCTCGGGTGTTATGTGCTTCTCTAGTCACACTTCACCCAGATGGTGGGCCACTGTGTTCTGTATCAGCTCAAGTTTCTCTGTGCTCCTGAAAAGCAGTCCCAGCTACCCTGTATTGCAGTAATAAATTCACATATGGTCAAGGGGAGCCCTCAAGAGCAGCTCACCATGCTTCCTAATATCTCTTACCTGCCTTGCATATACATTGAGTGGCAATAGATAATGATATCCAACCCTGTGGCATCTAAGGACTCTCTCAGAATTCAGGCCTGCCTCTTAGTGAACAGCACCACTGGTTGGATTCAGGTGTGCTGTGATGGAGTTTTAGAACCTTTTGGCTTCCATCACAGATATGGCATTGGACCATGAAAACTTTCTCAGCTGTATCTGATCTGAGTTCTCTGCTGATGTACTCATTTCCCCTTCTCCCTCCTAACTGGACAGGTAGCTGCCAATTTATAACAAAATTTAAAATATTATCTTGAGGAAGTTTTAAAACAGTCTCAGCATAACAATGCTACTGCCATAAAACTGAAAAAGAGCAATGAGATGTGAGCAATAGAGGATTAATAAATTATTAAAGAATTGTTTACTTGCATTTATTTCTGTGAATTCAATTCAAGATGCCATCATTTTGTGTAAGGCAAATGTGTGCAGTAATTTGGTAGCTAACCGTTACTCCATGAAGGAAAAGTGTGCCTTCTGATTAGTTCAGAGATGGGATGGTTTCTGTGTTTTAACAAATCAGAAACCATGATGGTAATCAGTACAATTTTTCTGACAGCTGGATAGTGGGAGCCTTTCTGTAGTTTTTTTAATAAGCTATTTTATGATTGGTTAATTCTACTTTCTCTACGAGCTTTACTAGGGAATATTTATCAGCTATCAAGGAAGCTGATTGCCAAACAGAAGATCCTTAAATACAAAATTGTTGATATCTTGACTCATTTTATTTGGGCTATCCTTGCAATTACACTCATGAGCATTATGAAGCTGAAAGTGATGATGGGTTTGCACCTGTTTTTCCTTTTCCCAAATACCATTTAAGAAAGTAAAATGTTAGTAAAAGGGAGTCATGTGTCTTTCTAACTTTTTTCAAAGCTTTCCTGAAAGATATCTTGTGCTACAGTTGTTTGATTTTCCTGGCAGCCACTACAAAATTACACATAGACGTAATATTCGAATCACTTCAAGTCAAGCTAGCCAATGCTTTTTAATAAATAATTTCATGATATTCTATGAATGAAAATTAAACAAAAAAGTCTGACATAATACAAATATATACATCTTTTATACTATATAGCCAAACACGCCACATTGGGAGCTTAAGAAACAATATATTTAGTAGAAAGTTGAGGAAACCAAGGCAACTGAGCAAGAGAGGAGGTGTGCAATAAGTAACTCTGCAAATTAGTTATTCCCATTGGAATTGTGCAACAGTACTGGGACTCCAAATGCAACAATTGCAGAAATCCAATCAGAGTAATTAGTGAGGTATTAGACTTACCAAGCCAATAAGTTAGCTTGTGTCTCCATCCTATTAAATAGTGACGTCTGAATATTGTCTTGGAAAACAAAATAAAGGCTTTTCATAGCTTAGCCAAGTTGCCAGACAGTTAAATAGTTTCAGTGTAAATACTTGTATCACTGTAGTATTCCAAACTTTTCACCTTGAGACTAGCTGTAAACTTTGCAGCAACTCAAACCCAGGCAGCTCAGCATTTCAGAGGGAACGACATGAATTTGTACACAGAAATATCAGCCATCAGATTGCCGCATTTAAGACGTTTTGAGACTTTGTGTTCTGCTGATGTCACAAATACTGAATCTTTTTTGACTCACTGAAGGCCTCGAGTTGTTCTTGCTCCGTTTGGTTCCAAAACCTATGTTATACAGAGGGCACGGTAATGGGCAGTGTCAAGAAAATATACCATATAACGCCAGTGGCCAAATCTGTTGGAGTCTAATCTTCACCTCAAAAGGGAGGTTTTCTAGTGTTGATGAAGGTGTAGTCTGCACAATTTCTGCAAGATTTTGTAATCCCTCAATCTAGTCCTAATTAGCAAATGAATAATTGGGGTTTTTGGGGGAGGGGGTTTGGTAGCAATTCTTTGAAGGTTGCACACCAGAGTCTGGGGACTTGACCGAAGCCACAAAGAGAGCCTGAGTTAGAGCCATGAGTCACTTCCATAGTTTATAATACCATGCTGCCTCTCCAAGTGGCCAAAGAACACACATTGGTTGCTTAGTAGAGGAAATGGCTCAGTCATGGGCAGCCAGCTGGTAGGAACTTTGCAATTAATAGTGGCCTGATTAGAAGCACTTCCTGCAGATGTGGATTGATTGGGAGTCTTTCCACAAATGAAGGCTGCTACGGGTTTATTATTTTAGTGCTGTGTGACAGTGGTGGGGCTGCGAATTACCTGTTAGTTCAGAAAAAGTGTCAAACTTTCAGCATAAGTTATCAGTTTGCATCAGTTTACATTTTCATAGCTATCATCACAAAGAAGAGGACTGGAAGCTTTAAAAAAAAGGTGACATTATCCTTTATAGTCTATCCTCCAGATTGGAGGATCCACGGCCATGGTGTTTGGCACCAACAAAGACAGGCTCTGCAATATAACTTCTCTCATCTATAATTGTCACTATTAAATAACCCTTGGTTATACCTTTAATTAATTAAATAACCTACCCAGTTATACAGATGGCATGAGGAGAAACAAACTAGTGAGACAATAACACATATAGTGCCTTCAAAAACAGTAAGAGGCTATAATGTTGCAGTTTTAAGATATTTTGCATTATTTGGGCTACCTTGTGGTGTAAATCCCCTCTTAAGCTTTATTGGTCCTGTCTAAAGGAGTTAGGTCACAGTATTTGTTATTTCTTGTCCTCTGGATACATGAAATCATTGTTGTCTGACCCTTGCCTGCTACTTCAGGAAAGCATGTGGGGAAAGGGACACTGCATTCCTCAGTGTGAATGAGGCAGCTGATCAGTGTTGATTCTTAATCACTGTTCAGTGAGTGGACTCCTGTTTCATTCCTTACGCACCATCCAGCTTGTATACTGAAAGAGGATGGTGGTGGCAAGGGAGTTTTCCTTATTCAATATTCAGTCTGAATTTTCCATTGGTTATGAAAGCAGTAGCAATAATAATAAAGTAATAGGAATGGAAATCTTCCTGAAATTTTGGAAGAACTTCAGCAGCTATAGTATCTGCACATTTTGATAGAAAATCCTCCAGATTTATATCACTGGGCATGGTACCTTTTTTCTTAATCTATGCCATATAGTCTTGATTAAATCTGAAGTTTCTTTAAGTTGTTCCTCATTAGTATTTTAGTGTCATCTCTACTGATGCATAACTTGGTACATTAAATTCCCATAGTTCCTGGATCATCCAAGATCCTTTCTTAAATATACTATAGGTTATGTAAAATAAGTTTCTTTTTTCCAAAGAGGTTAAAAATATTGTCTAAAGAGGTATTTAAAATAATTGCAGAAGTTTCTTATGTTTATTTTGGCACTTCCTCCAGGATCTCATGTGGTCCCCGTGTTTGATCAATCTTCCAACTTGATGACTTATTTATTGTAGTCCATTGTGGTGCTCAGTGCTGTACAAACATGTATTCTGCTCCCAGGAGCTTTCACTCTAAATCAGACAATGCAATTCAACACAGTAGTGTACAATTGCCTGATCATCTGTCTTTGTGTGATCAAGATTTCTTTCATTATTTTTCTTCCTCCCTCAGGAAATGCAAAATGTGTGTCTGTTTTCTAGTACTCATTCTGTATCCTATTTTTGGAACGCTGATATGAAGATTTATTTAAACTGATAGCAATAACTACCTCTCCTGTGAATAAATTACACTTCCCATTTCTTAGAGGTCCTACTCTATATTCCGTCTTCCTGACCTCCTCTTCTCCATGTACTTGAAAAAAATTCTGATTTATCTCAAACTCTTGTGCAATCTACTTTTCATTTTCTACCCTTAATTTTCTTATCATTTTTTGCACTCTTTCTTAACATCATTCTGTAATCTTCTCAGTACTGCTCTATAGCTGATGTTTTATGCCTTATATTTCCTTCCTTACCTTTGATTACATTTTGGACTTTCATGCTCATCCCCATCGACAATTTTACTCCTCATATATTTATTGCTAGATGGCACACACAACCTATGGCTGTACATTAATTTATCTTTTCACAGTTTACTTTTTTCATTTTCTCAATTTTGTCACTTTACTCTTTTCATTACATTAATTTTTATCTAACACATGCTGCATTTCTCTTAAAACTTAACTTCTTTACTTGTCACCAGCTTGATGGCTTTTCTGTAACCTTAGTCACAAGTAAACTTTATCTTCAATGGATCCATCTACCTTCACACATATTATTTGCTTCTCAAACCCTATTGAATTATTCCTTTATTTGTTCTCTTACATATGTCGTGAAAGGATTGTAAGCTTCTCTTGGGACAGGGACAATCTTCATTTTGTATCTTGTATGGCACCAAACACATTGCTGGTGCTTAACAAATTGATCTTTATTGGCGATAATGAAGCAGTTATGCCAGTTCTGTGCCAGCTAGGAATTCTCTTATGCTAAGATACCTTCTTGTGGCAGCTCTATATCACCTTGGTATCTACTGTGTCTCTTTCAAAACTTATGGATATGTTTTGTGTCTAGTAGGCAGACTGTCAGTGTGTTGGTGACAGGATAAGGTTGATGGCTGTGGGGATAAGGATGTTGGGGGAGTCCTTATGGTAAGAATGTTAAATTGATAGATATCCATGAGTCAGGATATATTAGGAGGAATCTATGAGAAACGCAGGAACAAATGCATTCATACTATACACAGGTGATAGGCACTCTTCAAGAGTACCCATTTTCTTTCTAGAAGGGGTTGGTGATATAGATGTGGTACTGGAGAAACAACATTCCATTAGCTTAAGTGGACACGTGGGCCTGACTAAATATGCAATGATAAACCACTGGGTAGGCTGGTAACTTCATGAATCAGTCTGAATTCATGAGCGAGTTTTAAACTGGTTTAAAATGAAGTTGTGGCCAGAGGCCTTTGGCTTTTACCATATATCAATACCTCAGGGCAGTGAGAGAAGTGAAGGTGGCAGTTGGCAATGAATATCTGTACTGATTGCAACAGAATACAAAGGAGTAGCAAGGCCAAGCATTTCTCGTGTGGGTTTCTGTCAGATGGAAGGTGATCCAAATTTGCTTTCTTATGTGAGATGTACACTCTGAGTAGATTTTAGTCCTAAGTATTTATCAGATTTTCAGCAAATTGATTTGAGTGATTTTTGCACTGAACAAAATAAATGAGGCTTATTAGTTTATCAAATTTGTCCCTCTATTACAGCTTTAAACAGCTTCAGTATGGAGAACGATAATTTTACAGGTGGTTAATCTATTACATGTTGTGATGATCATTGCTGAGGGATTGGTTGGTAGGGTAGCATCATCTAAGTGGTCAAGGCTTAGGTCCATGACTTGTAGGGCGGTTGTTGGTTGGGGAACTCGGATCTCCCACTCCATCGGGCTCCAACCCAGGGACCTTTGAGGGCTATCAGAGATCTCCCTGCCAAGGACGCTTAAGACTGCTCACCCTGGACTACTTTCTATCATTCCCATGATTGTCCCGAAGTCTCCATCTGGGTTAAGGCAATGTGAAGGGTTTCTGCTCACCACAAGGCACCTTCTGGTGGATGTGTGTGGAGAGGTCTCTCTTTCTTGGGTGGCAGCTGCTGCCCTCCTGAGATATGGCCAACCCATGTGAGCCAGGTCAGTTATAGGCTTTCCTCTGTAGGGGTAGGTCAGATAAAATAAAGGAGATTAAGAAAGTCCAGAGCTTGTATGAATGGGAGAGGGGAATGCTTCCCTCTCAGGCTGTCTCTGTAGTAGGTCCTCCCTTCCCTCAGGGAGGGACCTTTGTGCAGTTATCATAGGGAGTTTCCTTCAGTTCTTCTCTGCTGGAGGTGGAGGTTGCATATCTGCTTTCTTCTCATTTCTATACATGTGGTGGAGCAGGGTGGGCAGGGCTGGCTAAACACAATGCAGTTATTTAACCCTTCGTTGCCCAGTGTGGGGGTTGAATACCCCATCACACATGGACTAAGAATTTATTGCAGGAAAATTAAAACCTAGGGATAGTAAATGCTACAATTGATATCACATATGAATTACAGCTGGTTAGAAATAAAGAATACATGTTGATTGGCTCTATTTCTGATTTAACATAGTTTAGGAATTGTATTTTGTATTGTATTTTACCAAAAAAAAAAAAAAAAAACCCTGGACAAGTTAGGTGACATCATCAGCATGATTTTTTCCACTGTAAGAAACATTGAGCAATCAATGATTTTACCCAAATTAAGGCAGTGGCAAGAAAACAACTACTGAAACATAGCATTCCAAAAGTGGAATACAACAAAACTGTGGAACTAGAAACATACCAAAATGAGGAAATGAACAAAATGGACCCTACAGTACCAAGCAGCACATATTGGAGACTTAGGATGAATAAGAAGAAACCAAAAGCTATTAATCGAAGCTCGCCATCTCCAGGGACAAATGATTCTTATGCTTGAAATAGATTTAACTCTCCCCAAACAGCAATCTTACTTCTACACAGGAAATGAAAATAGAAGCAAGCTACGTACCAGACAGGAACAGTCCCCACCTTCTGAGTACTGCAGTCACTCAAGAGCTGGAAAATGTGTTATTTTATAGGTCCCATGCAACTATAAAAACACCCAGATGAATGGTTGCATAATAATTTTTAAATCTATAATGATTTAAAAAGAGACTCTTTCCTAACTTTATTTTTTTTCTTGTATTTTTGTCAGTGATGCTTCACTGGAAATTACCATTTAAATGTCACACAGTTGGTTTTCTGTGGTGTGTTGTGCTTAGAATGATTTTTAACATGTACATGTTATCACTTAAACTCTGCCATCCCAAAGATGAGTCAGAGTCATCATTTCAGGTTTGAAATGAGAATCTACAACCATATTTTTTTTAAGTTGGAAATCTTTTAGAAAGTATCTTTAAGAATCAGATTGAAGAAACTGGTGATATGGCTACCTGGCTTTGGAATTTAGTCAAACCGAATAAATCCTACATTTAAAAGAAGTAGTGCTCCTCAGTTTTGAGATTTTTAGAAGCACTCAGTATTGGCCTAAAGCTGTTCCCCTTGAAGTCAATGGGAAAACTTACATTGGCTTCAGTGGAAGAAGAGATAGGCCAACGCTGAGAGCTTCAGAAAGTCCCATCATGAACCACCTCCCTTCCTTCCTTAAAACCTTAGATGGGGTTTCTCCTGATACTAGGTTTCTCTTCTCCAGACTTGACTTTTGGCAGCCCCCATCAACACTTTTCCTGCAAATGGGTAATCTACCATTCATATTCCCAGACATTTTTGCATTTCTCTGGCAAAACTCCTATTGATGTCACTGTGGGCAGGATTTTATTCCTTATTTTATTCTTCTAAAGCCAGTCATGGTGTATCTTCTTTGCTGAAGCTACTCTACTCCAGGGCCTGCCTGGTTTTCCTCTTTCTTTTCTTACAATTACTCAGTTGAACATGTAAAAACATGTAATGACTTCTAAAACTCTGTATAATAATGATAGGCTCAGACTAGCACCCTCGTTCAGAATACCTGAGAACTTTGGGAGGTTTGTGTCTCCATTTCCAGGTGTTTTAATGAATATGCCATGAACTAGGACTGCATGGAAGTTGATCAAGCCCTCTAATTAAAGCAAAATTTCTGTGTGTGGAAAGCCAAGTCTGGTGAACAGCAGAATCTAGTAATCTAATATATGTTCCTGCATATTGAAAAATTTACTTAGATAGTGGTCCACAAGAACCAGGACTGTCATTTCCCACATCTTTGTAGTATTTTGGATTCACATGCTTTATGAAAGGTCTTGTGTGCATATTCTGGAACATTCAGGGGAAGAGCATTAATATCTTCATTTTCGCTGGTTTCTTTGATTTACTTTTGTTCTACTCCCCTGTAGGCCTTTTATACGGATATTGTCAAATATCTTCTTATGCACAGAGTTTTAGTTTGTATGTGTATTTTGTTCAGAAGAGGTATGTATAGTATTTATACATGTGCTATTATAATAATCTTTCTGCATGTGTGCTGTTGTCACTGTTTTATTTTACTGTCATTGTTTCATCAATGGGGTTCTAATTCTCTATTTAATACCATAGTAGGTCCTGATCCTATGAACAAACACATGCTTAACTTTGGTGTTGTGAATAGCCCCATTTATTTCAAAGGAACTAGTCATAGTAGTTAAGTTGTGTATATGTGTTTGCAGGATGGGGCCCCTGGTGTTTATGATGTCAAGAATCAGAATCTGCAAAGCTAGTAAGATTTAAGGTAGAGTCAAAGAGATGGATGAGAATGTAGAATCAGCTGGGACAATCTATCTGGAGTCTGTTGAGAGAAGAGGGAAATGGGGAGACTGATAGATGCAGAGAGGCCAGAAGAGAGAAGAATGGGGGTAAAAAGAAAAGGGTTGGAAAGAGGTAAAATAAAACTTGGAGTGCTTTGGAATACATAGTTTCAGGTATGCATCCAAACTCCTCAGGTCTTGTGTGAACTCAGGCAAACCTTATAATCCACCACAAAAGTCTCCCTCTTACATTGAGTCCCCAACAGTCTCAGATGCACTCAGCCACCACCTATCTAAAAGGCACTAATACTCCAGGTAGGAGACATACACATTCTCATTTTGAAAAGAGATATGTCACAAGGCGGTCTTATTTAAAAGGAGAAATTTTATATCCTCTGCTGTACAATAATAGCAGAGCAGTACTCCTATGATACTATATATGATTGTTGAATAATAATCTTGGCAATAGGTGGTGTAAAAGCATAGTTCAGCACCATGACATCCTTTTAAGCAAAACTGCATAAACCCTTTTGCATCTTGTGTGGTTTGAAAGCATATAAAGTTTGAGTCACAAATCTTACATAATCCTTGGCAGCACTTTTAAGGGAATTAAAATATACATTTAATTCAACTGTAATGTGTAAAAACTGCTAGATTACAGTAGTTTAAAAATCCAGAAAAACGTAGTGTAAATCTCTGTAAAACACACTGCTATTTAATCCAGGGTGTGATATCAGAATTCAGACATCATCTGCGTTGAATAAACGTGAGGTTCTTTTTGCATTAAGCTGCAAGCACTTGTGAATTTTAATTTAAACATAAATGAAACCATTTGCATGACACTGATTTGCAAAGACAGAAAGTCTTAGCTGTCAAAAAATGAAATAGCAGAGGCTACTGGAGAATGTGCAGCAAACTCTTCAAATTTGTATTAGGAGGTCAGAATTTTTCTGGACAGTCTGGTATAAGAGTAGTGTACTTACAATAATTAGTATCCTGAACAACTCAGAGATGATTGTAGACACAGCTGTTGTTGTTTAAGGTAGCAGACACATCAATGGCAAAGCAGTAGGTATTGATTTGTGCAGTGACATCCTTCTAGCTATGTCATCTGAGTGAAAGAAGCCCCCAAATTAACCAATAATAAAGTGTTAGAAGTTGTAGTAGCTGCCTCTTGGGACTTGTTCCAGTTGAGGATAGATACCCCTCCCCTTCCCAAAGCCATCAATCTTCCTTGGAGGACTGTGTGTGGCTCTAAATTGGCCAAAACCACAATGTAAAGTCCAAAAATACATAAAGTAGCACACTCTCAAATTTTATTATACATAGTCCCCCTAAAAGATTCAGAATCATGTTTTAACTATAAATAAATCATTTAGATATATAACTATGGCAATATTAAAATACCTGTTATAAATGGTGAAATAATTTCTTTATGTATCTTTTAAAACAAAATCTTTACAATAGTCACATCTCCATCAAAATCAGATATGTCACAAATTGTTAGCTGTATCCACTTGATTTTCTTACTGTTCTGATCGTATAGTCCATTTTTGTCATGGCCCACTGGCTATATAGTGCATCAGTTGACTGTATGTAATAACGAGTAACGGGCCTGGATGATGTTGATGTTACAACACTAAAAAACAGTGACCATAAATAATTAATCCACAGTGAACATCAATGAGCATGTCTGCATGTATTTTAAATAATAATATAACATGTAAAATGTTAATCAAAGGACTTTAGTTCTAATTTAGACTTAAACCTTCCAACACTCAGGTGGGATTTTTTTTTGTTTTGTTTATTTGGCAATATAAAAACAGGCTTGTAATCAAAATTTTTACAATTCTTGGATTAGCTTTTTATGTTGGTTATATATTTATAGAACATAACATGACTGAATTTGTTCTCTCATTCTGCTTTCAAGCAGATGCTCTGAAAATATGTTATTGATACATAAACTAAATTTTACACAAGCAAACAGTTGAGCTAAATTTGAAAAGGCAGATTTATGTTGCTGGAACATTTGAGCTGCGTGTATCATTGTGGAATGAACTTTAATTAAAAAAAATCAAGGGTCCTTTTTCCTGTTTCACTGCAGCATTTTCTGTTTGTAAGCAAATATGATTCAGTATGATATAGATTAGAGACTTGTTTCTAAACAAACATGTAACTTTACAAATATGGTTCATATAAACCAGGTGTCAAACAAATATCTTCTTGATCACACAATTCTGATGAGTTAATAGTATTTGCATTTGCTTTTCTTCACAGCACATATTGATAGACACTACAAAAGAAGTGAGTTGTTTAGTTTTTTTCTACTAATTTTTAAAGCAAAGGTGTAAACAATAAAGTATATCATAATTTATTAACTAGAATTTTCAACTAATCTTTCTGTTTGCTACTACATGGTGGTATTAAAGACCCTGAGAGCCACATGAAGGTAAAATGTGGGCAAGTATAAAGGGAATAGCGTTCTATTAGCGTTCCCTGACGTAGCCTAAGGAACCTAGAGCAAGTGTGGTCTTGCTTTGCAGTTGGTTCCAGGAGGCATCCTTTTATGACCATGCAATAGCATGACCTTTGGGAATGCAGGGAACAAAGCTATTACAAATCATAGTACCCTTGCTAAGTTCCTTTGCATGGATGAAAGAGCAGAGATCACCGTCTGATACAAGTTTGCTTTAGGTAGCCTCTCTCTTTGACTAGAGAAGATTTAGCATCCATCCCATTGCATCTACTATCAATCCCTGAAAGTCCAGATGAGGAGAAGGAGTTAGAAAAAACCCGATATTATATTTATTAAAAAACCCAAGGTCTTCACTAGATGTATTTAGGCTGAGATATGCAGTCTTATCTTTTCTGACTGCTGCAGTCAAAATATCCTAAATAAGTATTTTCATGTCAAGAACTCTTAGTGGATGAAACTGTTCCTTGTTAACATAATAAACGATTGTGAGAAAACACGCAGACCAAATATAATTATTTACTACTGATACAGTGCTTATTTCCAGGAAACATGAGAATGATGAGAGGCTTTGCTTGGGTCTCACTTTGCATGGAAATCTCCTTTTGTAAATGGTTACTTTTAAGTCTTTGAGATTGTCCATGTAAAAGTGCTGAGCTGTCATGAAGAGATATAGGGATTTCAGATTTAAGAGCTAGTGGTAACTCCCAAGGAGTTTGGAGAATCCTGAATATGGAGCTCATTTATCCCCTGTGAATATGTGCATTCATTACAACTCCTAGCTTTTTCCCTCGTCTAGAACTCGGAGCACTTGTATTAGTCTATGACGGAGGAACTTAAGATGAGAACTTAAATGCATTTTTTAGCTCTTTTGAGACCCATGTTAGAAAAGGCAGCTGAAATTTTAGTCTGTCCAGGATCTCAACCCTTTTGAAAAAGTATGATGGATGGTCATAGACCATTATTTTTCTATAGGGTTTTTTAGACTGTCCTGTACCATTTAATGGAAAATTATGTTTCTGTTATAGAATTCTACTGATTGGCTGAAAAAAACTACAGAAAAATTAACATTCTTAAATTCAGTTCTATTCCATTTTCCAGAATAATATTTTTCGAACCTTCTTTATTTTTTTATAAAATCCTGCTAATGCTGCTTAAATTCTATTCAATCTTTCTAGGAGGGAACATAGAAAATTAACTTGTTTGTTGTTTGGCAGGTGCAAATTTACTACCATTGCTAGGGAGTCTAGAGTTACTTAGTTAGCCCAATAGTAAATGAGTTTTTACAGTTGCAGCACCTGATATTTAAACTTTATTATTAAAGGCTCCATTATGTAAACTGGGCACATCAGAAATAAAGTGAGAAAGTTTGCATTCAATCCAGCAGAAAACAAAAAGGAGTGCAAGGAACGTGAGAAAAAGTTATGTCCTTATACTGCATGTTATATCCTATCCTTTTGTGAATCTTAGCAAGCTGTTTGCCTGGAAAACATTCTTGTGGCAATGAGGTGCACACATCTGATTTTATGTTTAATAAAAAATGTCCTGTTACCTGTTTTAAATTTGTTGCTCTGATTTCTTTGTGTGCCCTGTTGCATTTAGAAGGAGAAATCCACATGCCTACTGAGGTAGCAGCTAATATTGGATGTGTCTTTCACTGCTAGTTGTTACAAAAATCAATACAAAAAACTTATGAGCATTCTCAGTACCCAATTCAATAGAAAATATGTCCCATTTCTACTGCTTTTGCAACATTGTTTGAGGTTCCAGGGCATGGAAGTCTGGACATACTTTTTATTGAATCAGGTCTGCAGTAATGTCTTCATATATTTTTAAAAAGAAAACTCAGAAGCTACACATTGAGATAAACAGTAAAACACACAATGAGAGAGGTTAGGCTTGAAAGCTTGCATCTGGATGTGAGGACTGAAATCTGTTTGGCTAGAAGCAGACTTTTCTGCAAAAGACCTTTAGTTCTAATCTGAGGCTTGCTTTTTTATTTTGCTGCATCTGCTGCAAAGATCTTGTACACAATGCACTTGGCCCCACTTAAAATTAACAAAAACAATCCTGTGTTAAACCATCAAACAGGCTTTAAGACATATTTCTAAAAGGATATTTATTTTATGGATGCAAGACTTAATAGAAATCGACAGCGTATAGTCCAAACTTTTACACTGCCAACATGCTTTACTTGAATATTTTTCTTTCTCTTTTGCTACATTTTTAAATATTAAAAATATGGCTATATGACAGATTGGGGGTTCCGTCTGTACTACTTCTGAATTGTGAATTGCTTTATGAAATAGTATCAGGAAATTATTGTGTCATGGAGAGCCTTTGTGTATGTGGTTCCCTCATGAGATAGCAGGGTTGTGTCACGTCTCTGCTAGGCAATAAACAATGGTGAGTGATCAGCACTCAAGGATGGTCTATTCAAAGTAAAACACCTTGGGATAATGGGTATGGTGTAGCTGGGAGAAGATAATTCTTCCTTTGTCTGAAGGTATGAGGGTTTGGGCAGGGCCAGATTTACACCTTATGTGCCCCTAGGCACAGCATCTTCAGTGCCTCTGCCCCCCACCTACAGCTGACTTTTTGTTTTCTGTGTGTGTGTGGGGTGATGGGGGAGAGAAGGGCTGGCAAAGACAGGTTCACCACTGGGGAGGGGGTAGCAGGAAGAGAGGGGCTGGGGCGAGCAGCTCAGCCAGTTCAGGGCAGGGGGAATATGCTCATCTTTGGGCTCCAGTTTTATTACCCCAAAACTTCATGGAATCAAGTTGTCCCAGTGCTTGGAAGATATAATCAGCTGGCTTACACTGACTTTGAGAAGAGTAGAAGTGATACTCCTGTGCAGAGAGAAATAATTCAGGGAATTTTCTGGAATGATGACCTCTATCGATTGGAGGCACCAAAACTTTAAGGTGGTACAAAACCTGTGGATCCACTTGGTTTCCTTACTGTGTCTGGACATGCAGTTCATATAATTGGTGAATAGTGCTTTGTGAGACATTATCTTCTCCTTCCCCCTTAACTGCAGGGATCAGGTGGGAAAATGCAACATCACCAGTGGATGGGCAATAAGAATATAGGATTTACGATGCCACAGCCATGCAGTGTATATCATAGAGCCAATTAGTGTAATGTGTGTGTGCTCAGTTACTTTCATGGCTGGTACTAGAGGCCTATAATTATAGTTGGCTGATTTGCGATTTGGTGGATACTCCAATAAAATTGTGTTTTGACCTTGATAATAGTGGCAGACAAGCAGAAGAAGCCTTAATTTCATCTGTCTGCCTCTTACGTACACTTACGCCAGTCACTGCCACTCAGGACCAGTTTCAAGGAATTAGTTAATCCTGGCCAGTAGCTCTCCAGAATTTGTTCTGGATCCCTTCTTTCTGGTTGCCAAGAACCTCAAGTAGTTCATCCTGTTGCCCCTGCCAAATTCACTTCAGCTTTAAGAGCTGGAATGAATTTTTAACCATACTGTGCAGCACTTTGTAAGTGCTACTTCATTTGTTGACATCTCAGAGCTTGAGTGTAATTGTATTAACAATAATGTCAATAATAATGTATATTGAAGGCATCTTTTAAATTGGCTGTTAACTTTTCAAGGAAGATTTAATTGACCACTATTGAAAATTTTCCATAAAATTAACACATTGTAGGCTTAAAAGGGTTTCTTTTACAGAGGATGCTGTATAGTGAAATATCAAGAACTCCAATGGAGTATTAAATATCACATCTCTCCATGTTATGATGTTTCAGTGCATTCCAAAATCTCCAAACCTGATGATTTTCTGTTCACAAGTAATTTCTTATTTTTGGTAACACCATTTTCCCCCGGCTTGTTGAGATACTGTATCACTTACACAAGGAAGACATTTTCATGCAGAGTCTGAAAAGAAGTACAAACAAACAGCATACGTTCCAACACACAGCAGTCAGAATATAAATAATATGCCTTGAATGTTTCCATGATTTCGTAGTACTTGGATCTGAACATCACATACTGCTGAACTAAATAATGATTCAAAGATACTGTAGTATAACTTAAAATTAGAGAGGCAGTAACTTTATTTATATCTAAAATACATTTAATAATTTCGAGAAAAAAGCTGTGATTTAAATATTATAAATGACCAGATATATTTTTCCGCAATATGTTTTCTAAAAGTAAACATATTTTATTTTAATAATTATAAACCAAAATAGTTATAATTTTATTACCAGTGACCAAGAATTTTTTTAAAAAAAACCCAACTTTACGAAGCTAGTTTTAGAATCGTAGCCTCCATCCCTTCTCATTTAAAACTTACACAGAAGCTTAATTTAGTATTTAAGTCCCACTGAGTTAAGGTTTTGTGGAATCAAAGTCTTTGTTATCTATCCATGCTTTTCTCTGTGTGTGTATGTTTATCCCTATGTAATGCATCATAAAATGTGATATTCTTCAAGTAGTGTCCTTCTTGGTGCTCCACTGTAGGGGTGTTTGCGTGCCTGCGTTGCTGATTGGAGAACTTTGGTAGCAGTGTTCATTAGCCCTGCACGTGTGCTGTCCCTCTTGGTGCTTCACTGTGAGGCTAGACGGTGTGCACACAGGCTAACCCACCTCAGTTGCTTCTCAACTGCCCTTGGAATGAGAATTAACTATTTGCAGTCTGTTAAGACCATTACTTTAATTTACATTTCTATAGTTAGTTAGCCTCCTAGTTTGTAACTGTAGTTCTAGTTGTAGTTTTTCCTTCTTTCATCTTACTTTTTTAAGGGTAAGAGATTAGTTTCTTTCCCACCTCTTTTCCTCATTGGGGATCCCCTCCCACCCCCAACAGGGTATGTCCAGCTCACCAGACTTCAAGAAGTACCTCTCTTGCAATCCCTGTTGCAGACAATCACTCTAAGTGCATTCACTGCCTCAGGGAAGGCTACATTTAAAAAAAAGTGTGATCTTTGCCAGGAACTCAGGCCCCAGTCTTGTAAGAATATGGAGCTATGACAGAAGGTCATCTTCAGGGAGACAGCTCTCCAGACCGCTGCCATGAGTTATCTGGAAGACATGAATCTTCCTCACAGCCTTCAACATCTAAGAAACAAGCCACTGATCCCTCTCATAAATCATCAGAAAGAGATCATGAAGTCTTCACAGTGAGCCCTGAGATAGCTATAAATGTTCTCCGGCATACTCAGTATCTTTAGTACCACTGGCACTGAGACCTTCAGTCTGGTGCCCAGGACTCCCAGAAATCCTTAGCAGCAGGTACCGTTCACAAGCCTATGGACCTGAGGGGGCACTGGCACAGAGTCAATGGCACTGACGGACAAAGACAAGAGCAAATACTCCTCTAAGAAAGCAGCAGTGTAGACTAGGTCCCTGTCTCCCCTGGAACCGCCACTGATGCCGCAGCCATCGGTACCATCAGAATCCTGAGGCCTTTGCATACCAGATACACTGGAGTCCCCATATCTGGGCACCACTGAGACCCTATCAAACAGAGGAGGTACCCCATTGCCATACAATGCCTGTCTACTCTCTTGCAAAGTCTCAAAGAGTTAGCCAAAGGAGGTAGCATCTCAGTACACCTTCTAAGACCAATATGGTACTCAGTACCAACAGAACCCAGGGATATACCCACAGATTGTATCACCACCACCATCGTGGTATAGCCACTCATGGGTACCACCTCTGAGCTCTACAACCACCACAGTGGCCATATTGGGACCACTGGGCAGCATGCTGACAGCAGGTCTCTAAAGCTCCGGAAACCCTTGAGACACACAACCTCCACCACAGCATCCAGAGCTTCGGAACCATCAAAAGAGACGAGGGGAGCTTAGTATCAAGGAGGAAGTGACGCCTAAGACCATATCGTTCTCTTTTTCAGATGAAACCCTCATGCCTTCCCCATCATCTTTGGCAGACAACTTTAGTCTTTTCCAGGAGTTGGCAAAGAGTGTGGCAGACACTCTCCATATACCATTAGAGGAAGTCAAGGACACCCACACCAACTCATTGTCATCCTCCATTCCTACTACTCTTCAAAGGTCACCCTTTCTATTAATGAGACCATCCTAGAACTGGCAAAAGCTGTATGCTGACTTCAGCATCAGTAGTACCTAATTGAACATGGGTGGACAAAAAGTACTATGTCCCTGCCAAGGAATCTGAACTCCTTTTTTCCCAGCTGCCATCCAACTCCATCATCATGGATGCCATCAACACCCACAGTTGCCAACACCAGTCAAGGGCCATTTCCTATGATAGGGACTAGAAGAGCCTGGATATTTTTGTAAGGAAAGCATACTCCTTGGCAACGCTTCAATTCTGTATTGTTAACCACAGGCCCTCATTGCAAAATATGACTATATGAACTATTCAAAACTAGTCAACTTTATTAAACAGGTGCCAGAGTCAAACTGTGACCAACTTAAGGCAACTGTCCCGAAGGGACAGCTTGTGACAAAAAAATAGCTTCAGTCTGCCCTCGATGTAGCCGATTTAGTGGCCAGATCCATTTTCACAGCGGTAGTGATGCTATATTCCTCATGGCTCCATTTACGGGGCATCTTGAAGGAGGTACGGTCTATGATTGAAGACCTTCCTATTGAAGGTGCAAAGCTCTTCATTGAGAACATTGATACCTCTCTTCACATTCTGAGGGACTCCAGGGCTACTCTTTGCTCCCTGAATATCTATTCACCAGGTCAAAAGAGATTATTTAGTCCCCAGTCCCACCATAGATCACATACTCCTCAGTATTAACAGCAACACCACTACAAACTGCAAAGAAAGAAAGGGAAATTCCCTAAATGCAAACCCTCTGGCCCACAACCTTTCTCACAACGCTCTACATCTAAGCTCTTTTGATGGGCAGATAGAGGTGCCGTTAGACCACTTCCCATGATTGTCACAGCTGACCATCGCTCCACACCCATTTGGCCGTTGATTGACCGTGTTCTGAAGTGCTTGGGAATACATAACTTCAGACCAATGGGTCTTCAAGATCATCCAAACTGGGTACACCATCCATTTTACCTCTCTACCACCTCCACAACACCCTTCCCCATCCCTCTTTAGGGACCCCTCTCACAAGAGTTACTACAACTGGAGATAGATCACCTCCTCCAGTTGGAGGCCATAGAAACAGTAACTCAGAATCTACAAGACAAGAGATTCTACTCTTGTTATTTCCTAATACCCAAAAAGAAGGGAATTGGAGACCCATACTAGATCTCAGAGCCCTGAACAAGGCTAAAAATATTCAAGATAGTTATCTTCTCAATGGATCATTCCAATGTTGGAACAGGGAGACTTTTTACAGCCCTCAACCCCCAGGATGCTTAATTTCCTATCTCAGTTCTATCGGTTCATATGCAATTTCTCAGATTCACTCTGACACATGACCAGTACTAATACAGAATGCTACCCTTCTGGCTATCATCAGCTCCAAGAGTATTTTCCAAGGTTCTCTCAGTGGTGGCTGCTCACCTATGTTCTCAAAGGATAATGATCTACCCTTACCTGGACGACTGCCTCCTCAGAGACCAATCTCTCAGAAAGGCTCATCAAGTCACCGAAACTATGATATGCTTGTTTGTGGTGTTGGATCTATTGCCCAAAGTCAATGCCTCACTCCAGTGTAATGCCTGGAATTTATAGGGAGTGACCTCCATTCATTACAGGCCAAAGCCCTCTTACTTCAACACAGATTTATATCCTTAGTTCAAAGCAACCCTCAAATACCAGCCAGGGTCTGCCTCCAAATATTGGAACACATGGCAGTGGGCAAGGCAGTGATACCACATGCCAGACTTCATATTTGATGCCTTCAAATGTGGTTCAACTTGGTTTACAGACTGACCAGGGAAAGACTAGACAAACCCTACTCACCAGGATCAAATGCCTTAGACTCATGGAAGGACACAGCCAGTGTTTGAAAGGGAATCCCTTTCTCACAAACGTCATCATCATTGCTCCTCACCACCGATGCATCACTCATAGGGTTGGATGCACATCTAAATGGCCTGATGATTCAAGGCAAATGGTAACCTGCAGAGATATCAATATCCTTGAGCTATGAGCGGTCAGGAAAGCCTGTGCTCATTTCCTCCCACTAATCATAGGTTCACACACAAAGATTCTAACAGACAACAAAGAGTGTATGTATTACATCAATCGGCAGGGGAGAGCCGAATCACCCACCCTATGTGCAGAAGCAATGAGGCTATAGAATTGGTGCATCTCACACAGTGTCATGTGGTCTGTAGCTTACCTGCTGGGCACACAAAACTCTGTAGCAAACAGTCTCAGTTGGAAATTCCCACACATCCACGCGTGAAAGAGACACCCAACAGTGCTTCATGACCTATTAGGACAATGGGGGATGCCGTCCACAGAACTGTTTGCCACCCACCAGAACAAGAAATGCCCATGCTACTGCCGCAGAGTGGGGGTGGGCCAACATTCCCTGGGAGATCTTCACCTCCTGTCCTGGGACAAGGACCTTCTCTACACCTTTCCTCTATTTCCCCTAGTATAGAAGGTCCTGCTGAAAATAAAAGGACAAGGCTCACATCCTTCTGATTGATCCTACTTGGCTGAGACAGACCTACTACCCTTACCTGACAACTCACAACGTGCCCACCGATTTCTCTCCCAGCCATTCCACACCTCCTCTTGCAGGACAGGGGATGTACCCTTCATCCCACCTTGGGAATTTTCTGCCTAAGGCATGGATCCAGCTGGGTTCCACTTAGAAAGCTCCTGTTTCCATGAAGTAGAAGATGTGCTATTACACAGCAGAAAGTCTTTGACGCAACATACTTAGTTGCAGAAATAATCCAAGTTGCAGATTTGGTGCACATCCCAATAAATCTCCCCAACATTCGAACTTGTCCAAAAATATTAGATTATGTTTTGACCCTAAAAAGGTTGGGACCATCTCTAAGATCTCTTGGGGGCCACCTAGTGGCCATAACAGCTTTCCACCAACCCTTGTAGAAGACTATTCAGTGCTGTCACACCCAACTACTAAAAGGTTCCTGAAGGTTATAGTAAATATCTTCCCTCAACCTCTACTTCTCCCTCCCACCCACATGGGACTTAAACTTATTACTCAATGGGCTGACAAGACCTCCCTTGAAACCTATAGCTACATATTCACTGCTACACCTATCAATGAAAATGGTCTTCCTGATAGTGATTACTTTGGTCTGGAGAATAGGACACATAGCAGCTCTGATGACACATCCCCTCTATATGGTATTTTTTCCAGACAAGTTTACCTTTAGGCCATATCCAAAATTCATCCTCTCTGTTTCACATGAATCAGTTGATTCACCTTCCAGTCTTCTACCCCAAGCTTCACCAAGACAACAGCGAAGCTATATTACATATCTTAGATGCAGAAGAACCTAGTGTTCTATTTCAACAGGGCAAAGGCCTTCAGGAAGTCCCCTAGGCTTTTCCTCTGCATTGCAGAAAGATCCAAGGCTCAGCAATATCAGCTCAAGGGATCTCCAAGTGGGTCTCAAATTGCATCAGACAGTGTTACCAAATTCACAACATGACCTCTCCAGACTTTATTTGTACACACTCCACAAGGTCGATCTCCTCATCCATTGCCTTCTTTGAGAATGTCCCCATCTCAGAGATCTGTACAGTGGGGACATGGGCATAGGTCCACACTTTTGCAGAACTTTATGGAATCACTGGAGACACCACCTTTAATGCCATCTTCAGCTCCACAATACTTCATCTGTAACTGACCCGACTCCAAAGTCCCAGCCCTTCAGAAGGGATACTGCTCAGGAGTCACCTATAGTGGAGCACCCATAGGGATGCTACTCAAAGAAGAAGCAGAAGAAGAAGAAATTACCTTGTGCAGTAACAATGGTTCTTTGAGATGTGTCCCTTATGGGTGCTCCACAATACAGCCTCCTCCCCTCTGTTTTGGAGTTCTTGTCTATGACTCTGCGATAGAGAAGGAACTGAGGGGGAGTGCTCTGTCTAGCCTCATGGCGCAGCATCAGTAGGTACAGTCCATGGGCTGGCCCAATGTACACTGCTTCTGAAGTTCTCTGATCAGCAGCAAAGGGATGCAAGCACACCTACAGTGGAGCACCCATAAGGACATTCATCTTGAACCATCATTCCTGCATGAGGTGAATACACATGAAGAGGCCTCTTCATACACAGAAGAGGCAATATTTAGTATTGCACCAGTGACAGATTTTAGATCCAATATGCTGTGTGTAGAGGTGGGTGAGTTATTCACAGTGAAGAGCGTGAGGTCAAATTTCGTTTTTTTTTCTTTCTTTTTCTGTTTGTGATTTGTCTGTGATATTTGTTTGAAATTATTCAGCTAATGTTTTCTATGACTGTATTCCAGCCTCTGGACTGCTTACGTCCTAATTGCTGTAATTATCATATGAAGGATAAGAAATTTGAGTGGTTTTGCTTGACTACATAGGTCATATTGTAGGTTTATGTGAACTGACTGGATGAGTAAAACTTTTAGATTGCTGTTTCTGCTGAAAGTATATATGGTAATGAATTCAGAAGTGCTGAGCATCTAGCTTCATCCAGCTCCACTGCAAATCAGGCCACCTACTTAGGTGGCTAAATCTGAGTTTAGGAACCCCACTTCAGGCATTCATTTTTGAAAATCGTATCCGTTATCTTTAATCACAAACATATTGTGGAGCTGTGTAGTTATATTTTACAAATAATTATGCACTTAAGTAAACCTATTAAACTTGACACAGAAAATCCATTGTGAGTCAATGCATGACATTAAATGTCTGGAATTTTCAAAAGCAAGGAGGAAAACAAACAGATACGTAACCATATCCACTGCATTTTACATGCCCCTGTCTTACCAAATCAGTAAGGAGTCCCCCCTCTCTTTGCAGTGCAGATTCTTACCAAACATATCGTTATGTGTTTGGAAGCAAACAATTTTGCTCCAAAATGCTGAGAATTAAAAAAATATGTTTAGTTTGACAGATGAGAAGCCTAGCTGGGAGATGTCTATTCCCTCACAGTGGGCTGTGTGTAGGTGTTGTTCTGACTGAAGTAACCTATAGGCTGCATGCAACAGCACTGCAGACAGATAACTGAAAAAAATCAAGATTTGTGGAGTGCAAGAGACAAACTGCATGAACAAACTGCCCAGATTACTTCCCAGACAGCTGAGCAACTTATTCCTGAGTTGTTTGGGGGGAAATTTTGTGCTTTGCCTTTTGTGCAACCATCCTTTTCTGTTGAACAGGCTGGTCTGCCACATTGCCAAGGATGACAGCCTTTCAATTTTTTGCATCTTGAAAGACTGAAGATTGGACGGAGCATCTACTTTTGTTTAGGTCCAACAGTATTACCTCACTTATATAACAGCATGCCTAAGAATAGCATTTACTGCATAAATCTCTAACTTATTAAAGCTAAACACCAAAAAGTAGAGACAACTGCTATGTGATCTATTGTATTTGAACCTCAAAAAGCATATTGTTTTTGTTTGGTTAATATGAAAGAATCATCTTCATGAACAGACCGTTCAGTCAAGTTGCATAACTGCTTTGAGAATTTTTCATTTCAATAATGACCTTGAAGTCAGCAATGCCTGGAATGCCCCCTAGACCATGTCATAGGTGCTCTACTAAAGATCTATCGTCAGATCAATTACTAAAAGCAATGGAACATCTGATCCTACCCTTGAAATTAACCAGGAAAAGTAGGTCAGCACACCTTCAGCTGACACAATGAAGTATTATGCTCTCAATGACCCAGGAAGGAAAGCACTAATGATTGATGGGAAGAGGTATTTAAATGAGAAAGTTGAAGCACAGTAAAATTAAGCATGTAGGAATGATCAAGCAACCCTAGACAGCTAAGTGACTTTAAAGATCAGTGATTTCAGCCAAAGCTTACATGAGTTTATATTCTAAAACCAGGGTTATATTTATCACCAATTGAAAAAGTATTCAGGTTTCAGAGATCCAACAGTTGGTCCAAATGACAGCCCATCTCTTCCCTTGTTGTTTTTTTGTTTTTTGTTAATGTTGTTTGACTTCTGTTCACTATAATAGTTTTCCAGTGTGCTGAAGAATGAACCTGGGCACCTCTATTGAGTACTTAAAACTATTAAAAATGATTTGAGAATTAATTGTAAAGGTCATCAAAGCCACAAGTTTTAAGAAAACTACCTCTTAAGTATTCTGGTAGAGGCATTACTCTTCTTCAGAATAAAAAACAGATGCAGAAAATTAGCATAAAATGTTTGTGGTGTTTCAGGAATATCAGAATAATATGCAAGTATTTTTAAATTGTTCTATGGTCAAGAGCTCAGCTATATTTAGAAAGCACTTAGAACAGCTGGTTTGGGTATATGAAGGCAGCAGCATAACTAAAAAAAAATTTAAAGATGGAATCACAGAAATTTTGCACACCGATTTTTCTTTCATTTCAATCTATTGTAAATTATAACCATACTTATTAGAAATAGACTTCCTAGGAAGTCAAATTACTGTTTAAAGATGGTAAAACTGTCTTGTTTGTGACAGCAGGAAGATTTCATGGTTGCTTTTCAGATTACTAGTAAAATAAAACGTGTGTTTTTTCTGACATGTCTGATAGGTATTACATAATCTATGCTGAGTTTTCCAGGACAGCAACACAATCACAGAAAGGGTGAAAGATCTTAGCAGAGACTGACCATGTTGATGACAGTGTTCTGTTTGCCAAATCTGAAAATGAGATTAAATTTGCACTTGCCTCTTCTACAACAATTGTCAAAAGTCATTCAAAGACTCAAGTTGTCAGAGATCCAAGAAATACTACTTTGAATCTGAATGGCCAAGGTTTTTAAGTAGTTAATGTGTTTACAAATTTAGGCTCAATTGTTTTCAACTCTGGTGACCTAGATTCTGAATTCAGCAATTAAAGACACATCTGCCCTGGGACATTTATAATTTACAGCATGAAGTTCACTACATTAACTATTTCTTGGCCTACTAGAAAGAGAATTGAAAATGTGCGGTTTTTCTAAATAGTTCTGTAGTGAGGAACTCATGGCCTACTTCAGTGAACATTTAAAAGGTGTACATGCAGGAAATATGAAGCACCTGCACAAGATAATACTTTCTCTCTCTCTCAACTGTTTGTTCTAAGAGTTGACTGTCCAATTTCCCTCAAATGCACAAAGTTGATAGTTCTCTCATGATAGTTCTCTCAGGCAAGGTGTGGAATTATATTTGTTCAACTTTGTTTTACTTACAACAAAAGTGGGCTCCTCAAACTGGCACTGAGCATGGTTAACTAAACAGTTCATTTTTTGTTTTGTTGAAAGTAGACACATTTGATTGTGAACACAGTTTATTGGCCGTTAGTGTCTTTGTACTGGTCTTGTCTATGCCTTGAGTAGCATCCAAAGGCAAATCCCTAGTATGGGAAGTGGCTGGAGCAGCTGATTAACTAGACCCTGTCAAACCCTATAAACTGCAAAATCAAGAATAAATTGCTTTTATAGGCTAAGATCAGGCTCTGCCAGGTGAACTTACTAAGATTCTCTGCCACTTTGGTCCTATTAAATTCGGCACTGATGACCCTTAACGTTACTGAGGCTCTATGGTTGTGTATTTCTTGTATCTGTAAATGCACCAGAACTATGGACAACACGTTCCATTTAGGACTGCAGGGCAAGTCAGTAGTCAGGGGTGACTATTCCTTATGACCATGAACTTTCATACCTTGAATATTTTGATTTCACGTTCTACACATGGTTAGGCTATCTTGCTTCATTCCCTTCTCCTCCCTACCTGATCAAAACAAGCAAGGCTCTCACTATCTGAACCCAGCCTCCCTGTTGACAGAGGATATCAGGGTAAGATCATTTTTTTCTGAGCTGGTCACCTACCCCCTGTTTCTGTGTGTCACTAGCCTTAAATAAGAATGAAGAGGTGCTGCACAGAGTTGTACCAGACTGTAACTTTTAGAGAAATGTATTTCATGAGCTGGCATACATAGTTCAAAGCAGTGTAAGACACTATGCATGAACAGCTCTATATAAATCAGTTGTCTTACAATGCATACTTGAAATGTTTGGTCTCAACCTATTTCCTAGTCCAGGAATTCTCAATCTTTTTCTTTCTGGGCCTCCTTGCCCTCAACATGCTATAAAAACTCCATGGCCCACCTGTGCCGCAAGAAGTGTTTGTCTGCATATCTAGTAGATTAAAATCAGGGCCAGAGTTAGAGGGTAGCAAACAGGACAATTGCCCAGGGGCTCTGTGAAACGAAGTTATTCAGGGTTGGGCTTTGCACGGGGCCTGGGCTCCATCTTTGGCCCCATGCAGTAGCCCTGTTCTCTGGCTTATATTTGATAGACTTCCTGAAACCTGCTCATAGCCCCCAGGGGACCATGGACCCCACAGTTAAGACCCATTGCACTGGTCAACACTGGTCAGTATAATTAAATATAAAGCACTTAATTTTGTACAAATGAGTTCCTGCTCAGAGGAGTCTTAGAACTGGAATACCTGGGGCTCCATAGGTCAGAACTGAGAAGTCTTGGTAGAACATTTTAAATAATGTAGCATTACTCCAGCTAGTGCTGTCAATCCCTTGTTTTCATGATGGCTAAATTCATAAAAAATATCCATAAGTAATACAGGAAGTAACTTTCTATGTAATTTTAATTTTTAAAACACCCATCCCCAAGAGATTTTGACCATCAAACCAAAATATAACAAAAAATATGAATTTCAAAACAGACAATGTATTCCATTAATAAACATGCTAGCACTGGCAAGACAAATTTGTGTTAAGTTAAATGTAATATATAATACTGATCAAGAAGCAGAAATGTAGTTAAAAATGTACAGGGGAAGTGACTTTGGGACTTATTGCTAATCACTATGACTCTGGAATGCAACTAAAAAAATGTTCTACATAAAGCTATGCCTTTCTGCTTGAAGAAATTGTATGTTAGGGTTAGAGAAGAGCACACTCCATGAATTTTCATTTAAAATAGACTGCAAGAAACACAGCTGCACTGGAACATGTACATTCCAGCTATTGGTACTTGGTGCGCTACATTATACTTGCATTACATAAGTTGTGTGGTAGAATTAGAAATCATCGCTGGGCTGTTTTTTTATTGCAGCTTTATCATATTGGTTTCCAAGAACAAAAAAAGGTAAACCAATATTGTAATGATCACGTTGTAATTAGGAGTGGCGTGTTTGGAGTACTGATTAATTTCAGGTAATGATTTTGCAGTGTGCCAGAGACATAGCACAGTTTTTAGTATAATTAGACTTTGAATGCCAAGGTCATGATCAATATGAGTTAAAATATCATTTGCAAAAGCTATATTTTTGGAATATTTACAATCAGATTTTCTTTTCTTTAAATATATCTAAGCCTAGTGTTTAAAAAATACTCTGTTGGAATTCTTTGCTAATAATACCATAAATTGTACTTCTGTTAATCATTTTATCAGACAAGGAAAGATTACTTTGATTTTCAATGTAAAACAAAGGTTGTTTGGATTTAATTTGTCAGGTGTCAATTTTATTAATAATCAACCAAATGACATTCTAGATTTGCTTCAGATGGCAGTTCAATGCCTTGTATTGATTTTGTATTATTGGACTAGATGTTGTCATCATTATTACTGTGTGTGGCATGCTTCAGGCAGATTTTGAATTAACCAGTAGCACACAAGTGTAAGATTTTTTTTTTTCCTTTTAGCATGAAAATTGTTACGGTTCAACAATGAGCTAAAATATTGTGCATCCTTTTTACAAGTTGTCTGAAATGTCAAAATATGTTCAAACTAATACACTTCCAAATATTTTAGCTGGCGTATGTACCACAGTTTTTTTTAAAGCATTGCAAGGGGTGGGTCTCTTGAGAGTCTGATACTAATGTAGTTTAAATGAGTATATTAACAATATAGTTGGATACAATACAGCTTCCATTTAGCTGCTACACGGCGGCTTGTCCTTGGCCTCATAAAGATCCACCTCCATCAAAAGGTTTGAGACACTAGGCTCTAGCCCGAGCGGGAATGTCTACACTGCCTTTTCTAGCTCCATATTGTGAGCCCCATGAGTCCAAGTCAGTTGACCCAGGCTCTCAGACTTGTTGGCATGGTGTGTGTGGGTGTGCTTTTTTTTTTTTTAAACTTTAGTGCAGAGGTATCCATAGGTATTTGGGTAGAACAGGTGAAGCTCTTGGCCTCGCTAAAGCCTCTCTAATACAGGGGTTCTCAACCTGGGGGGCACACCCCCCTGGCATGATGGAATGTATTCTGGGGGAAAGGGGGCATAAGAAGCTTTAGGGGGAAAAAAAAACTTACTGTGCATGTTTTTCTCACAGCAATGAATAGGGATGTACGTGAATCACAGAGAAATCACAGGTTTCATGGGTTGCTCAGGGCATAAAGAGCAAATGTCATGGATGTGTTCATACAGTTGTATAGTCCATGTCACCCTTACTTCTGTGCTGCTGCTGGTGGGGGCACTGCTTTCAGAGCTGGGAGCCCGGCCAGCAGCCACCACTCTTTGGCTGCCCAGCTCTGAAGGTGGCAATGCCACCAGCAGCTGTGCAGACATAAGGGTGGCAATGCCATATCATGCCCTTCCTCCGACACTGTTGCTTCAGAGCTGGGCACTTGGTTGGCAGCCACCAGTCTCCACTCTGCCTTCAGAGTTCTGGCTGTCAGTCGCTGGGGACTCTCCAGTGTTCTCTGAAATGGTAATGAAGATCTTAATTCCTTTTGCATCTACCTATTTATGCAAAACAGCTTTTTATACCGTAGTTTACATCAAAAACAAAGAACGATCTCATCTTCACATAGCTATCTCAAGCATCCAGCCCAGGATGGGATTGCTCTGCTCCAAAAAACAGGCGCACTCATCACACTAGTAACAGCAACATGATGCCAGTAAGCAGTCTGTCACTTAGCCATTTATTCCATATAGTAATGTACATTTTATGTTAGAAATAGTAAGGCATGGATTCAAATATTTAGTGAGAGTTGCATAGCGATTTTTTAAAAATCTGTGTATATGTACTTACGTGGTGGGGCTGAGGGTGTGTGAATTCCTACAGATAGAAAGAAGGGGGGCGTGATCAAATAAGTGTGAGAACCACTGGTCTAATAAAGCTCTGTGCGTGACTTAGTGTAGAACCCTGCAGCCTGAAGGACCCACTGCCATAATAGTGGGAGTGGGTATTGCGAGGTGGGATGGGAGCGGGATTGAAAATCACCCCGCACAGGGCTCTATTCTCTAACTTCAAGAAGATGGACTCCATTTATTGTTCATTATTTATTTGGAGATCCTTAGAGAGACAGTGCAGTGCAAAATAGCAGGGCTGGCTAAAGATCCTCTCCCACAAAAGCATCTGCTGATGTTGGTGAGGAATGGCATAACCCCTCCCCCAGGCTTCCATCCACAAGACAATGTTTATTTCCTCGTTCCTAGCCCCCTTATTCACACTGACAATTTTGGAAGAGTTAGTGCATCCTCAGAGCTATAGTAGCCTCTAATTGCGAGGGGGGGGGAGCGGGTGACAGAGGCAGAAATATGCAAAGACAGTCCTCAGAAAGAGCTCCTGTGCATCCATTTTACGCTCTTCAGATTGGTAAAGCCGTCATGGAACTACTCTATGCTGTAGTAAGGAACTTGAACACCCTAACATACATTTTTAGCTGGGTTAGAATTAGGCCCAGTGTACTTACACTCAGCCCTGCAGAGGGTCTGTAAAAGTCTCCTGAGCAGTTCAGCTGTGGAGCTGAAGCTGCATCCTGTTCTTAGAAAGTGTTAGTCCATCACCTTTCTGCTGCATTCATTTGCGAGAGTGGGAGAACCCTACCTCAGGTTCATTCTGGTGACAAGAAAAATGAAGGGGTTGTTATCATGGCACAACTCTAGTGATCTGCATGGACTCAGCAGCAGGTGTGAAGAGAAGGATTATAGTGAAATTGCACAGTAAGGAAAGTGGGGAGGTCATTTGTGAGAATTTTTCTTTCCAGCCCATCTTCTTGTTGCAGACAGTGCTTCTGTTTATTTTGGGAGAGTGCTATGTGTGTCATGGTTCGCCTTCCATTCCGATTTCTTAGTTTGAAAGGTTGTGAATCACTTCAACGGTGGAGGTAATCCATCCTAAAAACAAGATATAGCCAAGATTTAGCTGTGTAAATAATCTATCCTAAAATAAAGCAGAGCCATTCTTTGCAGCTATATTACAGAGCAAAAATAAACAAATGAACACCTGTTTTTTAAAAATAAATGGAGTAAAATTATCATTTTAAAATGCATTCTCTCTTTTAATGATTGGTTTTGTTTCTTTTACAAACTTTGTTTCTTTTGAATTTCCCAGATTTGACACCTCATTTTGATAATACATCTGGTTATGTCAACATGTCACATTATGCAACATTAATGAAATATGATGTACTGATGTGTCTGAGTAAGAGGAGTCGTCTTGATGGCATGTCAAATCTGGCATGTTCCACCTCACCAGGTTAATTTAAAACTGTGATTGTTTAAGACTTTTTTAAGAGGTGCTTTTTCCCCACTTATTTTTATTTATGTATGCATCTACCTGAAATAGCACAGTTCTTTCCATTAGATAAAATTGGGTGTTTTACGATCTGCATTTCTCCATTCACAATTATCTTTTACTTAAAGCCAACACACAAGACAAACCAGGGAGGTACAAACCCATTGGAATAAAATAGGAAACAAAAAATTCTTGCTTCATCTGATTTACCCAATACTGAAAAATGCAATTATCTGGAGATGTACAGTGAGTTTTTCTCTATTAGTATTCATGTTTATGAGATCCTGCACTTCTAGGTTTCAGCCAGTAAGACAGGTAGTTGTTGAAATATCACTCAGGAGTATTTTGTAGTGAGACTTGGAGAATAATGATGTTGGGATAGGTATCCAGACTTTTACCTAGGCAAAACTTCCTGTGTTGTGCAGTGCTAGATATGGAGCCTATCTTCTAGTATAGTCCATTTATTTTAGCAGCTCTGCTCCAGTGAATAAGAGCTGAAGAATCCAATCAAGTGTTCCTGTTAATCTGCTGTAATTAAGAACAATACCTGGCTTAATGTTACATTTCTAATGAAGTCTTATTCTTCCAACAGTTTGTTAAAATAGGTCAAAAAATTGTGTGTATATATTACTCCTTTTTTTCTTCCAGTTTTGCTATGTTTTTATTCCAGGCTGCCAGCAGTATACTTTGTGTCAAATTGAATATTTAAAAATATCTGTGCATCAAAGAAAAAAAATCTATTATATTAATTAATGTTAATTAGATAGAGAAAATGTTTAAAGATGTATTTTTCTTTCCCGGGCCTCTATTGTTACTAAATAACAATTGGGGTACACATTTCCTGACTCGGGGGAATTCTGTTGGAACCTTGATGCATTGCCATGTTCATCCATGTTAAATTTAGGGTCATAGCAATCATTCTTTTCTCTGAAGAAGGTTAGCAGGGACTCCATTTGGAAACTGGCACTGCTGCTCTTTCATTGACCAGCAGAGTTATGTCTGAGTTGTAGAATAAAGTTGCTAGAATGGGAACATAAGCCCGTAGTACTTCAACAGCAGAACAGGCAGTTGAACTGTTAGTGAAGCATCTGCATAATTCCTATTAATACTAATGGGTGTTAAACACACAGATTTGAAGAACCGTGTGTCACTAAATGTTAAGAACTTTAAATTACAGAAGTTCCAGAGGGGTAGCAAAAAGCTTATCCCTGCAGAAATTTGTTAGTCTTTAAAGTGTTACAGGACTCTCCTTTTTAAATTACAGCACTGCAGATAGGTTAAATAAAATGTTTCTGAGGAAAGGTACCAATGAGGACATATTGAAGTTTATCCAAGACCACTTAAACAAGATAACAAACAAATAAATAAGAAACTTAAACAAGATAACTCCTTGGGGGCAGATATGATGGTAACTCCTCTCCCATCATTGGTTTTCTCTCTCCTTTCAGTTGTCTGACTATACTGGAAGAAGGACAGGAGACACTGGCTGTGGTCTAATTGGACTGCAACTTTATTATTAACTATCTGAGAATACCCAGCAGATAAAAGTGTACAGTGCAGGAAACTCTATGATCATTTCAATATCTACCTGGGGACCTTCAGTCAGCTCCCTCTCTTCTCCATCTTGGTCCCCAGCCAACGTCCTGCTGGGACTTCCCCATCTTCCCTGAAAGAGGATTAAGATGGGCTATAAAGGAGGGGGGTTGTCTCCCTGCTATGCCAGTCATAGGATCCTCAAACTTTTCTGTTTCCACTCCTTTAACAAACACCTCTTTTAAATTCTTTACCAAACAATTTATCTGATCAATCTATCCCTTCTCTATAGAGTACCTGCACTGGCCATCTGCCACAAGGAAGTGCCAGCAATTAGCTTGGCTGCCTCTCCCCCCCATCCTCAGCTAAGTTCCCAGACATCTCCCAGTGCCCTCTTTAATATTGTCCAAAAATGTGTTTGCGCCCAATCTTCCCTGAATAATTCTGGTGCTCCATATGCTATGTCGGGAGGTGAAATGGCCAATCCCATGGCCTTTTATGAATTTGGACACCTCCCTATTAATATATCTCCTAGCCTTGTTGACCCAAGGGGACCTTCACAACTCCCTGCCACAGCTTGTGTTGTAGCATGTCCAACAATACAACTTTTACTCCTGGGAAAAGTTCCAAGATCTGCTCTAAGGTCCTCTTAGCTGTAAGTATTAAGGCTACCCCTTTATCTGTTCCCAACTCATTTTCCCAAGGTGAATCACAGTTATATCTGGTGCCCAGTCATGGGGCCCCACTGCATACAGACAGGGACCAAGCTGTTTCCATAACATGCCTCTCTTTCCATGCCAGCTCAGGACTGCTTCATCACCAAGCCCCAGCTGCAAACCATCAAACAGCCTGGAAGCCCACCAATGCACTAGTAAACAATACTGGAAAATTAACACTGATTTCCCACTTGGGGTCTCATGTATGTTCTGTATGCTTCAGAATTCCAATGCCCAATTGCCTGAATTGTCTGAACCCCCAGCTGGTCTGATCATGATGTATGCCCTCAAAGCCTCCACAGGGCAGACCCTGTGCTCACCACCCTCCTGTAGGATTATAGATTCGCTCTGGTTTCTTTTATCCATCTTTGACTTCCGCAAGTTTAATGTAACCGCTTGCCCCTCCCAGTGTATAGCCTGCAGTCCCAAAGTCCTTCCAGAAGAATTGCTATCGGACCCAGATATTATCTCTCTGATCCTTAAAGCGCCAAAAACTGCTGCCCTAAACAAGGTCCTTCTATCTTTGACGACAAGGTATGTTCTCCAGGATCCGCACCAGATCTCTAAGCACTTTAATCATGATATGAGGACGTGTATCATTCTTGGGGTTAGTGCTAAAACTAAGAAACTGCTAGAAGGATATAGGTTCAGCCTTCTGACTAAAGCTGGGTCTACACTGATGGCGGCAAATTTGCCGCTGTCAGATCAATTGCTCTGGATCGACTGAGCGGTCTGTGTAGCCCCGGTCAGTCGATCCAGAAATCGACACAGGAAAACCACCCCCGTAAGTGGCGTAGTGCTGCATCGAAGGGAACACTGTTCCCGTCAGCCCACCGCATTGTGGACGGCACGAGGAGCAGATGTAGCGATGTTGATGGGAGATACGCAAGTGATTTACATCACTTGTGCATCTCCCGTCTACTGCCAACAAATCCAGAAGGTAAGTGTAGACCAGGTCTAACATAAGGACTAATAGGTGATTGGAGAGAGTTGAGGACACCAGTCATCAGGTTACTAATGATGCTGTGTACTGCAACACATGTTCCTCTGTAATAGGCCACAGCAGTGGCAGGGCTTTCAGATTATGAAATTGCACCAAATTATTGAAAATTCTTTATTAGCTCCACAATGTTTACAGAGCCACCAACCTCTGCGCTACACTGACAATCTCATAAGCCAAGGTTCCACAGTGCTAGCAGCATCCACTTGGCTTTCTTTCTGACTCGTGGTGCTAGCTCCTGCAGTCTGGCTGTAGTGCTCCCTGTTGACTTGTTTAACTCCTTTAGTGGCAGTCTTCTTCTGGACTGTGATGGACAGGCCTGGTTCCTTCTGGCTCCTACCTCCCATTCTGCAGCATGTAACTTCTTTATTGTTTTCCCCAACAAATCTATTTTGCGATGCCTCCACCCCCTTTGCTGCATCCGGCTGGGTCAACAGGGCAGCTTGGGAGGAAAATGCTACCCATAAGGTAACCTCCACTTATATGCCAGATGATTGGAGACTCCCAAGGAATAACACAAACACACTAAATATATTAAACACAGGAATTATATTAAGCAGCAGATAAATATAACATAACAGGGTAAAACACGCTTATTGGGGTCACCAGTGCACATGCTGAGAATACCTCTGAATTCCCCCAATCACATGACCTGATATGGCAAATGTGAAAAATTACTGTCCCGTTCGTATGTATCTTTTGTAGAGGTCTTTGATGACTTGTGACCATGCTATCTTCTCTGCAGCAGTTAGTGACTTGTTTCAGAACAGACCAAAAGAATCCAAAGAAGATGGTACATACTCCACAGGTACGTGGAGGATAGGCTGCAGGATACAGCTCAGGGAGTAGGGGGTCTCCCAAACAATTTCCCTGACTATCTAGCTAAGGGATTGTGTGCTCACAACTCCACAATGGATCCTCAGGTTCAGCGATGACTCTGGACTTCTTGCTCACTGCAAAGGGGCTGATGATCGCTGCTGGTGGGCATCCTCTTCAAGCAGAAGTTAGGCTGCTTCTGGTCCCAGGATTTCCCCTCCCCACTAGAGAACTTGAGGGCAAACTCTGCCTCGCTAGGAGGGGTGGGAGTCTTCCCAACAAAGCTCTTTAAACTAGAAGTCACCTGGAAGAGGGAAAGGATCAAGCTGAGAGATGTTGCCTCTGGGTCACTAGAGGCTAGTTCTCAGGGGGAGCCGTGCATGGAGGCCTGGGACTCATGAGCTTTCCACAGCTAGTCCTGCCCTTTCCCTGGTTGGCTCCATACTCTCCAGAATGGCTTCTCCCCCCTCCAGGGCTCCCAGGAGAGGGCATCTTCCTTCCTATTGGTCAGACTAGCTCTTCTTCCTGAGCTTTCATTTATCAATTATTTGATTCTGCCTCCATTTCCAAGCAGGCCGCTTGCAATCCTCCCTCAAGCAGACAGGGTCCTTGTCATTATAAATAGTCTCTCTCCTCTCTCCTTCTGGGTTGCCTAGCTGACTCTGAGTCTGCCCTTGGCTCCCCTTTTCTATCAGGGACAGTGTGCCTTTCCGTGAGTTACTTACACACACACACGCACCCCTAGGTGAGCTCCTGGGGGATTACACGTCCATCTGAAAATGAGACAACTGTCTGTTACACTGTTATGAACCCTATACATGCTTGGAAGAGAAAAAGATGTTAAGACTTAAACATTGTAGCACAAACATTGTACCAACCTCATGACCCTGTGTGAGCTGGAAGATTGGTGACTGATAATATGTATCCACCACCATGTTATCACATTAGATACACAAGCTTTTATTAGCAAGCTTCTCAAATGACCACTGCAACCAAAATGGGAAAAAATTCCAGAAATATCATGTCTCATGCTATCCTTTCTTTTGCTTCCTGGTGGAGGGCTATTGTTGGGCACACCACCTGCCTTGATAAAATATCCCAAACCCAAAGCCCTTGCAGCCAAGTGGATTTTTAAATCAGCCTCCAGTAATCCTTCCTCGCTCTAATGGCACACCATTACAATGTCTCAGGTCTTGTTTCCACACCTTCAACTCCATCTCTCTAGTAACTCATAAAATAGTAAGGTCTTGCTATGCCTGCAGTGGCCATGACCAGCTGGGTGCGGAATGCCCATTCCATGGCTACCAGCTGGCAGCAAAGTTAAGATGCTCAGTAATAGATTGCAGCTCATGGTGTGTAACTTTCTTGGCCTTTATAGTTTTAAGCAAGCCCTATAGCTCCTGAAGCTTAATTGGAGGGAGCTGCTAAATGTCAGCCCTGTGTCTAACTCAATTCCCAGGTAGGTCAGTGTAGAGGAAAGTCCCTCTGTTTTTTCATCTGCTAGGAGTACCCCTGGTTTTTTAGAAAGGGCCTGAAAGGGTCCAAGAGGTTAACACACTTGTCCAACTTCGCCCTGCCTGCGAATAAAAAAAAATCATCTAAACACATTACCTGCTGTAATCCTGCTTCCTGCATCGCTGTCCAGTGTATCATTGTACTAAATTTTTCATATGCCCGACAAGATATTGAACATCCCATGGCATAGGTTTATCAAAATAAAACTGTTCCTCAAAAGAGAAACCCAAAAGATTGAAGTCTGATGGATGCTCTGGCAGCAGTTGAAAAACAGACTTGATATCACACGCAGCCACCATTGCCCCTGGGCCACAAGAACTAACCATGTGCATGGCCTCCTCCATGGCAGAACAGTGCACAGAACACAAATCTGGGTCAATTCCATCATTAACTGAGGTACCTTGTGGGTTTGACAGGTGATGAATTAATCCATATTCACCTGGAGCCATTTTAGGGACCAAGCTGAGGGGGAGAAGGGACACGCAGGTTATGTATAGGTAATTGATTGAATGGCTCTGATACCCTATTGTCATTTAATTCCTGTGCAGTCTTCTTCTTTACAGTATGGTCCATCCTCAACAAAGGAATTCAAATTTGTAGTCATCACATGACTCCTTTTCCCTATAAAGGGATTCTTAAACACAGCAGTAAACCCATGCCACAAATATGCCTTATCTACTTTGCTAGGGTAATCCCAAAGGAGCACCCTTAACACCTTAAAGCGTCTGCTGGGCTTGTGATGAAATGAACAGGTCACTTTCTTTGTGGACACTGGGCCCCCATAGAGTCATTTGCTCCTACTGCAATATATGATGTGGTATGTCCCCCTGGATCCCAGTTTGTGTTGCCGCTTTCATTTTACATTGTTTGTCATAGTTAAATCAAGCCATGTTAAATCAAGCCAAATGTGTTCTAGGCCCACCTGATGATTATATCCATATATTTAAACAATGTTGGGCTTCAGTCCAGTTAAGCTTCTGCAATAACTCCCACGCAGATCAGGAAGGCAGCCACCCAATTTTCCCATGTTCTACCCTTTGCCACTTGGTCATTTCATTGCCCTGCTTGCTGTCGTGGCTTACGGTCCATCAGCACGTCCCCATGCAGCACTGATAACACGTCTACATGTTCACTTCTCAAAATTTTATCCCGAGTGGTATTAAGAAGATGAGCTCCTTTCAGGTCAGTCACCTATTCAAGATTGACCACTGGGGCACTCTTAGTTCCCTGAGTGGACTAAGGCTACTCCTGTTACTCCTGGGGCAGCAACTCTATCCCACAAATTTACAGTCCCTGTCAATGTGTGACTTGAAAGCAACCCAGAAATCGCCTTCTGATTTATATGTATATGTATTTTTATATGTATAAAAGACGTCATTTATATGTATATGTTTTTTCCAAAGCCTCGGTCTTCCCAGATTGACAGCCCCCAAACAGAACAGCAAAAAAGGACTGAAAACACTTGTTTTCTTCAGCTAGAGTAGGACAATTTAATTAACAAAGCACCTTGGTGTCTGAAATCAAAGGAGTTCACACTTTTCTCATTGTGTTTCATAGATCTAAAAGTTAAATATTTGGAATGAAAAATGTGTTCCATTGCATCTGACTTTTTCAGTCATCCAATATATTGGTTTGCTGAAAAATTCTCCCTCTGAATGGTGTTTGGCAGTAAGCAACAAGCCCTTCACCCAGTCTGAAAGGTGAATCCTCAAAATAAAAGAAAGAGGGGACCTCATTAACACTCCCAGATGACTATCCTCACCTGCCTTTTTCCCATGTCACCCTTTTGCAGTGATCAGAAACCAAAGAGCTTCGACTTTTCTTCCCACCCCTCCACCTCCAGTAAAGATTTGTTTGAGAGAGTTTAACAAGAAAAAAAAGATGAGCCTATTTCCCCTTCTCTTAACTTAATCCCACTGTATGTGCGTGAGCATGGGGTGGGAAAAGGAAGGTGGAGAGAGCTGAATAGAAGTAAGCAAAGTATGTAAAGTGGGGAGCTCATTTAAACACAAGATGATTTCCCCCTGGCAACTCTGAAATACCTGCTGTGGATAATTTTTTTATAGAAGCAGGTGATAGTGGTGTGCAGAGATGCACAAGTGGCCCACTTTACCTTGCATAGGTGAGCCTGCTTCGCAGCCATTGTCTTTGCTTAAAAAGACTACGGACTAGGAATATCAACAGAATTTTTGGAAGCTGATTGGGGATTATTGGAAATGATTAGGGAAAGGATGATGACCTGCACTGTACAATTTGTTGCAAGGTACTCCCAAATATTTGAAGTGAATAAAGTTGTGGCCTAATTAAACCACATCCCTTGTCTTTCCTCTGAGATGGCCAAACAGTGTGCTCACCACAATGTTCATGCAAGGAAGTCTTTTTGGCTGAAAGGAATCCCACATTAGAATAGCAAACTATCTACGTACCTAGAAGAAAAACGAGCACAGATTTTCAGCAAACCAGCATACTGGATGACTGAACTAGTCAGATGCAATAGAACACACTTTTCATTTGCAGCCATAATTTAAGGTATGACGTTCCTGCCCAGTTTAAAAATAGAGAGAAAGAGGAAAAACTCACACAGATTAAAGTGGTAGCTGTGCTAGCTCCACACAGATTGACAAAATGTCTGTATGACTATTACTCAGGTAGATTCTCTGAGAATTTGCCTGAAAACAGTGCATTCATTGATTTGCTATGCTTACTGTATCTCCTTCAGCTATGTTAGTTCTTCCTGTATCTCTAGTACTTTACTGTAATTTTAGGGAACGCTCTGTCGTCTTTGACTATATCTGAAGATACTGTCCTTTATTGTGGTTTGTTTTTTGGTGGGAATCTGAATGTTTTATGATTTAATTTTTTTAATATCTGGTTTAAAACGGCTAGGTTCAATATCAAATCGCTATATTACAGATTGTCACGGGACTCTCTTCCAAACGGAAGCACTTTCTAAAACAGGTGAAATCACAATACACAATCATTTAGAAAGATTAGGCTACTCCACATTTTTATAAGCTCTTAAATTTGGAGGTGATCAGGGTTCTGAGCGTGCATTGCACAGAATAATTTAAAATTATTGGAACCCTTCACACATTTTTTAAAACCATTCAGTTGGAAATGACTGGTTTCTGGAATTATGCCGCATATAAAGGGTGTAAAATTATCAGTGAGCTTAAGTGCTTTGGTGTGAGAGTGATCAAGGTTCTTTGCTTGCACATTGCAGAGCAATTGAAAATTACTGGAGTGCTTCAAGTGGTTCATGTTTTTAGAGGAGTTTTAGTCTTTCCTACTCCAGGACTCTTTACATTTTGAAGTCTCCAGTATTTTATAATGTTTAATATGTGCCCCTAATTCTGCTTTCATTATTTTATTTTTTAATTCCAAATATTTAACTTTTAGACCTATGAAACACAAATGAGGAAAGTGTGAACTCCTTTGATTTCAGACACCAAGATGCTTTGTTAATTAAATTGTCCTACTCTAGCTGAAGAACACAGGAGGTGAAATAGTTCTAAAAAATCATTAGGACTGAAAGCTGGCATCTAAACTCATGCATATATGTATGTATGGGTAGTCCATCTGATTTAAAATCTTAGGTTTGGATACCATTTATTTTGATATTACATGTATTTCAAATTATTGAGGGATAAGTTTAATATCTGGTAGGTTTTTAAAACTTTAATAAAAGTGCTTCTGGCTGTTTCATGTTTTTGTTTGCACTTCCTCTTTCTCTCTCTCCTCTATATTCTCTTTAACACACACACTGAACACCGCCGGTACCTCATAACTCTTACTTGCACAGCTCATCTTCAATACAGTGTTTTGGTAGAACTCACAATAGGTCGATTTTTAAGATGGATTTATCATCCACACAAGAGAATCATAGTTGTTCTTTATTTTAAAAAGGAAAAAAACCTGTAAATTGTATCACTATGCAATGCGTTGTTTCTGTATAATGAATTTATGAGTCTTGGAAGGAAATCACTTGAGTTATACAGGTGTTCTATGGTCGGCCTTTAAGAATTAATTCATTCCCTACAATGCTGATTGTTTTAGTAAACTGTATTTATGAACTTTGCTTATTTCACGTCTATATTTCCCTACCTCATCTCCATTCTAAAATGTTTTTCTTCAACCGTTTGCCTTTTCCTAGATAGTAAAGAGAAAGTCTGTCCAGCTTATTTATTGCTATTTTCATTTGGTTGAAATAATACTTGGTGTATTCAGTGGTTACAGTTCATAATTGCACATCTTGCAAGTCTTGCAGAAATCAATTATTTTATCAGTTAAGATTAGTGTCTGAGAAGAAAGTTCTAGTTCCTAGTGTAGTGTTTATTTTTTAACATTTATGCTGAGGGATTCAATTTTCTGTAACAGCACAATATCACAATCATAGCTTTATAAAAGAACAAATAAATACTGATTGTGTTTTCTCAGATCACAGATATCAAAATGGCCATATTACCCTGTCCTCAAGCTAAATATTCCGTTCATTTTCATGTCATTAAAATATTGGATGTGAATCCTAGAATAGACTCATTCATGATAACTGATAATAGGTGCTGCTTAAGATCTTCTTTTTGAGAAATCACATATGGTGCTTCTTACATTTGTGTTCCTGTATTAGAACTTTAAAATAGGAGCTACCTGAAAATACTCAACTGTCAATACCTGTAAGCATTAAAGATGTGTTTTAGGTTTACTTAAAATTTTCTTGCATAAATGTCATGCTAGTGTTCTATACGTAAAGTCACACAACCTTTTTGAAGCCTGGGAAATGAAAATACTTTATATAGATTTCAGAAATTCACATTCAAGAAGGGATACAAATATATAAATCAATTTACACTATTTTTGAAAAAGATGGCATGTTGATGTAATTTTTGAATGAGGTGGCAATTTAATATATAATTGCTGGGATGAATGAAAGGATATCTATGTGGATTAGAGCTATATAGATCTGCATGCATTAGTAAAGAAATTGTGTTACAATGTTAGCATTTATCAAAGGCAGAATTTTCTTGTTTTGTTGAATTAATAAATCAGATCTCACTGTACAAGTGCCTGGCCTCTACTTTTCAATTTTGGCAAGACAAATTTGAAATGTAAGCACATACGAAAAAGCTGGCACCTATAGGTCATTTGAATCAAATTCTTTTAAATAACAATGGCAACAGTCTCCCAATTTGCAAAAAGCACTTTCCTTTATTTTTGGATAAAAAGGAAAATTCACACATTAAAGAGCTCTGTGCAGGAGTGCTATGGGTATTATCCTCTTAATTATTGTACTACATTCTTAGGACATCAGCAGAAATATTTTATTAATAATGGAAACAATCATAGGAGGAAAAGAACTGTATGAACATTCTCTGCATACATTGTATGCAGGGCTACAGAGTGAATACTTACATTCTTCATGGCCAGCAAATTTAGTGGTTCATGGTCAATATTAAAGGATAGAACTCACTAATGAAATATCAGTTCAGTTTGGTGTTCAAAACAAGCTGCCTTTTTCATTATGTAATTCCATATTTCTTGAATTTCCATATACTTACAATATATGTATGTGTGAAAGCTGGGCAATGTACCAAGATGAATGCATGCGGTATAACCTATGGTAGTTATTTGTTTTATTTTCTAAGTTGTATCAAGGACACTGTTAGACATCTCAAAATGGCTATGTACATCATATTTCTAAAAGAAGGTATTTATTTTACAATATATATTTAAAAAATTAAGTGTTTGAAAATGGGGAGATGTGACATTGCATTGTGCAGTAATGAATAAAAGCAGTTACTTAAGAGTACTGCAATAACCTGTACACCCATTTGGTAACTCTGAAACAGTCATTCCTGGGGAAAACAAATGAATTAAAACCTGTCATTTATACAGTCGATAGGGCCTGACTTTTAGAAGTGTGCACAGGAAATTGCTAACCTAATTTGCATGTGCAACATTGCCATGAGTGGGTATGCAAATTGGGTGTGTGCACTTGCAGCTGTTCAGGTACTAGCTTACTTATTCTGGTAAGAATCCAAGGCACTTATCCACAACATTATCAGGAATTAGCCAGTAGCTCAGTTTTTATTTTTTCTTCTGTTCTGTATTCACCATGTATCTCTGTTGTAAATGGGAGAGCTTACTTTACTCTGTATTTTTGAGACATGAAAACAAAAATGGGAAGAAGATCAGTCTAAACTTTTTCTGCACTTAGAAAGATGATGAGCTATAGAGTATTTTTAAAGAAAGGGAATAAAAGGAAATCTTGCCACAGTCAGAATCTTGTCTGTCCTTCATCCTCTGTTCAGGGTTATTTAAACATGACTCCATCTAAGTAAGCATTACCATGGACGATTAAGGAAAGGGTAAAAAAAATCCCAAAACCTGCGACCATTATGTTAGGGAACATAGGGAATTACTGTAGATGACTTCAAGATGATTAGAGAAAGCTATAGTGGATTTTGAAGTCCCAGGAATTTGACTTAATGGCTCATGAACTATTGCCTTCAACAGGGACCTTTTGTAGTCCTACCTTCAAAGCAGGTGTCAGTTCAGGGCAACTGTACCTGTATGTACCATAAGAACATAAGAATGACCATATAGCATTAGACCAATGGTCAATCTAGCTCAGAATCCTGTCTTGCAACAATGGCCAGTGTCAGAGGCCAGTGTCAGATGATTCAAAGGGAATCAGAACAGAGCAGTTTATCAAGTGATCCATCCATTGTCATGCAGTCCCAGCTTCTGGCAGTCAGAGATTTAGGGACACTCAGAGCATAGGGTTGCATCTCTAATCATCTTGGTGAATAGCCATTTATGGACCCATCCTCCATGAATTTATCTAATTCTTTTTTGAACCCAGTTAAACTTTTGGCCTTCAAAAGATCCCCTGGAAATGAGTTCCACAGCTTGGCTCTGTGTTGTGTGAAGAAGTCCTTCTTTGTTTTTTTTTAAACCTAATGCTTATTAATTTCATTGGGTGATCCCTGGTTTTTGTGTTATGTGAAGGGGTAAATAACCCTACTTTATTCACTTTCTCTCATACTGTTTTTGATTTTATAGACCTTTATCATATCCCCTCCTTAGTGATCTCTTTTCCGAGCTAAAAAGTCCCAGTCTTATTAATCTTTCCTCATATGGAAGCTGTTCCATACCCCTAATAATGTTTGTTGCCCTTCTCTGTTCTTTTTCCAATTCTAATGTCTTTTTTGAGATGAGGCAGCCAAAACTGCATGCAGTATTCAAGGTGTGAATATACCAAGGATTTACATAGTGTCATTATGACATTTTCTGTTGTATTATCTAGCCATTTCCTAATGGTTCCTAACATTGTTAGCTTTTTTCTCTGCTGCTGCACAATGAACAGATGTTTCCAGAGAACTATCCACATTGATTCCAAAATCTTTCTTGAATGGTCGCAGCTAATTTAGACCCATCATTTTATATGTATAGTTGAGATTGTTTTTCAAGATGCATTACTTTGCATTTAGCAACATTGAATTTCATCTGCCATTTTTTGCCCAGTTACTCAGTTTTCTGAAATCCCTTTGTAACTCTTCACAGTGAGCTTTGGACTTAGCTATCTTGACTAGTTTTGTATTGTCTGGAAACTTTACAACCTCACTCTTTACCACTTTTTCTAGATCATTTATAATATCTTGAACAGTACTGGTTCTAGTACAGATCCTTGGGTGACCCTGCTTTTTTTCTCTCTCCACTGTGAAAACTGACCATTTATTCCTATTTCCCATTATTTCGTATCTTTAAACTAGTTACTGATCCATAAGAAGGCCTTCCCGCTTAACCCGCGACTGCTGCTTTGCTTAAGAGCTTTTGGTGATGGTCCATGTCAAAGGCTTTCTGAAAGTGCAAGTATATTATATCCATTATATCTACATGTTTGTTGAACAGCTCAAAAAATTATAGATTGCATAATTTCCTTTTAGAAAAGCCATGTTGACACTTCCCCAACATGCAGTCTTCATCTATGTGTCTGATAACTCTGTTCTTTCCTATAATTTGTCTGGCACTACAGTTAGGTTTACTGGCCTGTAATGCCCAGGATCACCTCTGGAGCCTTTTTAAAAAATCAGCGTTACATTAAATACCCTCCAATCATCTGGTACAGAAGCCTATGTAAGTAATAGGTTACATATCGCAGTTAGTAGTTCTGCAATTTCATACTTAACTTTTTACAGAACTCTTGGGTGAATACCATCTGATCCTGGTGACTTATTATTGTTTAATTTATCAATTTGTTCCAAAACTACCTCAACTGACACCTCAATCTGGGACAATTCCTCAGATTTGTCACCTAAAATAATGGCTTAGGTATAAGAGTCTCCCTCACATCCCCTGCAGTGAAGAAAGATGCGAAGAATTAATTTAGCTTTTCCGCTACGGCCTTGTCTTCCATGAGTTCTCCTTGAGTGACTCAATCATCTAGTGGGCCCACTGGTTGTTTTGCAAGCTTCCTTCTTTTGTGGTTCATCAAACCTGATTTCAGGTTTCCTGCTCCATAACCATTACTTTCCTTGGAAGGAGACAAATGTCTCTCTCCCTCTCTCTCTTCTGACTGGAGTCTCTCCAGTCTAAACAGTTCCAAGCCTTCATTCTTTTATTCACAGCAAAAGACAAACTTCCTAAGTAAGGTTCTCTTGCCTTCTCTTCAGAGGCTAATAACAGAGTAATTGTCAAAAGTTATTAACTACCGCAAGCACTGCCTATGCAAGCATATTTATTCATAGGATGAAAATATTAAAGAGAAAACATATTAAAACAATAAAAGAACCTGCACACGTGATGATAAACTTACCAGAAATCCTACCCTACAGTCTCCAGCATGGGCTCTAGCAGGAGAGTCTTTTAAATCTCCCAAAGGGGACTCTTTTGTGGTCACAAGTTGAAACAGCCTCATCTCAGAACTAGCACACTCATGAAAGGTTTAGTCAATTCTTTCTACAGTCTGAAGGTCTTTGAACTGACCTTGAATAGGTAATCAGCCAGACAATGGGTCTCTGCTCAAAGAGTAGCTTCAAAAAGAAGGATTTGAGGTGGGTCATTTGCATTTCCCCTCACCCCCAAGTATTTTCTAGGAAATCCACTTCAAATGTATTGTCCCCAAAAGTCCTTTGAAGTTTCTAATGTCTTCCAGAGATTGCATTAATCATGTCCTGTCTCCTAAAGAAGTTCCAGGCAATCCCACAATAGTACAAAAACATTTGCATTTTCAATACAATGGATTCCCAAAATATTTAACCTTAATTCAGTAAAGTTTAACTTAATTCCATAAGAATTGTCCAGGATATTGCTGATACCAGCACTGAGTATATTCATGTGAACATGATGAAACCCTTTTATGGTGGAGAGAATATGGCTCTGGTTGTGTGCAGGTATTTGGAAGAGGAAAGGGAGTATTCTCTAATCTGATAGCAGAAACATTAGAAAAATCTATAGTGGCTTCTGCAGTCCCAGACCTAACAGCTGATTCACAAATGCCTTCAACAGAGATCTTTTGTAGCCCAGCCTAGGGTGCAGGTAGTGTTCTGTTAGTGTTGTATATGCTTAAAATAAAAGAACATGGGATGGGCTTTATTGCATTTGATATTGAATAGTGAAATAATGTTTTGTACCCTGCCTGGGTGGTGTCAAACTACCTGAACAAATTATTTCCAGAAAATAATTCAAACAAATAATTTAGTCTCTTTGTGATCACACAAAATCTTTGTGAGGTGATTGCAATTTCCTTCATTTATTGATTATTTACATTTATTCTAAATTTTTGGCAAGATTTCTTTTTTAATGCATAACATTGATTACAAAGCATTTGGTACAAATATTCATTACTCAATATTTTGAAGTTTGCGTTGGCAAGTTCTGACTGGTCACATAAGTTACATGTTTTTATTTCTGATTCTTGGTCAGAAGAGGATTTGAAGAAATTACCAGGGGCTTGATTGTCTTGGGGCACTAGAATCATGAACAAGAAAGTAGCAATTAAGCAGCATTAAAGAATTTCAGAAAACTTGAAGCTTACTCATTTCTGGGTAATGGCCTTGCCTAAGAAGTAGGCTAAGAAGTAGTTGCTACTGCAAAATTTATTGGCCAGTTGCACAGTTCAAAATGTAATGTTGTGAATCTTGGAAGCAGTACATATGTAGAATCAACAAGGGTGATGTCATTGTGGGCATCAGCTATAGACCACTAGACCAGGAGGATGAGGTAGACGAGGCTTTTTTCAGATAATTAACGGAAGTTTCCAGATCACAGACCCTGGTTCTCATGGGCGACTTAAATTGCCCTAACACCTGCTGAGAGAGCAATATTGCATGCACAGACAACCCAGGAAGTTTTTGGAGAATGTTGGTGACAGCTTCCTGGAATAAGTGCTGGAGGAAACAACTAGAGGCTCTGCTCTTCTTGACCTGCTTCTCCCAGAGAAGAATTGGTATGGGAAGTAGAAGTAGATGGCACTCTGGGCAGCAGTGACTATGAGATGGGCGAGTTCAAGATCCTGACAAAAGGAACAAAGGAGAGCAACAGAATATGGACCCTGGACTTCAGAAAAACAGACTTTGACTCCCTCAGGGAACTGATGGGTAAGATCCCCTACGAGGCTAAGGAGCCCAGGGCTTCTTTCTGTATTTTAAAGAAACCTTACTGAGGGCACAGGAATATACCATCCTGATGCGCAGAAAGAATAGCAAAAATGGCAGGCAACCAGCTTGGTTTAATAGAAAAATCTTTGGTGAGCTTATACACAAAAAGGAAGCTTACAGGAAGTGGAAGCTTGGACAGATGACTAGGGTGGAGTATAAAAATACTGTTCAAACATGCAAGGGGAAGGCCAAATCACAATTAGAGTTTCAGCTAGCAAGAGACGTTAAAAGTAACAAGAAGAGTTTCTACAGTTACGTTAGCAACAAGAAGAAGGTCATGAAAATTGTGGGCCCCTTACAGAATGGTGGAGGCAACCTTGTAACAGATGATGTGAAAAAAGCTGAAGTACTCAATGCTTTTTTTGCCTCCATCTTCCCAGACAAAGGCAGCTCCCAGATTATAGAACTGGGCATCACAGAATGAGAAGGAGGTGAGTAGCCCTCATTGGTGAAAGAACAAGTTCAGGATTATTTAGAAAAGCTGTACATGTGCAAGTCCATGGGTCCGGATGCAATGCATCTGAGGCTGCTGAGGGAGTTGGCTGATTGGAGGATGTCCCAGATGACTGGAAAAAGAAAAAGACTGGAAATAATACCTGTCTTTAAAAAAGGGAAGATGGAGGATCTCGAGAACTACAGACTAGTCAGCCTCACCTCAGTTCCCTGAAAAATCGTGGAGCAGGTCCTCACTGAATCCATTTTGAAGCACTTGGAGGAGAGGAACATGATAAGGAACAGTCAGCATGGATTCACCAAGGGCAAGTCATGCCTGACCAACCTGATTGCCTTCTAGGATGAGATGACTGGCTCTGTTAATGTGAGAAAAGTGGTCAATGTGATATACCTTGACTTTAGCAAAGCTTTTGATATGGTTTCCCACCATACTCTTCCTAGCAAATTAAAGTAATATGGGTTGGATGAATGGACTATAAGCTGGCTGGATTGTCAGACTCAATGGGTAGTGATCAATAGCACAATGTTTAGCTGGTAGCCTATATCAAGTGGAGTGCCCCAGGGGTCGGTCCTGGGACCAGTTTTTTTTTTCAAAATCTTCATTAATGATGATGGATGGGTGGATTGCACCCTTAGCAATTTTGTGGATGACACTAAATTGGTTGGGGGGGAGGGAGGGCATGGTAGATACGCTGGAAAGTAGGGATAGGATTCTGAGTGACCTAGAAAAATTGGAGGATTGGGCCAAAAGACACTTGCTGAGGTTCAACAAAGACAAGTGCATTTAGGACTGAAGAATCCAATGCATGGCTATAGATTGGAGACCAACTAGTTAGGCAGCAGTTCTGCAGAAAAGGACCTGGGGGTTACAGTGGACAAGAATCTGGTTATGAGTCAATTTTGTACCCTTGTTGCCAAGAAGACTAGTGGCATATTGGGCTGCATTAGTAAGAGTATTGCCAGCCTATTGAGGGAAGTGATTATTCCCCTCTTTTCAGTACTGGTGAGGCCATATCTTGAGTATTGTGTTCAGTTTTGGGCCTTCCACTACAGAAAGGATGTGGACAAACTGGAGAGAGTTCAGTGGAGGGCAATGAAAATTATGAGGCTGAGGCTCATGACTTAAGAGGAGAGGCTGAAGGAACTGGGGTTATTTAGTCTACAGATGAGAAGAGTGAGGTGGATTTGATAACAGCTTTCAACTACCTGAAGGGGGGATTCCAAAGAAGATGGAGCTAGGCTGTTCTCAGTGGTGGCAGATGACAAAACAAAGAGAAATGTCTCAAGTTTCACTGGGAGGAGGTCTAGGTTGGATATTAGGAAAAATGTTTTCACTAGGAGGGTGGTGAAGCACTGGAATGGGTTATACCTAGGGAGGTGGTGGAATGTCCATCCTTAGAGGTTTTTAAGGCCTGGCTTGACAAAGCCATGGCTGAGATGATTTAGTTGGGATTGGTCCTGCTTTGAGTTTGGGATTGGACTAGATGCCTCCTGAGATCCCTTCCAACCCTAAGCTTCTGTGATTCTATTGAGATGATTTATAAAAATGGCTTCTATAATGTATCTGAGCCTCTTCCAAAACCATAGATCTTGAGAGAGAACCTATCTCATAAAATGAATCTGCTACTGAAAGGGAGCATAATTTAGTATTACAACAGGACTTAATTCAGGAGTCCTGACTTCAATTATTTTTCTTGCTGTATGGCCTTAATTTACACATCTTTAAAATGAGTATAATGAGCGGATACTGACTTCTAAGGTTTAAAGGTAAATATGAACCAAGGTGAAGTTCCATAGCTTGAAGGACATCAATCTTAGTATCCACCAAAACATGTCTGAAACATTTGAAAATGGTTATGACCATATATTGAGAAATGTAAGAAGTTTTCCCTTGTCAAAAAGGGAATTTAAGTTAAAGGCCTAGAAATAACAAGTATCTGCTGACAGATGAAAAGTATATGATACTGTACTCATGAAAATATTTTCTATATGAGATCTGCATGCTTAACAGTGCTCCAAACCTTCTTGTTGTCATCTGCAGTGAGCTTACTGGGAAATTATAGAAAAATTATGGAAAATTATATTTTATATTCTGTCAAGATCTCCACAGCATTTAATTCTATTTTTTAAATTAATTCATAATTTTTGTTTCTCAAGTACTTCTCAAGAGTTAATTGTTGGTTTTGTGGTTGAGGCACTGAAATGGGACTTAGGAGAGCTGGATTTGATTCCTGGTTTTGCCACAGACTTAATGTGACTTTGGGCAGGTTTCTTAATCTCTTAAAACCTCAGTACCCCATCTGTAAAGGGGGATGATAATACCTCATTTTTCTCACCCTTGTCTGTCTTGTCTATTAAGATTATAAATTGCTTGGGCCAGTAACTGTCTTTCACTATGCTTCAGTACAGCACCTAGTACAACGCAACCCCAATCTTGATTGGAACCTCCAGGTATTGCTATATGTTGCTAATAATAATACATTAACAATAACTACGTACTTAAGATTGTTATGAGGCTCCTTGAGACATGGATCATTCGCTTCTTATTGAATGCTTGTACAATAAATATTCGCTCGATAAATAATGTTTAATGATTATATAATCTTTGAGAACTTCAAATGAAAAGTGTTATGGATGTGCAAAGAATTATTCTTAAAACTAAAGAATAAGTTACTCTCATTACCGTTTGATGAGAAGAAAACATAAATTGGTAAACTATTCCTGAACTTTTCTATTCCACTTAATAGTATTCTATTCCTCTAATTAACATGGAATAAAAAATATTTGCCTATTGCTTTAGGTTAATCTGATATAACTGAATCAATTTGCACATTCTTTTGAATCTTGATGTGATAGGTTTACCCCTGTCTACAGTCAACACTTTCATTAATTTTCTAAGATCCACATGCTATAATGAGGCCACTTTTTGTAGCAGATGTAAAGAGTTATTTCTATGAAGACTAGCTTTTAATGGTTTTCCAAAATGGTTTCCATTTAGGCCACTATGCACGCAAACTTGTTCTTGTTTTCTCTCTCTATATCAATCAATCCTTATATTAAGAAGCAGCACTTAAGAAATAATCTAGGAGGAGAGACAGTTGCCAGTTGGCCTTTCAGATTTGAATGGCCAAGAGCCAATTGGCCGTTCCTTGATTATTCACACTGGGATAGGAAACAAGCTTCTTGCTGATAATGCTTTTGCTAATTGCTGTCGGGCATAATCTGTAAATCCTGGGAGGGTGTGTGTGAAGGAGGAGGTGTGTGGACAAATTGCCTGTTGGCCTTTTGGATTACTGGAGACCATCTGGCTGCAGGTTGGTTATTTACTGTGGAATGTTCAATCATCCAGTATTTCATTCAGTGTTTTTAATTCATTCTGGTAACTTGCTACTTCTCTGTCTCATACACCAGTTCACATAAGTGGGATCCTATACTGGTATGGAAAGATAGCATAATGTCATACTTCTGATGTCACTTCCCCCATAAAAGTTTTGCTGTCTCACACCATTC
>ML675601.1:81870236-81897038 GCA_007922155.1 Mesoclemmys tuberculata
TTCTGATGTCACTTCCCCCATAAAAGTTTTGCTGTCTCACACCATTCAGTTATTTTCTTTCTCCAGTAGGTGCTGACACTAGGCAGCTATTAAATTTGTCTTAATTTAAAGTAATTTTTTTTATTTTTTAAGCTTTTTCCTTTAATTTGTTGATTAGTGGGGTGCAATTCTCTTCCTGCCATCTCCTATTCTTCTTTGCAGGATGTGAGTCATGGTCAAGAGAAGTTACTTGTATCCTGCAAGGTGTGGAACAGGCGCCTGATTTCCACTTAACAAGAATTTTGAGGAGCAGTTGATCTGAAATGTTAGTTTCCAAAATTGACTCGGGTGCTTCTGAGGCCTGGTCCACACTTATCTTCCGGATTCGGCGGCAGTCAATGGGAGATACGCAAGTGACGTAAATCACTGGCATATCTCCCATTGACTTCGCTGCATCTGTTCCAGGTTGTCTACACTGCGCTGCACCGATGGGAACAGCGTTCCCGTCAACGCAATGCTATGCCACTTACCAGGGTGGTTTTCCTACATCGATTTCTGGATTGACTCAGCGGGTCTACATAGACCGCTCAGTCAATCCAGAGACATCGATCTGACAGTGGTGAATTTGCCACTGTCAGTATAGACCCAGCCTCAGACAGCAATTCTTGTTTCTTTCCTTTATTTGAAAAACTCAACCCTTTGGATTGACACTGATTCCTGCTGGTGCTGTACTGTACTAAGAGCTTCCCCTGGGTGAACCAGCACGAGATTGGATCCGTTAGAAATTTTCCCCTGACACCCATGCATCTGCTGGTCCCATTCTCAGATGCCCCTTTCATTTAGCAGCTGGATCCTGCTCCTCAGATGAGTGCTTCTGAGCACTCAGTAGTCAAGTGATCTTTGACAACATAATCAGAGTATAAAGGCCTGCACACTCAAATGCCCTTTTTGAAGAAGCCACAGCCTTATGTTCCATGGAATCTTTGAGTCTCTGTCCCTTATGCAGGGATATGGTGATTAGCTAATCCGTGGGGATTTTTTAAGTGCTTTGAAGCGGAAATGATTTTACGTGGGATAGGTGCTTTGTCCCCCTGCTTATCAGCTGAGTATATCAGAGTTGTTATTAGGCAAGTATGAAACAACTGCAAGATACTTTGTTAGGATGAGTGCATTAAGAACTGTTTGATTTTATTTATTTATTTTATTAACCTGCCTAACATGCAGAGTCATCATGGACAGGGGAAGTCAAATCCAGATGCTCTAAGGACTGTGTGGATACCCACCAGAATAAAGTGGCAGAACTTCTATGTTCAAATTGTTGAAATCACTAACTGTCCTCCCTAATTCAGTAAGTTGCATTTCAGATCCACCTAATGGCTTCTCAGTCAATATAACTCAGTCGTAAATGTCTGCAAAGTCTCATAAACAGGTGTGCTTGTGAGTCAGAGGAAAAGATATTTTTCAAATCATAAAGTAGCTAAGTATGGAGCTAAGTGGAGCTAAGCATGGAACACACAGGTGAAGGTGGGGAGGGCTAGTCATAGATGGCAAGACATCATGCCATCTCATGGGTTACTTTGCTTGAAGTCCTGTAAAACTGAGATCCACTGCTATTAAGAGGATCCTAAATTGCTGGGTTGAATGCCTCTCTTATCTACAATATTCTAAAGACATTAACTCCCGAACAGGTAACCATGATATTGTTAGTTGCAGATTGGTTCAAGAGGCTCTAGTGTCTGCATTTATTCCATTTCATTTACCTCAGAGGAAACTTCAAAACCTTGGAGCCATAGGTGTCGGATCTTGTCTCTTTCTGCTGGATGAGGTTAGACAAAGGCAATGGTTGTCAGATTCGTGATGCTTCAGGCTTCTATCCAGATCACTATGAGGGAAAGTCTAGGTCAGTGGTCAGGCTGGCAATTGCCCGTTTCCTCTGGGCACTTGTCAAGATTAACCTCAAGGTGCACTCTCCTGTGTTCCTGGAGATTTGAATCAATTTTTAAGTCTTTTGGAATTCCCATTCTAGTGTTGCAGTTCTGAGATATGTCTCCCCTTGAAGCCAGTTTTCCCACTAAGAAGGGTTGCAGGACTGCTTTTTCCATCAGTATACAGTGGTTATTTTGTTACCTTACTAGTTACAGGGGGTGACTCTTCATTTTTATTTCACTCAATAATCAACTTTGCTCATTTTTTGTTGTAACTCTGTTAACAAGAAAGAGAAAAAGCTGCCTAATCTGGACATTATGAGAGTTGTTAGAATGGATCCCAAGTGAATTCTGGATAGCAGAAAGTCAGATCACCTCTTTGTTTTGTTTGAGGGGGTTACCAAAAGGGAATGACAGCCTTCAAGGGAACTATTTCTCAGTGGCTGAAAGAGTTCATTAAGCAAGCAGGTTTAGTGAAGGGTAAAGAGCTACCAGTGGGAGTGAAGGCACGTTCCACCACAGCAATCTCAGTGTCCTAAGCAGGGAAGGCAGATGTCCGTTGTTCAGAATTCTGTAAGGGGGCCACGCGGTCCTTTTTGCACACATACACTCAGTGTTACAGTTGGGCTATTCTGCAGGCTGTAATGCATTTGGTAGAAAAGTGCTGCATGCTGCCATCTCTGGGTGGTCCTATCTATCAAGTGAAAGAGTACTGCCTCTGAATCCTGCTTCTCTGGACTGGTGTAGGAGATGTTTGAGAGAGGCAATTTCCGACATTATTATTAGGTTTCCCTAGTCTACATTGCGTAGAAAGTTTTTGAAAAGTTTTAAAATGTATTACTTTTTCCTTAAACTTCAGGGGATGGCTTCTGTTGGGGTTGGCTGCAAATATAAATATGACTACAAAAATACTTTTCAGTGGCTTTATATTTCTCATCAGGGCAGGAATAGATTTTATTGAAGATTACATCATTCAGGTTTTTTTCCTTTCTGATATTTGTCACATGTATATAAATGCCCAGCTTTATTAAGATCAGTTCTCCTTTCACTGAGTGTGTGACACCTTTTAACGCTAATGGATGTTCAACATGCAAATCCAGAAAAGGAGTTAATATTCCAATAAAGGATACAAAACAATAACATTTCTTTCGAGTTTTCTGGTACATTCACCATTTTACTGGAGGGCTAACTTGTGCCACTTCTACCCGCAAACATAACTTTTGATGGCAAAAGAAAAAAATAAAAATAAAAAAGGAAGGGCACAATAGGAGAGTGTGCAAAATGTAATGAAACTTATGAATTTGTCCCAGGGCAAAATGCAATAAATGTATACTGACATGGTGAATTCTTGTCTGAGAGCCCATTTCTGCTAGGCTGAGAAATATTGCATGCGACCCATGTCGGGAAGGCCTTGTTGATCTCATAGGCTGGTGCTAAGAAAAAACAAAAACAAAAGAAAACCACTTCCTATGGGGCTTACTACTCCATTGGGAACATGCTTCCACTGAACCTTATGCCCTACCTTGTTTATCTGGAGTCTCCACGATCCCAGATGGGATTTGAGATAGTGGTTTGCCTGGAATGAAGTTGTATGACAACTCCCAGGAGTCACTAGAGCCTGAATGAATGTTATTTTTAAATCGAAGGTGGAAAAACTATTTTTGTTGCCTGAAATTAAAAGGGAAACCATGAATTCATGTCTCTTCCTCACTTTCATTAACAATTTTTTACAGTTGTATTTGAGTGTGTGTCATGTAATTACTATTTAAATGTAATTCTGAACCCCTTGAATTATTCAGAAAGAACACATAAGATGATCACCCTTCCTGAATTGGGCACGACAATCCCAAAATGCAGAGTTCAAGTCCTGGGCTGAATGACTCCAGGACAGCATTTGTCCCAGAGTCCCTGCAACGCATCTCTGTGCCTGTCTGAGGCACAGAGGTGGCACCAGCCTCTTCACAGTGTGTGTGTCAGGGGGAGGGAAGGCAGAGGTGGGCCCGCTATCTGCCCTGGGTGGCATGCCCCATGGGGCTGGAACATGAGGTGGGGGCTGCTCTTGGGCATCCAGCCTAGGACAGGTGGAAGGTCCAGGACTTCCCATAGCAGCCTGGGCTCTATGGACAGCTGATACCATGGTCCAGCTCCCGCTTCCAGCCTGGCCAGGTGGTGGGGCCTTGCGGAGGAAGATGAGGGTCATGGCTGGAGCCTCGGGGGGAAGAGGAAGATAAGGGTGGGACCTCGGGGGGAAGGTAATCGGGGCCGTGGAGGGAGTGGGGCTCTTGTATGTGTCCTGCTTTTATTTTTTCAAAAGGTGGTCACCCTAGGAAGACAGCAGGCCCATTCCCCTCCCTTCTATGCCCTGCAGTATGTTGAGTGGGCACATTGTGTACTTTATCCCTGAGAGAGTGCTACCTCTTAGGAATCCCTTTCTCTCCTTATTACAATCCAAAGGTATAGGCTGTGTGGAGAAATGGCTGGGTTGGGGGAGATGGTCTGCCTGTTGCTGTTCTGCTGAATGTTCAGGAGGTGGATGATGGGAAATATTCAATTAATTTTTTTGTGTGGAAACAAATAGGTACAGGAAAACTTTGGGGAAAGGTCTGTCAGACTAAGGATGAAATTTTGAAAGGGGAGACCCTAAATTGCCAGTAGCACAAGGCAAGGACATGACTTGGGACCTCCATGTCCCAGGGTGTGCCCTAATGACTCGTCTATAGACTCAGTCTCTCTCTCTGGCCCAATAAACATATAATTAAAACAATGGAAAATACTTCTTATAAGAATGACATTTTAAACAATTTGAAAATATAAACTCCCTTAATACTACTTCAGTATACTATACTATGTTATTTTAAAATAGCATTAATATCCATTAGCAACTCTTTGACCCTTAAGCTGTCCCTATTTCTTCCAGCCAAATGAATATTTTAAAGAAATTATGTGGCAGCTTAATAGTTAAAACACTATTTTTTAAAGCAACCAACAATCCCTGATTCAACCACAAGCCCACATCTACAACAAAGAGAATATCATGGAGAGGAACTACTTTAAGACAGGATTTTTAATAATTTTGGGACGTTTCTTAACAGCATTATTTAAAAGCTTTTTAAAAAATTGCTTTGCCGCACCTTTGTTCTTTCTGTGCCAGGAAATGTTGTTTCATATTTAATACTATATGTTAAATGTTTCATATGTTTATGACATAAAATACATGTACAACATAGTCAAGGCCCTTTGAATTCTGCTGCACCGAAGAGGAAGCTGCATCCATTTAGCTCCACACAGCAGTCTGAAAGTTTGCATGGTGAGGAAAACTTCTAAAAGTGTGGTGTATAAATTGAAGAAGACATTTGAAACTAAACTTTTCTGTTTGAATTTGCATTTTATTTAGCTTTAAAGTGGAGCCACAGTCTAGGTACAATAGGAGAAGTGCACATTGTCTCTTAAATTGGCTCTAAGGAGGACATTTCCAGGGGTGATTAGTAATTCATGGATGCCAAGGGTTTCTTGCCTTTGCTGAGACCGTGACAAAAGTGGCAGTAGTGTGATACCAGTTTGCTAGGAACTGGACTGACACCATCTAGTTTGGGAGCCACCAAACATACATCAAATGGTAATGACTTCTGACATTGGGCCAGTCTTCTCAACTGTCATGTCTTTTTAAATTTGTTTTTATATAGCCATCTTTGCAGTGGTCATCTTGGTAAAAAGTGTCATTTGTCACACAAGCAGTATGGGAATATAATGTAAGAGGGTATGAATAAGTTTCCATTCTGAGAAGTTGGTTTTGCATAAAGAAAAAACAGGGAAAAAAAATCACTGTTACAATATGTAAATAATAAAATGGTAATCATTAAGACATAGAATGAGGAGATCTATGAAGAAGGGTTTTTCTTTTTTAGCTTCGTGCCAAAAATTACCTTAATTTTCAGCAAAGAAAGCTAGCTGTCAATATCAGGCTCAGAAATACATATTTTAATTACAATTAATTGTAAATACATTGTGTCATGTGCAACATACACATACTGAGAAATACATTTCTTATATGAACATTTGGAATACCTGCCTGACCAACATGGGTACAGAATTCCTGTACAATCTCTGAGGCAAGAGTAAGATAATTCTGTGGCCAATCTGAGTAAATTTTGCATTAGTAATATTATGTCATTATCTCCTATTCTTTATTCACAGAATCTACTACCGAGTGAAAAAGTCCAGTAGCCCAGACTTTTCATAATCCTATGGTCAAAAACTCATTAAGGGATTTAGCTCTTAAAGATAATATGGAAATACCTTTGTCCGTTTCAGGGTTTACTGATGTATGCTTGATAGCATAGCATTGTTGCTTTTATACTTATTTGCTCCAGATGATTGACTGATTGATAGATAGAAAGGGGAGGGAATTCTTCAATTGATATATTTTTAATTTAAGAGATTTTAAATTGAAAAATGTGAATGATGTTAGAGTGTTTGGTAAAATAGTCACATGTGCAACTGCAACTTGCTTTTCTCATGAGTATTGTGGCATTCTCGGTTTGGGTTTTCAGGTGAGACAAAATTGCCTTGCCTCACTTTTTCTCTTTTACTTTTTACATGATATTCTAACTTTAAAATACTGATCATCCATGTCACATAAGTAAGTATGTGTCACATAAGTGAGTATGTGTCAGAGATTCCCCAGAATGCATTGCCTGTATCTGATCCAAATGAACCCCAGAGTAACAAGACATCATTTGGGCAAGTGGAAACTGCATAACCTTTTTGTACGCTGGAGTGGATTTTAGTAAAGATATGAGATTTGTTGGGACTTAAGAAGTGAAATATGGGTCAAAATGATTTCTTCAGTTTTAAAATGAATTGGTTTAGGCTGATCCTCATTTAGTCTGAAACAATTTGTCCATTCCTATTAATAAGATGATGCTATGATGGTTAGCTCTATCATTATTCATACTTCGAGTTCAAGATTCTCACCCCTGATGCACGACAGCATCTTTTAAGAATTTGGAAAGCACTGTTATGCACATGCAGTGCAAATAACACTAATTGCCCTCCCAAATTCCAAAGAATTGTGTAATATAATAGGAGATATATGCTGATTTAAGCTCCATCGTATTTTCCATACATTTTTTTATTTTTATGTTTACTCTAGTTTTATAATATAAAGGTTTTTGTGCACACTCTAGTTAACTTTATTATCCAAATGCATATCCAACTAATTACCCTGTGTTTAATTCAAATTTAATGTTACATGTTTTTTTAATCACACTCCAAGTTGCTTTTAATAATTAAGAAAAATTAAATATATTTCCAAGACATAAAATAATCAGACTACGAAGACACATTGTTTCCTCAGCAATAGTAGAAATTATTTAATATATTATTAAATTAATGTGTCTAAATAGTTTTGGAGTGGGTCTCAGCATTAATTAACAGAAAGAGAAGTCAGGAGATTAAACATTAAATATGAATTTTGGGGGGATTTTTATACCTCTTGTCAAGTCACTCATTGGGTGACGTCCTCAAAGACTGGAGAAGGTAAAAAATAGTACATATCTTTAAAAAGGGGAACAAAGAAGATCGAAGGAATTATAGACCAGTCAACCTAACTTTGACATCTGGAAAGATACTGGAACAAATTATTAAACAATCAGTTTGTAAGCACCTGGAGGATAATAGGGTCATAAGGAAGAGCCAGCATGAATTTCTTAAGAACAAATTATGCCAAACCAACCTAATTTCCTTCTTTGACAGGGTTACTGGCCTAGTGGATGTGAAGGAAGCAGTATATTTTAGTAATGCTATTTACATAGTCTCATATGACATTCTCAGAAGCAAATTAGGGAGAAGTGGTCGTGAATAAATTACTATATTGAGGGTGCAACACTGGTTGAAAAACCACACTCAAAGTAGTTATCAATGATTTCCTGTGAAATTGGGAGAGTGTATCTAGTGGGGTTCATCAGGGGGGTCAGTTTTTTGTCTACTATTCAATATTTTCATTAATGACTTGGATAATGGAGTAGAGAGTGTACTTATAAAATTTGCAGATGACATCAAGATGGGAGAGGTGCAAACACTTTGGATGACAGGATTAGGATTCAAAATGACCTTTGACAAATTGGAGAATTGATCTGAATTCAACAAGCTGAAATTCAATAAAGACAAGTGGAAAGTACTACACTTAAGAATGAAAAATCAGATACACAGTCTCAACAAGGGGAATAACCAGCTAGGTGTAATACTACTGAAAAGGATCTCAGGGTTATAGTGAAATCACAAATTGGGTATGAGTCAACAATGTGATGCAGTTGTGAAAAAGGCTAATATAACTCTGGGATGCATTAAAAGGATATGATAGGTAATTGTCTGGCGCTACTCAGCATTGGAGTACTGCAGTGGAGTACTGGAGTGCTCTGGGCACCACGCTTGAGGAAAGATGTGGAAAAATTGGAGAGTCCAGAGGAGAATGACAAAAATGATCGAAGATTTAGTAAACCTGACCTATGAGGAAAGGTTAAAAAAATTGGACATGTTTAATCTTGAGCAAAGAAGAGTTATGGGGCTTGGGAGACCCGATAACAGTCTTCAAATATGTTAAGGGCTCTTATAAATAGGACTGTGAACAATTGTTCTCTGTCCTTGTAGGACAAAAAGTAATGGGGTTAATCTGTAGCAAGGGAGATCTAGGTTCAGATCTAACTATAAAGATCATTAAGCTCTCAGATAGGCTTCCAAGGGAGGTTATGTAATCCCCATCACTGGAGGTTTTTAAAAACCGGTTGGACAAACACCAATCAGGGATGGTCTAGTTCAGTGGTCCCCAACCTTTTTTGCACCAGGGACCGGCTTAAGGCAAAACTATTTTTCCAGGGACCGGCATGGCGGGGCGGGGGTGGCACCCCAACAGGCAGCACTTCACACCACTCTTCGCCATGAAATTGACTCGCCCGTGTCAATTTCGGCGGTGGAGCTGGAGCGTGGGGCCCACAGCGCAGAAATTTACCATTTTAAGAGCCGGTTCGCTCTTAAAGTCGTAAACCACTGCGAAACAGACTGCCTAGCGGCTAAATGAAGAGCCGCATAGCCGCGGCGCCGCGGACCGGCAAAGAACCCCCAACGGCCCGGTACCAGTCCGCGGACTGGTGGTTGGGGACCCCTGGTCTAGTTAACATGGTCCTACAGCATAAGAGGCTGGACTATATGACTTCTCAAGGTCCCTTCCAGCTCTGTTTCTATGATCTTAAAATAAAGTACTCAAGATGCAAACATATAACTTAAGATGTCTTAAATTACTCTTATTATATTATATATGTGAATTTTTCAAAACAACCACTTTGCTGAAAATATTGCACAAATATTAACTGAATCAGATCTTGGAAAAGTGCCAGCATGGCAGTCCTAGAAACATGATGGCCTCTCTCCTCAAGTACAGCAAAGACAGTGATAGCACAACATTCCCATATTGTGCTTTAAATTAGAATCTGATAGGTCCAACTCTACAGATGCAAAAATAGTTCAATCTTTACACCTTTACAATTTGGAATATCTGCACTGAGACTACCGAAAAGGTGCCAATTATAGTGGTGGTTTTTTTACTATGTGAATTCTTGAACCAAATTTTTCAAACATGGCTGTCAAAAGCTATGCAGAAAACCGTACTTAGGCTCCCAGATAGGTGGTCTGGGGTTCAGAAGTGCTGGGGACATGCAGCTCAAGTTAAAGTCAGTGGGAGCTACAAAAGCTAAGTGCCACTGAAGTTTTCTTGAAAGGCCACATTTTCAACTGTACTCTGACTTATGCATGTTCAAAATTCAAAAGAAGATTTGCACATGCAAAGGTGCAAAATATGGAGCTTTGTCTTGCAGAGATTGAAGGCTACCTTGCAATTTAGGTTTAGATATCTCATTTATCAGGCAAAATTGGACAATCAACTATCTGCACCATTTGTAAGTATTTTATGGTATGTGACAAAGAACGAGGAAGGGACATGGGGATTTATTTTTGTCACTAAAATCAGTCTTCATGTATTAAATCATTTTTATTCACCCATCAACTTGAAGAACACAAAAGTGATAGGAATGTGTGACTAGTAAATGGAAGCATTTCTTTAGAGGAAGAATTTTGGGAAAAAACACAACCTTTCTAGTGGAACATGTAAAACTAATTCTGCTTCTTTTAAAATGTTTTCAGTTTCCTGCATATGATTCCATTGTTCTGTCACTTCTGTCACTATGCTCCTATGCAATGTGGTTAACTGATGTTATCTCTCTGTATTTCATTGTTTGTTGTATAGAATTTGTTTCTCTGTTCATGCTGCTGTCTGTTTTCTAGCAGTGTATGTTCTCTTTCAAGGAATTCCTTTCCTTGTATTAGATGGATTTGCAAGTCTTCCTGTTTTAAACTGTGTAGGCTATGCTTTGGCTTGATGTTGACATTGTTTCTTTCAGTGTCAATTTTCTCTTCAATCTGCTGAGAAATAATGAGAGCACAATTTATATTTGAATGTGTAAATAAGTGAATGTATTCCATAATTGGACTGCATTCTAAATTCTTAGGAAATATGTACACTATATAGTAGTTTTTCCATAATATGGTTTTATATTCTTTAATTGCACACATTAGGGCTTCTGTGACATGTGCAACCATTGAATTGCTGTCTCACATTTATGGGCCCTAAGCAGTGGGGGGAGAGGAGGAGGAAAGAAACTACCTGGTAGGCAGCCCACAGATGCTCCAGAGGCCTCTTTGGATTTTTAACTATGGCCCACATGATTCTGGAGCCACAGCTAAATTTTTAGTTTGTAAAGGCTACTTAAAGACTATTGGCCAAAGACTATTGCCAAAGCAGAAGACAGGGAATGACATCCGGTTCCTCCACAGGGTCTGTGAATGAAGTACTTCATTTGTGGGAAGTCTCCTTCAGATGGTTGCTATTTTCCCCCTTCAGTTGTAAAATAAACCAAATAAATGCAGTGGACCTGAATCTCCTTTCACTTAACAGTGGAGCAAATCATAAATAGCTGAACACAATGGAGCGGCTCTAACAGAACTAAGGTGAGGGGAAAACCCTGGCATGAGTTAAAATCTCATTGAGATTGATAGATGCGAATTTGCCCTTTAACATAAGAAACATAATCCCCTACTGAAGACAAGTATAAGTATATGGAGGGGATGTTATGATGGGATAGTTTAATTTGAGCAATTGATTTTGGATTATCGGCAGATAAGTCTGCTCAATGGTCTGTGGGAATGCTGGATGGGATGGGAACTGAGTTACTGCAGAGAAATCTTTTTTGGGTGCTGGCTGGTGAGTCTTGCCCACATGCGCAGGGTTTAGCTGATCGCCATATTTGGGGTCGGGAAGGAATTTTCCTCCGGGGCGGATTGGCAGGGGCCACGGAGGTTTTTCGCCTTCCTCTGCAGCATGGGGCATGGGTCGCTTGCTGCTGGATTCCCTGCAGCTTGAGGTCTTCAAATCTCATTTTTGAGGATTTCAACAACTCGGTCATGGGTTCGGGGTTGTTATAAATGTGTATGGGTAGGGTTTTGTGGCCTGCCTTGTGCGGGAGGTCAGACTAGATGATCATATTGGTCCCTTCTGACCTATGAGTCTATGAGCCTATGAGTCTATGAGTCTATGAGACACAAGGGGTATGTGAACTCTGTGTTCGTGGGGGGCTAACCCTAAGAGAAACCTGGGGAGAGGTTTATGAATCAGGGTTGCAGGCTGAAAAGAGCGCGCAAAAGAATCTGCTTCCTGCTATTCGATTCCTTCTGCATTCAGAGACACAGGACTTTGTACATCCTTTGTAAATAAACAAAACTGTATCAGAGAAATACCAAACTCTCACTAATTTCTCTTCCTAATTGGAGCGAACTATAAGATCTCAAATTTTTGGGTAGGCATTTGGGTTAAAAAGGGAAACACTATTCTAAAAAGTTTAAATTTCTTCATCAGTGGTATTTTACTATGCACTTTAGTTTTAAACTACAATTACTTTGTGTGTTTTAATTTGCCTGCACAATGAGGGCTTGATATTTAAGGGTCAGAGCCTCAGCTGGTGGTAATGGTCAGAGCTTCATTGAAGGCAATGACATTATACCAGTTTACAGCATCTGATTATCTGGCCTAGCTCTATGTCTCAGTATAGTTCTTGTGCATGTAAAATGAAAATTTAGCTTACAAAAGTCATAGCTATATGAGATGAAATAATACTGCTTTTTTTCTTCCCAGAGATAGCATAAAATTTTGACAAATTGCAGATTTACAATAAAGTACACTTGCACCGCCACTGGGAAACAGTGTCATCTGTACTGTATTTTTTCCAAATTGTATTATGGTAGCGAAGGAAAGTGTTATTCTTTCAAACATTTCCCCTACATTGGTTAAAAAAAATAAAGCTTATAATCCTTTTTTACATTGAACATGTATCAAAATTTGAACAGTAGAAAACACAAACATATTACTGTATTTTTACAAATCTGTTCAGAAGCAAGAGCAGCCTTTTGCATTTGTTCACTCTGAGACATTTGGTCATGCAGTATCATTGCTTACCAGTGTCAGAGAAAACATTAGACGTGATTAGCTGCAGGTATCCATGCCAGATGATATCCAAGTAAAGTCCTTTTTGTATTTCATCTTATAATTGTATTTGCAAGTTAATGTTTGAAGTGTCAGTCTTTGTAAAATTAGCTCATCTTGTTATGATTTAGAGCTTTGATGTGAGTGAAAGGCTTCAATTGCAATGCATAGTCACATCTGAGAGTAAACTGCATAGACAAAGAGACTTACAAGACTAGTAAATCAAATACTCTGAACTGTCTATGTGGATTATGAGGTACTATTTGCATAACTTTGAAGTATTTATACTGATGAAATTACAATAATTAAAATCATTGCTGTGTCAATTGCTAGATGCCACAAGGCATAGCAATTACTAGCATGCAAATCAGACTTTGTGTAAGCATTTTAAAGAATAATTACCTTATTTGATTCAGATGTGCCTGAAAGGCATTAAGAATCATTTGAGCTATTTTGCCTTCAACAGTTTTTAGGTCTGAAGATAATGTTGTTGTTGTTGCTGATGATGATAGTTTGGTGTGAGAATACCTTTGTCGGGTTTGGTGTTTAAACTCAACACTGCTTGTAAAAGCTAAATAAAGTTAGGAAAGATTTACCTTATATTAGTTTGCTTTGAATCTCTTTCCCTAACCCAGTATTTCACATAGGAGACAGAAAAAGCATCCTGGCCCTTTCTGTTACAGCTTGTCAATTTTATTTAAGGGAGTGGTGTGTAAATTTACTTCTGGGAGCACAGAAATGTATTTATTTATTTATTTTCTTTTAGAGTTATAAAAGCCTGTGTGTTCAGCCCATAAATTTAAAATACATAATCCAAATAAATATAGATTATAGAGGACTGCTCAACTCCACTACTGCAGATAAATATTCACCAGCCAATGTAGTGAAAAAAGTAAAATAAACTCAAGCCAGTCCAACCCTCAGATACTTTCTCCTTCAAAAGTCTAGGATTTGGGGAAAAGATGAGCTTTGCAGTTCACAAAACTGGAAGAATAATATATCTGGGTGCTGAGGGAACAATGGTAGAGAGTGCATTTGAAACTGGCTTCTCCTGAGAGAACGCTGTGCTAGTAGCATTCTCCTATTCTGTTCTAGATAGACTGGTACCATGCTCATCATTGTAATATCTACAGTATTTAGTGAGAGAGCTCTAGCCTGAGCATCACCAGAGTTGCTGCAATGTCACCCAGCGAGGGAGGCAACCACTTAGATAACCCTTTAGAGTTTTGTAGGTTAATACCAGTACCTTGAATTTCACATGGAAAGTGTATTGGCAGCCAGTGAAGATCACAGAGCACAGGTATAAGGTGCTGCTGATGTGAATCTCTTCTTTATAGGCAGGCCCCCTCCACATTTGACAGTGGACACTTTCCAAGTGATCTCAATGTGTAGCCACCATGTAGAGCACATTACAGAACCAGCATTATGAACTTTTATAATATGCTATTAAAAAAATCACATAATAACCACAGATGGGGCATATGTTCACACCTACATGCCTGGGACATGCCTATATGATGGGTGAAGGTGGGATATTATGAATTTACCACTGTATCCTGAATCTTTTGAGAAGAATGGGTGGAACCCTAATTCATAGGAGTGAAATCTCTTCTGCATGAGAAACTCCTGTACACATACAGAATTAATATACATCATCTTTAAAATTGCTATCCTTTTTTTTCTGCCAATAAATGTAAAATTTATTAAAAAGTACAAACCACAGATTAACAATTGCCATTTCAGCCAAAGTATATTATATTATTACATCCAAGAGTAAAAAAATATAGCAGTTCCTAAAGAATCTCCCTCGGCCCGCCTCTCTTTTTCTGTGTGATAGTCTTGTTTGCCTCGCTGCTCCCACCCCCAGTGTTGTTTCAATCATACCCCTCAACAATTAGTTGTTTGTAGAGTAACCGCACTGCGGTGAGCTGAAAAGGAGACGGGGAGAGACAAGGAGAAGGGATAGGTATGTCTGACATTACAATGTCAGAAATTTTCACAGGTGTCAGCTTAAGAGATCATATTCCACAGCCACAGTTAAAAAATTGTATCAAATTCTGACATTCCTGATCATCACTGTAAAGGATTTCAATCCCAGGTCCAGGTTTGCTCGCCAGATACATCCTCTGTTCTGGGAATCATGCAGGCTAGGGTTCCATGGGGGCATGCCTAGGATATATGTTGCCTTTCACACTTAACTGTGTATGTCAAAATCAGCAGTGTGAGCCCATGGTTTGGCTGGCTGTCAGCTAGAGCATATGAACTAAGGGATTGGTCATACCTCTAGCTGGAAATTAATTCTCCTTTTGTGTTGTTGAACTCCAGTCTGCCTGCCAGCCAGTCCTCTTTCCCAGTGCCCTTTTGAGAGGGAGAGGTCGTATCCTACTGTTTGTTTTTAGGGAAGGGGCACCATATAGTCTTTCCCCCTACCAATGCAAACATCTAGGATCTAGTCTGTAATGTGGAGACTATTATAAACAAAAGTTATAATAAGGACATTACACAATGTAATTATATACATTAAATCTGACAGACTTTAGGAAGAAAGTCTAAATGCATCATGTTGTAAATTTGTAATCAGTCTTAAAGGGACATTGTTCAATTCATTATATAACTAACTTTGTTACAGTAACAGCTTAAAATCTTAACGCTGAAATTTGGTTTCAAATCAAATTCATCTTTGGCTTCTCTGCCGCTTGCAGCTTGTTCTGAATGCAGCAGCACATTTGCTCACTAGCTTGCTGTGCTGTGATCACATTACAGCTGCCCTGCATTCTTCACGTTGGCTGGCTATAAAGTGGTGGATTCATTTTAAGAAGTCACTGTTGATTTTTAAAGCACTTAGCAGTGCAGGCCCTGGCTGGATTTGAGGCCTGTTCTTTGGGCCTCTGTCTGATGGGTATCTGTGTTCAAACACTGCCCCCTGTTCAATGATCCTGAGATCAAGTCTTAAATTGATACTCATTTGGGCCTTTGCTGTCGTGAGACCAAGGCTTTGGAGCTCAGTTTCTTCTGAAATGTTTAATTTTTTTAAAAAAATCTGCAATTTCTTTATTCTAAAGTGGTCTGATTTTTATTACTTCTTTCTTCCTATGCCACTTTTACCCCTTTTTTAAATCCTTCATTGACTGATTTTAGTTTGCAGTGTTGGGGCCAGAGAGAGAAGTACTATCTTTCCAGGATGAGCTTCTGTTGGTCAGAGAGACAAGTACCTTTCCCAGACTTGAAGAAGAGCTCTGTGTGGCTTGAAAGCTTGTCTCTCTCACCAACAAAAGTTGGTCCGGGAAAAAATATGACCTCACCCACCTTGCCTCTGGTTTTAGTTTAAAATTTTAGAAGGCATTCTTTTTGTATTTTAATGATTTTTAAATTTATGTGAAAGCACTTTATTAGGAGTTTATACATAAAAACATATATTACTCAATTTAATTTATGGAAGCAGTTGCTTTACTTTCTGATTCTACTTCCCGTAGGAGCATAGGGTTATCATCATTTGTCATGCTCATATAATGTGTTGGAAGAAGAGGTTTACTATTTTCCTTGCTCTCGTTAAATCAACTGCTGCTATGATTTCAAAGGTATAATTGTTAATGGATACAATGTATTGTAACTCTCTAATGTTAAATGCATTTTTGACTGTTAACAGAGATATGACTGGTCTTCAGTTAGAAATAGATACACTATATTCAGAAGGTGAATGCTCCAAAATGATTCCCATTGTAACCTCTACATGCTAGTAGAGCCCATACCTTCCACCAAAAGACCCCCTGAATAGTAGTTCTTCAGCCCAATCACTAAGAGTATTTTTTCATTGATAGTGGCAAATTCGCCTCTGTCAGCTTGATTTATTCTTGTCGATTGAGCGGAATTGAAGGCCTGCTCAATCAATCCAGAAGTCAATTTAGTGAAACCACCTCCACAAAAGGTGTAGTACTATGTCGAGGGGCATATATTTCCCGTCAGTGCAGTATAGCAGAGACGGTGAACAGAACGGGCTTTAGGAAGTCAATGCAAATTACACAAGCTACTCTACATAGCTTGCATTACTCCCATCAACTACCGCTAAATTTGCCAGTAAGTAGAGACCAGGCCTAACATGGCTTGAAGTGACGACTACTAAAAAGTCAGTTCTTGCTAAAGTTTATCACAGGGAGATGCTACCATTTTCCTCTATAACTGGAACAAAAATAACTGTGAAAACTCTGTGGCATCTTTACCTGAAAAAAAAAAATGAATCCTACTAAAAGAGGGAAACATGGAAAAATTTCTAAGGATGAGTACAAAAGTATAGTACAAGTATTTAGGGACAAAATCAAAAAGGCTAAGGCACAAAATGAGTTATACTAAGCAAGGAACATAAAAGGCAGTAAGAAGCAATAAAAACATTGGGAGCAAGACAAAAATGAAGAAAATGTAGTCCCGCTATTTCGCAGGGAAGGAGAGCTGATAATGGATGACGTCAAGAGCACTGAGGTATTAAATGCTTATTTAGCTTCAGTGTTCACTATAAAAAAGTTTTTTACCAGCTGCTTAACACAATTTATATTAATAACAAGGGAGAAGAACATAAACCAGATTAGTGGAAGAATAAATTAAAGAATATTTATAATGTTTATCTTTAAGAACTCATGGAGGATGGGTGAGGTCCTAGAAGACTGGAAAAGGACAAACATAATGCTATCTTTAAAAATGAGAACAAAGAGGATCCTGGGAATTATACAGCAGTCAGCCTAATTTCACTACCTAGAGAGATGCAGGAACAAATTATTAAACAATCAACTTGTAAGCACCTAGTGGATAATAGAGTGACAAGCAGCAGCCAACATGGATGTGTTAAGAACTAATCATGCCAAACCAACCTAATTTACTTCCTTTATAGCCTCATAGACAGCTGGGAAGTAGTAGACATGACATATGTTTGTTTTAGCAAAGCTGTTGACATTGTCTTACATGACATTCTCATAAACTAGAGACATGTGGTAGGTGATATCACTATAAAGTGAGTGCACAACTGATTGAAAAACCATACTCAAAGAGTAGTTATCAATGGTTTGCTATCAAACTGGGAGGATATAGCTGGTGGGGTCCCACAAGAGTCTGCCCTGGTCTGGTACTATTCAATATTTCCATTAATGATTTGGGTAAAAAAGTGGAGAGACTATGCTTATAAAATTTGTGGATGACATCAATATGGGAGCGGTAAGCACTTCCTAAAATGTGATTAAAATTCAAAATGACCTTAAATTGGAGAATGAACTGAAATCAACAAGATGAAATTCAATAAAGACAAATGCAAAGTACTATATTTAGGAAGGAAAAATCAAATGCACAACTACAAAATGGGAAATAACTGGTTAGGCAATAGTACGACTGAAAAGGATCTTGGGATTATAGTGGATCACAAATTGAATATATGTCAACAATGTTTGTTGACTTTAAAAAAAATTATAAATTTTTATAGATTCACAGATTTTAGCAGTAGAAGGAACCATTAAGATAATCTAGTTAGACCTCCTTTATAACACAGGTCAATGCATTGATATTACACTAATGGTAAAATAGACATTCATTCCTTATTTAATTATTTATGATGTGCTTACATGTGCTTCTAAAATTACTGAGAAATCTTATCTGCCAAGATAAACCAAACCAAAAATACTGCAAGCGCCGCTATGGCTCTGATTCTCCCGACATCTGGGGGGTATACAAATGATATTGTATCCTAATTTGCATGTATGATGAATATGACTCATTTGACTCCCTCTCTTTTTGCTCCCTCTCCTTTGAGCATTTTGGAGATTAAAGGAAAGATCTGCTCCCCTTAATCTGAGGTTGGTCAGAATCAGTAGGGCAAAAGGGGAAAGAGAATAGCCACTGCTCTTAACTCAGCAGTGCTCAACAGAGGCAAGAATGTAATGGGGGAAAGAGGTAGTCACCCTCATAAGCCTTGTGCTGAAATAGTAAGGGAGGCAGGACAGAAACCTCCTTTTTCAGCCCTCCTATGTGGTGGCATAGAAGCTGAGGCAGCGTCTGTGCTAACAGCTGTTGCAAAGAGGAAAAGGAGGGAAGGTGTTCATTTTCCTATGTCTAATTAGGCATGAGTTCCTTCCTCCCCTCTTTCCACACTGGCTCCTGGTTTTTGTGGTGTCAGCTGTAGCAACCTGTCTGAAACCAAAGAGACTAGGGCCTGGTCTATACTTACCTTTGCGATTTGGCAGCAGTCGATGGGAGATATGCAAGTGACGTAAATCACTTGTGTATCTCCTATTGATTTTGTAGCGTCTCCTCCGCGTGCTGTCCACACTGTGCTGCATCAAAGGGAACAGCACTCCCTTCGATGCAGCGCTACGCCACTTACCGGGGTGGTTTTCCTGCGTCGCTTGCTGGATCGACTGAGCGGGTCTACACAGACCACTCAGTCGATCCAGAGCAATCGATCTGACAGTGGCGAATTTGCCGATGTCAGTGTAGACCCAGCCTAGGAGTGTGTGTGCGTAAATCAGAAATGGGGTTAATACTTTTACCTCCCCGCCCCCACGCACACACAGTAGTTTTCTTCTCTACTGTCCCAGCAAGACTACCTCAAAGCCACAAACATAATCACCCTTGCTGAGATCATAGTGACTAGGTATTTCTGGGTAAGAGCATCTTACTCACACAGTGTTATCTGGAGAGTACATTTGAAATTGAGACTCAACAACTCTGGGTCTTGCAAATACTTGTGTAAGCACTTAACTTTATGTACCTAAGTAGAGTGTGGTTAACTTCTGTGGGACTGTTCTCATGTTTCAAGTGGAGCACACATTTAAGTGCTCCTGAAATCTGGACACCTCACAACGAAAACTAACTGCATGTACCCTACAAGCTAGCATGCCTCACTAATGCAGCTACTTTAAATCTTTCATGTTTTCTTCCACTGGCATCAGAAAGCTGTGAAGCAAATTATGAGATTTGGGTTAGTACCACATTAGCCAACCTAACCATTGAACATACTTTCAAAAGTGTATGCAACTCCAGTTCTCCAGAGCTGCATTTAGGGCTCATGATGTTTGTGGCTGCTGTGCTCCTCTAATTTGGAGAGATTTAAATATCATACTTTTTTCTAAAATTAAAACTGAGTGTGCAGCAGTTTTGTGATGAAAAAAGCACTGGAAATGGAATTCCACAGGAAGTGCTGAAAATTGGCCACTGTTAGTTCCTAAAGATTATAGGTCCCCAATACAGTCAGGCAGGATGGTTTTTTGCACCTCTGAAATGGCTTCTTTGACTCTTGGAAGGACCCTTCAGCACTTTGATCATCAATATATTCTGTCTGAGATCTTAATCTTCTCTGAATCACCTTTGCTGAATATGTCCTAGTTTTGGTGGAGGGGAAGTGCCTTTTAAGTAACTACTCAGAGCAGTATTTTCAGATTTATTAGGGCCAACATAAGGCACCTAATGGCAGCCTAAATTAGACTCCTCAAGGGGCTGTAACATCATAACAGCCGTGCCTTCTGTGTTGATGTAGTTCTTTTCCACCTATCTTGTCAGAAGATTTTATGTATTGTACTTTCTCTGACTTAAGCTATTTATTTATTTGGCACAGGCAATCCGGTCAAGCTAAACCACAGCATTCTTATCAACTATGTTCAAGGCATGAAGACCTCAAAGAAGTTGAGTCCTTTTGCAGTCCTCAACAACATGTATCATAGTTTGTGGCTACCCACATTGACATAGTGGACTGTCTCTAAAACACCACTGAAATTCCACTGCAGCACAAATTTCATGACCAGTACGAAACCGGTTAAGAAGGCTCCACTGCCTTCATGGTAAATCAAACCTGGGTTGACATTGAGTGGGATCTATGATAACTATAAGAATACACTGTGGAGAGCCATACTTACATATTTAGGGCTTTGCTGAAGAGTCAGCGGTCCTTTCTGTTCTGAAGATAAAGATCTGTTGAGATCATTCCACAGGAATCTCAAGAATATGGGCGGTAAAGAAAGAGCACTTATAAAAATGTTATAACCACTAATACTTTGTTCTTAAGAGGGACCACGGATTCACATTTTTGATCTTTTTAAATAAAAGATACACATGAAACTTCTGCAAGATCAGGGTGCAAATAGTAAGAGTCACACTAGTTTTCATTACATTTAAATGGTAAAGCAGCATAAACCCAGCTGTTTCACCACTGAGTTTCTGAAGGTTCCTGTAGTTCATAGTTGATTATTGTAGTTGGCCTCTCCACAAATACATTTAGTTTCTTAAGTGGCTAAAACTAGCTCTACTCGCTTACGTAGTGTACACAGTAGTAGGAGTGAGTGCTCTTCTTGGAAAATTGTTTGTGTTGGCAGACCCCTTTTAAACATGTGGAACAGAAGGCTTTACACCTCTTAATTAGAAATTTAGTCCTTCAGGCTAAAAAGCTTGCATTCCTTCTGGGTGTGCTAGATTTTAAGCTTGATATCCAGGAAGCATGTGAAAATTAACAGACAGCAGGAAAGGAGACGATTAACACAAATTGAGATAAATACAAGATTTTATACAGTGACTAGAAATACTCCTATTAGCCATGTATCATATGGGAAAACTGAAAACTGGCAGGTAGCATATAGTGTGAGGCATTGTTTGCTCATTTACTAGACCTACATCATAGATTATTGGCTTGAGGTGACCACATATCCTGAAAACCCAAAAACTAGATCTGAATTAACAATGTGGCTACAGCTCATCAAATTAAGAAAATATTTGCCCAAACAGGAATATTACCACTTCATGAATGGAATGTCTATTGCCATTGTCCATCTTTCCCATACAGCGAGGGAGAAAAATCCCTTGTACTTTGTGTACAACTCCATTTTGAGTTCTGTAGCAATGCAATTTTCCATGTTAGCTGAGCAAAATCTGACCATAAATTAAAAAGATTTTTTTAAAAAAAGTACTTCTCAGAGAGGTGAATCTTTCTCCATTCATATAGCAGCATTAAAAATCCTGAGGTCTCTCCTGTCTGATAACAATAAAATAGCTCAGAATAACGTGTTCTGAAATGAAGATGTCCAGGATAATTCAGCTGGGGATACTCAGTGCCCCTACCTGCTCATATTTATTATTTTTAATTTAATATTTATATTATATATTTTAAATGAAATAAATGTTAAATGCATTGTGTTAGATGCTGTCTAAAAATAGTTCCTGCCTTGAAGAGTTTGCAATCTAAGAAGTTACATCATATATTAATAAAATATATACAATTTAGAAAGACATATTAAAATTTGCAGTTGAGCTGGACAGCACCCTCAGCCAGGTGCCAGCAGGACCATTCCAATGATTGGCTGAGCCTTCAGCATAACAGGAAATCCAGTGATTTTATTTAAAAGGAAGGGTGGGTGAGGCAGTTGAAAAGTACTTTGTACTTGTAAACACTGGCAGCCCCCGCCCAGAAGACCCCGTAAATACCTCTAGGAGGACTGAAGAAAAGCCATTCTGGGATTCCCTGTGCCAGATGAACTACCAATAGCAGCAGAGGACCATGGCACATGTGTTCCCTGAACATATACATAGGGCATTCCCATTACCAAGCAGGAGGAAAGTGAGAGAGCTGAAGTAAGGCGGTTTCATTACCCCAAAAGACAATATGATCTTAGAAATGTTACAGAGAAAGCAATGATAAATGAAGGACACAGCCTTGAGGTGCAGGGCGAGGAGGCCAGAACTGAAGATGGCCCATTGTATGGGCCTGAGTAATTGGGAGGTTATTGCTGGTTAACTGAGACAATGACTGGAGGAAAGAAGAGGGTTTAGGAAGAAAGATCAGGAGCTAAATTTTGGTTACATTAATTTTTTTGATAGTGAGACATTGAGGAAAAGGTTTGAGAGAACAGGCATATATGTGGGATTTGACTGAGGGGGAGAAGTCAGGAGAGGATAGGTATATTTCTTAGAAGCTGGCATATGGGTGTTTAGTTAAAGCTATATGAGTGGATTAGATCACCCAGAGAGAATATAAAGGAGGAAGAGATAGGGGCCAAAAGACTGAGCCCTTTGGAACCTTCACATTCAGTGAGTTTAGTTGTGAAGGGAAGAAGAGAAAGGCAGTTGGATTTAAGGGTGGCTTTTTCAAGTTCAGAGGAGACCATGACATGCTTGTATTTTGAGGGTAAGAAACGTACAGGAGGCTCCTTGGTGCATGTTGTTTGCAGATTTTGTCATTCTATGCAGTGAGGAAAAAGATAATCTAGAAGTGAATCTTGATAAATGGAGTGATGCGTTAGAGAGACATGGGCTCAAAATAAGCAGAGGGAAAACAAAGTATGTGGTATGCAATTTTAATAGCACAGACAGTGGAGAATTATCAAAATGAGATGGGCAGGCAATACTGAAACTTCCAGAATCTAGGAAAATGGGGAAGTGAAGGATGTAATTAGAGCTAGGATAACAAATGCCTGGATCAAATGAAGAGAGAGAGATGGTGTAGTCTGTTATAGGGAGATACCAGTAAGATTAAAAGAGAAAGTCTATAAAAAGATGGTCCATCCAATTTTAATATATAAGACTGATTACGGGGCAACAGAGAGGACATGTGAACAAATGCCCTGTTCCACAGAAATGTGAATGTTGAGACTGAGGAGTGGTGTGGGCAAGAATAATTATGTGAGGAATGTTAGAGACATTCTCAAAGTAACATCCATAGAAGGAAAAGAGGGAGTATTGACTCAGATGGTTTGATCATGTAAAGCACAATGTAAAGCACCACTATGTGGGAGAAGAATCCAATGGATAAAGACCGAAGGAAAAGACAGAGAGGTCAACCCTAGAAGTGGTGGAAAGTCATAAAGGAAAACATGTTAGCATGTGTTGTGATAAAGGATAGATAATGGCTTTGAACAGAGCACTTTGAAGGGAGAGGACTAAGAAAGCGGACTCCATTTGATAGGATTAACTCAAGAAGAATAATGCCAGACAACAGTGAAAAGTTGAGGAAAAAGAAGAGAGGAAGGACGTGAATGGAGGAATAGAAGTTAGCAGCCTTTGCCTGTTTGCCTTTTCTAGTGTAAAATCTTTAGAAAAAGGATTGTACCTTCTCTATATTTTACGGTGCCTCATTCATTTGGGATGCTATTGTAATATAAATAATAATTACCACTAGTGCCTATTCACTGAAATACAAATATTAAAAGTATAGCTATACATTTTTGAAGATTTTCATTGTTGTGAAAAGGAGAAAAACAAAACATTCTGAACTGTAGTTCAAGAGGTCGTATTGTCAAAAGGCCAAATTTTGCCATTAAGTACATTTGCAAAGTTCATATTGATTTCACTGGAAAGTAACGTAAGTGCATCAGAGAGCACAATTTAGCCTGAAGCATGTGTGATTAGTCATCTAATTTTCTATTTAGACAGCTAAATAAAAAATCTTGATTTCCCTCCCCCCACCCCAAGGTTCTGAGCACTCTCAGCTTTCATCTGATTTCCCTGGGAATTTTGGAGTCTCAGCACTTCTGAAAATTCAGGCCACCTTCAGGTCCCTAAATGTGGAGTTGAGGGATAACTTCAGGTACCCATCTTAGCGTGTTACACCTACTTGTTCCACAATAAAATAGAAGGCTTTTTTTTCCTCTGTGCTCCTTAGTGTTCACTCTCCCTCTGCTGAATGTCTTAAGCTCTGCATTCTGTCATCAGAAGATGATGGCTTGAAAGACCACTTTAATAACTGTGCAAGTGATAGCATTTATTAGAATTAAAATTATAATACCTACCAAAATTATTATCGATCAAGAACATTTTGCTGTGTACTGTAGAGAGAGTTTGTCTATACCAGTGGGTGCTTTCCATTAGTAGACTTTTAAATTACGGGTGAGGAAACTAATTTTCTTTCTCATATATGGACATCCACTAGTGTGGGTGTTCCTCACGGGAAGGAGAAAATAGGAAAAGCTAATTCCGAAGAAGGAAAGAAATATCAAATACAGGTAAAATGAATCCCTCCAGGAGAAATGAGAATTTAATTTACTCACTTCCTTTTTGTAATTTTAATTTTATTTGCTTGCTTTGTTTAGATTGAGGGCAGCCAGAAGGACCATAGGCTGCATCAGCAAAGGAGCAAATTTCATTCTTGATGCTCTTAGTGAAAGAATTACAAATCTGACTTAATAATGCTTTGTTCTTCTTGGCCCAGTATTTTGATGAACTGCATGCAGACTTTATTTTGGTGCCTCTTGGGTACCTGAAGGAAGAATAGGGGCACATGATTTTCTCCTCTGGTCTGATGTAGATGGACTACATTTCACATCTAAAGTATGCAACTATTTTTGCTATGAGAGAGCTCTGTCTTTGTACATCAATAGTTAATAGTTAAAATGCTAATAGATGGCATACAGGAATATGTAGTGCAATTCCTGGGTTCTGAAAGACCAATAAAAGTTGTAATGCTTTGCAAATGGCTTCCTTTATGTGTTCTTTGACATTTTTCTAATGAATGTTTGGACTTTGGGCAAAATATCTAATATTCAAGGGAAAACCAAGGCTAAGGAGAAGGGAAAGGACAGATCTAAAATCAAAGGAAAGAAAGAAAGAATAGGGTGGTAGAAAGAGCATTGAATGTGAGAAACAATAATTCTCTGCATAGGCCCAGAGGTTCATGTAGTCTAAGTTTTCCTCCAGTTTGAATTTATGGTTAGGCCTCATTGGACTTGCCAAATGTTTCTGAACCTAATATGGAAGGTGTGTTGGAAAGCATTGAAAGAGTTGATTGAAGGTCTCATTACACATGGAAGTAGTACTAACTGACTGTGTCACTTCACAGTTATTAATAAATGATTTAGTCTTGTTGCAGCCACGTATGCGTCCGTATGGCCCTGGTTCCAATTTGCACCACAACACGACAGCCAGAAGACTAGCTAATGCGGCATGTTAGCTGCTAGTCTGTACACATGGAGGAGAAAGATGCAGCTTACATTTTCTGCAAGTTAACAACTGTTTAGATGGTCCATTGGTACAGGTAGTCTAGTTGTATGGCATAGTCTGCTGTGCTGCATTGCTGAGGGAAATCATTGGAAGGTTTAACAGATTGGGGTAAGCCACACTGACACACAGCCTGAGGGACTCAGCAGGAATGAGGATCCCTTGGTTGCCCTAAAAGCAAAGTCAGTAGGTTCCATTTACTGAAATCCAATTCTTTTGATGTTCCTAGCAGTTTGTGAGGAGAAATGTTTATAGTCCAAAGCTCAGCTCTGGGAAGAGTAGCGAGCTTTAAGCTGCTTTCTTAGATAAAAGCAGAGTAAGTAGGGGTTCTGCAGCACTCTAGCAGAGGGAGTTTAAACTCAGAGGAGGAAATGGGCTGAGAGAGGGATGTAAAATGCCTTTTTTGTTGTGGAATGAGCAAGTCTAACTCCCATGAACGATATCTAGACTTGTGTATGTACATGTAGGAGAAAGAATCCTTAGTAGTGCAGTTGCAGTCCAGAGTAGCAGTGATCTATTCTGCCATTACATTGTGTTTCTGGTAGCTCCCATGTAACCCATACCCACTCAACGTTGCAATATGTCGCCGCTCTAGTGGGCTGAGTCATGGATCGAGGTTGTTGCCAGATGTTCTCCAAACATATGAGATATCACAGTTCTTGCCCCAAAGAGTTTATAGTCTTAAAATTAAAGTAAAAAAAAATCTTACTGCCATGAGAGAAATCAAATTTTGTGTCTCATTACTGGTTTCTATCTTCCTTGGATGTCAAATACTGCAACAGAAGTACGGTCAGACCCTATATGTGGGAAAACAGGTGTATGTCTCTCAACAGAGATTCCTGTTATTAATTAAGAAGTGGCTGTTATGTCCAATGGGAGCCCAGTCTGATCCAAATTAAAGGATTCTCAGGTCACCGTCAGAGATATGGAGGCTCCCCTACATAAAGGGTAATCTCTATTGTTGTTGGGATATGGAAGAGGTTCCATTAACATGTTTCATAATACAATAGGAACCCGTTTCTTTGTGGTTGTTCTACTTGCTGTTGAAATGCCTAAAGCCAAGACTCAGAGACTTAAAAGGCTAATCTTCCTAAGTAAAAAATGGTGTTTGCATTATTTAATTTTTTTTAATTTTTAGTGCTTTGTGAAGCAGAGGATTTTAAAGCCATTTGCAGATTTGGGACAATTTTCAATTTCAATGCGGTTTAACTTTTAGTAAAGCTGATTAAGCAGTATACCTTTAAAGCTGTACCTAAATGATTGTATAGATTTGTGACACTTCTAATGTTAGCAAAGAGAGAACCAGTATCAGACATTGCATACTCTAAAATACTTTTAATACACTAATTTCTCCAGGGTAACTGC
>ML675601.1:81902038-82112400 GCA_007922155.1 Mesoclemmys tuberculata
ATTCTATCAAGGGACATTTTACTTTTTTTTTTTTAATTACATACATGTGAACATGCAATGATGCTCACTAACCATATACATGTTCATTTTCATACAGAAATTCTAACTTATAGCCGTATTCAGACTATTTTCAATATAACATGTGGATCCAATTGCCTTCAATGAGAGACGAGACGTAATTCAGGTACATGCTCTATGTTTTTCTATTGCTGTGAGTAGAACAATATCTTAGCAAACTTCTAAGACTTCATGTAAAATTAGTTTTAAGAATTTTTTCTGCACAAAATAAAAATAAACTTGTTGAAAGACCTCAGTAGCTATTGTGTTGAAGGAAGGGTTTCTGTTATTAAATTGATATAAAAAGTATCATTAATACAGTATAAGCATACGCTATTTCTCTGCCCCTTTGATTCATGGATGTAACATATATTATGAATTTGTAAATAGCTGCTTGTTCTGGACACAGTCTGCAGAAGAAACACGTTACTAAGAGTATAACTTGGTATGGTTTCAGAGGCCAAAAATACTTTGAAACAGTCTACCTTTACACAGGCCAACATCTAGGATGTTGTTGTTGTTTGTCCTATGTTTAGCCTTCTTTGTCAGAACAAAATTACATAAAATAACATCCATAACTGTGGCCAAATTTGCTTGCTTTTATTAAAGTTCACATACCTTTTAATGTATTGTAACTAGTTGTAAGCTTATGAAAAAATTTATCCCCATGTACATTATTATTCTTTATATTATATATTAATTGTATTTTATCATGATTATGTAGCTGTTTTATTTCCACGTTCCTTCTTTTCCCCCATGAGACTTTATAAGCCAACATTAAAGCATCTAGCTATTAAGAATAAACTGTTTAATTATTTAACTTGTATTCCTTAAATCTTTATATGTATGTTTAGTGTTCTTTATATTACTGGTGGTATTAAAGATGAATTTATAATATTTGATTATTGGTGACTTTATATTCTTATGGAATGTCTTTTAAATGTTGCCTTTCCATGCAAACTAGGTGCATGTAGTATTTTATTGTCAAAATAATGTTTCAAGTAGTAAAATGGCAAGGGAATACTGACTGAGCTATTAATAAAACACACCAGCTTTTAGCTGGAAAAGCAGCCTTCTTTCCATCAAATATGTCTCAGCCTTTAATAAAGAAACTCAAGTGGTGTAGGTGAAAAATTACTTTTCTCACCCGGTCATCTGTCTGTCATGTATTATTCAGGTCACCAATGTTTGTCCTGAACTGTATCATTCTGTAGTTGTGTCAGGTATGAAATATGTTCAGTGTAATTCCATCAGACTCCACGAAGTTGATTAGAACAGATCACCTTTCGGCATGGGCACAAGTTGTCTCAGCAGATTGAGTGAAAAAGACTTATTTATCTTTGCCTTATAATAAAGAAAGAGATGAGCAAACTTATCCATTAACTCAAAAAGAATCACATATTTGGTGTGAAAACAAACTGCAGTCAGTAATTCTATTGAAAATACTATAGTACATGGATGTTTCTTTGAAAATACATACATACTTGCATTTGGAAGCATAAGCTATTAAACTAAGGCTACATATATAATAGTATGGTATTTTAAATTATAAACATTTTTTCCTAAACAAAAATGATGGAAAATAATTAAATGTCCCCTGCAGTATATTTGGAACATTCTATTGACATTTTTATGCATTAAAAATTGCAAATATTGGTTTAAATACCATGGAAAGATACACATTATTTAATATAAGAGGAGATGGGACACTAGATGTGAAGGGCTCTAAGTAACTACACAGATTCTTCCCATGGATCTAGCTGGTGGATCTCATCCACATGTTCAAAGTCTAATTGATTGCTATGTTTGAGGCGCGCAAGGAATTTCCCCCCAGGTCAGATTGGCGGAAACACTGTGGTATTTTTGTCTTCCTCTGCAGTTTGGGGCCTGAGTCACTTGATGGTTTGAACTAAAGTAAATGGTGGATTCTCTAACTTGAAGTCTTTAAATCAGAATTGGAGGACTTCAGTAATTCAACTGGAGGTTATGCACATACTAAAGGAGTGAATGGGTGAGGTTTTGTGGCCTGCAATGTGCTGGAGGTCAGACTAAATGATTATGATGGTTCCTTCTAGCCTTAAAGTCTGAGTTTATGAACAGGGCTATAAACAAGATGTGATAGGATGAATTGAGAAAGGGGAACAATTAGGAAAAATCATTGATAGTGTTAGCATAGATGGTAGGACTCGAAGTGGCCTTAAGATGTCATCTAGTCCAGTCCCTTGCACTCAACAGAGGACTAAGCATTATCTAGACCATCCCTGACAGATATTTATCCAATTTGCTCTTAAAAATCTCTAATCACGGAGATTTCACAAACTCCTCTGGCAACTTTTTCCAGTGCTTTACTATCCTGACAGTTAGGAAGTTTTTCGTAATGTCCAGTCTAAATCACCCTTGCTTTAATTTAAGCCCATTGCTGTTTGTCCTATCCTCAGAAGGTAAAGAGAACAATTTTTCTTACTCCTTCTTGTAACAACCTTTCATGTACTTGAACACTCTTATCATGTCCCAACTCAGTCTTCTCTTCTCCAGACTAAACAAACCCAATTTTTTCAGTCTTCCCTCATAGGTCATGTTTTCTAGACCTTTAATCATTTTTGTTGCTCTTCTCTGGACTTTCTCCAATTTGTCCATATCTTTCCTGAAATGTAATGCCCAGAACTGGACACAATACTGCAGTTGAGGCCTGATCAGGGCGGAGTAGAGAAGAAGAATTACTTCTTGTGTCTTGCTTACAACATGCTTGCTAATGAGTTTGTTGCTAATGAAAATGTTTGTTTTTTGTGCAACAATGTTATGCTATCGACTCATATTTAGCTTATGTCTCCCAGATCCCTTTCTGCAGTACTCCTTCCTAGGCAGTTATTTCCCATTTTGTATATGTGCAATGGATTGTTCCTTCCCAAGTGGAGTCCTTTGCATTTTTCCTTACTGAATTTCATCCTATTTACTTCAGACTATTTCTCCAGTTTTTCCTGGCCATTTTGAATTTTAATCGTATCCTCCAAGGTACTTGCAATCCTTTCCAGCTTGTTATCATTTGCAAACTTTATAAGTGTACTCTCTATGCCATTATCTAAATCACTGATGAAGATATTGAACATAACCAGACCCAGAACTGATCCCTGGGGACCCCACTTGATATTCCCTTCCAGCTTGACTGTGAACCACTGATCACTACTCTCTGGGAATGGTTTTCCAACCAGTTATGCACTACCTTATAGTAGCTCCATCTAGGTTGTATTTCTCTAGTTTGTTTATGAGATGGTCATGTGAGACAGTATCAAAAGCCTAACTAAAGGCAAGATATACCACATCTAGCTCTTCCCCCGTACCCATAAGGCTTGTTACCCTGTCAAAGAAAGCTATTATGTTGGTTTGACATGATTTATTTTTGACAAATCAATGCTGACTGTTACTTATCACCTTGTTATCTTCTAGATGTTTGCAAATGGATTGCTTAATTATTTGCTCCCTTATCTTTCTGGATACTGAAGTTAGGATGACTGGTCTGTAATTCCCCAGATTGTCCTTATTTCCCCTTTTATGGATTGGCACTATATTTGCCCTTTTATAGTCCTCTGGAATCTCTTCTATCTTCCATGACTTTTTTAAAATAATTGTTAATGGCTCAGATAACACCTCAGTCAGCTCCTTGAGTATTCTAGGATGTATTTCATAAGGCCCTGGTGACTTGAAGACATCTAACTTGTCTAAGTAATTTTTAGCTTGTTCTCGCCCGTTTTTAACCTCCTGATTCTATCTCATTTTCATTATCTACATGGCTGTGGAATCATTTCTCAAGAAAAGTGACTGTAGTCCCATTCTATATGCAACTTTTATAACTAATCTTTCCAAATTATATAAATTGTATCACTGGGGAATAATCTTGCATTGTCATCAAAGTGAACTAGATGACCTAATCATGATTTTTTTTTACTTCTAATGCCTGTGAGTCCATTCCTGTGAGATGCTGGGCACTTCTATTCCCATAAATGACTGGAAGCAGCTTCAGTTGACCCACTTCTTCATCTTTGGGGCCCATGTTAAGTACCACTTTTAAAGTTTCATGCTAATAAAAGCCATCTCTTCTTAAAGAAACACATTACAATATACATGGAAATCTGTCTGGCAGACCAGAACTGTTCTTCCTGTATGGAGATTTTTAAGGCACCTAATTCCAATTCCAGTCCAGCAAACCTTTAAGCATATATATAATTTTACATCTATAACTCATCACACCAATATTAAGTAAGGGGCTTATCGTTTCCATGTAGGAGGAGCAGCACTGGGCTGCTACATGCACTGCTGTGAGTTTGCAACACTTTGTGGCAAACTACTCAGTTTCCACCTTCCTTCTTAGAGTGACCTAATGCCAAAGTGACAGTAATTGAGGACTAAACCACTATCTACCTTCCTCAGATTAAAGTAATTGAATATTGAGTGTTTCCAGCCCTTTGTAAGACCAACTCCATGTTTCTAATTACCTATGTATAACTCAAAATATATCAGTATTTGAAACACAAATGAAGTGCTCAGACTGTAATTATTTTCTGTTTATTTAATTATTTAGATTATTATAATGTGTCATGTAAACCATACCCCTTGTGTTCCAATAAAACCCATACCCAAGATCATGCTTATGAGGCAATCCCCTCTCTTAAATAATCACCAAACTGCCCCTGAGTGCAATGGGTAAAATTCAACTCCACCTCTGTTAGAAGCTGATCTCTTCTAAACAACCAGTTTTTGTCAGGCTCTTCAGTGGAAACTTAAGGCAGGTTTTACTGTGTATGAAATGGTTAAACTTGACTTGGATTTTAATTTTTGAATAGTCATGAGATTGTTTAATAAGTAAGAACAAACAGAATCAAACTTTAATGCATCAAGATGTGTTATGTTTTGTTTTAAAAAAAGAAAATTAAATCCCTGAGTTTATGCCATGTTTCTTGTATTAAAATATAAAACATATAAGGAATACATTTTAAAGTGTTGACAACTTTAAATCAGCAATAGTTGAGTGTTTTTCTTTACATTGAATTTCAGGCTTTTGTTGTGTCTCCTCTCTGCTCATCAGAAATCTTTCAGGGGAACCATTTTTTCTGTCTTTCTCCATCCATTTATCTGTGTCGCTCTCTCTTAAAAAAAATCTTGATAAAGAGCTATACAGTCTAAGTCTACTTAATGGATACAGTGGGTCACCTTCTGCCCTCAGATACAAGGTCTGGGCTCAACTCCCATTGAATCTATAAAGGTTGCAATCAATGGAAGATTGTTATGTATATTTGAGGGTGGAATTTGGCCTAGTACATTTAAAGAGATCATATAATTAGTTAATGTATGTATAGTTTCTTCTTTAGAAAACAATGGTAAGGCATTATATAAATGCTAAGTATGGTGTGCTTCTGATGCCACTTTGGATGGTGTAGAAAGAAAACACAATAGACTAACAATTGATTTAAAGACCAAGGTTGCAAGTTTTACTGAAATATAATAGCTCAAACTACAGTGTTATTCAACAGCAATTAATCGTTGCATTAGTAAGTAACCATAAAGCTTCAGGGCAAAAAGCATGTGCTTTCATTCTCTGCAGATGTGATCTCTGAGTTGCACGCTGTACTGATGCTGTGAAGAAACAGTTTTATTTTGGGGAGCTGTTTACTTTTGTGGCCGACTCTCTGGGCCATGATATTGTGATATTTTGTGGTTTTCGTAAAGGTGCTGGAATCAAGAGATTGCATGGGACACTCAGCGTTTATGAAAAAAACGAAGTGATTTTCCTAGCCCACTGGGATGCAGAGAAAAGTTTCAAAACATGAAGTGAGTGCTGCATAAAGGCTCAGAAACCAGAAGGCAAATGAAAAGAACACCAAATTTATTATTTTTGAAAATCTTACTTTTAAGCCTATCTCATGACTTTCTACATCCTGATAGTGATTTTTGAACTGCAGGGGATGGCAATACTGAAAAGCCCTTTCTCATACTCTGAGCCTGATCCAAAGCCCACAGAAGTCAACTGAAAAACGCCATTGTCTTTAGGGCACTAATTCAAGCCCTATGTGCTCCCCTGCTATCGTTAGTACTTCTGTTCCCAAACCTGTGCAAACGTTATAAGAAAGCAGCACAGAACAGCAACCTCGGCCACACAGACATCAGTATCTGCCTTGTAATCCAAAACTCTTTAACCGAGTACAAGTGGTCTTAAAAAAATTAGTCCAGCTGTGCAATTAATGAGCACCATCCTCTCTAAATAGCTGTAAACGGTTGTACACAAACTGGTGGTGACTCAGTATTTTACTAGTCTTTGAGTGAGCAACAACTTTGCTACCTCCAGGTTAACTCTGCTTTTGGAGACACCTACCTTAGAATTATTGAACCATAGGCTTAGAAGGGACCGCAAGGGTCATCTATTCTAACCCCCTGCCAAGATGCAGGATTGCCTTCCCAGATCTGTGTGCACTTCTTGACAACTTTTGTGGGAGTAAGTTGGATAACACCAGCACCAGATTCATCTACCTGGGCCACACTGGCTAGAGGTCTCTCTTTATTTGATTCTGCAAAACAGCCTCTTTCTCATCAAATTGTTACTCTTCCATATGAATAATTAAACCTTTGCAAAGACCTAGACTTTCTTATCCTTGGCAAAGAGTGTTGGAGTGAGCTGGCCCTGCAGAGTATCCTGCTCAGTGTATCTGCTAAACCATATCTGGACTGCATCAAAACCCTGCTGCTCATTGGCCTGCTGTGTGCAGATGAGTAGATTCTGTGGCTATACATCCAAAACGAGGAACTGGGAACAGTCATTCCTATAAATTAACGATATTATTTCAATCTTGGTGAAAATTCTCAGGCATTATGAACTGCCTCAGTTCATCCTCCTATATGGTGGAGCAAGCTATTCTCAATCTATTCACTGCCTGCCTGTTTTGTGGGCCTATGCCGAGTACTACTGGAGAGGTGTCTGAGCAGCTTTTTGTCTGAATATTACTCTATCTGAGGCCTGTTTTACTACCAGTACAGCTGTGTCATTGCTCACTGCTTTAGGAAAGCCAGGTGCTAATTTTCCTACTTTAGATGTACCTCAATGGTTACAAGTCATATTCAGAAAACACACTTGAATGGGTAGTCAATAGCTTGTTTTAATCTGGAACAGTAGCTGAAGAGAAATTGCTGCCCACACTGGACAGAGAATCTCTTATAGAATAAGAGTTGGAATAAGTTTGTAACGATGGTTTTTAAATAATATTTGAGAACCATTTTTAACACATTTGTTGCTAGCGTGATTCAAACAATTGTGTTGTCAGGGCCTTAGGTAAATGCATTTCACAAATTCTAAAAGCAGTACTGAGCATTTTACAAAGAGTAAACTTAGCTGATGGAGTCCTTTCCACAGTGGAGGAGAGAACCATCCTGACTGGGAAAAATATGTTTAGACTATATTAGCCTGAACCCTTTAGAGCCACGTTTAAATATAGCTGAAAAAATCATTCCACCCCCACCGCCCCCACACACACACTTTGGAACCTTAGTTTGAGGATAGTGAAGGATCCTGTATATGAGCTTAGTAGGCCAATATAAAACAATTAGTTTACTCCTATTAGCCTACTGTTCTTACAGGGAAGTCAGATTTGTGTAATTTAAATATGGGGGAGGTGATGGAGGAAGGGAAGCTAATTTACAAATGATTTTCCTATAATTTAACCATGCTGATTTCTTTATTTAAAATACATTTACCAGTGATAAGGCTGTGTGAATCCCTGTGATTCTGCCAAATATGTCAGTAAGCTATTAAAGGGTAGTCATCTTTAAAAAGAGTGCAGCTCTGAAACAAACATGACTCAACATTTAGCTTCAAACAGAATTAGAATGAAGTTAAACTGGTATCAAAGATGTTATGAAGTTTGCCTTGTCAAGTAGTGAAAGACAGTCATACAATATGTGTTTCAGCAAACAACTTTGAAGAAAATATTTTGAAAATCAAAGTGCTTATTAAATTGTATATATTGATTTTATAGCTATGTGATTATAATGAAATATGGCTTCTGTGATGCTGTAAATGTGTGTAAACCTTCACGTTGTTTGCCTGAAATTATATAAAGAATTGTATAATATATGTGACTTATGGCATCCCCATTCACGTGTCTAGAATTAAATGTCAATGCAAATTTTCATTGTAAACCTCCTATTTCTAGCTTTAAAAAGCTCAATTGTTTGTTTATAGTTCCTAGACAAGAAAAAAATATTTTTGAACATTGGAAGAGAAACTGATTTAACTAGGATTTTATTCTGAACTTAAATAATTAAGTATCTTTGAGAAGGACATGCATCTGAAGTGGCTTAATAAGAATCACCAAATACCCACTGAAGTCAGTGAAAATCCTTTCACTGAAATGAACGGGTGTTGATCAAGGCCAACACGTACTGTATTGTTACCTCTTTTAACCTGAGCTAGCCAAAAATTCAAGGTCTTGTAGGTTGTTCCAGTTAAAAGGAAACTTTGGTGATGGAGTCAGGTATTTCTTATTTTTCTTATTTTGTATTATTATTGTATATTTTGTTTGTCTATAAAGAATATACAAAGTCCTATTTCCCTGAACAAAGACAGTTCCTGTATTCACAGTTCCAAGTTTGCTTTTCTAGCCAACACTCAGTACACAGACAGCTTTTTCTTTTAGCTTTTTCTCTGGGCCATGTTACCCGCCTTCTATTACTGTCTGCTTGTCTTTTTCTCAAGCTTTGTCCTCACTGACGGTGGCAAATTTGCCGCCATCAGATTGATTTCTGTGGATTGACAGAGCGGTCAGTGAAGACCCGCTCAGTCGATCCAGAAATCGACATATTAAAACCACCCTCTCAGTGGTGTAGCGCTGTGTTGATGGAACGCAGTTCCCATCAGTGCAGCGCATTGAGGACGGAGCACAGGAACAGAAGCAGAGAAGTTGACGGGAGTTACATAAGTTTTTTGTATAGCTTGCGTAACTCTTGTCGACTGGCATTGAATCTCCAAAGTAAGTGTAGACAGGGCCTCACTGTTTCAGCTTGTTCTTTGGTTCTTGACCATGTGCTGTCTCTCTTTCTCACACTGTCCAAAACAATTTCATGTAAAATCCTTTAGGGTACATGATTCAACTTCTACTAAGCTTTTCCACATTGCCTATGTTTTGGGTGCTACTGCTGTTGTTTCAGCCACCTGATTATAATAGCTTCTTTACATTTATTTTGAATGCAAGAAGGTGGCCAAACCTGACCCACAGCAATGTTTAACTCAACCCATAACAATATATTTTGCCTGATATATCTGATAGTGTGTATAAAATGAGTGGCAATGAGAGGTCATGCATACTGCAGCCATTTTCAAATTATAGTAGATACACAGCTTCCACAAGACTGGACTTCACAAGCAGTCTGAAATCCCACCAAAGAGCATGGTTTCTGAAGAGCAATGCCCAGCTCAATTTCTGATCCGGTTACAAAAGTCCATTTGAACAATGATAAATAGGTTTTGTTGTAGAAAACAAAACCTTAAAAATTTCAGAACAAAACAGCTGCTGGTATTCATCTTGTTGAAAAAGCATAAATTCAAGGAAGTGGCCAAAAGCTGGTATGATGACATTCTGCGGCTCCTACAGGAGTTAGTCTAACAATTTTAGAGTGACAGCACTGCCATATTATTATATTGTCACATTTAATGCATAAGAAATGGCACACAGAGAATTTACCTACGTAGCTATGTTAAAATGAAGTAACTTTATCTCAGACAGTACAAGTGCATGTAGCCACTAAAAATCAGAATGGAACATATTGTCTCTAACGTATTCTAAAGGGCTGGTCCAGTGAAGTACAATGAACTTGAATGAGGTTCAAAGGGCAGTGAAAAAACTTAGTTGGTCTCAGGATCAAGTCCTTCAATGAGACTTCAACAGGATAAATTAAATCTGAAGTGTATTAGTGTTGTATTAAATTAAGGTGTGCACTTAAAAAGATAACCTATCTATATGCCTTGACTGGAAGAGCTTGTGATGGCCACCTTGGATTTGCTTTTTCTGAGGAATGCCAATAACTGATTTGTAGATATGTTTTGTAATACAAAACAAATTTCAGTGGTATATAATATAAAATGATTGCATGGAACTATACTTCATAAGCAAATTCTCAGTGTTAGCTGGTATTTTGTAGCTTCTGATGGAATTTGAAAAAAATACTACATGGTCCCATTGGACCATAATACATTTGTTGTTGTTGTTGTTTTGTTTTAAAGTGACAGTATTGTAGGAAGGGTTTTGTCCCAAGCATACTTTACAAGCTTATTTGTTCATAGAATAAAAAAAAAAAATTAAAAAAATCTGTCCAATGCAAAATGCAATTGGAAGCCAGAACACTGCTTCATTTTGTTAGAAGGAAAATTTCATCAGGAACCAATTCAAATCTGAACTTCTTCAACCAATAAAAACAAATGTAAAGTACCTGTGTGAGGCTGTTCAGAGGTGACGAACTGTTATGTATAATTCCATACTTCTTTTAGTATAAAAAGTACACAGTATTCCATTAATTTCTAATTTTATGCACTTTTTGCAATTTAATCCTGTTATTTAAATTACTCTTCCGTTATTTTGCATATGTTTATATATGTGCGTGCATGCACATGTATGAATATTTATTACATTTTTCAATAAGAGTGATGAGGTGTTAGGTACTGATGCCTCAGTGTTTACATATTTAAAAGTAATGTCACTAATGCAGCCATTGTATCAAGTTTACTTTGAAGAGGTGTTTTCAAGGCAATTTCACAATCTGCTATTTCCACTCCCACTTCCCATAGCATGATCCAATGTATATATTTTCAGAACTGATGTTGCTCAGTTGTATATATAGTAATGCTAAACTGAAACAAGATATGTACGTAATATAGTTATGAAAATACCCGTTCAGTATATAATGCTGTTATTGATTCCCTGTGGTTCTCCAGTGTTATGGTTGTATAAGATAGTTTCAGTGAGTCCCATTTTCACCCCATAAATTAAAACTGCCCTGGGTCAACTTTGTTATGCTTACTTTTTTCTCAAGAAAGAACTTCCTTTTTTACTTTTACGTAAACTTTTTCTTGAAACTGCTACTCTTTTATGCATTTCTCATTCCATTTGAAAGATTCACCCTCTGTCACATAACTGGAAACATACCCACAATGTGTGAAATTTCTTGCACGTGTTACTGTAGTTCATGTGATTTTTAAAACAGTCATGTCTCAAATTAAGTAAACTTCTGATATCAGGGCCTATTATGAAGTTAACATGCCTCACCCCCAAACAGGCCTGTAAGGAATTATGAATCTGCAAGGAGGAAAAAGCTAGAGGACCTGTCCCATGTTGGAGAAATTTCAGCAGCACCAGCTATGGACAAAAAGTCCTCCATCGTTAATACTAAAGGAAATAATGAGCAAATACTCCCCAAACAGATGTTTTTCTTCCTTTTGCTTAGAAAGCAAACAGAGTTTGAGCTGGTCAAAGTTGTTTTGCAAAAATGTGTGTGAAAAATTAGTCCTGTTTTTTCAGCAAATAATTCTGAAATCTATCTACTGGCTCTTCTTTTGGAAGCTCTTTCAACCAAGAGCCATACCAAAGCCCTGAGGAATTACTGAAGCTATGTTCTTACTTTGGGAAGTCGGACTGAGTTGGAGCTCAATCCAGTGAATGAGAGTAGATACTATAATTTTTTCATTTTTTCTTTGGGCATTTCTGAAGAAAGCCTGTAAAGTCCCCTCCTGTGGGCAGTGCTGGTGGTGCTCCCTCGCTGTCAGTCTCTGAGGGAGGACACACCTCCTGATGCCTGTGCCCTATGGGGAGTCCCTAACAAAGGGGTCATCTCCTGCCCTTAGCAGGGTGAGCCCCAGTTTTAGGCCCTGGCCCCTAGGTGGGCAAGCCAAACAAATGGGGAAGTAGTCTGTGGCCCTTTAGTAGGGTGAGCATGCAGTTCAAGGCCCCGACTATTAGTCAGGGTGGGCCAGCAAACAGGAACCGTCTTGAGCCCTTTGTAGGGCAAGTAAGCAGTTCCAAGGCCCAGCCCTTAGGCAGGTTGGTCCTGCCAATGGAAACAGTCTCTAGCCCCTTACAGGGCAAGGAAATAGTCCACGGCCCAGCCCTCAGCAGGATGGGCAGGCAGCTGGGGAATAGCCTCCAGCCCCCAGCAGGGCGAGGCAATAGTCCAAGGGCTGGCCCTCAGCAAGGCAGGCAGGCAATGGGGAAAACAGTCTGTATCCCTCATTCCCCCGTGGGGCAAGCAAGCTGTCCCAAAGCCCTGGCCCTTCGGCAGGATGGGGCAGACAGCAGGGAACAGGCTCTGGCCCTTAGCAGGAGATCACCCCTAGGTCAGGATAGGAAGAGGGGAGCGGGACACAAGCACAACCATTTCCACTGTGTCCCAGCCCGCTGTCCTGTCACGGGTCGGCAGGGCTCCAACTGAAACACACCATCTTAGGACAAATGCAAGCTCAGCCGGACCATAGTTGACTACCTCTGGGCTACTTCCTCCCACCCTCTCCCTATCATACCTGGTCCCTTCAGCTGCACCCTGGTTCCTTGGGGTTCTCTGCCCAGTGGAAGTTCCAGAAGCCCTCTACCTCATCGCTTCATGGCAGGTCTGGAAACTCTTTGGAATTGTCTGTGGAGGGAAGCTCCTCCAAGTCACAGGGTCCTGGAGACTCTTCAGGGAGTTGGAAGCTCAGGTAGCTCCTCCAGGTCCCAGGGTTTCTTCCAGCTTACCGGGCTCAGGAAGGTCCTTCAGGCCCCAGGCAGAGGGCAGCTCCAGCAGCTTTTCCTTTGGGTAATGGCCAGGTGCTGGTTCAGGCCCTGGCACCAAGGGAGAAATGTCCTTCTCCTTCAACCACCTTTCCCTGACTGAGCGAGAAGGCCTGCCTCTTATATTTCCTGACCCACCTCCCTGCTTCCGGTCAGGTGTTGCCGTACTCCCAGGCTCCCCCCCACCCCTGAGGGGGTTTGGCTCTCTCGCCATCAATCTCTGAGAAAGGCCACACCTACCAGCTACAAAACCATATTGTATACTTTTCCTTTGCACAGTAGATGAAGCAAATGCTACCTGTGTTTGAGCCTTAAAGAGATGGGTCATTTTTAATTGACTTTTGTCTTAATAATAAATCCTAAACAAAAAGTGTATAAACTTTATCCTGTTTCTTACTTCTTCAGTGGAGACCCATTGGCTTTCTAGGGCTGAATAACTATGTTAAAATTGCACAATCATCTGGGGTAATAACTTATAGTATGTTCTGCAGAATATTCTTGACAGTTTACATATGATGTTTGAGATGTTGGACTGTGTAGCTCAAAGAATTCCTGTTACCCTGCTTACGGTCATTATCTTGGATTCACTCCTCAAACAGAGCAAATTCTTGTACCTGCATTTATTTAAAAAAAATTTTAAAGAGTGAATGCCTAAAGTTAGGCACCTAAATAAGTGGCCTGATTTTCAAAAGGAACTGGCGAGCGATCAACACTTCTGAATATCTGACGCCTCAAAGTAGACTTAAGGATCCTAACCTTAGCCCTCCATGTATTTATTTATTTATTACATATTCTTTATCTTTAATCCTACCGGCCTTTAGATGAAATCAGGTGGTACAATTGAACACACAGACTCTTTTGCTATAGTCAGTAAGCAAGCAAATGAAGTCACTGCCTCCATTAGGACTGTGCCAAATGTTCTTAAATGTGGAAAGTGGCAGGGAGGATTCAGGGTTCTGTCTGGTTATCCCAGTGGCACTGAAAAATACTACACTTGTCAAATGAGTAAATCATACTTTCGAAGTGATTAACAATACATCTTTGGTGTGCTAAAAACTACCTTTCACTCTTACCAAATCTTGGACTGTCTTTTGGCAACAATTTTCAGTGTAATATCCTCAAATATTTTTTTAAGGCAAGTTTATTATGCAATAAGATACAGGAAAAGTTGGCATTAGAGGAGTTAAAGACAGATTGCTCATGTTACCTTTGGATTTTCATGCTTTTACTAATTTTTCTCTCTGTGCAAAGGTTACTTACACTTTGTGTTAACTAACCAGCAAAATCTATTCTTGTAAATAACATCTATAAAAGCAGCTGTTGCTGTTGGAAAATATACTAAGCAGTTCACTGTACAGATGGCTTCACACAGAATATATATATACTTTTAATCCTTGGTCTATATTGTTGATCCCTTGAGTATGTGTGCTACAATTCAACAGGTGTATGCATTTTAAAGCTAGTGTTTGTAAATTTGAACTGAGTATAATAGGCTCCTTCTGTTATAGGCTAAAAACAGGCCATCTTGCAGTCAGAGTTCACTATATTTGTCTTCATCTTCAGTTGTGTAGGATATTTTATAGGTATGAAATAAGAGACCCATTCTTGCTTGTTCTTGGAGAGCTGAAGTTGTTACATAGGGATTCATCGTCAGTTAAGTCGTGTGCAGTGTGTGGATTGCCATGAAGCCCTTTTTTTCTGAGGGTATGTCTACACTGCAGAATGAAGTCGATTTAATTTAATCGACCTTCACCCACCAAGCTGCAGAATTCAGAGAAGCATGCTCACACCACACTCAGTGCATTGCGGGATTGCATCCCTACCATTTGTGCTTACAAAGCAGTTCACTTTGAGTAGCTATCCCACAGTACAAATACTTGCAGGCACCTTTGGGAAGGTTGTCATCCTCACATGATGAAATGTACTCCCCCACTCCCTTCTTGTTCCAGTCTAAACAAACAGATGATCGCCTGTTCATGCCATTTTTTCAAACCCTTTTTTCTCTGCCACATGCACGCCATTGCCTGAGAGCAATGGAGCCCACTCAGTTCTGCACTATTATTGTGAGCATCCCAAACATCTCACTACTTACTCTTCAGTATTTTCAGGGGAGAGGCAGGAGCCTCAGCACTGAAAATTGCAATGTTACGGAGGCTGCCTTACTAGAAGCCATAAAACAAAACAATTCCCGTTTGCTGCAGGCTATCATGCATCATCTGCAGTCAATTGAGCACCGCTTCTGGTCCTGGGAAACAAACAGTGACTGGTGGGATTGCATCGTTATGAAGGTGTGGGATGATGAGCAGTGGCTGCAGAACTTTTGAATGTGAAAGGCCACTTTCTTTGAACTTTGCAGAGAGCTCTCCCTAGCCCTGAAGCACATGAATACTTGCTTTAGACTGCTGTGACAGTGCAGAAGAGAGTGGCCATTGCTCTGTGGAAGCCAGCAATGCCAGACTGCTATTGGTCACTTGGGAATCAATTCGGAGACAGTAAAACCACTGTAGGAGCAGCTGTGATACAAGTATGCTGGGCCATTAATAGACTTCTGCTAAGAAGGGTAGTTTCTTTGGGAAATGTGGAGGACATTGTGGAAGGCTTTTCCACAAAGGGGTTCCCAAACTGTGTGGGGGCCATAGATGGCATGCACATCCCTATCTTAGCCCTGGACTGCCTTGCTACACAATACATAAATCGAAAGGGATACAATGGTGTTGGAAGCCCTTGTGGATAACAGGGGATGCTTCACTGACATCAGTGTAGGGTGGTCTGGAAAGACGCATGACACGTGCATCTTTAGGAACTCAGGTCTGTTAAAAAAGATGCAGGCAGGCACTTTCTTTCCTGACCAAAAAATAACTACTGGCGATGTTGAAATGCCAATAATGGTCCTGGGGGATCCTGCCTACTCCTTGCTCCCCTGGTTAATGAAGCCATACAACGGGCACTTGGACAGTGACAAGGAACATTTTAATAATAAGCTCAGCAAGAGCAGAATTGGGGGTAGAATGTGCATTTGGACATTTAAAAAGGTGCTGGTGCAGTCTGCTCACTAGGTTAGACCTCCGTGAAAAATGCCACAGGCACCACTGCAACGCTGAGAGCCAATTATGGAGTGCTGCACCGCAGGGAAGCACTGAAAAACTGCTTTTGCAATGAGACATAACAGAAATGTGCATTGCTTATCTTTGCTGCGCTTTCACTCTGCATCCTCTACCCATTCCCCATCGATCCAGTTATCCCCCTTCCCCTTCACCCACTGTTCTAGTTCCCTCACCAACTTCCCCTTCCCTTTATTCCCTTGTTATCAATAAATAAACGGTAATGAATTGTAAAGCAGTACTTCTTTTATTGGTGATCCTTCGCAGAGGGGGGAAAAGGAAGATAATTGAACATTCTGTATGCATTGTGTGGGTTCTAAGAGGGAATACAGAGCCCATTTTGGCTGTACACACATGAAAGATTAACACATCCCTACTTCTTAAAGGGGTCGTCTCCTCTTTCTGCTCCCCTCAACTGGTGAGGACTGCAGCCCATACTGCACCCTGCTCAGCTTCCTCCAAATGCTTGGTGATGGGAGCTAGGAAAGAGAGCACTTGCTCCGAGTTTTTCAGGGTTTGCAGAGGAAGTCTCACTTGCCGCTTCCTGAAGCTCAACCAGATGCCTCAATATGTCTGACTGATCACGCATTATACTCAGCATCTCATCTTGTCTTGAACGCTCATACTCCTGTCCTACCTTTCTGTTGTCCATGTCCATGTTCAGCTTGTCAGATAATAAAATTCTCGACACTATTATCTCTGTGTCAGCAGTCATGGAGGCATTCATTATCTCATTAAAGTTGTCATCCCGAATTTGGTTTTTTTCACCTTCTTATCTGCGACAGGCACTCCGCTGGAGTATAAGACAGTATGTTGAAGGTCACGTTGTCCACTGTAAGAGAAGCAAAGTACAAGGTACCCTTTCTTAACTCATCACATGGGTGAAAAGCAATGTTACAATTTATAAATAACTCCCCTTAGCCTTCCCAAGTGAAAGCTAGAACAGCATACCATTGCCTAACTATTGCAGGGGTTGGAGCACTGTCCCAGCCATGGTAAGTAAGGTGCTAGTGCATCTATGTTAGGAAAATTCCCATGCTGCACAAGTCCATGTTCCCTAGAGCAGCATGGATGTCAGGCTCCCATTTATCAGGCTTTTAACAGGCAGTAGAGAGTGTGAAGGGTGGGTATGGGTTAACTGTCTCTGGTGGAAAAAAAATGAGAACCCGTTTGCAAGGCCCATAACAACCTCCTGCTTAGGGAATTGCAGTGTGCTGAACCAAGACAACAACCCTGGTTGTGGAATAACTCACTTTAAAAAAACCTTCTTGGGTGGGTACTGAAAATGTGTGCCATCTTCCCTAGGTAACCATGAGTGATATCAGCCTGTTGAGGATCACACATACGGAAAGGGAGGATTTGCTTCAAGCATCTGGCCACCTGGTCCATACGCTGCCATGCTGTTTTCTGCTATGATGCCTGCACAATTAATAACACATTGGCCTGGAAAAGTGTCCTATCATGGTGGAAGAAATAAGGTTGCCCTCCCAAGAAACCTTCTGCAAAGGATTGCAGAATACCTATATGAATGCTTCCTGGAGATATGCATGGAGGATTCTCAGAGCATCCCTATGCACATAAATAATCTTTTCCTGGGTGAACCTATGCTTAAGCACGCCAAGTATGGGGAAGCACAGCCCCACCGCCACACACACCACTTTTTCCCACTGGTACAAGATTCTGGACTGGGGATATAACCAAAGACATGCATTTGCAGTACATACTCACCAGATGTGCCTTCCCCAGAATCCCGGTCAGTGACAGTTTCCTCCGTCTGGGTGGGCTGCTCCTGTGTTGCAAACAGCTCCTGGCTTTCAGGGAGAAGGGATACCCCACTCACCTGCCCCTGTTCTCTTCATCATCATCATCCTCCTCAACAACAGACTCATTCTCATTCATCCTGGCCTCGGATTCTCCCAGGTATTAATGCTACAGGGTGGCATAGTGGTGAGGTCTCTACTGAGAACTGCATGCAGCGCCACGTAAAAGCAGAATGTTTTTGGTGAGGAGCCAGAATGATTGTTAGCTTCCCTAGTTTTCTGATAAGCCGTCCTCAGTTCTTTGATCTTAACATGGCACTGCTGTGCATCCCTGTTGTGCCCTTCTCTAACATGCCGCAAGATATCTTCTCATAAATATCCATTTTTTTTGCTTGCTCAGAGATGAGCCAGAACAGACTCTGCCCCACAGACTGATGAGATCCAAGACCTCAGGTCAACTCCAGGATGGAGTGCGTTTGGGGCATGTGGTCACTATGATCAGTTGTGCTGGCAAGCTCTCTCCATGCTGACCAAACAGGAAATGGAAATTCAAAATTTCCCAGGGCTTGAGGAGAGGAGCTATTTCCTGTTTACATGGGCACAATACAGCAGACTGTGAAAGTGCAGAGTGGTCACGACAAAGCATTATGGGATACTTCCGAGAGGGCAATGACATTGATTTAAGTTGTGCTCTGCCTACACAGATGCTCATTTGACCCACAGAATTCAACTTCAGCACTATGCCCCTTGGTGGTTTTATTAAGTCAAATTTTACTGTGATTTAGGTCGGCGGAACTGACATTCCAGTGGAGACACATACTTTATGCAGTCAATGTAAGCCACATTCCGTTGACCTACACTATCAGTGTAGACCAGGCCAGAGTGTTCATTGAATCACTGACAGGTGAGAGAAGGTCCAAGCTGATAGAAGTGCTTGCTTATGTCCATTCCTAGTTAGGTGTTTATGCACATGCACCAGTTCCGGTACCTGTACAGCCACATATAGGCGCTGTAGGCCCCTCCTCCTTCTCTGTTTCTTCTTACCACCAGTGATGGTGCTGGAAGTCTCTTGGTTTAAACCCTGTACTTCATGTAAGAAGCCTATGCCAAGAAGTGACACAGAAGTACCCGAAGTGTCTCAGGGAAGCTAATGTGCGTGTGAGCTGCAAAATTTGCAAGAGTTTTTGCCTATGGACTAAAAAGGATCATGATATTCGGCTTAAGGCCATTCTAACAAAGTCGGCGCTCAGACTGGAATCAGAATGCAGAAGGTCAGACTTGGCACCAAGCACCACAGCCTCGGCATGCAGTGCCTCTCTGGCACTTTCTTCTTCACAGCACTGATCACCATCACTAGTGCCAAAGAGGACACACATTGAGTGGGGGCACTCACCAGCCAGTAAGAAGAAGAAGAAGAGACGAGGTGACCAGATGAGACCTGTGTCCGGGTGCCAATCCCCACAACCTCTGAAGGGTCCCTTGTCGTTGAGAGACTCGACCCCAGCACTGGGCCCTCTATCGACACTGGGGAGCAGTAAAGGACCTCACATCTGGTAGTGCCATCAACTCAGGAGGCCTTTCAGGCAACGAAGGTCCTCTTGGCAATACTGGGTCTGCCAACACTGAGAGATGGCAAACCACTGCACTGTGATCTAGCACCGGCACTGGTGGGTACTTTATCGAGGGGAAAGCCAGCAATCAGATCTTCAAGGCAGTCCCTGTCCCCTGGGCACTGCTCGCCGATTCATAGACAGTCCCCCAATTCAAGACCCTGCTCTCTGGCACAGAATAGTGAGATGTCAGTCTCTTGCTGTTGGTCCCCGGATGACCAGCACCAGTCAGCACAGCAGTGGCACCAGGCTTCAGACGTCACAGGTCATGGGATTTTCGCAGATCCCCAGAGCCTTGACCCCACCCTCCTAGTCCTTTATAGGAAACCCAAGGACAAGAGCCGGTCCCAAGTCGTTTAATGCTCAGGCTGTCTGCACCAATCGTCAGTACCAGAATGCTGCAATGCTCCCCAAGGTGCTGAAAGATATTTGGAATCAACACCACCTTGGCCCTTGGATAGTGGCTCCTCATTCTCAAAAATCAAGGAAGAGGTCCGGCAGTCAAGACAAGCCCGGGTCCCAAGTCCCAGCTTCCCAAAGATACCACCAATGGGGGCATGGCCACAGGGATTTAAGTACCTGTACACCCACCCCTCCCAGGATTGCCGTTAGTCACGGATGCTAATGATAGGGACAGATAGGGCAGAGTGACCTCCATGCCAAAAAATAAAGAGGCAAAATGGCTGGACTTATTTAGATGCAAAATTTATTCTAGTGCGAGCCTACAGCTATGTATATCTAACCAACAGGCGTTGTTGGGCAGATACTATTTTAATATCTGAGGATTGCTAGAAAAGTTCATGGATTCCTTAGCGCATCCCTCCAAAGAAGAGTTTGAGGCATTCCTGGAGGAGGGGAGGATAGTGGCCAGGGCGTCCCTGCAAGAGCCTCCGATGCAGCAAACTCTGCAGCCAGGAACACGATGTCTGCGGTATCAATGAAAAGAGCTTTGTGTTTGCAGTCTTTAGGCCTTCCTAAAGATCCACCAATCAATACAGGAACTTCTTTTTTGGTGGAATGGCCCTCTTTGCTGAGCAAACCAACTCTAGGCTGCATGGCATGAAGGATTCAAGGGCAACCCTGCAGTCCCTTGGCCTATACACCCCGTCTTCATCCAGGAGGCATTTCAGGCCTCAGCAGCCACAACAGTTTGGGGGCTAATCCCATAGCGAGTCCTACAGGAGAAAGAATAGGGGTTCTAAGAGATCCAAGACTGCTCGTCATCCACTACCTCACAATCAAGGTGGAAAGCAGACCTTTTGAAGGTGTGCCTAAGGGCGACATACCAGTTTTAACCCCAGATCCAATCTCCCTACTATTTTCTTCTTGTTTATCCCCTTTCCTCCCAGCTTGGGCTATCATAACATCAGACCATTGGGTACTTAACACAGTAGCCACTGGGTATACCCTCCAGTTCTCCTTGCTCCCACCTTCCTTCCCCATCCCTCTTCACGGACCCCTCTCACAAGCAACTTCTTGTGCAGGAGGTGCAAGCACTCTTATCAGTGGGTGAGGTGGAAGAGGTCCCCCACGATCTAAGGGGAAAATGGTTTTACTACCATTACATCTTAATTCTGAAAACAAAGGGAGGGCTGAGGCCTATCCTAGATCTAAGAGGGCTCAACAAGTATCTCAAAAAGTTGAAATTTCGTATGGTTTCCCTAATGATCATTATCCCTTCACTGGATCCAGGTGACTGGTAGGCCGCCGTTGACTTAAAGGACAACTACGTTCACATCTCAATCTTCCTGGGGCACAGGAAATTCCTACAGTTTGTGGTAAGAACTCACCACTATCTATTCACAATACTTCCTTCAGCCTCTCAGTTGCTCCAAGGGTCTTCACCAAATGCATGGAAGTAGTGGAAGCCCACCTCCAGTGAAGAGGGGTGCATATTTTTCCCCACCTGGACGATTGGCTTATCAAGGGCAGGTTGAGATCTCAAGTCCAGGAAAACATTGTGCCCATCTAGAGCACTGGTCAAGCACTGCACTTGCTGATAAATGAGCAAAAATCAACTAAAAGATAGAGTTTATCAGGGAAGTTCGGACAGTGTCAGGGCACTCCTGCTGGAGGGAAGGTCCCTGGCAATGTCGGAAATTATAGCGCACACCTCAGCCCACCCTCTCACCATGGTGAGGGTATCCCTCAGGCTGCTGGACTGCATGGCAGTCTGCAGTCATGTGGTGCAGCATGTCAGACTCCACTTCAGGCCCTTCCACGTGTGGCTGGCATCTGCATATTCCCCAGCCAGGCATCAGCTAGACAGGGTACTCACAGTCCCTCCATGGATACTTGCCTGAAGTGGTGGACAAGACCACATCAAGTGCTCACAGGAATATCCTTCAAGGCCCCTCAGTTGACAGTATCACTGATCTCAGATGTCTCAGATTTAGGTTGGGGAGCTTACCTTGTCCCCCTCAGTACCCAGGGTACCTAGACTGCAAAGGAGCTGGCATTGCATATCAACATCAGGGAACTCAGGCAATTTGTCTAGCCTGCATGGTTTTCCTGCTGCAGCTCTCAAGCAAGGTGGTGCATGGACAACACGGCCTCAGTGTACTATATCAACAGGCAAGGTGGGGCCCAGTCCTCGGCCCTGTGCCAGAAGACCATATGTTTATGGGACTTTTGTGTCAGCCTCAACATTCACTTGGAGGACGGTGCATCTTGTGAGGGTCAGCAACACTTTAGGGACCACCTCAGAAGGTCCTTTTGCTCTTACCACGAGTGATTGCTCCACCTGGAGGTGGCCTCCCACTTCTTCCAGGGGTGAGGCAATCCCCTAGTGGATCTCTTTGCCACCAGAGAGAACAGGAAATGCTGTCAGTTCTGCTCTCACCAAGGGCTCCGTGATGACTCACTGACCGATGCCTTTCTGCTGTCCTGGTCAGGGAGTGTAAACGTTCTTCAGCACAGGCGGGGTGGTGGTTCTCCCTTTCCATGAATTTCTGAGGGAAGCCACACCTCCCACTGGCTATGTCCTACAGGGAGGCTTAACCTAGAGAGGGCAATTAGCAGTTTTTGGCCGCTTCAGCCTAGTGGAGCAATGGCAAAACCTTGGTCCCCAACCCCGTCCAGTGGGTCAATCCAGCACTCTTGGGCCTGTCCCCCAGGTGGGGTGGGCCAGCCTGGCAAATAGTCTCTAGCCCTATGTAGGGCAAACAAACAATCCAAGGCCAATAGTCTATAGCCCTTGACAGGGCAAACAAACAGTTTACAGCCCAGGCCCTCAGGCAGGGTGGGGCAACAAGGAAAATAGTCTCTAGCCTTGTGTAGGGTGGGCAAATGGTGCAAGGCACTGTTCTCAGGCAGGTCTCATAGACTCATAGACTCATAGACTCATAGGTCAGAAGGGACCAATATGATCATCTAGTCTGACCTCCCGCACAAGGCAGGCCACAAAACCCTACCCATACACATTTATAACAACCCCGAACCCATGACTGAGTTATTGAAATCCTCAAAAGTGAGATTTGAAGACCTCAAGCTGCAGGGAATCCACCAGCAGGGCAGTCAGGGCAGTCAGGGTAAAGAGTCTGTAGCCCTGTGTAGGGTGATCACCCCAAGGTTGGGGTTGGAAGGGAGAGGGTGACGCAGGTCCACCCAACTCCACTGATTCCCTGCCCAGGGCCCTGGCAGTGATGGGGGTGTCCAGCGGGGCTCTACCTGAAATGCGCTGACCCGGCTATGAGCCACAACACAACCCTGGACTGTTGTCCGGCTTCCCTGAGCACCTTGCTTCCTCCCTTTCCTTGGAGTACCTTGTTTTCTGAGTCACCCCGCTGTCTCCTCAGAGTACTCTGCCAGGGGGAGGCTCCATAACCCCTCGGCCTCATTGATTGGTTTCAGGTCCAGCAGCTCCTCAGTCTTGTCAGTGGATGGCAGCTTCTCTAGGTCGCAAAGGTTAGGTATCTTCTCTGGTTCACAGGGGTTATGGATCTTTGGTAGCTCCTCCAGGCCACAGGCCCTAGGTACTTCCTCAGGTATGCTGGGTGCAGGCAGCTCCAGCAAATCTTCAGGGCTCCAGCCAGTGGGCAGCTCTGACACCTTCTCTTCAGGGTAGCGGTCAGGCTCCAGTCCTAGCACCCAGGGAGAGATGTCTTTCTCCTTCAGACTTTCTTTTCTAACTGAGCTGGAAGGTCCACCCTTTATACTTCCCCTTCCTGTCCCGCCTCTTTGCTTCCAATCAGGTGGGGGTGGATTCCAGGTTCTGCCCCCCCAGAGGTGGTTTGGCCCTCCTTCTCTATCAATCTCCGATGGAGGCCACACTTTCCTGTGGCTACAGGGAGTCTCATGTACACTTTCCCGCTAATACCATTGATCTGCAAGGTCCTCATAAAGGTTAAGAGAGACGAAGCAAGGCTCATCCTGGTGGCTCTGGCATGGCCCCAGCAACACTGGTTTGGGTTGTGGCTTGAACTGGTGGGCTCCCAGCAGTGGAAGCTTCCGTCGCGAATGGACCTCTTGTCCCAGGATCAAGGTCATCTGCTCTATCCAGACCTGGCCTCACTACAGCTGACTGCATGGATGCTCCATGGCTGAACTGGGAGGAGCGGGCCTGCTCGGCCCAGATCCAGTGGATTCTGCTAAAGAGTAAAAAGACATCCACTAGATCCTCTTACTTGGCCAAGTGGAAATGTTTTACCTGCTGGGCAGCTGAATAGGGGCCCACCCCAATGGAGACTTCAGTCTCAATAATCCTGGACTATCTGCTTTATTTGAAACAGGAAGGATTGGCTGCCTCATCCATTAAGGTCCACTTAGCAGCCATATCGGCGTTTCACCCTCCTGTGAATGGTAGGAACCTAGGCATGAGATGTCTAGGTTCCTCAAGGGCCTGAAAGGCTCTTCCCACCAACACGGGATCTGACTCCCCAATGGGTTCTGAATCTGGTCCTCTCCAGGCTTACTGGGCCTCCATTCAAGCTCCTAGCCTCGTGTTCCCTTATGCACTTATCCTGGAAGGTCGCATTCCTTGTGGCCATTACATCAGCAAGGTGAGTATTGGAGATTAGGGCATTGACCTAAGAGCCTCCTTATACTATCTTTTATAAGCACAAGGTTCAACTATGCCTGCACCTGGCCTTTTTACCAAAAGTGGCCTTTCACTTTCACCTCAACTAGGACATATTCCTCCCGGTCTTCTGTCCCAAGCCTCACAACTCCAGTGAGAAGAGGCACCTGCATATCCTCGATATTAGAAGAGCCCTACCATTCTATATTGAGAGAACCAAACCCTTCCATTGCTCTACGCAACTCTTTATTGCAATTGCGGACCAGATGAAGGGGCTACCACTTACTGTGGTATCCACAATATGTATCCACATAACAGTGGATTTCGAAATGGATCACAGCCTGTACCCAGGCTTCTAATGAGAAGGTAGGGGTCAAGACTCCCACATCTTTGACAGCCCACTTGACAAGGGCCCAGGCATCATCAGTAACCTTCCAGGCACATGTCCCAATTCAAGATACCTTCAGGGCTGCTACCTGGTCATCAGTACATACCTTTGCATCCCACCATGCCATAACGCAGCAAGCTCCGGATGAAGCCGTCTTCGGCAGAACGGTGTTTCAAGTGTCACATCCATGAACTCCTGCCTGCTTCCAGGGACATTGCTGGTGAGTCACCTAATTAGGAATGGACATGAGCAAGCACTTGAAGAAGAAAGAACGGTTATTTATCTCATAACTGTTGTCCTTCGGGATGTGTTGCTCATGTCCATTCCACACCCACCCTTCTTCCCCTCAGTTGGAGTTCCAGCAAGAAGAAACTAAGGTGTGGTGGAAAGGTGGCAGCACCTATATGCGCGCGCAGGGGGTGCTAGAGCCAGCCATACAGGTACCACTAGGAGAAGAGCTTCCAGCACCAGTGCATGTGGCACGCACACACCTTATTGCTAGTGGATGTGAGCAACACATTTGGAAAACAGTTATGAGGTAGGTAACCGTTCTTGATGCATAAACCAACAATTTGTTGCTTCTGTATCCATTAATTAAATTAAAATAGAAAATAATTATTTTCCATTGAAATGAGATAATAGAAGACGGTATGATATATTAGTTGAGCTTCACTATAAATAATTGACTTTACTTCATAAAATGGCCTGTCCGTCTTGCTTTGAGATAATGATGTACTTCTGAAAATGCAGCTGTATACTGAAGTTTGAAAGGAGTCTTTCAGAATAGAATTTGCTTAGAAAAAAATCTGCAGTGTATTCTGTATATCATAATAGGTAATTTTCCTTGCAGGTAGTTGGCTGTCTTTCGTTAAAGGACATAATTACTGATTAAATCATTTTGTTATCCCCCAGAGACCTGATGAATATTACACATACACACACCCAATTGTAGTTACAATGTGTTACAATGTGAACTGTGGTATGGTAAGTGAGTTTCCAAAGAATGATTATATTGTTTGATCAGCATTCTTTTAAAATCTTTTTTACAATGTAATCTCTTTATGCCAGGAGTATTTGCATGTGGCTTGTGCCTTGAAGGTTACTTATTTATACTGTATGTTACATTTTTGTACTATATGATATGTAGGGTCATTAATACCATACTGCAGAATACTCCTCAACTGGCACTCTTGGTGGTAACTGGAATGTGCCAGTTAAAGCATGGCCCTAATTATTCTAGGCCCCTAGGAATAGTAAATATTTAATTATTTTCTTTAAAATAAGCTTAGTATAGATCATTAAATATTTTTTTAAATGAAAGTATGTTCCTGTGAGATTGATTCACTTCATAGGCAGAACAGATAAGAGTAGCATCATGAAGAGAGTAATACTCAAACATGAAACACGTGATCCAAGCTTGCCAGAGGTAGAAGCACCAATTCACCATGGTACTTTAGCACATGCCCGTCTTTCAATACCTGAGTAGCCCCTTTGAAATTGACAAGGCTAGTACAACTAGCAAAACACTGGGGGTAAAATCTTGGCCCCATTGAGATCCAACAACAAAACTTCCAAGGTAACTGGCCCTCCAATTCTTGAGCACATCCAGAATGCTTCTGCCAAAGCTCATGCACTGACAGATGAAACGCTCCCTGAAAAAAAAGACGCTGACCATGGAAATAGCAAACACAGGCTCTAGCTGGTAAATCCGCCTTGCTGGCCAAACGCACCACTGCAAAGACATTTCTTGGGAGTCGGGAGAAGAAAACGCTTATGAGATCAGAAAACCATTGAGGTTGAGAAATAGTAGTTATTGACAGAGATCCAACAAGAGGGAGAATAATCCTTTCATCTGTTAAGGGGGGAATAAGGTCACCTACTCTGATTTCTATCCTAGAGTGTCTCTATTTGTGTGGTATTTTCACAATGAATTGGAAATGGGCTGAAACCATTTGTAGGTTCATACACCCCTGGGTTTAAGTTAGGGTATGTCTACACTGAAGGCGGCAAAGTCGCTGCCATTAGATTGACTTATCTGGATCGACTGAGCAGTCAGTGAAGACCCGCTCAGTCGATCTAGAAGTCGACGCAGTTAAACCACCCCCTCAAGTGGCGTAGTGCTGCATTGACAGGAACGCAGTTCCCGTCGGCGCAGTGCAGTGAAGACGCTGCGCAGAAGGGAAGCAAAGCAGTCGACGGGAGTTACGCAAGCTACTCTGTGTAGCTTGCATAACTCCCATCAACTGCCATCAAATCGCCTCGTAAGTGTAGACCAGGGCTTAGAGTCTGTCTGTACTGTGTCAAAAAGCTTGCTGGTGATCTTTATTCAATTTTTCTGTCTCCAGTGGGGAAAGCAATTCCAAAGTCTTTTTACTGTTTCCGTGGTAGTATTTTGGGGGGTTTTTAAATATTTTTTTTATTGTGCCTCCAGGCAGAATTTTCCTAAGATTGTAAGTCCAGTCTTTTCAAGTGGTTGATTGACTGCAGGGCCCAGAGGTTGAGGAATTTTCTGGCAGCAAGTCAGCTTGCAGCAATAAAAGCTATTTTCTTCCATCACCATCAGCTCCCATTATAATGGACACCACAAAGGCCCAAAAAGATAAAATCAGCTGCATTCTCATCTCCTCTGCAAGCTAATATTGCAGACAGCCTCTTTTGCCAATTTCATTTTCAAAGACTTTCCTGAATCTGCAATTGGGACGTTATCCCTTTTCTCTCTTTTTTCTGCTTCACATTTAGATTGATCAAATCTAGTAATGCTAGATGAAGAAAAGAGAGCAGAGTTACCACAAGAAAATATTGGGCCGCTTGTATGGGCTAGATGTGAGCATCTCATACTAAGAGTAACAATTAAAAGAGAAAAAAAGTGCAAGGATGAGCTCTTGGATGTCAATCCCAATCAAGGTGATCATTCATGTCCAAAGAACTCTCACTGAAAAATGGAATTGTGGAGTTTGTGTATTCTACTTTCCAATATGAAAGAAGGAAGCATTTCAGAAGAAAAAACAGAAAGGACTTCACACATTTTTCAGGTCAGAAACTATATCCTACTTAATATGAAAGTTTTTTTTTTCAATTTTTTGGATTAGAGGTTGGAAACTTAATGCCTATTGGGAGTTAAGTGCCTTTAGCGCAGCCGTGTCCAAAAATTGCTTTCAGTGAATGATTAATCAATGGAGAAAATAATTTGAGAGCTCAATATGATATCTTTATTCATAAGGATTTTTATGAAGTGTATAGGTTTCCAGCCAAGGGAGATATCTTAAGGTCTATAACCCCCAGGATAAACATAGCATAGGTTGGGATGGTATAGGGAAAATAATTACAATTGATTTGGTGTAACATCGCATCTGTGGGATATTTAAATAGAAAATATGGCTGTGCTTTGAAGAGAGCCTTTAAAAGGAAACAGGTGTTTTTACAAGGTGAATTGAGAGAATTCTTTGGTGGCAACTTGTAAAGATATCTATTTCTTTCTGCCTTGAATACTAGAGTGAAGAAATGGATTTTGGCAAACTATTCCTTTGATATTTTTTCGTCTGGTTCACATGGCATGGTATAGAATCCAAGGTTTGTCTCTGACTTAGAGTTGCAGTTGGTGTACCTCATCAGTTTTTTACTTTAAATACATTAAGAAACTTTTGGCAAAATTATTTTTTAAATTAATTACCGGTAACTCATTTGTATTGCGGTAATATCTAGAGGTGCTGAGGTTCCAGTGTGGAAGGCTTTTTCTACATGCATATTAAAAAAAGACAGTCCCTTCTCCAGAGCTTACAATCTACAGAAAGAAAGAAATCCCATCTTTTGAATTCTTAGTTTTTAGAAGAAGTCATATTTTAGAGTTTAGGTTTCCAATGGCTGTTCAAGGACTGTCGATCTCATAGTTAGAGAAAGAAACTTATTTTATGCTTAATATGTTGTAGCCTTTTTTGGTAACTCAATACAGCTTAGGGGAAGAGCCTCTTTCACCTGTCAGTTGAAACTTTGACAAGTCTGTTCAGACTAATGAGTGCCTTTAAAAGAATAGTCAAGGAAATTGGAATTTTTTAAATAGAGGGAAGATGAAAGCCAGGATATTGTAATCATGTGCTGGTATGAATTTGTCTAGATGGTACTCATGTATACAGTAGGGTTTTCTGATTTTGTATTTATTTATTTTAGATTAAAGATTTTTATTGTTAGAATAAAAGTGCAAAGTTATGTTAATTAATTCAGGCCGTAGCATTAATAACTAATTTAAAGGTATGTATTACAAATGCAGGAATATTAAATTACAAGCATGCACACAATACAAAATAGCATGTGATCGTAGGTTGCTGTCTTCTCTCAGTTCTTATACAATTATAGGGCCCAATTTATGCAATCATTATCCAATCAAATAGTCCTATTGATTTCCATGGGACAACTCAAGTGAGTAAGGATGATTCACAGTAGCAGATGTTTTGGGATTTTTTTCAACCACATGCACAACTTTTTAGCCATTTTCCAATTTTTAGTATGATTCTGATTTCTATTTGTACATTTATAATACATGTGCAGTCATTCAGTAACAGGCTTATGGGCAGATTCTGATCTCCTCTGAACTCCTGAATTACATTCAGTTGAATAACTCAACTGAAGTACTGATTTAAGTCCATGCGGTAATGCTGGAGTGTAACGGACATCAGAATCTAGCTCTTCATGTGTGTCTGTGCTGTAGGAGTCAGGTTTTCTGAATAGGATCAAGAGTTCTGTTAAACTGTTTCTGCATGAAAACATGAGCTCAGTTAATATTACAAAAAGTTCTTCAGGCCTCTTTAAATATATTCATTATGCAGCTAATTAAATAGGGGGAAGAGAAGAGATGATAGCCATTTTGAATTGTTATATAAATCATTGTTAATTTAACTCAAAATATCTTTAGGAGTTTTCTATGGATAATAGTTCTTAAAAGCTTATTGTGGGTCAAGCAGGTGCAACCAATATCCCAAAATGAGTTGTCGAAACAAAGGTAAATATAAAATGACGGCAATAGGCAAATAACTACAATCAGTGGGTATGAAGTCATTTTTACAAGTCCTTTTTGTTTGTGTTTGGAAGGTGTGCTAAAGAACATTCAGATTGAATTAGCCATCCTACTAATTAAACTGATGGGGGGAGGAAATTATTCTGGGTGTACTTCAATCTTTACTGCAGAGTGAAAATTATAACTAAAACAATAGCATCTTGTTGCCACGATTTTTTTTTTATGCTATATGAAGGTTTTGTGTAGGTTGGTTTATCCTAAAACCTTCTGATTACTTTAAGGTTTGTCTATACATACACTTAGTGCACAGCAAGCTGGAATCTAGGGTTCACTAGTCTGCCATGCACTAGAGTGACAATATGGGCCCAGTTGCTGCGCACTAACAATTCTGTCATGTGCTTTGATCTTCTGCAGCTTGAAAAGGGAGCGGAGCAAAGCACAATGTGGAACTGTTAGTGACTGGCAGTTGGGTCCACACAACAAGTGAGCGTGCTGTACGTTTACACCCTAGCTTGCCGCACACTAACGCCGCATAGACAAATCCTTAAATAAGCTTATCTTCGTATTTGTAGTATTCTAGGTCATCTGGAAAGTAAAAAGAAGATTGGTGAATGCCAAAGGCACAACAGTGAAGTCACTTGAACGTTGGCAGCAGGCAATATGCGAAAGGTGCAGCCTGTCTTGAAACTAAACCGAAAACCTTTTGAGGTGGGATCTAGTTAAATGGAGCCCAAAGGTTGACTGGGACTTTTAGGCAGTATGGTAATGGAAATAATAATAAATAACATGAGAGAATATTTTTCAGTGCAAATGATTTTCCGTTTTTCAACCAGCTGTATATTTGTTCAGCAAATTTTGAAAATTTCAACCCCCTTTCCCCCAATTCTGATTTTTTTTCACAAAGTATATTTTTCTGATTTTTGACCAGCTTAAGTTGCTTAAATGCACTGTGTGTCCCATAGCAACACGCATTAAAGAGAATGATTAAATGAATTATAAATCTCTTGTGCTGTGTATAGGTAGAAGCTTGGGAAGATCTGCTATGTGTAGTCTCTTGTTCACCAACACTTAGATTCTTTCAGATTTAGATACTGATTGTATAGATATTATTGGACTTGATATAGGATGTCTGAGTGCTTAAATTATGTGTTTTTACATGTTGTGACTTAAATTCCTGCATGTGGTATTTTGTGACTCAAGACAAGGACAACTACATAAGCCACCTGTGCACTAATGGCCCTTATTGAGGTGAAAAATCAGCTTAGGCTATAGTCTGCAAAATAAACCCTACTTTACAGCTGAGAGTAGTGGAGAGTGAGGAAGAAGTTGTGTGTGCTATATCTCTATACTCTGCCCTAGTTCCCTTTCCTTTGCCATCACAGGCAAGAAAGTAACAGAATCTATTCTGATACCATACTCATCACCGTACTGAGCGCCTTCCAGTAGCACATTAAAAAATGACTAATATCCATGATATGTTGCTTGTTCTCCTCCCTTCTTCCCAGAGGGAAAAGGGTGCAGAGGGAGTATTTTGTTTTGGTATGGTTTTTTGTTTTATTATTATTACATGTAACTCTGGCATCCTCGTGGCCAAGATGGAGTCTGCTCTGCATGCAGCTCTGGCCAAGGAAAGGTGTTCACAGGAATGCAGCAGGGAAGCTCCCTTTCATCCCAGGGCCACAGCCCCTGACGTAAACGCACACACACCAGAATATTGCAATGAATTAGGAAAGGGAAATATTTATTTGCAGAGGGATGAATAGAGGAAAGCAGGGGACAAGCTGGGGGAGCGATAAAACAGGGTCACATTCAACATGAGGATCCACGGGCCCACTGGTATCACAATAGGAAAGAGCAGACATCGAGCACTGCATCTGCACTCAGAGTTCAGGAGTCCTGGCAGAGTTCCACTCTGGCAGAGATTCTTAGGTATTCTTGGTTGCTTCCGTGCCCATGATCTTTCCCCACAAATCCCTGTGGTGCCCACTGTCTACAAATCCACACAGAGTGACAACTCCCCACTTAGCTAGCTACAGCCTCTCTCCTTATTCCCAATGCAAGGTCACAAGGCCCAGTACTCACAGCCCCATACAGCTCTGGCAGCAGTGATGCTGGATCCAATTCCAGTTTGTCGTTCTCAGATGAAGCGGCATGGTGCTCCTCCTTTCTCCTGTTCTTTCTCCTGTCCTGTCGGTTGCTCTGTCCCTCCCAGGTTTCAGGCAAGTTCTCAGCTGCTTCCCTATGTGAGGGCTTGCTTGCTGAAGGCCCTCTTGTCTGGACCTCTAGACACACACCCTGTCACTCTACCTCTTTCCATTCCTTTAGAACAACCAGCACTTGCTCTTCCTAGAACTATCAGCACTTCCTGTGCCTCAGGACAAGGCTTTAAAGGGGCCGTGCTCTCTAAACACTAGTGGGGTTACACTCTTTCCCCCCACAAAAAAGAAATAATCCTTGATGTCCCCAGCAAGGTGGGCAACCCTAGGCAATGGATCCCCAACAGGAGACACAAGGCTGCCATTGGTCAGGAGCATCCCCATCATCCAACACACAGGCTCCCAGGGGATGGAACAGGTTTCTCATGAGGCAACTTAGCCCCTGCAGTGGCTCGGGCATCTGGGTTCCACCCAAACGATCATACCACAGCACACACCTCGGCTTCCCTTCCCTGAAGGAACATTTTAGGTGGCTGTCCTGATAGGTCTGGCAGAAACGATAATACAGGTCTTCACAGCTATCAGTGGAGCTGTAGACATTCTCAAAAGTGGCTAAATAGTCTGGCACCATTGCAACTGGTTGGGATTCTTTCAAGGCTTGGATGATCTGCATGAGAGGTCCCCTCAGTCTCTTGAGCATCATTTTCTCTTCTTGGTGTCAGAACATTCCCCCTCTTGGACGGGGGGCACTGCAAAATCCTTCCAGGTCTCATAATCATCCTGCCCTGAGGGTATGGGTGAGACACCCGAGAAAGAACGTAGGCACTTGTATGGTGCGCTTTCATGCACTGGCTTCAATCCATCATTGAGGGCATTCCCTAGCTCTTTAGCCCACTTCACCAGGCTCAGTCCTATAGGTGATGGAGCCCCTCCTAATGCCAAGATTAATTCCTTTTGTGTCCACTTCCAATCCACCATCATAGCTTGCAGTTTCTGCACTAACAAATCCACTCAAAGTGACATGGGTGCACTAGTTGAGGGCTGCTCTGACCCCAGAATTTTCAGCTTGCACCTCTTCGGGCACCTCATCATGAGTGAGTACATAGAGCTACCTTGCCCTTCACTACATGACTGTAAATATAGGTGTGGACCTTCACTCTCCCCAGTATTGCCACTGCCTCTATGTTCTCCTCAATTTCATTGGGTCCATCCCTTCTGGAAATCCTGCCATCAGCACAGCCTTGGCTACTGAGATCTGCGCCCAAGGCACACCTCTTCTAGTAATCCCCTCTCCATGTGTTTTTTCTTTCTTTTTATGACAGAGGAAAATCAATCAAATGTTTGTTTGCTCTGTGAAGGTGCAGCCCAGGGCACATGGTGGGCCACAAAGTGTAACTCTAGCATCCTCATGGCCAAGATGCAGCCTGTTCTGCAGGCAGCTCCAGCCAAGAAAAGACATGTGCAGGAATGTAGCAGGGAAACGCCCTTCCACATAAGGGGACACTTGTTTCACATCCCCTGGGGTAAAAACCCACACACTGGAATAGTGCAATGAATATAGGAAAGGTAAATATATTTTACAGAGGGATGAATAGAGAAAAACAGGGAGTGGTAAAGCAAGCTTACATCCAACACGAAGCCTAGTGGTACCACAGTATGAAAGGGCAGACACCAAGCATTGCATCTGCCTGCAAGGTTTAGGGCATCCCCGGTTGGCTGTTCTGTCCCTCCCAGGTTTGGGCAGGTTCTCGGCTGCTTTGCTATGTGATGGCCTACTTGCTGTAAGCCCTCTTGTCTGGAGCTGCAGACACACCATGTGGCTCTCTCTCTCTCTCCACCCCCCTAGAACAATCAGCGCTTGCTCTTCCTAGAACCTCAGCACTTCCTCTGCCTCAGGACAAGGTTTTAAAGGGGCCATGCTCCCCCATACACATATTACCCTGTGTGTGTTAGAGAAGGCAAAATCAAAGAAATGCACTTTGCACTAGAGCACTTAGTGTTTTTCCGCAAATTATTGCAGTCTGGTTTTTTTGCCCACCCAATCCCACCTACAACAAAATACATTTTACCCGATCCCACTATTGTAGCAGGGAATCCTGTGGGACCTGTCCCCCATCGCTACTTTAATCGGAAGTGATGAGGTTTGTAATGGCCCTCAGTTCCTGCGGAAGATTGTTTCATAGTCTCAGCTTGTCCCCTGAAATAGCTCTGTCTCTTGGACAGATGAGCTATATCCTTATTGTAAAATATTCCATTGTGTTTGAAGAGCGAAGCTGTCGACCACTATCTTCATCCCAGGGCTCTAGGTGACCTTTTAGATACCTTGAGCTAAAGCCATTTAGCACCTTGAAAATTAAAGACCTTGGCCTTGAACTGGATTTGATATTCTATTGCCTGATATTCAATATTCTAATTTGATCCAATTTTTGCAGTTTTCCTACCCATGAATTAAATGGCTTTTCTTTAGGTTTAAACACAAGTATAAAACTTTAATTGTTTCTTTTATCTGCTTGTAGCCCAGGAAATGTGAGAGTCAAAAAGTACATTAAAACTAAATCCCAAATTGTGCTGAATACTTTGGCAGTCTTGTTAAGTCAGGGTTCTGATATTTATCGGTCGGAAAAAAGAACCGTCTGTGCAATATATTGATATTCAAGGTAGTGAATATCAAAGGGCAAATCCAGGGATCCAGTGCTAGCCCAGGTAGTGGACTGTTAGCTGGGTAGCTCCACAGAAGCTGCTGTAGCCCTGTTATTGAAGTAGCTCTCCAGAACTCCATCTTATTTCTGTGAGACACATGCTTGTCTGCCCCATGTCCTGCCCCTGCCAGGTCTATCCCCTTCTCCACACTGCCATATAGTGTGCTGATACACAGCCAGGCTCCATGATCCACAGGAGACACATGCCTCCATATTGGTCTTCCTCACACCCCGGTGCACTGAAACCACACCAGTTCTTCTGCCACTGGCACTCTGCAATCAGAAAAGTGAGACTAGATTTTCTCCAAAAGAAATAGTTAATTTTTAATGCTCTCGTCTCTAGGTGTCACAAGGTGTGACTTCCCTGTGGTGCCCACCTGCTGGCTGAGTGTGGCACTGTAGGCACTCCCTACCTTAGTTTCTTCCCCTCCAGGGCATTTTGTGTCTCTGGGGGGATTCACAGGGCTCAGCCTTCCAGCTTGATCACTCTGAGTTCAATCCCCTTTTGTGGTAACAAGTCCAAACAAAAATCCCAAGGAAACAAAAGGTTCTTCTGGCCTTTGGGGCTTCTCCAAAGTCTGCCCTCTTGGCCCTGCTCCTAGTCTCTTCAAGGTTACTTTCTGTCTTTCCTTAAACAGGAACCTTATTTGATCTTCTAGATCTTATTACCTCACTCCTTCAGACAGGACTCTCTAGCTCTTCTCCATGAAAAGGGATTTATTCAGCTGTATGGCCTTAGCCCATTTGTCCCTCCGCCAGCCCCCTTTCCTCCAAATAGACCTCAGGCTTAGAGGGTTCAACAGGCACATCTCCTCCTGCTGGAGCCTGCCCTCTATGAGGTAGGAGACAGAATTTAAGCCAATCCCCTTATCCCCAATTAATTAATTGAGTGAGAGGGAACTTTTGCTTCTCTCTCTCTGTCAGGATCCTGGCCCTCAAAGCTACAGTGACAGGATTTCCTCCCAAGCACCACTTATTCCCAGATTCTTCCCTATCACTATCTCCAAATCCATGTAAATATGAGAACTTTCAAAATCTTAAAGGATTAACCATGTGATAAGGTGGGCTGATCACTGGGCAACACTACCTTATCACAATAGGCTATGCATTGCCAAATGGAATAATAGAAAAACTGATGTAGAATTGGTCCTTAAATGCCAAAATTATATAAGCCCCATTTACCATTCGCCCGAGATAGGAAGCATCAACTCTGTGCTGCTACTATTTCCTGTCAGTGCAAGATAAAAAACTTCTAAATCAAACTCTCATATCAGAGACCACTTTGCTACCAGCCAGGGCACTGGGATGGCAGCACTGAGCCATTTTTCTAAAGAGCCATGAATTTTTTGCATTTTCTAAATTTTAAAAAAGTAAAAGTAACTGAAAAATTCTTCATTAAAAATATTCCAGTTCTGTCTATTCCAATAGAGTAGTAAAGCAGTACATTTTTAATAACCAACTGTGTAATTAAACATTCAAAATGTATAAATTTTTATTGCTCAGCCCTGCAAACCCTTACTTATTCCAGTGGTCCTATGCAGCTTCAATGAGAATACTTTTGTGAGTAGAGTGAGGGGTCTTGGCCCTTATATGGGTAATTTTGTTGTCCAGAATTGTTAAATGTATTATGGTCTTTTTTTTCTTTCTCCTCTAAGAAGTTGTAAGCACATCCTGTGTTTAACCTACCAGATTACACTATTTTTATCTGACGCTTTTCCTCAGAGTATTGCATTGTTGAAGTACACAATGAAAATGAACAATATATACAAGAAAAATCACTAAACATAGGACTTGACTGCTGATGAACTACATTCTGCATTTTCCTTTATGAATCCCACTGATGTTATTGTGTTATTTGATAAAAAATGGGGGCCTATTCCCTTACCTTCCCAGCAATGGCTTGATTCTGTAGGCTGTTGGACACTGCTGAAAGAAACACAATGTTAATGTATTCATGCTTTGCCTTAAGTGTTAAGCACTTTTCCAGGGAGGGTCTACATAAAATTAAAACCTGCACCATTTTAGTGAATGACAGTTTTGCCATTGACTTCTGTGGGAGCAGCAAATAGACCCCTAGTCCAAAGAAAGGTGCACATTGCTGAGCAATGTGAGCAAACATCTATGCCTGCGATATACTGAGCGCTGAGGAGGAAGGGAGAACTGAGTACTACAAGGGTGATGGTAAGCCATGGCCAATAAATGGCTATTTGAATGGTATCCAGTGAATGCAAATGTTGTGTGCAGTGGCTATTTCTAGGATTTTCAGTTACCCTCATTAGCAACAAGTAGCAGAGCTTCACTCAAATGAGAATGGCATTTGGAAGAAACTGAGAGCAGTGGCACCCAGAAGGTGCTGGTTCATAAATCTGCAGACCTGCTCTCCTCAGCTTATTTCACTTTTACTAGATTGTAAGTATCAACGTCCAGTGCTCAGTGGTGCTTTTTGTTTTCAGTCCTCATCTGTACTGCTGCGGTCTTGAGCAATGCATATTGCATTATTAGAAGGATACAATCTTCTAAAAACTATCTCGTAATACAATATTTTTTAAACCAGTGTTTGAATTCTATTAAGGAGGTTTGACCTCAGCTCACATGAAAGATAAGAACAAAATAAAGTGTATAACAAAGAAAAATTAAAATACCCATGAGCAACTGTACTAGAATACAGTTTTTCTCTGAGTTAAGGTTTGTCCTACTATACAAATCAATTACCTCTCAGAGGTGTATCTATGTTTAATCAAATCTTATGTATTATTATTATTATTATTAATTTATGTATATTTTGGTAGTGCCTTGAGGCCCAAATCATAGATTGGGATCCATTGTGCTAGGGCCTTTACATGCAAAAATTAAAACAGTCCTGTTCACAAGCAAATTTATGCTATTTTATAAAAAGTAGAATTTTTCACCTAAGAAGATGGAAACAAAAGATATGCTGTAAACGGATAATTGTAAACTTAGTGTAAATACAAAAGAATGATAAAATACCCAAGATTTCAGATGTCCTTCTATGGTTATAGAAAAACAATGCATTTGAGGAGTAATAAGTTATGTAATTAATATGTAATATCATGTAAGTGCACAAGGGGATGGAGTTATGGGTGCACACCTTTGTTCTCTTTTTCTGATTGTGCAACCTTTAGTATTCATTTTTCCACAGTTTTTTGCCCCTCTTTCCCCAAAGAAACGTTAACCTAAGGTTTTAACGCTAAGATAATTTAATTTATCTCTTATGAGAAATGTTATAGGCTTAGCCATATGTACCATATTCTTATTATTGCACCTTGGCTGTAACAGTTGCATCAAATCTTTATTACAATGGGCACCTACACAAAACTTATTCAAATTAATTATTATTTTGAATAGCAAATCGATTATGTATTTTACTACTGATTCACAAATGCAGTTTGCACCAGCAGAATATGCAAGTTTCTCAAAGGGCAACATATATTTCTTCCTAAGAAATATGGACAGGAGAAAAATTGCCCCTTCTTAATCATAAAAGGATTTTTACATAGGTCTTATGAAGGATTTGTGCAGTTTCCTTATGTTCAAAGAGATAATGTGGTCACATTTCTCAAGTCAAAATCTAATTTAATTCAGAAGGAAACTGAAAGATAGCTTGGCATCTGGACCCTGTGATTACCCTCCAACGAGGAGTAGAAGCAGAATGAAGTCATGTGTTAATCCACTTCAAAAATGTATAAGCAATATTTTTGTCAAGTGAAAATAAAACATCCTTAAAAGTAATGTTTGGGCTTTTTAGTATTTTGTGAGCCCTTTTATTCACAGTAACAGTTTCACAAAAAACATGCAAAGCTATTTTTCTTATGTGTTTGACCAAGCAAAAAGTAATGGAATATGAAATGTGGAATATGAATATTTGGTATGCTTAAATTTGAAATGACTTGCAGTGATGTATTGTGCTCATCTGGTGCTGTTTCTGTCCCCTTAATGTCATGAATATCTGTATGTCAAGGTTTAAAATTTAGTTTCCACAAATATTCACGCTGCAACTTTGAAGTTTGCTTTCAGCCTTTTCCAGTAAAACGAACACAAAATATCGTGAACCTGGCTGAAGCAAATTCATTTAAAAATATGGGTGAATATTTTGAGAACAAGTTTACAATATGCACCCAACTCTAGTGCTGATATCACTGCTATTATGATTAAAGAGAACCTACTTCAATACAGAAATAAAACCCCCTCTGACCACGCACCCCTAGTTGTCACCTACCACCCCACACAGGAACCTATACGGGGTATCATCACACTACAACTCTTAGTCAATGGGAACCCCATTCTGAAAGAAATCTTTCCTGAATCCCCTCTTCTGGACTTCAAGTAACCCCCCAGCCGCTCCAAGCTCATCATCAGAAGCAAGCTCCCCAGAGACCAGGAGGACCCACCAACTCAAAGCAGCAACAGATCTTGCCAGAACAACAGATGCAAAACCTGCAGACATGTGTCCACTGCAAAAATGATTAATACTCCCCACAACACACCTTTAAAGATCCAAGGGTCCTACACATGCCTATCACAGCATGTGGCGTACCTTATCTAATGCACTAAATGCCCCAATAGCAACTATGTGGGTGAAATCAGTCACTATGCCCTCGAATGAACTCACACAGGAAAATGATACAAGAAAAATACCATATCACCTGCCAGTGAACCCTTTTCACAAAGTGATCACTCTATATTTGACTTATCAGTCATCGTCCTCAGAGGAAACCTGCATAGCACTTTCAGAAGATGAACCTGGGAGCTTAAATTCTTAATTTTGCTAGACACTAAAAATCACCGACTGAATAGAGACACTGGATTTCTGGCATATTACAACAATCTATAATCCACTAATAAGCCCCCTCTCACCCGTTCCCCCCCCCTTTTCCTCCCTAGGGCCTGGTCTACACTGGCGATGGAGGTTGACGTAACGTCACTTACGTAGTTCCATCGACTTAAAGCGTGGCAAAAGTTAACGTAATAAAACAACCTTCGCAGGTGGCGAGGCTCCTAATTCAATTTTATTGGGTCGATTTTGTACCAGTGTAGATAAAGCTTTTTGTAATTCAACATTAATAGCCTCCGGGAGGTATCCCATAATGCCCTGTTGTGACCGCTCTGGACATTCGCACTCTGCTGTTACGTGGTCATGCTACTCGGAAATGGCCCCTCCCCTCATGTCCCGGGAAAATTTCAATTTTCATTTCCTGTGCAGCCAGCGTGGAGAGAGCTTTGTCACATGGCTACTGCAAAGCCCAAGTGTCCTCCAGCATGGAGTCGAACAGAGGTGTTAGATCTCATCAGTCTGTGGGGCGATAAGTCCGTTCTGGCTCAGCTCAAAGCCAGCAAAAGGAATTTGGACATTTATGGGAAGATATCCCTGGGCATGTTGGAGAAGAGGCACAGCAGGGATGCGCAGCAGTGCCGCATGAAGATCAAGGACCCTTCCATAAACAACCTTCACCTAATTATCTCTCTCATTATAATATATGCTAATTACTTACATTACATTTCACCCTTAACTACATTCCATTCTCACCATAATAATTGGGGTTGTCAAAACAACGTCTGGTGATAGGATGGGCAGAGTAAAAGTATGCCCGTTGGCAAGAAAACAGTGTACCCCCAGACGTTCAAGGATAACTTGATGTTCCCCTCACCATTATCCATGTGCAGCTGCAAGCAATACAGTATCTCTATTTTTTCTTATAATGTGCCATGCTATGCAGAAACTGAGACATCTATAAGATTATTCAGTCTGTGCCAACCGGAGGATGTCATGCTACAGGGGTCAGAATAGCCAAGCAAGCAACTGAAGCTATGCTAGGCCTGTAGGATAGTGGTCAAGCAACTCAAATTGTACTGGGCCTCCAACACTCATGAACACCTCCGCGGCTGCAGAGACAGAGCTCCGAGCATGGCGGTTGACCTTGTCCCAGAATATGGACATGGACAGGGACAGTTGAAGAGCAATGCAGGAGCATGATCGCAGTACCATGCAGGAGATGCCGCAAATCATGCAGGACCAGGCAGACATGCTACAGTGGCTTGTGGAGCTTCAGTAGGAGCAGCGGCTGGACAGAGTTCCTCTGCAGCCTCTCCAGAATGCTCCTCCACCTTTGCTGTCCTGCCTCACCTCCACCTCCAAGCAGTCTCAGAGAAGAATGGCCAGGCTGCAGTACATGGTGCACTCCACCCCGGTGGAGGCGAGCAGAAAGCATCGGTGGCCCTGCTGATAGCTGGCCTGCAAACAACCACACTACCATTTGAGACTGTGAATGAACACTAGCCCTCCACCCCCACTGACTTGAATGTTCATAAATAAAAGTTTGCATCATTTCAATACATGTTTCTATTAAATCGTATCTTGTTTGGGAGGCTTTGGAGGGTACAGATATCGATGGTGGGGGGATGTTAAGCAAAGGCACATAACATACAGGAACAGAAATCAGTCCTGCATCTCATTGCAGAATCTGGTTTTCAATGCTTCCCTAATGCAAAGTGCTCCACGGTTAGTTCTCACTTTCACACCACCAATTTTCACACCACCAATGTGAATTTTTTGGTTTGGAAAGAAAGTTCCCTCCTGTATGTTAGAGAACAGTCCTGAATTCCAAAATATGTGAGCGTCACACATTTTTCCAGACCACCCCACATAGATATCAGAAAAACAACCCCTGTGATCCACAAGGGCCTGCAGGACCATGGAAAAGTACCCCTTGCGGTTTATGTACTTGGTTGCTAGGTGGGTAGGTGCTAAGATAGGGATGTGCATGCCATCAATGGCCCCCCCCAACTTGGGAACCTGATCGCAGCAAACCCATCCACTATGTCCTGCACATTTCCTAAAGTTACTAGCCTTTGTAGCAGGAGTCTATTGATGCCCTCCATACTTGAATCACTGCAGCTCCCACTGTAGATTTACCGACTCCGAACTGATTCTCAAATGAGTGGTAACAGTCGGGGGTTGCCAGCTTCCACAGAGTGATGTCCTCTCTCTTCTCCACCATCAGATCTTGTCTCAAGCAAGTATTCACATGCTTCAGGGACAGGGCCAGCTCTGAATAAAGTTCAAGGAAAGTGGCCTTTCACATACGAAAGTTTGTAGCCACTGGTCATCATCCCACAGCTGCATAACGATGTGGTCCCACCAGTCTGTGCTTGTTTCCCAGGACCAGAACCCGTGCTGCATGGACTGCAAATGATTCGTTATGGCCTGCAGCAATCAGGAATTGTTCTGCTTGATAGCTTGTAGCAGGGTAGCCTCAGTTGCATCTCAGTTGCCTGTGCTTCAGGTTCTCGCTCTACTTCGAAAATACTCAGTGATAAGCTGCGATGTATTTGTGACACTCACAATAATAGTGCAAAGTTTTGCTGGCTCCATGTCTCCACAGCAATGGCAAGCATGCAGCAAAAATGGCAGCAATGTACAGCAATGGCAAACGGCGCAAAAATCAGTGTCCAGTTTGTTTGGGGGAAGAAGGGAGAGGGAAGGAGCATTGCATCATGGGATGATAAAACTCTTCCCAACAGCCACCACGGCTAGTTGCACTGTGGGATAGCAACCCATAGTGCACTGCTTTGACTGCCGACACAAGCGTGGCGAGTGAGGATGCGAGGAGGCGACTGAGGAGCCCAGCGCAAGGAGTGTGGTGTGGACACAATCCAGTGACTTCTAGAAATCAGTGGGTGAAAGTCAACTTTAAGTTGACTTCCCTCTGCAGTGTAGACATACCCTAAGATGGAGGGATGTTAATAGTCCCTTGAAATGTGTTAGCTACTTATTGTAGACAATCTGCTCCATCTTGTATTTAGCTGTGACACGCTGAATAAGTTTCCCATACTTTAAGAAGAGATCTGTATGGCTCAAAAGTTTCTCTCTCTCACCAACTGAAATTGGTCAAGTAACAGATTTTACCTCACCCACCTTGTGTCTACATTTTTATTAATATTAATTTTAATTGTGATGCAGGGCTTGATCCTGTAAACATTTATGTGCGTGACTGACTTTGTTAGAGAAGTGTGAGATTTTTGCTGCTTAGATTTGGTCAGTTTCTTTATTGGTGGTCCAGGAAGTGTTTGGAGAGAATTAGGCCAGGATTTAAAATTTGGACCTTGCCCTTCTGGATTTTTACGGTCTTTGGGTGAAACACTGCATCTGATGTTGAATCTCATAGTGTCTCCCACTGTAAGATGCAGAGGTTTTAAACCCTGGTTCAAGAAACTATATTTTGACAGGGACTGCCTTGTCAATAATTGCCCAGTCTTTAATTTACTTTTTTTTTTTAGAAGACTATGCCAACAAAGCTCACAAGCTTTCTGTATAATCATAGGATTTGCTGCTCTCTTTGGCCACTCTCCTCTTCAGGTCTCCTTCACTAAAGGATTCTACTATCTTGCTGGGAGGGCTGATAGCCTGCACCAATTCTTCTCTTAGCTGAAGCTACCTCCAGATGCCCCACTTCAGATCTCCTCTCCAGCAGGAGCAACACACAGCACCAAATTGTTAAGGGGCCTGTGAGAAGGGAAGGAAGGTGCTTAGCCATATGAAGAGTACAGACAGAAGAATGCATGCTCTATCAGGAGGGTACAGAGAGAGGAAAAAAGGCATTGCTGGGGTAGCCCCTGATTGGATGGGGAAAAGGGGATACCCTTAGCTTCTAGAGAAAAAAGAGGTGAGGTTGTTCTATCAAGGATATTTGGGAGGTGGCTAGTTGCTGGAAGAGGGTGGATGAAGAGGGTAGAAACCCACCTGAAGGCAGAAAAATGTGGATAGGAGGGGGGGTGGGAAGGCCAGAGGAGGCAATAGACAGGGGTAGAAGCTCAGCCCCAGAACCTCAGGAGGAAAAGAAAGATAGAGGAGATGGAAACTCCCCTAGCAACCACAGGGAAAGGAGACCTTCCCTGGGGAAAGAAGTGAGTCAAAGGAAAAATCTGAAGGCTGGGTTGGGGAGAAGAGGCAGAATAATTGGAGAGTGGGGTAGAATTGGAGAGAGAGAGCGTGCAAAGGCAAGGAGGAGAGCAGTGGATGCTGTGAAGAGGGAATGGTTAGTTTTAAGTAGAGAGACTAAGTCGGTGTGGAGTGGGAAGACACAGAGGAGAAAGGCAGTGGAGGAGACATAAAAAATATAAAAAATATAAAGGAGCAAATAGAGGAAAGAGATGGGGAAAATCAACCAAGAGTAGATGGCGCTACCTGAAAAAGAGCCCATTCAGGCATCCCATTACTGAATGTAGGTTCGTTCTTTCTTTCTTTCTTACTAAATTTAAGGTAAAAGATGAGGAAGGAAGGTGTGAGGGAAGGGTCAAGTCATATTGTTAGGAATTTAAATAGTTCTGGATTAAAAAAAATATGTTCAAGGGAAAAAATAACAGACGTCCCTTCTAGACTTGGCATTCCAAAAGTTTTCACCAGATTCTTCTTCTGGTCTCCTGTGTCTCGCATGCTGAACCTCTGATCTCCTTTGTCATTCATATTGAGCATCTGTTTCAATATGAATGATCTGAAATATTAGTGTCTAATCAGGACATTGCTTGCCTGAAACCATTAAGGCATAAAAATAATGTCAAATGTTGCCCATTTCCCCTTTCTGTTATTTTAACAGGAGAATGAAGTCCAGAGTTCTTACACTTTTAGAATAACTATAGCTACTGCCCACATATCTGACATATAGTACCAACTTCTCACTTACCACAGCCAGCCACCTGTGGCTTGGTTCCCTGTATCAGCCTCCCCTGCTTGCTCTCCTTCCACTCACCTTCCTCTCCAGACATTGTGACACTACTCTCTTTGGTCATGTCTCCAGGTCTCTACGAACACCACATTTCCCTTCTCACTGAGGTCCTCCACACTTAATTTGCCCACTGGGCCTTTTTCCTTTTCTTATCTTTCTTATTCTTATTTTATATGGATAGGAGGTGGAAACTATTCTCAGATGTGGACAATTATCTATACTTTTTATCTGTCCAGGTTAGCTTCTTGCAATGTGTTGTATTCATCATGTACCTGAAGACTACTTGTGAACTTCAGCTGGTGCAGAATGCAAATGTCCCCTTGCATATTTAATTTTTGGTGCAATTTAGGGTTTGATTTTGACCTGTAAAGCTTTTATGGTTTGGCCCTGCAAATTTTACAAAGCACTGTTCTTAGTACTTTCCTCCAATATTTGAAGTAACTGAGGCAATTAAGCCATCCTTCCCTAGGTTTCAATATTGGAGATTGGCCAAAAAGAACCCAAATTTTTGGGCATAATGACAGACTTATTAGTCTACTCAGGCTCTCTTTGAGGAGGGAGTTGAATATGGAGGATCCATTTAGCTCCCCTTCCCACCCACTAAATAAAGGAATTATTGCTAATATCATATTTAGGGGTATTAAGTTAACTTGAATTGTTTGTTTTTGTTTTAAATTGTGTGTACCACAATGCAGCTAGATTGCTCGTTATAAAAGACTAATGAGTCAAAGAAATATTTTATTAAGTAGACTAGAATTGTGCCTGTTATGATCTCTGAGATGATTAGAGCTGTCAATAGTTCTAGTTTTAATTTGCAAAAATGATATAACTTGAAGAATATTAAAAGCTCAATATCAAGCTATTCTAATGCAGAGTAAAGATAAGAAGGACTACAGGAGACCAAAGTGTGGCTGCACAATGAGCATTTTAGCTATCTAAAAACCAAAAGGGATTGTAGAGGAAATGGAAGGAGGGGCAAATCACCAAGGAAGTATACATGAGAATGGCGGGAGTGTGAAGGGACAATATCAGGAAAGGCAAGACAAGGAATGCTAGAGACAACAAGAAGTGGTTCTACAAATATGTCAGACAAAAAAGAAAGATCAGTTATGGTGTGAATCCACCACTCAATGGAGAAGGTGAGCTGGTAATGGAAGATAAGGCGGAGCTGCTCAATGACAACTTTGCTTCAGTCTTCACACACAAAATAACATGACCAGAGGACTAGCGAAGTTATCATAGACAATAAAGGGGGAAGAGGTGGTTCTATGATTCTAAGAATAAAGTCCCACTCTCACAGTTTAAAGAAGGCCCTTAATGGTGTCAAGTTGACTCTGAAAAAGAATAGCCTTCTCTATAGTGCATTGAACTGTGGACTGAAATTGGAAGACATTTTTTTTCTAAATTATGTTTTTAAAATATAATATTAGAGCTAAATGAAAAATAAGAAGCTAATAAGTTATCAGATGAATTTTGCCTCTTTCTCTATTGTGAATATTTGGGGAACATTTTATGACTTTGTCAGATGTATTTGTTTGAAATTATTCACTAAGAACCAGATTGTGCCTGGCCTTTATGAAGGTGCGCAGTATGGGTGGAGGATGTAAGGAGCCTTTTACTCCTCCCTTCCTCCAATGTCCCATGTAAGGTCTGGCAGAAATGAAGCCCTGTACTCTGATTTCTTCCCCTAACATGTATGCATAGCCTAGCAGAGCTGTCCAGCTGCTGGGGAGAATAAACTCCACACAGAAGAGTCGAATAATGGCTGCACTGCTTCTGTGCATCTGAGATCAGAATGCCTTTTAGGGCTCACAGGTAAATAAAGACTTCATGGGGCATATCCTTCACTGGTGTAAATTGGCATAGCTCCATTGGTTTCACCAGCTAAGGATCTGCTCCCATGTCTTTTGTTCCACCTCTTTGAGGCAGAGCTTACTTTCCACTTGCTGAACTTCTCGCTGGTGTTCCTCACATGGTCCCTTATCTTGGGCTGTTCTTAAATGTCACATTCAATCCCTGAACAATTTTAGTGAATAACCCTTGGTTTCTTGGTTATGCACATACAGCACACTATAGTTAATATTGAAATTTGAATGGTAGTTAGTTTTGGTTGGACTTGTTAGTCACATGGTATATATCTGTTCCCTGATTGGATGAGTTTAATCAAGTTGCTGGGGTGAATGCTTGCATTTACAAATTCAAAATTCATTTCAAATTCACTGTCACTATTCCTGCCAGTAAACTTGTTAGAATAGTCATGACAAAAACACAAAAGAGGCAAAAACACAATCAGTGTGAGTTTGCTTAAAAGTAAATGAGTATTTGTGGAAAACGTTGTGCAATATTCACCTGTTGATAATGTTTATTTTGTTGAACTTATCAAGCCACAAATCTTTATGCTTCGAATTCTGTATAAATCTGTATGTAGCTATTTTTTCTTACAGCTTTGCCTCATGTATAAGCTGCTCAGTACTAGTGCTCATAGTAAAAGGCATCATCCTATTATACCTTATATTCACTGTAGATTTTCTTCAGGGGTAGATTTCAGCAATGTTAATCATTATGCACCAATTTTATATATTGCCTTAATGGTCAAGGTTGCTCAAACATGGAAGCTATCTTTTTTTCTTCCGCCACCCAGGAAAATGAGAAGGACTGATTCTTTGCTATGTGCTTCAGAATTCAGAATCTTATTGGGTTAACAAGGTTACCGTTCCCAACCCAACTGTCAATCTCAGTCCTTTGGAACATCAGGTTCCACAGGTCAGCCCACAGCTTGTTAAGCCATTTCCACAGTCCAGAAGTAGTAGACGTTTAGTTAAAATCTGTAAAATCTTTATGCTGTACAACTTTCATTACATTTTATCTGTTTCTCTACATTCCTTCTTAATATCACTGCCTTCTAACAGCATATAATGCTCTAAGCATGATTAGAAATATCCTGTACCTCTCTCTACTGCAACCAATTGACCTCCAAACAGCAACAAGAGAGATCTGGGAAATAACCTCTCTCAAATTCAAGCTCTTATTGTAAGTCTGAGTTCTTCCTGGAGCTGGAAGTCACAGTAAAAGGTCAGAGCATTGATACAAGGTATATTAGTGCACTGTACCACATGTTAGCCCAAAACCTGTAGTGCTTGGGTAAAAAGAGTGATACAACATCTGTGAAAACTTTCCTATCAATATACTCGTTATGTGGGAAGGATGCTTTTGTGATGATACAGAGAATCAAAGTAGTTATTCACAGATTCATTTTTGGTCTAACAATCAATGACCTACAGGTCACAGAACTCTATTTTTTAATACCTCCTTATCTCTAAGCAGCTTAGGCTAGGGATGGCCTTTTGGTCTTAAAAAAAAAAAAAGTCAAGTGTCAAGGAAATTTATATTGGGGATTTGAAAGAGCTATGAGTCTGCTAATAGAGTTCGAAAGCTTTGATTAATTTTGATATATTTTCATTGAAGACAGTATAAAATATTGGATATAGGAATGTGTCTAAGTATATTTTTAACCAGCCTAATGACAAAGTGAATAATTCTCTACACGGCTATTATTTTTTATTCCTGCAGCCAATATTTACTTCAGGGTCCAGCAGGAGATGTAGAAAAGCACTTTGAATTTAACATGGTCTGGTGCTGGTAAACTGAGCATCTTCTCTGGCCTAGTCTTTAGGTATTAGCTAAGAAGGGTCAAACTCATAGCTGGCAATCATACTATCTCATCTGCATGTTAGTTTTGTTCAAAATATGTATTAGTCTTATAAGAACATATTTAGTATTTAGACAGCATGAAATGCTTGTAAATTGCTGCATGCATTAATCTCACTTGCAATGTCTGTATTCCATGCTACAAGGAAAAATATGTTTGTTTTATAATTGTAAAAATGCCTACTCTGAACTTGTGAACTCAGATAGGAAGAGTGCCCCTCTCCCTGCCTCACCCAACAAAGGAGGACTATCAAAAACTAAGTGGGCCATCCTAGGACAAAACTTTGTTAATGCAGCCATTCACCCATGGAAAAGTACATTCAGTAGGATTCGTCCAATTGGTTTGAGTGCTGGAAGAAGGAAATAAAAATAGCTAACATGAAGATTGTTCATCTTTTTGCTGTTTGGACTCTTGCAAGGGCTGGAACTAAGAAACAAAAAAGCACAGCTTGCCAGGGTTCACCTGTTGTAAGCCCTGAAAAAGACATTTCATGCAGACAGATTGCTGTGTCTCTGTCACCTTTTGAATCACAGGCTGAAAATCATTTGTGCATATACATTGTCTGCTTTGATCTGTCAATAACAGTCATTTCTTTTTCTTATTTAATAAAATTTTAATCAGTTTATTACAGGATTGGCTACAGGTGTTGTCTTCGGTATGAGATCTAAGGTACAAATTGATCTGGGGTAAGTAACTGGTCTCTTGGGACTGGAAGCAACCTGAATATTTTGTGATTTTTGGTGTAAGTGACTTTATCACTAAGTCCAGCTTGTCTAGGTGTCAAGATAGACTAGAGAGCCCAATGGGACTGTCTCTGACTCCATGGAATTTTGGGTATTTACCTGGTGCAAACTGTTGATGTTCATAGTGTCGTCAGCTGTAATTTTAAAGTTAAATCCCAGATCAGGAATGTCGAAACAGGAGTTTCTACAGCCTTTATATTTCTTGTCCAAGAATTAGGCTTGACAGACCACTAGGTGGTCTTGCTCAAGTCTGCCCTATAATTTATCAATGACAATGGATGAGTCAGATCTCAGTTTTGATTGCTCTGATAGAATCAGTTAGTTGTTTCTGTTTAAGTGTGTTATCTGATCTGATTCCAGCCTACTAGATGTCTAGAATTTTTAAAACATTTTCTGGGAAATGGGAAACATTACTCAGTACAATACTGCTTTTAGTCAGTGATTGGTCCTGGAGCAGAGACAAACAATCTGAAACAATCCCCTCTTCTCTCCCTCCAATGTCTTCTATGCTGTTGTTGACTCACCAGGATCACTCTCACCCTCTTTTATACCATGTCTCTTTTACACTTGAACCTGGGCTGTGACCGGCCTTGATCACCTGACAAGCTGTCTGATCAGACTGTTACATTGGGGTAGGTTGTGTACAGGAACTACCACTGCTGCATAATCTGCACCTCTCTTTGTAAAGTGTATGGCATGTCACCCTCCCCACTATTCAACTGAGTCTGACAGAAAGGGAGTAGCAGCTTCTTCCAGAGTACCGCTGCTTGCATTGATGTGCCGAGCACAGCAGCACTGCTTCAGGTATGGAATCCAAAGAACTGAAGCCAAAACATGGGGATTTTTTATGCCTGTCTTTCATTCTAGGTGCTGCAGCTTTGAAGTTACAGAGTTTATGGAATGACTTTGTAATCAATTACCATTGCCTCATATTTCACTAACCCTCTGCTGCATAAATTGCAAATGGGTGGTTGAATGGCTAAATTTGGTCTAATGTGCCGCATTGTACAAGGAGCCTTGATGATAATGTCGTCTTCCAGAGTTATGTTTGTTGATAGGTGATACAACCTTTTAGATATGAAGTTTGTGTTTGACTATAATTCTAAACTTTAAATATTAGCATTTACATTTATAGACTGGTGAGGAACAGCACATTAATATCTTTTTTGATTAAGTTCTTTGTGATCATTTCTCCTCTCTTTATTCCCTTGAGTAATGCTGCTCAATCTTAAGTCTATTGAGGCTCTTCACCCTGCAGGCAACTGTCACAGGGAAGAACAGACAAGTAACTGTTACAGGCTAAATGATGTGATATATTTTTGTCCAAGAAAGTAAAAAGATATCTTCCAGAAGGCAAATTGCAATGTGAATAGTAAAATGATGACATGTTATTCCCCTTCCTTATGATTTTTGGTGTTCAGGGAAAAGTTATGACAAGGACATAGCCTAATGGTCTTAATCTTTTTATGTGGAAATATTGTTATCTAATAAACTGCTAAATATAAATTTCATAATAATTTAATGTACATAGTGTAACTGCTATGGTAGACATTGATGCTTTGGTGCTCTAAACAATATTGTTTTACTTTTGTGTAGAACTCTGTTGGAAAAATCCCAAATGTGCGACCATTATTAAATCTAACAAAGTACCTGAAGTGTTCTTTGGTAAATAACATACTCAGGATTAGCTAGAAATATAACCCTGTCATTAAAGAACAATAGTATTTCTAATTAAAAATATTTTAAATGCAGGTTTATCGGTACAGTTAATATGCTCTTGAATTAGTCACCTAACCAATTCCTGAGGTTAGAGTACATATATATGTATAAAATTGATGCTTTTTAATCTCTTGCCTTTGAGATGTATTGAGTGTCATTCACTAAAATTATTACACATTTAGTATTTTCCTCTGGCAATGGGGAGAAATTAGAGATGTATGGTAAGTAAATATTACAATATTTGAAAAGTACAATTGGGCTTTATTTTGCTGTTAGGGCTCACAAATTCTGGACCTTAGTAGTCTAATTTCTGGGTAAGAAATAAGAATTTCTATCCCTCCTTTTGTCCTTTTTATACACCACTGAAAAACACTGTGGATCTCCCTTTATGTTCTCTCTAGGTTTTAATTGGAGCCAAACAGAACATCACAAAGGGAGCAAGTCCTTGCAAAGAAACTCATGATGGTGACTAGAGCTAGCACAAGGCATAAGCAAACTAAACAATTGCTTTGGGCCCCAAGTAGCTCAAGGGGGCCCCTGTTAATATTTTTTATATGTGTGGGGGAACAGGACAAAAATGTTCCTGCTTAGGGCCTCAAATGAGCAAGCACTGCCTCTGGTGGTCACTATTCAATTATATTTTTGGTCATCTTAGCCAAATCAATTGTTAAGAAATTGAGTGGAATAGAAAGATCATTATAAAATCATATGGGCCACAGTTTCTATTGCATGTTGTGGAGCACCATTTTGTGATCACAAAAATATGGTCCTGCCGTAGAGGTTATAATTTAACCATATAGTTCACAATGATGGAATCCTGTGTGATATTTTTGTGTGTGTGTGCATTTGTCTCCACTGATAACAAGGAGTTGAAAAATCATGTAAAATATGGTCCCCAAAATGTGTAATGCATTGGCTTGGTTACAAAACAATAGACACATATGAAAACCTCCTCAGTAATTAAATTTATAGACTTGCTGATGTAATTTTTCAGTTTACAGAAATTACTATTATGATAGAAACTGGCAATTCATCAAAAGTATTGAATGAGGTGCAAACTATAGGTGGTGATCTCTGTGAACTTGTAGGCTTTGATGGAACTAGTGTAATGAGTGGATGTATTTCTCAAGTTCAGCCATTAACTACCCAGTTGCACTATGGGACCATTTCTCAAGTTACTAGTTAAACTTCTTGATTAGTATATTCAATGAGGTTATTGCAATTGTAATTGTTGTGGTACAATTTCAGAATCATTAATTCTGCATTAATCAAGAACTCCGCCAATAAAGCGACTCAGCATTCTATGAGCAGCTTTGCATGAGGCAAGAACGTTTCAGTGCTCAACTTACAGTACCCATTATTGACTTCCTCATTGTGAACAAGTATATTGAAATTGTGAAACAAGTTTCCAAGATAGAGATAAATATCAGTTCTTGAATGTTCTATTATCCCGTCATAGTCATGCTAAATTATAGAATATTAAGGTTGGAAAGGACATCAGGAGGTCATCTACGCCAACCCCCTGCTGAAAGCAGGACTAACCTCAGCTAAATCACCCCAGTGAGGGTTTTGTCAAGCTGCAGCTTAAAAACCTCTAAAGATGGAGATTCCACCACCTCTCTAGGTAAACCAAGTGAAAAACCTTTTCCTAATGTTCCACCTAGACCTCCCCCACTGCAACTTGAGACTGTTGCGCCTTGTTCTGTCACCTGCCACCACTGAGAACAGCCTAGTTCCATCCTCCCTGGAACCCCCTTTCAGGTAGCTAAAGGCTGCTATCAAATCCCCCCTCATTCTTCTCTTCCGCAGACTAAACATACATAATAAATACATTAAAAATGCATAATAAATACATAAGGCCAGATACTTAGCTAGGGTAAATCAATGTAGCTCTGTTGAAATCAATAGAGATATACAGATTTACACCATCTGAGGAGCTATGCTATAGTCCTGGTAGTCTCAAAGTTTTTAACTGGCATAAGGCAAAGTTGCTGCCTTTTCCTTCATTTCAGAACTGTTATGAAAATAATTTGTTTTCGCCTTTTACTTAGTACCTTTGTCCTTGCACTTAAGCTTTTCAGTATCCAACTTTAACTTTCTATCCACAGTATGTGTGCTGAACATCCTGTGATTTCTGGCACTGAATAAGAGTCACTGGCTCTTCTGAATAACAGTGGTCCAGTCTCTGAGAATTGAAATGGAGTTTTGGCATCTTGGGCTGTCAGAAAATAACATTTTCCTATTGGGAAATGGTATAATCTGAACTGGAGGTCTTCCAGTTCTGTTAAATGTTACTTAAGAAGAGTCTTCCATACCTGTCTGTCCTGGGATGCTCTTTGCGTGTCAATTCCAGCTTGAAGGGGCATACCCACACAAGCGCTAATTAAGCCTAAAGTATAGACCTTAAGTTCAATATGTTTTTTAATGACAGTGCAATTTCTGCACTAGTTCTGAATATCACACTGTTTTCCTTTCTTGATTTATATTCAAATATAGAAGGAAAGTGCTTATCCTGTGCAGGGCAGCACACTGTTCTTTCTAATGGAAGAAAAACTAAATGTGCACTCTTCCTCAGCTATATCCACTTCATAAAGGAAGAGCAAAATATAGGACACCCGCTATTCAAAACTAAACGATATGTTAGCATTTCTCACAAATACATTTCTTTGTGATTTGGGCCCAGTAACTTGTATAAGTCTTTTACAAAAGTATACAGTAATCTGACTCTCTTATTTATTTATTTACAAACAACTAGTTCTATTAACAGATTGCCATTATTTGAATAAATTCATAGTCACTGACTAATGGTATAAAATGGTGTAAAATGCAGACCTCTTTCATTCCAGAAAAAAACACAAATGAAATTAATTTACTCCTACAATCATTGTCTATATGCACACATTCTGCTCTCTAATATTCTCACTACTAATCTCTCCGGATAGCTTTTGAATTTTGTGGTATTTATCAGGATTATCATAAAAACCTCAAGCAGATTCTGTTCCTGAAAATAATCAATGTAAATGTGTGTATTTGGTCATGCATGTACGAGGCTGTGTGTGTGATGTTATGTATGTGTGTATATATATATACACCTTCCCTTTACTAAAAGGACTTTCTCAGAAGTATAGCTATAGTGCTCAATATTTTTCTCTGAGCTCATTCAGGTCACTTTTAAAATTAAAAAACAGTCATTTATTAAAATAATGATCTAAGAGGGAACAGTGCCAAAATGATCCCTTGGAATGACAAACACTGATGGCATGAAATAGAATTCTATTTCAAAATAAGTGAAGTCCCTTTGTATCATCATTTATAAGTCCCAAAGAAAACATCTAATAGTACTGGTCCAGAAACAGTTTGGAACACCCTATGTACTTTGGACCCTAAACCATGTTTAGAAAACAAATGTGAACACTCTTGAAATGTATGTCCAGCTATATTGGTCTCAGACATACAATAGAATCTCCGAGTTATGAATGTCTTGGTAATGTAGGTTGTTCCTACCTCTGAGATGTTCATAACTCTGAACAAAAGGTTATGGCTGTTCTTTCAAAAGTTTACAACTGAATATTAACTTAATACAGCTTTGAAACACTGCTATGCAAAAGAATAATGCTGCTTTCCCTTTATTTTTTTTAGCAGTTTACATTTAACACTGTATTTGCTTTTTTTCTCTCTCTCTGTGGCTACCTGATTGTGTACTTCTGGTTCCAAATGAGATGTTTGGTTGACTGGTCAGTTTGTAACTGGTGTTTGTAACGCTGAGGTTCTACTGTAATTTGGCTGCCTCAAGCATAGATAGGGCCAAATGTTTTAAACCAATTTAAAAAAAAAATGTTACACAATCTAGGCTCAAATAGTATTTTTGCAAACAGTTTTAGAATAGTTTGATGGATCTGACCAGCTAAACTGTATTTGAAATGGTAGCTACTACTTTGGCTGTAAGTGAGCTTGAAGCTCAGTGCAGACATGACCTGGTTGGCAGTCTCTTGGAAGTACTGTGTCTTAATAGCCCTAAAACTGACCCACATGGCTTTTCTCCAGCCTCACATACTTCGATCCTATTTGTGGGAGAAATGGTGCTGATATGTCTACTATCAACCTACAATCAGACACACACAGCCATTATCCACCTGAAAATTCTCTGCCTCTCCACTCTGATCTACAGTTGACTCAGAGGTTTCACCTTAGACAGCGTGTTCCTTGAGGCAGGGTACTGTCCCTCCCTGGATGTCTAAAATACACCTAGCACATCATTTTGCACATACAGGAGTTGGAGAGAGAGCACATCCTTCTTTCATACTATCCAACTTTCTATCAGCTTACTTATACACAATTTGAGCTTTTTCTGTGATTGCACAGAAACTTCAATGAGTTCTTTCCCGGATACTCCAGTATCTCTGTTAGAGTAAATCAAAATATTGAATTGGTAACTTTTGAAAATTTCTTCCCTTTTTCCTGCTTGCGGTAGAAAATGAGAAGGTTATGTGTATTACTTTTTAGAAATGTCACATGCCCATCAGCTTATCTTTGTGACATTACCTGTCTGAATGTTAAATTAAAGGAAGACATAAGGGGGAAATGAAACAATGTCAATACTAGTATAAACGAACAATAAGGGTCTTCGGGGAAACAAGGTAGAAGCTATTGATGGGGTATCCACCCTGTCTGGCTCCAGCTAATCTGGTCAGATACAATCACCAGACCAAAACCTAGCATCTAAGGAGGATGCTAAACAAGCAACCCCAGGCATAGAAGATGGTGGGGAATGAGTGAGTATCCAGTTGCCTGCTTCGGAAGCCAGAGCTGTCAACAGGCTTGCCAGGAAAGACATATACAGTATGCTGAGAGCGGGACAGTCTGCTTCTAGCCAGAGATGGGGATTAGCTGGGCTGAGGGGAACATACAAAGCAAGTTGTAGGTAAGAGGAAATATACATGTAGGGCTTTTTATGGTGTTAACCCATTTCCCTAAATGCTGAATTCCCTTTAGTAAGTAAATGCTAGTTTCTTTTGAAGATGTTGTTTACAAGTCACTTTAATTAGCTTCTGTCACAGATCCCTGGAGACAAAGGACTTCCAGGTGCTAAAAAGAGCTGGGCCTGCTGAATTAACATGATTCGTAAACAGGAGGCTGCACCTCTGAGATCTGGTCTAAGTGAGGTGCAGGAACCAAGGCTTGTGGGGTGCACTTGAGAGAGACTAATGCACAGCTTGAATTCTAACTGACAGGTTGACTAGGAGCTATAGAAAAGATGAACCTGTACCAAGTTCCAATTATTCACCATGTACAACAAGTGCAGCAGACAGGCTAGAGGGTTAAAATCTTTCTTCAGATCTTTCCCTGCCACTGCTTAGTTTCTGGATAACCCCTCTCCTAAGAGAGTTGCTCAACTCCTGCATTTTCCAGTCCTCTCCTCTTTGCAAAGCTTCCCCAGATTGCTTGCTTGCCTCACTCCTATGAGTGGGATCTCACTATCCATTGAATCATGTCAGTTTACCTCTCTGTATCTCTGATATTCTTACACCATGCATGTTATCATATCTCTCCTGAGGTGGCCCAAGAAGAGATGGTGCATGATAGGTGGGTTGTATGTGGCAGTGGAGCCATATGCAAAAAGAGGTTACACTGCAGGAGGGCTGACAGCATTGAAGAATCACAATAAAGCAAATTTTCTGAGGATGAAAATATCTCAGTATCCTATACCAGTTGCATACACTTGGTTTGAATCCTTCCCCCTAGAATCATCATACCACTTCTTGTGACAGGAATTCAATTAACCTGCATCACCAATGTAAAGTTTTGCAGTCTTTCTAGACAATGGGACATCCATGTCAGGATTATATGATTGATACTTTGAGTCCTTAGCAGTTTCTATCAGCTGGAGAACACCTGATAGTGGGTATCCTATAGCTGCCTTTAGCAGGATGGAATCAGAGAGACTAGGCAGTAGTTTTGTACCACCAGAATAAGTGTGAAAGGTCTGTTTTTAATTAGATAAATCACAATATTGCTATAGCAATCTTAAAATTGTTGCTGTGGTGTTTCCTCTTATCAGTACTTTGCCTGAATCCTCATATTCAAAATGTATTCATAGCAGACTAATTGGCATGCAAGGATGACAGACAAGGTGGTCCAGTAGTTAGGGGACTACCTTGGGTAGTGGGAGACTTAGGTTCAATTGTCTGTGAAAATAACACACCTCCTGAGTGATCTCAGTTACACCGTGCTGGTATGGACAATGCTATGTCAGCGGGAGAGCTTCTCCCACCGACATAGTTACCGCCACTCGTGGATGTGGTTTTATTACACCAAAAGGAGAGCTCTCTTCCGTCGACATAGGGAGCTACATGAGCGAGGCTGCATCAGTACAACTGTGCTGCTGTAAGCTGTCTAGTGTACACATGGCCTCAGTTTCTCCCAGCCTCAGTTTACCATCTATAGTATGGAATAATTATGTCCCTACTTCACATAGAAGTTGAGAGGATAAATACATTGAAGCCTGTTAGGTGCTCAGGCACCGTGGTAATGGGGGCATAAAATGTCGTAGATAGATAGAATTATAACACTTTTATGCATTACATATAAAGCCTTCGTTACTGCAAAGAAATCAGATTTTTTTTTAAATAGTTCTTTTGTGAATGGATTCTTTGTTGAATTATAAAGGCATTTCTGCTTCAGTATTAGGTTCCTTCACTCCAGGAAAACTGAAAAGATACAAATGTCATTTTTATTATCTTGTTTGCACAGGAACATATAATGGTAGATTATTTAACTGCTAATGGATAATTAGTTTTGGAAGGATTCTATTTATTTTTATCAGTAAATGTCTGTAAACATTGATTTCACCATATACACGCAAACTGATGAAAAATATTTCCATCGATGATAACAGAAATGTACAGATAGACAAAGTAAGAAAAATACTGCGTGAGAACTTATTAGATTGATTAAAGGATATTTATTTTCTATATTTTGATACGTGTCTTGGACAATTTGTGTTTTAGTGGTTATAAAAATTTAACTTTTTGAATCTCTATGTCTACTCTCATTAAATAATTATTGTGTAACACTTTTACTCTCTTACCCCCGATAACTCTGAAAACTTATAGATAAAAATTGAAAAAAAATCTTTAAACCCACAATTTTGCACAACTGTGAAAATTTAAATTAATAAAAATTGAACAAAAGCTTAAAAATAAACATTGATATTATCTGTTAAAATTTTAATAAATCAAATTCTGCCATCCCTATCAACAATTCAGGTATTTGCAAAACGTTGAATATAACTTTAAGTCAGTGCAATCTATGTGTGTTGTGAGGAAAAAAAGTTCTGATGGACATGAAGAAAACAGTGATATTGCATAATGGCGTCTATATGCATTATGTTCACTATATTTTAAGTCAATTTCACCTTAACACTCTGGCTCAATTGCCTCATACAGCTGACCTTTCTTCCTTAGCATGGGCTGCATAGTTTGAAGGCTTCTTAAACTGCTAAGAATCAATTTAGTAACAACAAGTGACAAATACCTGTCATAGGGAGCTCTAACTGGGGATGTATAAACTTATTCAGATTAAACAAGAGTTGACAAGAATATTTTCCCAATAATACACAAACTATTCTTGATGTTTAAAAAAGTTTTTTTTTAATTATGCAGTTTTCTGCTGGTACTCAAAATTATTTAGTTATTTACTCTAGAGTTTATTTCATTTAATTTTCTGGTTTGCCTTTGGCCCACTGCATCGTACTCACAACACAAATACAGCCAATATTTTCAAAGTTAAAAAAAGTCGAGGCTACCTTTGGTTCCAACTACTTTTAGAAATTTGCTTTGCAACAGACGTCTCTTGGTTGGCACTGCTGTCACTTAAGGATTTTTCATCTCCTTTTAATCACTCTGTAAAACCACATCATTCTTTCTCAGATCCAGCAAAATATATAGCTTCTATTTTAGAAAGAATTGTACTTACACCCTAATTTACAGTGCTCCAGATCAGAAAGTAGCAATTTAATTATAAAGAGGAAGTTTATTGTTCTTTGTTATGTCCACTGAATCATGCTGGAACAGCCCTTCTGCATCTTAAACCGCTTTGATTGCTATCAAATAATTAAATATTGAAAAATATCTATGGTTAATGTGGGAAATTTCTGCATTATTTTTAAGAAAATTGTGTGACTCAGTTTACCCACTGTGGCAAACGGCCGGCTTCTCCCTAGTGGGTCTCGCACTTTTGCCTCTTGTAGTGGGCTAGAGTGTCGCCGGTTACCCCACCTTCCCAGGGAGGGGGGTAGGGACTTGGGCCCACCCGCTCCTCCGGGTCCCAGCCCAGGGGCCCTCTGAGTAGCAGCAATGTGCTGCTGGCACCTTATTCGCAGCTGCAGGCTTTTTCCCAGGCTACTTTCCCCCCACTGTCTTTCTGGCTTCTTGAGCCCAGTATCTTCCTCAGGACTCCACCTCTCTCCCACACACCACTGCACTCTGTTCTGTTCTTCTCCACAACTCCACACACCACTGCACTCTATTCTTCTTCTCACACTCCTCTGCTCACCATACACCTACTCCTTCAACTCCCACGCTGCATCTCAGGAGTAGAGGGTTTTTATCAGGCTCCTGGGTGGTGCCTTAATTGGTGTCAGCTGACACTAATTACCTTCTAGTGATTCTAGCTAATCTATAGGGAATAAAGCCTGGATCATTCTAGCACTTACATAGCGCCCTTCCAGAACTTTCCTTCTCTTCTTGCTGTTGCTCCTCTTGCTGCTGCTGCTGGGGTGCTCCTGGCTCTTGGGGGCCCTGCTAGCTGCCCCCCCTCTCCCAGGGGGGAAGGGGTGAGTGAGTGGCCACACCACCGCCACTGCCACTGCCACCACCTCTGCTGCTTCCAGGGTCCTGCTGCTGCTGCTGTGAGCACCCCTTCCCCCCCGTTCCCTGCTGCCATTTGCTTCTTCTCTTGCCCCCACTTAGGGGGCACCCCTGCCCTTCCCCTTTTCTTCCCCTGTTGCTGCCCCTGCTAGCTTGCTCACCCCCTCCCCTGTTGCTGCCCCCCCTGCAATTTGTCCCCTCATCCCTTTGGTTTGTTTGTTTGTTTGCCCAGCCCCTGCCTTGGTTTGTGCCCTGCCCCGCCCAGCCCTAGCAGCTTGCTGCTGGGCCCCCACCACTCCCCTCCCCTGCCCACTGCTGCTTCCCCCTGATCTGGCCCCCACACTCTGGCCCTGGCAGCTTCCATGGTGCCCCCCTAACTGATCCCCCCCTTTTTTTGTTGACTCCCCCCACACACTGCACCCCCCCCATGTTGCTTTAGCGGTCACCCCCCCTCCCCTTCTTCCCCTTCCCTCCCTGCCTCCTCTCCCTCTCCCTCTCCACTCTCCCTCCCTCTCCCCCTTCCTCTCCCCCCCCACACACACCCCCTTGCCAAACCCATCCCTACCCCCTCCCAAGATGGCGGGTGTGCCTGGGGCCGGGACCCTCTTCCTAGATGCTCTTGCCCTTCCCTCTCACCTTGAGGCCCTCTCCCTGCCTATAGCAGCTGGTCCTGCCACCTCCCTTGAGCTGCCGGGTGTCTGTCCCCAGGCGCCGGCGGTGGACAACTCGGGGAGGGACACCAGGGACTCTGCCGCCGCCACGGCTCCTGCCCCCCCTGATCCGGGGGGGTGCACCCTCGGCGGGGAGGAAAAACCAGGGAGGTAGTAAAAAGGGTAAAGGCCCAGCCCGGAAAGCAGCGCCTCCCGCGGCAAAGGGCCCCTCCTCCTCCCCCTCTATCCTCTCCCGCTGTCTCTTCCACCAGCTCTGGGGGCGGCGGCGCACCCCAGAACGTACGCCCAGGTGGCCGCGGGCCCCCCGCCTGCCGCTGCCAAGTCACCTGCCCTGACCACTGCCGCCAGCACCATCCCAGGTGGCCGGGGCCCCTTCCCCACCCTTACGAGGAGGCATGGGGTCCAGTGCCTCCTGGTGCCTGCCTCGCCCCACGTGGAAACCTATGTGCGGGTGATGGCGCGGTTGGTGGGGTCCACGGCCGTGGTGGCGGCCTCCCGAATGTATGGCAAGGTGGTCTTCTTTCTGGGGTCGGAGGCCTCCGCCCAGGAGGCAGTGGAGACGGGCCTGGCGGTGGGGGGTGTCCATGTCCCAGTGAAGCCCCTGGAGGACCTGGGCGTACGGGTGGTCTTTTCCTCCGTCCCACCCTTCCTCCCCAATGCCGCCCTTCTGCCTTTCCTCGCCACCCTGGGGAAGCCCCTCTCCACCATCAGCCCACTTCCCCTCGGCTGCAAAGACCCCGCCCTCCGCCACGTCCTCTCGTTCCGCCGGCAGGTGCAGCTGCAGCTACTGCCGGCGGTGGCGTGTGGCGGGGAGGCGCTCGAGGGGTCATTCCTGGTGCCCCATCAAGGGGCCCAGTACCGGGTCTATTATGCTATGGGGGAGGCCCGGTGCTACCTCTGCCGGGCGGCGGGGCACGTTCAGAGGGACTGCCCCCTGGCCCGGCATGGAGGGAAGCCTGAGACCCAGGGGGGCACCAGTCAGACCAGCGATGGTGCCCCCCCCCAGCCGTCTGCTCCCTGTGGCCAACCCCCCTCCATCAGCAAGAATCACCTGCGCTCGGGCCCCAGGGGTGCCCCCCCTGGATTGCCCGGGCGAGCTGATGGTCCCCACTGACGCCCGGAGCAGTCCAGCGGGGCCTGCGGAGGGGAGAGAGCCAGGGCTGGCACTGTCGGGCATTGGAGGGGGCATGCCCCAGGAGGAGGCTTCTCCCTCCCCTGCTGTCCCACCCCCTCTTTCCGAAGCCCCAACCCCTGTACTCTTGCCCCCTGACCCTGCCCCCGCTGCCCAGTCCTCCACCTCAGGAGGCTGGGAGCTCGTGCGGGGTAGGTGCGGCAATTGTGAAGCCAGAGCCCAGCGCCCCCTCCCACCTGCAGCCGAGGGGGGCGCAAGCCCCTACAAAGCCAGGAGAGGGGCTGCTGAGGCTGGGCCTACGACCGCGCTCCCTGCTAGAGCCCAGCGGGGTGCACCGGCCGAGGAAGCCGTGGCGGCAGATGTGGGCTGTACCATCGCCCTCCTGCAGAGTCCCCGTCCGGAACCCGCCCAGCCCCACTGCCATCCAAACCCCCTGCCAGTGCCGGGGAAGATCTCGGGGCAGCAGGGGGAGACTTCTCCTTAATGGAGGAGATTGACACCCTGGGGTTGACCCCGGCCTGCCCTGAGGAGAAGAACCCAGCCCCCCGCGACGAGGGCTTAGAGCAAGGCAATTTTGAGTGGCCTCTCCCCTCCCCCCCATCCTCAGCTGCCACCCCTGTTCCCAGCACCGAAACCCCCCTCGACCCTTCCACCCACCACACGGGAGAAGGGGGACCCACCATCACCGCCCCAGCCACTGAGGCACCAGCCGAGGCTGAATGGCTGAGTCCCAAGCCATCGGGTGCCCCAACCCTTCTTGTGGGCCAGCCCCTTCCTATCCTCCCCAACGATGCTTGCCCAGCTGTCTCCTCACAAGATCCTGGAGCCATGGGCACTGCAACCCCACAGGTCACCCCCGTGGAGACCACCCGCTCCGTGCCCACCTCCTTAGTTCCTGGCCCCAACCAAGAGGCTATGCACCCCGCCTGCCCGGCCACTGTGGCTGTGGGACTCATCCCCAATTCTAACCTTGACCACTCTGCCCTGACCCTTTCCCTACCCCTACCTGAATTCCTACTCCCTACCTTTCCTCGACCCCCTTACCCCTCCCTGTACCTACCTCTTCCCCTCCCACTGCCTGTTCATCTGCTACCCCTGGTGTTGTCTCCTTCCCTATGAAGAGCTCCCAGGAGGCGGCCTTTGTGTTTAGCACTCCCAGCCCATTTGGGGCTGCTGTCTTCCCTCCGCCGCCGCCACCCTTAGCCCCCATCCCTGTGGTCCACAAGACAGCTGCGGAGGCCGAGCCGGAGGACGAACCCCCCGAGGCGCTGTGCAAAGAGATCCATGTCTTTCTCCGGGACACACGTGGTGCCCGGAACCGAGTGAGGCTTGCTCTGCAGTGCTGGGGGGACTTCCACCGCATCCTCCAGGCTGTGAGGGCCACCATGAAGGAGGGGAAGGGGACCGGACGGCAGGACGCCGCGGCCTACCAGAGGGCCCGCAGCTTCCGTGACACCCTCATGGCCTACGGCACTGGCCACGAAGGTCGCCGGCGCCCCTGCCCGAGAGGATCCACCTCAGCCCTCCTCGTAATGCCTATCACCATCGTCACCTTAAATACAAGGGGTTGCAGGACGGGTCTCCGCAGGAACCAGGTGCTCTCCTTCCTTCGAGAGGGGGGGTACGCTATAGCGTTCCTGCAGGAGACCCACACGGACCCAGCCACCAAGGCCAGCTGGCGGCTGGAGTGGGGAGACGGGGTGCACCTTAGTCATCTCTCCGCCCATGCGGGCGGAGTGGCCACCCTGTTCTCCCCTGTTCTGCAGCCCGAAGTGCTGGAGGTCACCGAGGTCATGCCGGGCCGCCTGCTGCACCTCTGGGTCCATGTGGAGGGGCTGACACTGAGCCTGGTCAACATCTACGCCCTGACCGCGGGTCCGGAGCGGGTGCGTTTCTTCCAGCAGGCGGCTGCTTTCCTCGGCACCTTAGATCCTCACAAATGCCTGGTACTGGGCGTGGATTTCAACACCACCCTCGAGGAGCAGGACCGCACGGGGACCGAGCAGTGTCAGGCCACTGCGGACGTCCTCCGTGGAATTATCGACCATCACTCCCTGGTGGACATCTGGCGCGACCACCACCCGGATGACGCTGTCACCTTCACCTACGTCCGGGTGGGGGAAGATCGGTCGCACCACTCCTGGTTGGACCGCATCTATATCTCTCGTCACCATCTTGCGCGGGCCCACTCCTCCAGCGTCTGGCCGGCCCCGTTCTCGGATCACCACATGGTGACCGTGACGGCCTCTCTTACTGTGGAGAGGCCAGGGCCGGCCTACTGGCATTTTAACAACAGCCTGCTGGAGGATGTGGGCTTCGTGGCGTCCTTCCGGGAGTTCTGGTTGGCCTGGCGGGGGCAGAGAGGCGCCTTTTCCTCAGCGCGGCGCTGGTGGGACGTGGGGAAGGTGCGCACTAGGCTCTTTTGCCGTGACTACACACGGGGGGCCAGCTGGCGGCGGGATGCGGGGATAGAGCAGTTGGAGTGGGAGGTTTTAGCGCTGGAGAGGCGTCTAGCCACCAGCCCCGAGGATTCGTCCCTCTCGGAGCGTGCCAGGAGAAGCGGGAGGAGCTCCGGGCCCTCAAAGACCTCCAGGCTCGGGGTGCCTTCGTTCGATCCCGCATCCATCTCCTTTGGGAGATGGATCACGGCTCCCGCGTCTTCCATGCCCTGGAGAAAAGGAGGGGGGCCCGGAAGCATGTCATCTGCCTCCTGGCTGCTGACGGCACCAGATCCGGTGGAGATGCGTGGAAGGGCCAGGGCCTTCTACGCCGACCTTTTCTCCCCGAATCCGACCGACGTCGCCTGCAGGGTGCATGGTGCTTTGGAACGAACTTCCCACGGTCAGCGCAGGTGACCGAGGCCGGCTGGAGCTACCTCTCACTCTGGCTGAGTTCTCGTAAGCCCTCCGTCTCATGTCCACCAATAAATCCCCTGGCATGGACGGGCTGACCGTGGAGTTCTACTGCGTGTTTTGGAACGTCCTCGGCCCGGACCTCATCACCGTCTGGGCCGAGTCTGAGGCCAGCAGAGCTCTCCCCCTGTCCTGCAGGTGGGCTGTGCTCGCCCTGCTACCGAAAAAGGGGGACCTCCGCGACCTTCGGAACTGGGGTCCCGTCTCGCTCCTCAGCACAGACTATAAAATTGTGGTCAAGGCCGTCTCACTGCGGTTAGGGTCCATGCTGCAGGACGTGGTCCATCCCGACCAGACCTACACCGTCCCGGGCTGTAGCATCTTTAACAACTTGTATCTGGTCCAGGACCTCTTGGAACTCGGGTGTAGGGATGGCCTGTCGTTTGCCCTCCTGTCCCTGGACAGGATGGACCACGGGTATCTCCTGGGTACCCTGCAGGCGTTCAGCTTCGGACCCCATTTCGAGGGTTTTCTCCGGGTGCTGTACGCTTCTGCAGAGTGCCTGGTCAAGCTCAACTGGACCCTGACTGAACTGGTCAGCTTCGGGCAAGGAGTACGTCAGGGCTGTCCGCTGTCAGGCCAGCTGTATGCTCTGGCCATGGAGCCCTTCCTCTGTCTCCTCCGCCGGAGGTTGACGGGGTTGGTGCTCCGTGAGCTGGAGCTGAAGCTGGTCTTGTCAGCATACGCCGATGACGTGCTCCTCATGGTCCAGGAGCCGGGCGACCTGGTGCGGCTGGAGGCCTGCCTGGCCGTCTACTCGGCAGCCTCCTCCGCCCGGGTCAACTGGGCCAAGAGCTCTGGCCTGACGGTAGGGGCCGGGTGGCAGGCGAGCTCCCTCCCACCTGCGCTTCAAGCCATCCGGTGGAGCACGGGTCCATTGCTCTATCTGGGCATTTACTTCTCCGCCACCCATCCCTCCCCGGCAGAAAACTGGCAAGATTTGGAGGGCAAGGTGTCTGAGTGGCTGCGGAGATTGACGGGACTGCTCCAGTGCCTCTCCCTCTGGGGGAGGGCACTGGTGATCAACCAGCTCATCCTGTCCATACTCTGGCACCGGCTCAACACCCTGGTCCCGACCCCGAGTTTCCTGGCCTACCTCCAGAAGACAGTTCTGGAGTTCTTTTGGCCAGGACTGCACTGTGTCTCTACAGGGATTCTGAGTCTCCCCCTGGAAGAGGGCGGGCAGGGCCTGTGCTGCATCCGCAGCCAGGTCCACACCTTCCGCCTCCAGGCCCTGCAGAAACTCCTTTATGGTGCAGGTAGTCCGGCGTTGAGCCACTTGGCGCATGTCTTCCTCCGCCACTTCCGAGGGCTCCAATACGACCGGCAGCTCTTTTTTCTGCACCCGAGAGGTCTTCTGCCAGACCTTTCCGAGCTGCCCGTCTTCTACCAGGACCTCCTCTGGACCTGGAGGCTCATCTCGGCCTCCAGGCCCCTTGCGGTCACCGAGGGGGAGGATCTCCTCACGGAGCCCCTGCTACACAACCCCCAGCTGAGTGTGCAGGTGGCGGAGACCCCCTCAGTGTGACGGAGGATGGTCCTGGCAGGAGTCACCAGGGTCGGAGACCTCCTGAACTATGCCTGGGGGGACTGGATGGACCCTCATGCGCTGGCTTGGCGCATGGGGGTTCCCACCCTCCGAATCCCCCAACGCATACTCCAGGAGGTGAAGGCTGCCTTACCCCCTACTGCTTTGATGTACCTCAGGCGGGTCTTGCAAGAGGGTGCTCCCCGCCCCCCCCCCTCAGTCCCAGCCCTCCGGTGCTTACCATCGGGCCTTGGCTCCGCGAACCCGCTCGGGCCCCCCATCCTCACGCCCCAAGCCGGCTGCTTGATCTGCAGCTAGTCCCCTTCCAGACCACGCTGAGGAACCATCTGTACGCGCTCGTGCTCCACACCCTTCATTTCCTCGCCCTTGTGTCCCGCCAGGACATGAAGTGGCGGGACCTACTACCACCCTCGGAGGGCGAGGACCCCTGGTGGGTAAGCCTGTATTCCACCTTAACCCCACGGCCTGCCGGGGACATCAGTTGGCGGCTCCTTCACGGAGCCGTGAGCACGAGCGCGTACCTGGCGCGGTTCACCTCCCACCCCAACACCTGCCTGTTCTGCGGCGTGAGGGAGACCCTGGCGCACGTATATCTGGAGTGCGCCAGGCTGCAGCCCCTCTTCCGGCTCCTCCAGAACCTCTTGCTGAGGTTCTGGCTGCACTTTTCCCCTCACTTGCTCATCTATTCACACCCCATCCGTGGCCCCACGAAGTCGCGGGACCTCCTCGTCAGCCTCCTCTTAGCCCTGGCCAAACTAGCCATCTACAAGACCAGGGAGAGGAGGTTGGCAGGGGGGGCTCTCTGCGACTGTGGGTTCTATTTCCGTTCCCTTATCAATTCACATCTCCGGGCAGAGTTCCTCTGGGCGGCGTCCGCTGGCTCCCTGGACACCTTCGAGGAGCAGTGGGCGCTGTCCGGGGTTCTCTGCTCGGTGTCCCCTTCTGGTTTCCTACGTTTGACCCTGTGACCCCCACAACCTTTCTTGTTTTTTCATTTGTTGTCCCCTGTAATTAGTTGGACCTGGGTCCAGTGGCTCTGCCCCTAGGCTGGGGGGGAGCCTTTAGCGGTGGGTGGGCTCGCGCCCACACACCTACCCCGGATTCAAATAGGAGAACTTTCCCAGTGCCCTCTGCCTTCCTATACCACACCACTCACTTTTCTATTGCTAACTACTTGGTCCCAAGGGGTAGACTTCCTTCCAGAAACACACTGGTTAGTATCAAGAATTGTCAATACATGAATAGAGCTACCTTGGAAATACAATGGAGACCAATGTCCAGACTATTAACTTTTAATGACTGCTAGCCAAGAGGTATTTTGGGACTACGAATGGATGGTAACCTATCCAACAATGACTCCTCCCCTGACTGAACCCAGCAAAGAAAACAGCATGTCTTGGACTTGAAACAAAGGACAAAGGTGCTAAAGAGCTGGCATAAGAAACTTGCTTCCATTGCAGAAGAGGGTAATCCAATTCCAGGACTGATGCATAGCACAAGAAAGCCAGTTTATCTTCCATGAAATGCACAGAGACACCCTTCTAACCAAGCAAGGAGAAACAGCCAGGTTACGAGAGAACTATGTGTTTAGGCTTTTCTTTACCATTTTAACTCAATATCTCTGAACATGCATTCCTGCTGACTAATGAATGATTGAAAAGACTGTTCTGTGTCATAGTAAACTTCTGCTGGTTGCTTAGCTCCCAAGAGGATATTTTTCCAGGAGGAGTCCAAAATCATTTGGATATGCTGAAGGAGCCACAGTGAAAAACAGATATGCAGAAGTCAGGGACCCGGTCTCTGAATAGCAGAGTCATGGAGTTCCCTCTTGAGCAAAGTGGAGGCTGTGACACCATTCTTCAACTTCCATTGACATGCATAACCACTAAGCCGTAAGGTGTACTAATAGATAGGATCACTAACAAAACACAATGTTTCTGTAAAGGATACATTAATAATAGAGAAGGACAAGAAAGCAATGTTCAGATTACACTTAGACTAGAGTTCAGTGTCACTCAAAATTTTGGCCAAAAAAAAAAAAGGATTCCATGAAAAAATATGCATCTTGAATGGTGAAAATGTTGTGAAATCTTTTGCCATTTTGGACTTGATCCTATGCTAAGTTACCATACTCAGGAATGAACCAGCCACACTTGACAAAAGCTTCAACTAGTTAAGTACACAGCAAACCATCAGCTGAACAACAAAAGCTCCTGAGGGCATCTCACCAAGTTGCTTTCCATTGAATATTAGATCAAATTCCAGAGATCTGATCCAAGTTGCCTGTCAGATTGTTTCTCCCTGCCTGGTCATACACATTTTCACAGCAGCCAAAGTTTTCTTGTCAGCTCGCCCACAACTATGGAACTGACATCTGGAATAGATTGGAATGACCATGAATCTCAGTGCCGCTAGAGCAAACTGAGTCCCACTTCTTTCAGCTTTACCAAAGCCAAAACCCAGCCCAATGAATTCCTGCTGGCTGAGGGATAGAAAGAGCACTTTTTGTATTCACTTTAATAACCACATTAGATGCTCCGATGCCATGGCAATGGGACAGATATAAAAACTTAGATAGATAGGACCACATCTGGGTAGTAGGATTCAAAACCATAGCGACTAATTCAGATCCAGGGATTCAGAATTTAAACTATTCTTCCCTTTGACACTCCTGGGTAAGGGGATGATATATGAGGCTTTAATTAAAGCTCATCTTTAATCATAAGAAAGGATAAAATTAAAAACTATTATTGAAAAAGGATGAGCTATTTACCCCTTTTTTAATTGCATGGGGTAATGAACTGGAATGACAACAAACTAGTTATAATATGCTAGTTAAACCTTGGTATAATGTGGAGTATATGAATAACTTAGTATTTGGAAGGTAATTAAAATTTAAACTTCTAAAGGGAATTTGAATGTAATATCTATTAAATTTTTTATCTATATTTCAAGAGACTTTTTGATTTGGCTGACATTATAGTATTGTTTGAAATGGGGCTCATGAAGTGGAGAAGAGATGTTGAGAATGAGAGAGAGAATGTATAATTTAAAAACTCTGCTTAATAAAGCATATGTTAAATATAGCTCTGTGTTGAAAAGTCCTGTAAGGTTATTTATAGCTTGATTTATTATATTAGAGTTAGTTATCTTACCATTGTAATTGTGCCTATCAGTCAAGATTAGAGAGGATATTTTACATGTCAGAAGGAAGATGTCAAGGTAGAGCTATGAATCTGAGTAGCAAGTAGCAAAGTTGTAAGAAAATCAATATAGTTGAACCTCCGGTTTTTGGGATCTTTTTAATTGTATTATCCAAAAGACTTGTGTCCAGTGTTCCCTCCAAGAGATGGTCGTGTGTGACCATACTAAATCACACTTGCCACTCAGAGATGTGACCAGCTGCCTACATTTCTACTTGGAGTTGCTAATGTGGACTTTGAACACAATGCCGCTCACAGGAAATAACTTGCAGAGGTCAATAGATGGCTCACTGCACAGAGCCCAGTACAGGTGGACTTCTGAAAAAGGGGAACTGGCATCTCTAGAATTCTTGTCAGAAGCTCAGTGCCCCTCTAATTTTCTAGCCCCTACCTGGAAAATGATAGACCCGGCCATGATGGAACCATGACTAATGTAAGTTTCACACACACCTCCAATCTGTCTGCTTAGGTCCTTATATGGACCCGTTACTGTAGTAACTGAGTGCACTTCAAAGTATTGATCCTGATAACACTCCTGTGGGAAGCTCTTTTAGATCTATCTTACGGATAGGGAACTCAGGCACAGAGACGCTGATGCAGATTTTTAATAGGAGCTGCTCTGCTCAGCATTGTAATGCCAAATTGACTTAGGAGCATCGTAAGTCTCATTTTCAAAAGTGATTTAGGCACTAATGCACTTAAGTCTCACTGAATGTCAGTGGGACACTTAAAAGATCTCACATTGTTGGAATAATGAGCGAGGCGAGAGAGGCAATCAAGAGTTAAGAGCCAAGGTGGGGAGAGCACAGGGGAAGGAGAAAAGCTAAACACTTCATGAAGTCACAGGTGCTGGAACTAAGGGTGGAACTAAGGCTTGCAATTGTTTCCAGTTTGGTTCAACGGCATCCCCTTTTGGGTTCAGCACCCCACTGTAAAAATTGTTCCAATACCCCTGCATGAAGTCCTCTTGGGACTTTGCAGTTGCATGGAAGGTTCTCAGCTAATTTAATGCTGGGTGACAATACAGAACCCTGAGATAGATAAACAGACAGGAAGATTGAAGACAGTAGGTTAGGTTGTTTTCCTGCATACTTACACAATTGATGGTTCTCATACCAGGGAAAACAAATTAGAGGGAACATTGGTTCATGCCCTCCATTGTTTGTTAATCACACAGAAAATTCCCTCAATTATTTTAAATTTTTATTATTCAAAATTATTCCTTATCTTGCATTATATTTAGCTGATCAGTGATGAACTGTACATGCTATTAATGCAGTTTAGAATGAGACCTAGAACTTCCCCCTCATGTTGTTTCCTTTTGGGGGTGGGGTCAGCTGCTTGAATGTAGAAAATCTTAATGCCCCGAGTGATGTCTTCATTATCAGAGACATAGTATTCATTAGCTCCTCTAACACAGCATGAGAGATCTGAGTTTAGGAGAAATTGCTGGTTTTCTCCTCTCTGGGGCAGTGGCTATGAACATTACAGAGGTTATGTACTCAGTCCCTGTAGGAAAGCAGGGTTAGCCTCTGTTGCCATAAGTGCATGTGTTTGCAAGAAAAGAATAATGCCAGTGAAGCTGTTTAAATCAGATTAGGAGTTTAAAAGAAAAGTGTAACCTTGGAATTTTGATTTGAGAGAAAATAGTTTGCTCCTGGACTAGCACTCTTAACTCATGGGACAGCATGTGAAAGCCTTTACTTTTATATCTGGATCCTCTTTGACCCAACCCACACAGCTCAGGGAAAAAAGGTGTTGTGATTTTACAATATGCAGAAGCATAACAAATATACTATGCAATTTAAGTACATAGAAAAGGAGATCAGTTCAACTGTTATTACTTTGAATGAGCTATTGAGCAGATGCACAGCAAATAACTTCAATAGCATTAGCAAAGTCTACATTCTGACTGGCCAGGATTTGTGATATCCTGTCACAATACCTTAAACTGAAACTAAATTTGCAATGGAACCGTATAAAAATATCTTGACACCTGTAATGTCTCCCCCTTTTCCACACTGTAAAGTTCCAATTTCCTGTAAACTTCAAGCATCTTTCCAGTTCTGACCCCTGTATCTACTCTCTCCTTATTGCATTGTCCCTCTACACTTGGCTGGCTAATGGCTTGCTGCTTCTTCTATAATCATCTTTGCACCTTCCATGTTGTCACTTAAGAAAAAATTACTCTCCCCGAATTGATTCAAAAGGCCACTACCCTCTCCTACTTCAAATATCTCCTCGTGACATACTTCTTTTCTGATGTCTACAAATTAGCCAACTAATAAGACAGATGAGGCAGTTAGGTATAGTTGGTGTATATTTATTTTTAAAATGTATATACATATAAACGTATATGTATATGTTTATTTATAATTGTACCTCTCTTCCTGACCTTTGTCTACTTATATGTCTAGACAGTGCCCAGCACAGTGGGAGCTACTGCAAAAATATTAATGATATTATAATAATAGATATTTACCTATAAGACTTCGGGATGTCCCATAGACACATAGACTTTAAGGTCAGAAGGGACCATTATGATCATCTAGTCTGACCTCCTGCACAATACAAACCACAGAACCTCACCCACCTACTCCTGTAATAGACCCTTTATCTATGACTGAATTACTGAAGTCCTCAAATAATGATTTAAAAATTTCAAGGTACAGAGAATCCACCAGCAAGTGACCCCATCCCCCACGCTGCAGAGGAAGACGAAAAATCCCTCTGGTCTCTGCCAATCTGCCCTGGGGCAAAATTTCTTCCCAACACAGTATAGCGATCAGCTAAACCCTGAGCATGTGGGCAAGACTCACCAGCCAGCCACTCAGAAAGAATTTTTGTAGTAACTCAGAACTCACCCCATCTAACATCCCATCACAGGCCATTGGGCGTGTTTACTGCTAGTAGTCAAAGATCAGTTAATTACCAAATTAGGCTGTCCCATCATACCATCCCCTATCAAGATTATCTTGATGCCAGCTAGGTTTTTTGCCCCGTTTTATACTTTTACACAGTATTTAACAAAACATAGAACCGATTAATAGGCTTGCTTATTTTGTATAATTTCCACTTGTCGTGATTCTTTCCTTGTGGTCTCCTGCTGTAAATAGGGTCAAGAGAAAGAGTGAGTCTCCCTGGTATGCCTCAGCTATTTTCTTTACAGCAGCATGGAAGAAAGAAGGTTGGGGTAGGCCAGAGCAGACATTTGAACTGACCTGTGGGTCTGATAGCCCCTGGGTTTCATCAGTGACTATGGAGTTGCTGTACTACCACACTTTGGCCTGCATTGGGAAGAGAATTCTGTTCCTCTCATCCCTGAAATTCCCTACATTAAACCAGTTTCCTGAGCTTTGCATAAGGGACCCGTATTTTCCCCTCTGTGTTTCATTTCTCTTCCTCCATTATCTCTATTATTTTACAACCATTATTTTCTCTAATGCTAAGTTGCCTAGATGCATCTGCCTCCCCTTTTTTTTAAATCATTTTTCAATGCATTATGTATCGTTTATGCTACCTTGTCTTTGTCCGCCATGAACAGCTTTCTCCCTGCCCCAGTCTCCCAAACAATGTCCTGACGAGTTCTGGCAATTAGAGATCCTCAGGCACTTTTGAGAAAATTACAAATGTTAGCTAGATTAGGTTGAATAATACACGCTAAATATAAAATTCAGTGAATTCCGGCTTTATGAAGCACCCACAAACCATTCCTAGCATTTCTTAATTCATTCAGTACATGAAAATACTCAGCACATATCACAAGTGAACGAATGGCAGTGTGCGGATTGTGTTCAAAGTATGTGATATTGATATTCAATATTCAAACTTTAAAATTTGTCACCCAAGTCACTCAAGAACACTTATTCCTCCCTTCTTCCCCCCGCACACTAATCAGTTAGCTCTAGTATTATTCCTGGTGTCTTTGGCCAATTCTGGTCTGATTAATTATATTTTGCCTATTTAATTCCCCCTTCAGTTTTAAGTGAATAGAGGGTGCACAACCATTGACAATGGTCAGGCAGGGCTTGGTGAGATGTCTCCCCATTGAAGAACAGTCCTGTCCATCAGTGCCCCTGCCCTAAGGGTTTCCATTCCTCCCTTTCAGCACAGGGGCTTTGAGGGCTGGGTCCTGGGTCAGTAATAGTCTTCTCTTGCTGGCCTCTTACCAGAGGTGAGGGCTCTTGTTGTAATGTCCTCTAGGAGTGTGTAAGGTGGCCCGGGCCCACTTTCTCCACTGGACTGATCCAGGGCCCAAGGGTGGGCAGCTACACTGAACACCTAGGGTTGCTAAGCTGCTGCCCTCCAGACCACTACCTACCCCAGTCTCCTCCAGCTTCCCAGAGTAAATCACTGTAATCAAGTCTCTGACCCATGCCTTCTATCCCCTGCTTCTCCTTTGTGGGTTTGCCCAGGTCTCTGTTATGAGGTCACAGGCAATGAGCTCCTGGACAGTACTCTCCCCGCATTGTTCAAAGCAAGCATGCAATCCTTTCCACTGACTGCCTCTGAACTGCTCTGATTCCCATTTCAAAGCACTGCCTCCAGCTTGTGCGGGCTTTACATTTGTGTCTTGGTGCAGCTGCCTGAGCCCAATGGTCTTCCATAACCCTTGCCGTCCAGTGTGGGATTCGTATATCCCACCACAAAGGTCTTACATAGTATGTGGTGATCCTGTACATAGTTACATGTTATCTCCATTACATCCCAGAAGCGATATCATTTCAGTAGTGGATGAAATGATTCTTAAAGTTTGTAAGTGCTTTGGGATCCTTCTGAATGAAAAGGCCTACGTATAGAGTCACTGTGAAATATCTTGTTAGAAATTAATACAAATAATTTAAAGTGTATGAGAAAATAAATTAATATTTGGAGTGATTGATCTCTAATTTTCTGGAATCCCTGGTTCTTCTTTCCCCACAAATGCACTGACTCACCTTCGCAACACAACTTAGCACACGGCATCTTTTTTCCAGGTGCTTTCAGGGTATCTTTTTAAACTCTTAATGTTAGACTATTTCAGTAGAATACTTTGGAAATGAAATGTTGCTTCGAGTGCCTGATATAAAGCTCATTGAACTTAGTGAACTATAGATCCAGACTCTATATGTAAGGTTACCAGAACTGGGCCTCAGGATTTTACTCAGTGCTATTCAGTCAGTCCCTAATTAACTTAATTGGAACGGCTGGTTTTGGAGAAAAATAAGTTCTAACCCTTGTAAGAGTTATTAATTAAATGCAGGCAGGTTTAACTGCATATCATTGTAAATAGCTGATTTCTTAAATGTCGCTGTAGGTTACAAAACACAGTTCTGATATTTTCATCATGAGTCCATGGTGATATATGTTTTTCTACATATGTGCTGTTTTTATTGGTCTTAAGTCAGATCTAAAACAAATCTCATTTGTCCGGCTTTATTATTTAACATGAATATGTTATGATATCAATTTTTCATATTTCTGTGGGATGTCCATTCCAATTAATTGATAATTGAGGTATGCCAGAAGCTTCAAAGCTTGTCTCTCGCCAACAGAAGTTGGTTCAATAAAAGATATTACCTCATCTACCTTGTCGCTAGAAAATCTAGACACACTGGACAAGCTTTGCTGGCTGTATTTCTTGTCCAGCAGTGAAAAGGTTAATAGTACTTGTATTGAAATGCTTGCAATTAGACTTCAAAGTTAACACCCCATTAAAATGAGTGGAGCACATTTTCACCTCTCTTGTTGCTAATATTTTAGTATTTTTGGCTGCTAACTCAACAAATACAATGATCTACATTGTGTAAGCTATTTTCCAAACAAGAAGAGCTAGAAATTTGTACAGAAAATAATACCTTAAATTGATACACCAAATCCTGTAGGATTTTACTCAGTCCTTATTCACGTACGTGCTGGTGTGAGATATATTATTCATAATGATGTGTGGTTAAACTGTCCACACTTAACAAGTAATTTGTACATGTGTTAGAACTTTTTTTCTGCAAAAAGAAGAGATCTGTAGAGATTTTCTAATTTATCCCCACACACATACACAATTTGTGTTGTCCAATTTTTTTAAAATTTGTTCAAAACAAACTATCCTCCTGCAATTAGTTATAAAATTTTAATTTGGGATGGGCAAGTTACTGCACTGGATGCTGGACCTGGAGCAGCGGTCTTTTCTCAAAACCAAACCAAAGCTGGATTTTTTAAAGAAAATAGCTTTATTGGTGGCTTTTGGTAAGGTACATATAGAAAGAATCACCATATAACAAAATTAATATTTTCCTGAACATATACTGAATATACAGTAGTTTAGTGACTCTTTGACAACTCCAACCACAGTTTGTCAGCAGCACCTGAGCACAGACTTCTACCACTTGAGCAAAAGGAGTAATTCCATTAGCTGACAGCAATGGAATTAATCTAATGTTCTCCTCTATGTAGACTAGCCACTAGTTTATTGTGCAAGCACATTAAACAAAAGCTTTTAATTGTTGAGAGCATGGAATTACCATATCCTTCAAATCCAGAATTATTACTGCAGAACTGTTTACATACCAAGAAGTGAGCAGTTAAGGTTATGAAAGTTAAACAAAACATGAGAGAGAATTTTGGTGTCAGCCTCACTAATGAGAAATTAAGATTTAGAGGAAAGGTAAAGAAGAAATCAAGGAGAAAGGTAAATAAATATCTGATAATAGTATACATGGTATAATAAATAAAATAGTTGGTCAACACTGTGCCAATATCCCAGTGTATGGAGTGAAGATTGAGAAATGATCAAGTTACTAAAACTTAAGTTGTCTGCATTTCCCTCAGTCCTAGAGACTATCAATAAGACAAACAGTGACCTGATTCACAAAGATTCATCAAGTTGGAATATTCACCTGAATATAAATGACTTATTATTGTGTGAATTATTGGTAGTACCTAGAAGGATTTAAGACCAACATTTAAATGACAAGAAACACTTAAAGGAAATTCAGAAGAGAGGAGATTCCTAGAGCTTTATGACACTACTGGAGCAATGCCAGCAATGGATTTATAAAGATCCTATCTACAGACTAAGGGAATTATTCCAAGGAGCCTTAGGTAGCAGTGTGTGTTGGATCACATTTAACTATGTGATTTTTGTGTGGTTAAATATTTTTATGAGCTCTGTGATAGTATCTTACACAAAGTAAATGTAGCGGAGGCCATATAATTTATGTTCTAATGAGGGATCAGGTAGGTTTTTTCTACTGTACATATAACTACATTGAACTGTAACATGTTGTAGGAGAGCTATATGATGAGCTTTCACATCTTCCTAACACATCCTACGTGATAAACATAGACATGCAGCAACATTTTGTCCACAAACACAATTTGCATAAATTACTTTTTAAAAGCATATGGTTTTTTAAATCACGTGGTCTGATTCTTTAACACTAGTTCACACTAGTAATAGGTGAAACTCAAAAGGGCCTGAGGTTTACTTTGGAGAAATCCCCGAAGTTTGGATGCTGTTCTTAAAGCATCTTCCTTATCTATTCTCCTTCACCCTCCCAGACTACTCCTGTCCTTTTTCATATTCCATACTGCCATTCCAATAACTCTGTCCGTCCAAATCCTTTTTTAAAATAGCATCAATGAATTTTCATTGATGAAATTGTTTTCTAGTCCTTGTTATTTTTAAATCTCATATTTTGGTATTCCTAGGTCGAGGATTTCTCGAAAGGATTGCCCACTTACTCTGGAGAAGCCTCAGAACAGGTGAGGTTTGTAGATGGCATATAACAAACTGGAGATTGCCAGGAACATTAATTGAAAATCTGCTACTAAATTAATAGATTTTTCAGGCCTAAAAGGATGATTAGCTCATTTGGTCTGAATTCCTGTGTAATACAGTCCAGAGAATTAATTTCACTAAGTCACCCTGCATGGAGCCCACTAACTTATGTATGACTAAAGCATATCTTCCAGAAAAGCACACAATCTTGATTTAAAAACAACAGTGATGGAAATTCCACCACTTCATTTAGCAGTTTGTTCCAATGGGTAATTAGCCTCACTCATTTAAAAAAAAACAAAAACCTTATTTTTCATTTAAATGTATTTAGCTTTCATTTACAGCTGTTGGTTCTTATTATGCCTTTCTGTGCTAGATTAAAGACTCTGTTAGTACCCAGTATTTTCCTCTTGTGAAGATACTCATACGCCTTAATCAAGTCTTCTTTCTGATAAGCTAAACAGTTTGAGCTCTTTAAGCCATCACATCATTGTTGTGGCTCTTTTCTGCACCATCTCAAAGTTTTCAACATCTTTTAAAAAATGTACTACACAGTATTATGTTATCACACTCACCAATGCCATATGCACAGATAAAATCACCTCCTTACTCCAACTCGCTGCTCCACAGTTTAGACATCCAAGGATTACATTGGTCCTTTTTGCCACAGTATTGCATTGGGAGTTCATATTGAGCTGCTTATCTGCTATGACCCTTAATCTTTTTTATAGTCACTGGGTTCCAGGATTCAGTTCCTCTTTCTGTAGTATGGCCTGAATTCCTTGGTCCTAGATGTATAATTTGCATTTGACTGTACTCAAATGCATTTTGTTTAAATGGGCCCAATTTCCTAACCAATCCGGATCGCTCTGCCCTGTCCTCATCAATATGTACCATTCTGCCAAACTTTGTGTCATCTGCAAATTTTATCAGCAATTATTTTGTAGCTACTTCCAGATTATTGATAAAAATATTGAATAGCCTGATACCCAGGGAAACCCACTAGAAACATCCCTATTTGATGATGATTCTTCATTGACAATTACTTTTTTTATGTCAGTTACCCTGCTCTCAATCTATGTAATCTCAATGCATTTTGGTGAAATTGTTCTCCATTAGATATTATTTGTAGAAAAAGAATATAGGAGAGTATATTAAAAACATTTCTGGATGAATTTAATATTCATTAAATGAGTGGCTAATAGTACAGGCATGCAGAAAGGTTCGCCAGTTGGAACTGCCTTTACCAGATCTTTGTTTCTAATGCCACTGTTAGGGCAGGACTGAATCTTTTTTAAGCAGAGACTATCAGCCACAAAAAATATTACTAGAGCAAGGTCAGGCCAACCTAGTGACCAGCCACCAATTAGATGAAGTATATTGTACTCTGGGACTTGACCAGGCTGGGCTAAATGGACAAAGAAGCTATGGACACGAATGAACATTGATGCTGTTCTTTTTCCTGTTTGTGCAAAGATGATTTGGAATGAAAAGAAGAGTGTTAAACAGAATTAGATCATCAGTACACTTTCAGTTATGACCTGCACTAGAATTTGAATCCATTTTCCAATGGCAAAAACAATATTTTTGAAAATCTAATATTTCTTACGGTATAAAACTGGGTAATGAAATATGCAGTATTTTAATGCTTTCGTTTTCCATAAAACTACTCCATCAATAATGTAAGTACCTAAAACAAGGCATTCTTGCATACCATTGGGAATGATTGGTAATTGTCTAATTAATGTCATTTCATATAAATTGATGATGAATTTTGTTAGTAAATATCACAGCCTTGTTTATAAGGGCCACATTTCCTAAATGGCAACAAAATTTATATGAAAAGCAGAGTCTGCAAATAACTGAAGTCTTTTGATTTAGGAGGTACCATGTCTTTTGTCAAATGCTACTTTATAGTACAGATTTTGCATTATTTTATCCTTAATTCCAAAGGACCATTTTGTTAATCCCAAATCACTTTACCATATGAGGAGATCATTTAAGATCTAGTGAAATGATGCCATCTCTTGGGTACAAGGAATTCTGTGCCAGAAATACTACACAACAGGATTGTGAGGAAAATAGAGACTAATTCCTCCACTTGGGAATTAGGTAGCCAGAAAGTAATTTGGAATTTGGCCAGAATACCAGAGTTAATAGCCTTTCTTTTGTGAAAAGCACCATGGGATCTTTAACGACAAGTTGTCCGGAAGGCTTCCGTTTTATGTCTTCTCCAAAAGACCTGATTTGTTCCTGAAACTGGGGTAGAGTTCTGCTGACTTCTACTAAGAGCGTTTGTACCCATTAACTATTTATGATATTTTAGCCAATATAAATGTAATAGATAATCCTCTTACTTCTCTCTTGATCTCTTTTATCTTACCACTGAAGGAAGTGAGAAGGCTTTTCAGATCACTAAAATATGTAATTTTTATTAGTTCTTTAGAATACTGCTCCATAAAAAAGCACTAAATATGACTGGTGACATGAAGGCATGCTTAGAAACTTTCTCACTATATGCTATTTCTTTGGCCTGTCAAAGGCCAGGCACCTGAAGTCTAAATTAAATGGCATATGTGTTCTCAATAGTAGCATAAGGTTTGTAGAAGAATATAAATGTACACATGGACACAAACGGCTATCATAAAATATACAGATAGAACTTTGGCTTTTTAAAAATAGTTTTTGTGGTTTTTATAATGCATGTATTTTATTTTTTGTTCAAAATGTCGATAGTTAGAATCAACGCTAAATCTATATTCCACATTCTCTAACAAAATTGCGTTACTCAAGTTTGACTTTGCTGGAAATATATTTTTGTTCTGACTATAGCATTCTTATTGGCTGTGAATATTGGAGGAGGGCAGTTTTTTTCCCCTTATTTAGTTTTTGCTCATTTCGCACCGTTCTTTGATTTGGGGAGGAGTTTGAATTTTATGTAAACTCCCCGTCACCTGGAGGACATACCTGCTGTTCTTCTTTTCTGTAAACTCCCCTCACTCCCCTCTATCCGTTGGCTTATTATTGTTATACTTCCCTAGAAGAGGAGTGAAGATGGAAGAAGGAGAGGTTCCATATGATTGTGAGATAGGAGGAAATCTGTACACTCAGCAGAGAAATTTTCAACCACAACTACACAGGGCCATTTTTAGAGCTTCTGGTGCCCTAGGCAAGACTCGATAATAGTGCCATGAATGGGGTCAGAATTGGTGTAGCAGAGATTTTCAAAGCCCAAAATGAAAGCTTTAGTATTTCAGTTCAGAGAAAAGATACCATTAGAAGAACACCTCCATGTCCTGTTAGCCAGAGAGGTTATTTTCATCACCGACGTGCATGTGTAGTAAGCCAGAGGCACAGAACTGTTTCCGTGTGGTTAAAATGTAGACACCTGGGCAATGCCAGTGGTCATTTTACTTTTAAAGGGACAGAAGTGACTTTTTGTGGGAGACAAATGAGCTCAAAGAATACTTGCCCCTATCAGTGCCCCTTCCACTTTGGTGTCCCATGTGGACACTTGTTTAAAGTTCCCTCAAGGCTGACCCTGCAGCTAGAGTGTGTACAGAACAAGATTGCCTACTATGTGAGAAGGAGGAGCAGAGAGTTCAGGCCCCTAATCAGCAGTGACATTTCTGCTTCCTGACATGGCAGAATGAGGAACAAGAGGTCACTCAACATAGGAAACTCAAATGCAAACCTGCCAATTAAGGGAAACTTATAGTTAGAAGGAATGTCACAACCAAAGGGAGACAAACACACATTAAGAACAAAGACACTTTTAAAAGGAAAATAAGAAGAGCTGCCGGGCGGGGGGTAGGGGGGAGTACAGTGTGTGTGGAATAATCTCAATGTGCAATAAACAAATAGCTTTAAAATACATGAGATTCCTTAGCTGCATTTACACACACAGTTATTTTCTTCTGTATTATGCTGACCAAAACAAAGGCCAGAGATCACAGTACATGCAAAATTTGATTATAGAAGATGAAGCCTTAAAGATTTTAAATTTGCTTAAAATTCATGAACTGCTCCTAGATTATCACTGTCAGGCTAGATAAACATGGAAAATTCTGCTGTTATTCTGATGCCTTAACAATGAATTCCAATAGAGAAAACCCTTAGAACCATTTCTAAACATACTCAAATGGACACCTAGAGAATTTCAGAGGAAAAAAAAATCCTTTCCTTTTAAGTAGATAATCTTTCCTTCACCTCTCCATCATCATATTCATCATATGTTGAATCAATGTCCATCATATCAGTAAAAATCCTTTTGCTTTATTGTGAATGGAGTTAAAATGAGAGTGAGAAATATTCACTCAGTCAAACAATGTATTTACCCAAACATTTCTTAATGCTTCATAATGGGACAAAGAATTCAGAATGGAGGACGGAAAACTCATTGGTTTTGAAGTCACAGTATTGGAAACCTGAAATGGTGTGCACAGGAAGAAAAACAAGATGTAACATATATGGTTTAAGAAGTCTACAGTTTTATTACTTAACTCATCTGGGAACTAAGCAGCAAATAATTCTGACAGTGCAGGTCATAATCCCTTCCTATCAGGCCCCCCATCCATCCACAGCTGGTCCCAGACCATTACTGGAACCCCACTGCTCTCCCCGTAATGTGAGGGTTGACAGGCTGGAGAAAGGGGGCTGTCTTCTCGCTATATCAGGTATTAAAAGCCACCGTGCCATGCTCCAGTTTCTTTAAGGGATGCCTGCCCCCTAAATCCACTTCCGGTTTAACAGAATAAGTTGATGAAGGTGCCCTATGGGCCTGCTCACCAGCTCAGGTGATGCCTTGTCCTCTCCTCCCAACTCCTGAAGGAACGGGTACTTTTAAAGCAACTGTCACCCTTTTCCCCCGTCGTGCCAGCCAAAGCAGCTTTGAGATTGGGGGGATTGGATTCTGAGCAATATGTTTGCAGCCTCTTCTTCCTCTTTGAAGACCACAAATGCAGCCCCCTGAAATAAGTGTGATCTTTCATTATTTAGTCAAAATATGTATATATGCCATAATACAGACAATGACGTTCTTACTGTCGTTGGTCCTAATTTGTTACCTCTTCAGATTCATGGTTGCTTGTATGACATTTTTCTTTTTTCTGAATTAATTTTTGCAGTTAATTTTTTGTGAAAAATTTTGTTTGTTAATTTTGTTTTTAAAAAATAATAAAATACAAACAATAGAATTCTAGAGTTCACAAAAATACTTTTTCTGCATGCATTATCTTATGCATTTGCTTTGAATCGAAATTCTATACCTGTAGTCACGGAGTCTCCACAATTTTATTTCATGGTATTGGAGCTGGTGTACACCACTTAACTGAATGTTTTTGATTGAATAAGTGGTTTCACAGCAATCATCAAACAAGGTGCTTGTTCAAGTCTAAATAAACTGGTTAAGTACATATATATCTTCGGTATCCCTTCATCACCAAGAAAGCCATCTATACAGGAACATTAGAAAAATAAAGTAAGTTTTCAAAGGTGGCAATTGTATGTAGCCTCTCATATAATTCTGAAGTCAAACACGTATCACTCTCGATGAAAGCAAAGGTCTTAATTTAAATGCTAAAGAAGTGATACATTTTTGACAGCATTAATTTCTAGGTATCTTAGTGAAGAAAAAAGCAGCTAGAACTTACACAGTAAAATTATACAAGACAAAAATCTTACACATAGTTCTATTTCTTCAGCTCATCTTTAACAGCAGCAACTTGTACCACTAGGGTTGATTTGATGTAAATAGATATTCCAAAGAGCTTAGTATTTAACTACACCCAAATAGCAGAGAGTGCGAATACAGGAAACAAATATGGCAGCCATTATAATCTGGCAGAAATGTACACAGACATGAATAGAAGTACTGGCAGCAATTGTGAAACCAGCAGCTGAGTTGTGCAGTGTTGGTAATGATATTGTATAGGCCTTTGTTAGTCATATACTACAGTGGAAAGCTTTTAATAACTTTCTATGTTTACCAAAAACTTGGTGTGTGTGTGTGGGGGGGTGTTCGACCCTCTTTACTGCATTGTGTGCTAATTTGTAACAATTAAAACAAAATATGCAGAAATTCTGCTCCCTTTACTCATACAAGTAGCACAGTTGACTTGTAAGTGGAGCAGAATTTGACCCTATATGAAATGTTAAAATTATATAATCCTTAAACATAAAAAATGAAAAGAATGCTTTATCTTGATGACTAAGGCACCACTGATGAAATCTTGGCACCACTGAAGTAACTGGAAAAACTCTCTCAGACTTCAGGGCTAGGATTCCACCCTATGGTTACAAAAATTACCATTCATTATAAAGCATATATCATCAAATTGTACTTGCACATAAATAAATTTATTTTCAAAGCTGACAGTCAATTCCAAAGCTCATAATAGGTTTTCAAGACAATAATAGATGTCTACATGTATTTGTGTGACAAGTCATATTTGAAATCAGATGTCTACCATGTGTTTTCGCTTTATGTATGTGTGCGTAATATAGATTTCAAAGATTTTAGCACAAATCCTCCATTTAGTCACATTTTTATATGAAAGTAATTAATATATGTAATCACTTTCCCATATCACATGACAATTAACCATATTCAGAAAGCTGAAACCTGTCAAATATTTTCAGAAATTTTATTAATGTTATTCAAATATTTCAGCATGTCATCGATTTTTAAGACCAGAAGGGACAATCAGCTTGTCTGACCTCCTGTATAACACAGTTGATCATAACTGTCCCTTTAGCTACCCATCTCTTAGTCTGATACTGTCAGGCACTGATTAGCACAGATTAGTGCTCATACCTTGGCACTTCGTGGCTCAGACAGTGTTTGAAAAGCCACAGGAGATATATTACTTTTCCACCAGGGTGAAGGGGTTGAAAAACTCCCAATCCCTCAGTCTTACACCTATAGGGAGAGAAATTAACTATCCATCTTCTTTTCTCCCCTCACTGCTTGAGGCAGCCATATTACTTCTCCTCATCTTAGAAGAAGCTCCCCATGTGTCAGTGCACCCCAAGGCATGCCCCTCAGAGTACGTTTTATATAGTGAGCAGTAGTGGGACCCAGCAACAAGGTTCTGCAACCTGCTGCTGAAGAGAAACGTTTCGGAGCCTGTGATGATACCAGGAGGAGCAATCCCATGCTCTCCCTACTGGGGGACAATGCCAAGTGAATGATCCTCCAGAGACAACACAGTGAAGGAGGATAGAAGTACACTCTGGCCTCCCTTACAAGAAATAGTTGAAAGAAATCGATTAACAAAGAAGTATTGCATTATACAGATCAGATGATACCCTGGATATGAGCATCTGAATGTCATGCAAATGTGAGAGCCCTTAAATGTGACTATTATTGAGTTATTAGTATATTTGTCCGAAGCAATAAAATAGAAATTTTGCTCCGTAGATCTTCTAAGGCAACTGAACAAATGCTGGATTTTATACCAGCCTAGTGTTGTTATGTATAGGATCTTTCTCTTATCTGATGCTTAAAATGTGTTGTAGATAATATTGGCTGATATGTTTTGTTAATTCTCTTTTATTTGGCCCAGGTATGATAGACTTTATACGTCAACACGTTAATCTAAGTGCTTTGGAAGGAATTGATATTGGTAAGAACAATATCTGACAAGTATAGTAATTGCAAATTGTAGTAACTTAACTGTTACTGAATGACAAGTGTAATGAGATAATGTAAAATATAATTTAAATATTTAGGATACTCTGCAAAAATATTTTACTTTTAAAAAATACTGGGATAGAAATGCATAAAGTCACTGGAGTGACTTTAGATTTATACTGGTGTAACCAAGATTGGAATCTGCCCCTCTTTCTTCAGTGTGTACAAATGGCTTTTAATTAACCCTGCTTGGTAGATTGAAATATAGCAAGTAAATCAGACTGACATTTTGCACCACATGTCATTTATGTAAGAGGTCATTTTATACTGGTGTCCTGCCCACCCTAAATTGAACAAATATTTCTGAAATAAAAAATTCAGCTAAGCCCTTTGTAGGTTTAATAACAAATAAAATATTTTATTCATTAAATATCCATCAAAAATGTCAAAATATTAGACTTTAAACAATTTAGTAGAAACTTCAGGAGTTCTACCCATTTGAAATAAAGCAGTGAGAGCAAGAGTCATTAATTATGCACGGAAGGGAATGTATTGCAGCAGCTGCATTACATTCATAAAGAAGTATATTTGAGTCCAGTGGAGGATGGAGTAAGTGCCCTATGAATTTAATTAAAATGCTTCTGGCATACAAGGGGTGTAGCTCTTAAAGTGGCAGTTAGAATTTTAAATTAAAGCTAGGAGATATTACAAAATTAAGGGTTTTAGTTTCCCAATTCTCACTGGCAGCCAAAGGGATGTGGGCACCCAGCTGCCTTAAACTGTTTTGCAAATCACAGTGTAAACTAATAGGAAGTATTACCAATGTCATCTGACTTCTATCTGTCTACCTTATAGGATTTATATAGTGTTTGATGTTGGTATCTAAGTGTGCCATGGTTGTGCTTCCCAAAGGGTATGGCTACACCTATGGCTGGGAGGCGTGATTCCAGAGCTCGGATAGATGTACCCACGCTAGCTCTGCTTGAGCTAGGGCCTGAAAATAGCAGGGCTAGCACAGGTGGTGACTCATGCTAGCTACCTGAGCACATACCCAGCGGGTCCAGGTGTGTTGATACTCAGATGGCTACCCAAGTTGCCACCCATGCTACCCCCACATTTTTAGTGTTCTAGCTCAAGCAGAGTTAGTGCATGGCTTTCTACCTATGCTAGGAAGCATGCTTCCAGCTGCAGTGTAGACATACCTGAAGATTTTAAATAGGGAATGCCATCTCCAGCTGGCAAACAGATTTTGGGGTGCATGGATATGGAAAGAGGGGAGTCTCCCACTGAATTGTGAGCCATATGTATTAATATTTATCAGTATAACCAGTGAAAAGCAATTATTTCTTCTTGGACCAGAGGATGGACAACTTTAAGTGGACTAATGATTCACTCTGTCCAATTTTTCCTATTTTTCCTTTGTTTTTATATCTCTAAATAAAGTAAAGGTTTTCTTGAAACAGTATCTGTATACATTTTTGTAACTTAATATAATTTAAGCTTGTTGCAAAAAAGGTTATGCACCTTAAAATATTTGGTAGCGTGGAAATTGCCCTATGACTAAAACCGAATGCGACACTTCTTGAGAGTAGCCAGTTGTGAGGTACCTTGCTACCACCAGCCCTTAGTGTATGGAAGTCATGTATGGGCTTGCCAGGGGTCAGCTCCAGACTCTGCTAGCCATGGGCAATACAGACACTCTCCTTTAGTCCTCACAGGCCCCACTGTTACTCCACAAGTTAGCAAAAGTTAAACTCCAGTTTTGAGCCCTCCGAATATTGCCTTGGAGTGTCCAGATCCTGATCCGCTGCATCCAAAGAAACAGCATCCTACAGCTTACCAATTCCACCGCAGAGCCCCATACCCTGTAGCCCACAGTACTGAGATATGTTTATAGTGAAATCATACATAGATTTATTTAACCAAGCACAGAGATTTAAGTAGTAGAAAGCAGAAGTATTGGAAACAAATAATTACATACAAATCAAAATCAGACCACCCATTTCATAGCAGAGACTTATTTAACAAAATTCTGTCCTGTCTTGTAGCATATTGCTCACCTTGCAGCATTTTACAGCCAAACTGGCTGTGATCCTTCTTTTAGGAGACCAGTATGCTGTCAGCTTGCCAGCAAGGTAAAGGTGTCAGGGCCTGTATGTAGGCCGTGTGACCCTAATAGTCAGAGCCCAGAGTATAATCCGGTTTCTGGTCAGGAGCCAGGCTGTGGGTTAAAATGGTGTCGGAGCCGGAAGTCACTACAGGAGTCAAAGCTGGAATCAAATTTAGAAGCCATGCTGAGGGTCAAATCATAATCAATAACTTGAGTTAGGTGAGGGAACAGGAACAAGGAGCGAGGTAAGGGAGCAGAAACCAGGTGAGGAGGCAGGAACTTGATTTTAGGGGTCTGATCAGCAACAGGTCTAGCAACTAGTGGCTCAGACAAGGGGAGTTGCAGGAACAGGAAACTTTATGCTAAGAGGTGACCACTCAGCAGTCTCCTGCCAGTGAGCTGCTCCTGCTGAGTCAGCAGTTGTAGCTCTTGTTGTGGGGTATCGGCTGCAGTTTCCCTATCCGGCATTTAAGTGCAATGGCCCAAAGTATAAGGCTCTTGCTCAGCAACCATCGGTGCCTCTAGTTGAGACCCACGGCACCCATTGCTACCCACTTTCTCTGGCCGCTGGCTGTATACAGGGCTGGTTTTTGGGGTGATCTCTTTGAAAGGCCCATAGTTTTTCAGGAGCAGTATAATGGTGAGCTGGCTCCCAAGAGCATTCTTCAGGCCCATAACCTTCCCACTCAAGTCAAACAGTGCAGTGCTCCTTTGTATATTAGGGATCCTGGCTGTCCCAAACCATGCACTCCTCATGTACTTGAACTGTGGGGACAGTGGATGCTGGCCAGGAAATGGATCATCGAGAAAAGTTTCAGGAGAGAGAAATGAAATACCAGATGGGTCTTCCAGGATCAAGAAAGCAGCAGTTTGAATGCCACCAGCTTGATTTGTGGAAGAATAATGTAAGGGCTTCCATATTGGTGCTCTGGTTTGTGCATAGGTTGGCCGTTCTGTAGATATTTAACGTCCAACATGCTTTTTAAGCTACCTTCAGCGGTAGGACCGGTTGGTGGTATTTATTGGGGTGATGTTTGTAGGCTATTTTAATGGCCTCCAGGTTCCTCTTTAGGTTAGCCTGGGTCTTATGATGAATAGTCTGTGTCAGATTTGAGGCAGCAGGAACTGCAATGGATGAGTGACAGAAGGATAGACCTATGGATGCATAATTGGAGTAGAAAGAACTGAATTGGGTGGAAGCATGTTTGTGTATTCAGCTAATGTGGGCAATGCAACCCAGTTATTTTGGCAGTGGTTGAGGAAACAGCATAAATACTATTCAAGTACCTGGTTGACCCATTCTGATCAGCTGGCTCTCTGGAGTGTGTGGAGGTGAATGTATGAAAATAGACATTCAGGACATGAAACACTTCCTTCCAAAACTTGTATACAAATTGAGAGCCTCAACCTGTGGTAAAATGATTGGGGAGCCCAGAGAAGCAAAAAACATGCATAACTAGGAGTCATGCAGTAATTTCTGAAGTTGGGAGGCATACATCTGGTATACAATGGGCCATTTTGGTGAGTTGATCCACTGCAGTTGGTATGGTATTGTGTCCATCTGATTCTGGTAGTTCTATTATGAAATCAAGGGTTATACATGACCAGGATTGTGAAGAGGTTTCAGGTGTCATCTGGAGGATAAAAGGCTTCCTTTGGGAAGTCTTAGTCTGAGAATAGGTGTTGCAGGACTCATGTAGGATCAGACATTGTCACACATCTGTGGTGACCAGAATGAGTGGGCTACTGCACTCCAATCTTGGATTATCCAGAGTGACCTGCTCAGGGTCATATGCAGCACCTCAAGTTGTGGTGAACCATCAGGGACATATAGACAGTGATTAATGTGGAAGAGGTTATTAGCCCAGGAATAATGGCATAGGGCAGTGCCAGGGAGGCCCATCTTGGATGATATTATAAGCTTTACAAAAGGGTCATTAAGGAGGGCTATTCAAAGCCAGGTAAGGAAATCTGATGAGACAGATCCACAAAGGAAATGGTGTCATTTCAGTGTCTTGGGTGGTGGATCTTTGGTGTTCACAGTTTCCGTATACAGTATTCCCCCTTCCATGAAACTCCAGGGCTCTGCCCAGTCTCTACCTGTGGACACCCTCTGAGGATCCATTTGTAGTTTTCCCACTGATAGGATGAACCTCAAAAATTTGATGGATGACTGATTAAATGGCACTTCTCCAGTTTGCGTACTACCCATGCTGGTGTAATCTACATTGATGTAGTGGTGATGGCTTGCTTGGTCACTGCAGTAGATGAAGATATCATTCAGATATGTGACCACGGATGTCTTGAAGAATGTCTTTAATTAAGTTCTGAAAATGTTTGGGGCTTTAGTTAGGCCAAAGGACATTACCGAGTACTCAGAATGCCCATATCTAGTTCTAAAGGTTGTCTTCCACCCTTCTCTGATCCTGATGCAAATTGATGGAAACAGTGAATAGGTACGCACTGACATCAGGCACGGTTACTCAGGAGACCATATTTTTGGAAGTGGTGATTGGGGAACACTGGGGAGTCCTAGAGTTCAGTCTTATTACCTCCCCATATTACACCTTGATTTTCATGGGCACCCTGTCTAATCCAATTTGGTGAACATCTGAGCTCACCGTACACCATCCAAAAGCTCTGGAATTGATAAGAGTGGGTACTGATTGTTTATGGTTATTTGCTTAAGTGCTCAGAAGTCCACCCAAAGTCTCAGAGAGCTGTCTTTTGTACTTAACAAAGAGTACCCGGGCACCTGTGGGGGGAGGTAGAGCAGCAAGTAAGGCTTTTGTCTAGGTTTTCCTGGATGTGCTCTCTGAAGACTGCTAACACTGACTTACACATAGACTATATGCATTCAAATGGAATTTTAGCTCTGGGTGGAAAGTCTATCAGACAGCTGTAATCATGATACAGGGGTAATGTGTCAGCTCTGGTACTCACCATACTGAATTTTAGAGGAGCATTTAATTTTTTGAAGACTTCCTGATAGTCTCGGTATTTATGTGGAGGCATGGTTCTTCATGAAGAGTTGGCATTTCTGGCTATGGCTGACATCATAGTTTTCTGGAAATGGAGCTCTGGGGCTGGTCACCTGAGCTGTTGTCTCAAGGAGAGTTGAGAGGGTACCCACAGCTGCTCCAAGGGCTGTAACTTGTTCCCATAGGGAGCCATTTGCTATTTGTAGTTGCCATATTTGATCTCTCAGCCTCTGGTTCTCTGCCTGGAGGATAGTGATCTGTTCCGGCGGAGTCGCAGGCTCTTGGGGCATCAGTGAGGCAGGGGCCCCAGCAATGCCCATACTCAGTCCCAGGGCTTAGCAATGAGGCCCTGAAGAGATCAAGAGGGTCTGAGCAAACTGCCAGGGTCCAGGCTGATGCTAGACATCTGATCCCACTGAGTCAGCAGGTGTAGCCTCTGTTTGCAAAGTATCAGCTGAAGTTTCCATATATGGCCTACCAGTGCAATGGCACAGAGGGGAAGGCTCTCATTTGGCAACCATATGTGCCTGGGTTTGTGATCCAAAGTACCTGAAGGTGAGTTTTGTCCCTAAGATATGCTGGTCCAATCCTATGTCTTTATGCATAAACAGAATACCCACCGCTGTTTGTTTTATCTTGTAGCTCTCTCATTTTGCATTTGGCTGAGTAGCAACTAGGCATATACAGTGTGAAGCATATGATACACTATATCCAACTGGCCAGACAAAGAGGTTGGTGTCTGTTACCTCCTACCTCAAAGGAATATTTTTTTACATATGTCACTTTCTGAGCATGAGCACCAGACAGAAAGGGGCCTCGAGCGGGGGGGCAAAGAGGCAAAAGCGGCAGGCAGAGAGAAGCCTCAGGGGAGGGGGCGAAGAGATGTGAGCAGTGGACAGGGAAGGGTCTCAGAGGAGGCGTCCAAGTGGGAGTGGGGCCTGGGGCAGGGAGGAAGCCAAGCAGGGGTGGGGTAGGAGGTGGGGCCACAGTCCAAATCCTAGTGCCCCCCACCCAACCTCTCCAAAGCCAGGAGTCACATGCCACCCGTGGCGCCTATATGTGTGTGATTATTTCATTTACATTTGTCATGTTCCTCTGGTACAAAATGTTTATTTTTAAATTTAGCCAGAACCTCAAAGCTGATCATTTTTAAACTAATGGTAGCTTCTTTGTTGTTAAAGCATAATATATATAAATCATAAAATGTGATACTATTAAATTCAGGTATCATACCAGCATTCTTTCGGATTGCAGATATAAATGCCTTTGGTAATATTTTTGTGCTTTGCTTTGAAAAACACTGCAAACAAAAATCCTCCTTGAGTGCTCTTATGATACATTACTTTCAAGTTTCTTTTACTTCTAACTGAGAGTTGCAACTATGTACTGGTAAATTTAAGGCTTACTGTAACCCAGTAAAATTATTTGTTTTCTTTATGGATGCCGAATAGGTAAAAAATCAAATAGGGGAATCTTTATTGACTTAGTGCCACTGAACTGGTATATTGTGGACATGGTGGAAGACAATACACAATAGTGTTCTGTCATTGCCCTTATAAATCAGTGTATATATAAATACCAGTTCTAGAAAAGTGAGGGAGGGAGGTACTAAAATGCGAAGATCATGATAAATATATTCTGTTGCATTTGCATGTAACATCCCAGTTGATTGGTATTAGCATTAGATTAAAATATTTCTCACACTTGTTCTGGATGAATTGCATCAATATAATTTATTATTTAAGAACAAGTGTGAATTATCTGCTTCAGTGAAGATAATATTGTTATTCACACTATTCTGATGAATGCCAGCTTTAAACAAGTGGGAAAATGTAAGTCTTTGTAAATTCTTAATTTAGGAAACTATAACAATGTTATGATTTTAAATATCATCTTTTAATTTAGAAAAGGCCACTCAGAAAAGAGAAGGATTAAAATGTGTGAAAAAAGGAGAAAAGGAATATGCCCTGCAGACATTATAACAGTAAAGTCTGTCAGTGATGTGCCAGTTTATTAGTATTAAGACAAACAGATTATCCCATGTGATTTACCCATTTCTTCCCATGTGGCTTACCCATTAATGACATTCTTCAGCTGTTTTGAATACCATGGATGATTCTTTGCAAATATATTTTAAAACTATACCTCACACAAGGAAAGTATATTCGTTTGCACGTATCTGTAAAATAAACATTAGGAACAAGGTGGGTGAGGTAATATATTTTATTGGAATAACTTCTACTGGTGAATAAGACAAGCTTTCGAGCTACATAGCGCTGTTCTTCTACTAGAGAAGAAGAACTCTGTGTAGCTCAAAAGGTTGTCTCAGTTTCAGAAGAGTGAATTGCATTCTATATCTCCTCATATATCATCAGTAGAATTGCCAACTGTCAGCTATCTTTGTAATGGATGTTGTACATAGTAGATAGGACACGGCTGGACTTTTAGAAACCAAATAGGATTACATTACCGTCAGTTTAAAAAACCAAAAAACTTAACTTTGAGTTGTAGCACTGTATTTTGTAGGGATGTAAGCTAGGGAAAATAAGTAGAGAACACCTAGTGTCACTTTTCTGAGGAAAGGAGCAGAAAGTCCCATTTCTGGAAAAGACTAATGCTTTGGCATCACATTTTCAGACTGGAAGAAATTACCACTAAAGTTAATTTAGTTTATTTTGGAAGAGTAATGACTATAGGTTGATTATTTACATATAGCAAGGATGTTTTCATGTTAGATAATTTAGGGGCATAATTAATGTTAATAATTAAGAGTATAAATAACTTATTCTGAAATAATCAGTTGGTTAAGTAAAACCCGGTAATAAGTGACAATTTAGTACTTGTGAATTGTTAAAAATTCAGGCCTAATTTATGATCAATCTTGAGTACTGAATATGTTCATTGCATGGGCAGAAGAGGGGAAACACATTCTAATTGTTAAATAGAATAAAGGCACTTCCAAATAGTTGTTTTGAGGTATAATAATTTCAAGTTTCACATAGAAAATTGAATCCTGTCATATTCTTAAATAAGAACTCTTCATGGTAAGAGATAATATAAGAAAGTACACTGCAGAAAGTAAAAAAGTTTGTTTCCTAAATAAACAGTCACTCATCACAGTTCATGTTTTTGTGATTGTATTCTCTCTGAGAAGTGGGGGGGGCTTTGTTTTGTTTTTATTTTAAAAGAGGATATTTTGCATCCTAGACTAAAAAATCTGGTATGGGATTGTGAATAGGAGTTAGCTGTGGACACAGCAGTGCTAACTGGTAATTCAGACTTCACAAATTTCCTAGTAACTGCCCTCTATTTTGATGAAGTTGACAATTAGGTTGTAGAATTATATTACACTCAAACTGGCAACCAATTTTATCATCGATCTATATTTACTTTCACAAGAGATGATGTCATAACACAAGGATGGCGCAAATGTAAGTGCATTGTGACTACTTATTCTTTTGCTAGTGAAGATTAATGCCGTATCTAGAATTAAGTTATTATACAGTATGTACTGTTTATACAACTGCAGAATTGAAAAAAGGCTATCAGTCAAAATGCTGATGGCATTTCAAAACATTGAAATAAATAGCTGATGATGCAAAATGGGTTGAAATAAACATATTTCAATGCATTGTGCTTCATCAGCCATTTATTTCAATACTATGAAACAAAGCAGTGAAAATATTACATTTGTTGGAGGCAGTGAACACTCTGTTGTAGAAATGTGGGTGTGTGCCTATGAACTATTGATCAAAATCTAATTACTACTTTGAGCTCAAATGCTCAAAATAGTCCCATAACCCTATCTAATTCCAGCTGGATTTCAAACTGAGACTATGGCTTCTCCTCAGCCCCAGATCAGCTCTATGGGATCTGGGCTGTAAATAGGTGGCTACTCCTTGTTCTGAGAAGATAGAGACTTCTCAAAAGATACTATGTAATGATAGGTGCGCTTTACGCAATTACTCCAACACCCTAACGTACCCCCTTCCCTGAAGCGGAATCTATAATTCCATCCAGATCAATTATAGAAATTAGATTACTGGAAATATTTGGCCTGCCTTGAGAATGATCAGTGCTTTCATGGTCTTTACATGGGAACAGTTTAATGGTAATCTGCCAACAAGGAAAGAATTTTAAAGGAGTCATGAAACACAAAATAGAGTTCATTCCAAAGAGGTATCTGTTTTGGAGGTCAGTTGGGGAAAGAGATGCTATCCTCACTGCATTAACGATGGGTTGAACCCAGCACCACTGCTCCACAATAGAGAAGCAGAGTGGGAAGAATTTTCATTTCAAATAAATGTTTATTTTCTTTCTTTAACAAACTGACAGGTGGGCACAAGTCCTGTTCACTGCTTTCCTCTAGTAAGTAGCTCTAGCAGCTGGTAGGTGGTATTGTAATAAGTGAGCCTACAGATGTACCTAACTGTGAGCTCAATTATAAAAAGTATGTGAAATAAAGAAGATGTTACAATCACTTATAATAATAATAGTTAATGGAAAGTAAATTAAGTTGCTTTCAGTAATTAATGTTATAAAGTGGTGCATGGGAATCAGACAGACTAAATTAGTGCAAACAAAAACTCCACTTCAGTGTGATTCCAGGACTATGTGGAAATCATGCTTGGTAAAAACAGAAGATGAGGAACTGGAAAGTAATGAACCAAAACTGGTGTCTTGAATATTAGACCCATTTGGTTGACAAAATAAAGAAGGGATGGGCTATGCTGCCCATCACTTCCTTTTTGGGGTCTTTAAAGAAAGAGATTTGGGGGGCGGGGATGGGTGGAAATAAATAGGAACAAGACGGATTCTATTGCAGCAAACTTCACCATTATGGCTGCCATTCCCAACATCTCCTCAAATCCCAGGCCTTCTTCATCCTAATCCTGAGTGATGTCTTGATCAGAGCAGCAAGCGAGAGGGATCCAGATGATATTGCCACCCCTACAAGCTCCAGCTGAATCCAAAACACCACCTGAGATGAACTGGAATCAGATTTCAACTGCAGCAACAGGAACAACACCTCCAGCCCATATCATCTCAGCTAACTTCTTTTCTTTTCCCAAAAAGTTTTGGACCTTAACAATAGGAGCAACAACAACTCCATCTCATCTCAACAAACTTCTTCTCTTTTACCCAGAAGGACAGTTATTGCCATCTTTGAGATCGTTTAAGAGACTGTCAAACAAGGTGGATTTTTCTTGTAAAATTCTCTCCAGCTAAAGGAAAAGGGAATGAGGGATGTTGTTAAAATGAAAGTGTTGTTTACTATTTTACATTTCAAATGTTTTAACTGTTTTTCCTTCTTTCCTTTATCTTTAAAGGTTAAAAGGCTGTTTAATGATGTGTTTGCCATGTTACTAAGCACACTGAGGTCTCTGTATACCAAACCCTGAACCTTGTTAAACACTGTTTATTGTCGGACAGTAACTGAGTTATGTTAACACCTTTGGCCCATTTATTTCATCTAAATTAATACAACATGTTGGAGATGGTCAGACCTAAGATAAGGAACTGTGGGGGGAGAAGGGGGAAATCTCATTTCCATATAAACAGCAACACAACTCTCAAGTGGGAATCTGGGTTTTTCTTTCTGGCATTGTGGAGTGGGGTAATCTTCTTTTAGAAGATCAGATAAAATTTAATCTGAATGCAGTAGTGAAATTTCTTAACTAAATGCCTTTAGTAAGATTATATATGACTTCCTACAATATCTTCTGACAAGCTGAACCTACATTGCTTCCATAAGAGACAATGATAGCTGGATAGGTAAGGCGTGATCAGATTTATGATGGGTGCTCCATTACTAGGAAATTACACAACTGTAAATACAAGGTGTTGCTAAATGTACGTAAGATAGTATGCTGAGATTTTCTTAAAAATTTCTTTAAAAAATGTAGTTCTGTTTCTGTGGAATTCATTTGTTTAGATGAAAGTGCTATTTAATCAAGATTGAGCTGCGGTCTGCCTGAACATCCATAGAATGTTCTAAATTAGGAAATGTACACCTTTCAAAATCCAAAAGCAATAGATACATTCCAATTTACAGATGTCACTTCCTTCATTCTTTGTATGGTAATCAATTAATTATTAAAATATGTTAAAAGACTTACTTCCATGCTTCTACTGTTTTCATTCAGTACACAAGTAGGGCAATTGATGTGAATCCCAACATCTGGCAATCAGAGTGTTTTAATGAGTTACTTTTTAAAGAAATGTCTGTCTGCCGGAGGGGTCTATAATGCAATTAGACACATTAGCACTTTCTTAGTCATTTGGGGGGTTTTTCATGAGAAAATATGATTGGTGCAAGCTGTAAAATGTTTGCACTTTTGGAAGATGAAAAGTCATCATTCATTTGTATTTCAGCTACACAGAGAGGGCTTTGGTCAAATGACATGCAAGTAGCACTTTCACATTTGTAACCATTTCTCAGTGTCGGTTTGCAAGATTTAAAGCTTTAGTCTTAAGTACGATATCTATAGTAGTTTATGAAGTTACTCTTTTTGTCAAAAAATGATATTTTCAGAAACTATATTAGAAAATGGGCTTATGATTAATGTCAATGACTATTTTGAGCTGTCCACCTTGGTTTATGAATTATTTAAAACAAAAGTAAACCATATACAATTAAAGAAAATGTTAATGCAGCTGTAGTATAAATTTGTATTTCTGGTGTAACCAATAATCGGACTTGTCGATAATCTTGGTTTTTAAGGGCCTGTTTCAATTGATTTTCTTACATATAACGTAATTCACTGGATTCTTTTAAGTACTTATTAATTCCATTCTAACAATTAAAGTGGATAGATATCATTTCAGGATTTTTTAATTAAACATACTTCAGCAAAGCAATCTAGTTCAGCAGTTTTATATTTGTATCCACATCTTGAGACTGATGAATATTCAGTAATAGCCCAAAAAGAAATCCTTTTGTTTCACTGAGAATTGTATTGCTATTAATGTTGAAAATTCTGCACTCATGCTATACTACTTGTGAATAATACCTAAAGTCTCTTCAAAAAATTGGATGCTGTAATTAGGAATGAAATTCTTACGATATACAATAATGTCAATATAAGCATTTGTTATTTTCATGGTTTTGCATGTCACAATTATTTATGTATAAAATATGCTGTGGTGTGAAAATAGATATATAAAGATAATTTATTTTCTCTTTGCTCCTCTTTTACAAAACAATAAAAATTCTTTAAGCTTAAAAAATGAAAAAAATAAAACATTTGCATAACATAGCATACAGAAATGTCTAATTATTTTCTTATGACACAAAATCATTGTCTACAAAAGTTATCTAATGTAATTTGAACTCTTCTGTTGCAGGGTGGCTTATCATAGCATCTTAAAATAAACTCAGTTGTGCAATAACTAAATGGGAAATATAATTCTAAGTATTTTTCAGCAGTAGAGATTCTGAAGTATTAGGACTTGTTTTATTGAAACAGTGAACTTCTTGTGCTTTTCTGCCATCAGCTTATGAATATAATTTCTACTGATTTAAGAATCTTATGTCAGGGCAGTAAGTATGCAATTAGCTTTAGTTTAAGTGATAGCAACATGCTGTAAATAAGATTCTTAATTGTGTTTGCAAGATTAAAATTCAGTCCCATTGTTTTTTCCCTTATTTCTTTGGTGGCATTGTGGTATATTCACATTGCTACCTCTAAATGAATGTCAACTTGTTTTACCTCGACTGCAGCCGATCGATACTTCATTAGGCTGAATTGTCTTGTGCCCATGCAACCTTGAAGCTGTGGCTTAATTACCACCCGTATTATGCCATGGCTCAGGGAGCTGTGCTCAGCTGCGTCAGTTTTGAACAAAAGCCATGCTGTTGCCTGTATTTAGAAAAAATGGACTTTTGAACTGAAGAACTGTAATATTTTCCAAGTTAACAATTCATGATGATAACCTCCTTTATAATGTGCATGTTGCTTCCAGTAAGTTTACATTTTAAAAAATTTCAAACATATTACAAAACTTTTAAAAGACCTTTGCTTTTCATGTTCAGCCTATCGTTGATTTAAAATAATTTTAAATTAATGGCAAAGTAACATTCATCTGAAAGAGAAGACAGGGGAAAGTGCAGTCAAATGGCAATCATGACAAATGACATCTCTTGTCTGAGAGTCATTTTTCCTCACTAGACTGATTTGTCATCCTCACTTTTGACATTTTTCATCCTGCTATGAAATCACATTGACAGAATAAGATATTTCTACACTTAACAATGGACCACAGAAGATGGCTCCAATGCCTTCATTTGTTTTTGTTTTACAGTTAAATATTTGATTGGTAAGCACCTGGTGACCAGATCCCATTCTTGTCAAATGGGATGTTAATAATGAACTATAATTAGAAAGTAAAGGTTGTCATTTCATTTGCATATTATTCTTATGCAACCCAGATGAAAATGACTCTAACTACTGAGCAGAATTCTCCATCCATGAGTAATATCCCATTCTGAATAAGAGTTCCCAGTTACAGTTGTGAGTACTACGGAAATCCTACACTTTATTTCCATTAACTCCCATTCTGGTAGATCAGGACTGTGATTTCTTACTTCTGAACATAGGCAGCAGGGCTAGAGCTAGATGGAGCTCAGCTCTTCCCTCCAAATCTCTTCTCTATGAATATAGCATGTTTGGTTTGCCCCACTTTGAAACATAATTTTACACTAGATCCACCTAGTAAATGCAACATCTTTCTTCATTCTCACTAAAATATGAACATAAGAACAGCCATACTGGGTCAGACCAATGGTCCATCTAGCCCAGTATCCTGTCTTTCAACAGTGGCCAATGCCAGGTGCTTTAGAGGGAATGAACAGCACAGGTAATTGTCAATTGATCCATCCCGTCAGCCATTCCCAGCCTCTGGCAAACAGCAGACCCTGCCTAACCTGGCTAATAGCCATTGATGGACCTGTCCTCCATGAACTTATCTAGTTCTTTTTTGAGCCCTGTTATAGTCTTGGTTTTCACAACATCCTTTGGCAAGGAGTGTCACAGTTGACTGTGCATTGTGTGAAGAAATACTTCCTTTTGTTTGTTTTAAAACTGCTGCCTATTAATTTCATTTGGTGACCCCTAGTTTTTGTGTTATGAGAAGGAGTAAATAACACCTCCTTATTTACTTTCTCCACACCAGTCATGATTTTATAAACCTCTATCATATCCCCCCACCAGCTGTCTTTTTACCAAGCTGAAAAGTTCCAGTCTTATTAATCTCTCCTCATCTCTTTAAGCTTTTCCATACCCTAATCATTTTAGTTGCCCTTTCCTGTACCTTTTCCAATTCCAATATATATTTTTGAAATGGGGCCACCAGATCTGCACACAGTGTTCAAGATGTGGGAGTACCATAGCTTTATAAAAGGCAATATGATATTTTTGTGTTGTTATCTATCCCTTTCCTAATGATTCCATACCTTATGTTAGGTTTTTTTTGACTACCACTGCACATTGAGTGGATGTTTTCAGAGAACTATCCACAATGAAGCCAAGATCTCTTTCTTGAATGGTGACAGCCAATTTAAAACCCCATCATTTTATATGAATAGTTGGGCTTATGTTTTCCAATGTGCATTATTTTGCATTTATAAACACTGAATTTAATCTACCCTTTTGTAACCCAGTCACCCAGTTTTCTGAGATCCCTTTGTAACTCTTCACAGTCTGCTTTGGACTTAACTATCTTGAGTAGTTTTGTTTCATTTGCAAATTTCACCACCTCACTGTTTACCCCTTTTTCCAGATCATTTATGAATATGTCGAACAGTACTGGTCCCAGTACAAATCCCTCTCTCCATCCTGAAAACTGATAATTTAGTCCTACCTTTTATTTCCTATCTTCTAACCAGTTACTGATCCAGGAGAGGACCTTCCCTCTTATCTCATGGCCACTTACTTTGCTTAAGAGCTTTTGGTGAAGGATCTTGTCAAAGGCGTTCTGAAAATTTAAGTCCACTGGATCACCCTTCTCCATGTGCTTGCTGACTCCCTCAAAGAATTTTACTAGATTGGTGGGGCATGATTTTCCCAAGGAAAAATCATGTTGACTTTTCCCCAACAAATTGTATTCATCTATGTGTCTAATAATTCTCTTCTTTACTATAGTTTCAACCAATTTTCCAGGTACTGAAATTAGGCTTACTGGCTTGTAATAATCAAGATTGCCTCTGAAGCCTTTTTAAAAAATTGGCGTTACATTATCTATCTTCCATTCATCTAGTACAGAAGCTGATTTAAATGATAGATTATATACCACAGTTAGTAGTTCTGCAATTTCACATTTGAGTTCCTTCAGAACTCTTGGGTGGATACCATCTGGTCTTGGTGACTTATTACTGTTTAATTTATCAAGGTTTCCAAAACCTCCTCTAATGACATCTGAAGTTGGGACAGTTCTTCAAATCTGTCACCTAAAAAGAATGGCTCAGTCAGTGCAGTGCAGTGCAGAGTACACCACCTTGGTACCCAGTTGCAGACTATAGCTTCTTCATTTGCCAGCTTTTTCACCAGGAAATAGTTCTCAGTTTCATGACTAATTTTGTATGCCCTCTTGTAGGACCTCTAATAGGAAAGCCCAGGCAAATAGTTTTACCTTTCAGTATAATTAGTTAATTGTTTGATCCCTAACACAGCTCTTGAGCTTTTTAGAATATAAGGTTGTGCTCACATTTAAGTTCATATCTAAGTTTCAATTTTCAGGTTGCCCCTTTGCTAGCAGAGGTCCTAATTCCTTTACTCACACTCATCTCCCAATTGACTGCGGCCCAGATGCAAATCCCCACTGGGCAAAATGAGGAGAGGGAACCTAGCAAAATTGGATGTGTGCAATACCCTGTATGCAGCCTACACAAAGCCTGTCCTGTTATGTGACAAAAAATAACACCAGTTCCACTATGTCTAAGACCTATTGAACCATAGAGAAGGGCTAGTATTTGTATATAGTCTTTCTGTGTATATATGAGACAGTACTTCTAGTCATTTTTTACAGAAATTTATCTCAAGTGAGCTTATTGTGCGTGCGTGAACTGGACTGAATAAACAACTGGGACAATGTTCACAGTTCCACCTACCTACACCTTTATGGGAAGTTTGAGAAAGTTTTATTGAGTTCTGTTAAAACTATTTTTCATTTTTGTTCACTTCTCTACTTCTCAATTCTAGCCATAACCAGAAGCAGAAAGGCCTCAACGCTATAAAAAAAATGCAGCTCACTATATTTCTAAGCTAACTGGAAGCAGAAATGATGGCAGACTTGTCAGAGAACTGATTCTTAGTTGATTACAGCTGAGTCTTGCAAACACAAGAAGTCTGGAAAAGGCCTGGATAACCATAAGCATTTGTGGGTCTGGGCCACATCAAATATTCCTGCTTTTGATCCCAGGAAGGGGATTTCTTGTCTCTGGAACTAAAGCTCTGATAAGCACCAGAACAACTTGATTTGAATATTGCATGCTTCGTTGGGTGGAGTACTTTGCTGAACATCACATACACAAGCATCCAAAATTTGACCAGAGTGATGCCAGGCCTATCACAAAACTCTGCCAACAAACTGCCAGAATTGAAAAGCTCACACCCTATGTGATCATTTAAGGTAAGGAGGGACTGAGTGGTGTTGGTAGTCATTATTTGTGTACATTCCTTCCATAATCTTTTCTGCCAATTTGAATTTAGGTGCAACAGTAAGCCATTGTCAAGAGAGCATATACATGGCTGTACCAATCCTAAAACAAAGTGTGCTTTAATCTGTAGGATGAAATTTGTCTCTAGTTGTCACAAATTCTTTTGTACTACTTGTTGAGGATTACATTTAAATAAAATGATTCCCTAATTCTTTACATGAACAGTTCCAGAAAATGTATTTGCTTTGTAATCATATTGGCAAGTTATCTGATCCTGCCATAAGTGGTGCGAAATGCATCTCCAGTGAAGAATGACGCGTAATTGGGGATGTGTGTGTGTGTTTTGGAGTGATCAATGCTTTCTGCAGAAACTGGGTGCTGGGCCACGCAGTCCTGTCATATCTTTCCATTTGTCAGTTGTAAGATTTTTCCTAGCGTCAATCACCAAAATACCATGGAGAAAGAGATGTTGCCATAATATGGTGTAATAATATGACTTCTCCTAGAATGCGGTGTTCTGTTATGGTCACCCTATCTCAAGTAAGATGTAGCAGGAATGGAAAGGATTCACAGCAAAGTGCCTAACATGACTAATCTAATGGAAAGACTTCCTTCTGATGAGAGACTTAAAAGACTGAGTCTGTTTAGAGAGAAATCATAAAGGGAGCATGACGGTGAAATACAAAATAATAAATGTATAGAGAAGTTAAGTTGTACACTCCTATTCACCATTTCTTATAATACAGGAACAAGGGGACATCTGATGAAGTCAAAAGAAAGAAAATTTAACCTGATCATAGGAAATAACTTTTACACAACTTGTAATTAACTGGCGAATCTCCCTGCCACAATGTATCATTCAGAGCAAAAGGCTAATAGGTTCAAAAAAGGATTAGTTGGTATTTATATGGATAATGAGAACATTCGCAGTTACATTGCATAGGAAATAAAATACTTAAATAAATAAAACCAGATTGGATATATGTTTCAGGGAGCAAGCCAACTTCTAACTCACAAGAGTTAGGAAGAAACTTCTCCTACAGCATGGTTATTCCGTAATTGAACATTATGAGCTTTCATGTGCAGCCCTCTGCAGACCTTGTATTGGCCACTGCTAGAGACAGGCTACCAGCCTGGATGGAACAATTTCACTAATCCTTAAAGGTGGCCAGAATAAAAGCACACTCTTGCATATTGCATTGTCTAAAGCTAACAATCAAGGTCTTACATAGATTAGTCAGCTGTGTTATCGTGTCTCCAGTGTCTGTGACTGAGAAAATTCAACAGTTTTCAGCTCTCCAGCTTTTCAAAAATAGCACCATGACAGTTACGAAGTTACTGAAGAATAGATGTATGCCTCCTTACAGAACCATAGTGCAAAGAAAATTTTACACTCTGTGCTGTCAGGTTTGGCTACCAGTTGTTGAAATTCTTTTCCTAAAAGGAAAAATATTAGGTTAAAACTGTGAGAAACGTCATGATAAGAGTTGGATTTTCAGATTTATATGGCTAACATGTAGGGATTGGTTATGGCCCTTTAACCTCTAAGGCCCTAAATTCAGTATAGCTCAGTTCAATAGTAACTGGCTAGCTAATCTTGTTGCTAATGCCACAGTGTCCACATTACAAATATACACCTTTGTTCTTAATCTCTGTATCGAAGCCAAAGATTGGCTGGACCGCAAAGACTGAACCGTTCTCTTACCCTGTAAGTGACCCCTCTGTGACATGGTCGGGCCGGTGGATAGAAGCTTTCACTGCTTTTACACTTGCTGACCTGTTTGTAGATAAATGGAAGACTGAACCTTTCCAGCCCAGTTTTACAATCTCCATTTGTTTTCAAAGATGCTTAAGAAAAGCAGCTGATGCCTTCTGGACTGAGGTTCCTTAAAATCCACCCAAGCTAACTGAAGGGCTTTTTGAGTTAAGTGTTCAAGTGTTGGAGCTGAATTTGGTATTGTAATTGAGACTGAAAAAGAGACTAAAATCAGGGAAAGTCAGAAGATACTAGGGAAAATGTCCGAGAACAAAATACTAATGAAGTGTGTTTTTAAATCATATTTTGATGTACCACTCAATTGAGAGTAGGTGTACTTCTATTTTGGAGGGTTTTCTGTCATGGAAGATGAGGTGGTCATTGCTGATGTTGAAAATGGTATATATTCAACATTATGCACAAGGTTTTAGAAATAATGCTAAGAGTCCCTAATCAGAAATAGGATTTCTTAGAAATGTGACGAGATTTTTGTTTTGAAAGTGAAATTCTTTGGATAGATGGAGAATAATTACTCTCCTAGGAGCGCCTGAGGATTATTGGCTTTGTTGATGCTAATTGTGGGGTTTTTATTGTCTGTGGTTTTCTTGTTTCATACTATATCCTGGCTTAGTTTGCTTTTGCCGATGTATAAAACAAGCTCTAAAACCATTTTCAAAGAGTTGTAAATAGAATTGTCTGTTCAGGTCATTCCTGTAATGTTACCTGTGAACTCTTGCATTTAATTGGGCTGCAGCTGAATCTGTGCATAGGCAGTGGGGCGTACAGACTCATTGGTTCTTTTTACATTGTATTTATCTTTCTTGTCCCAGCTTTTTATACAGGATTCAAGATACCGTACATCTGAAGGATTGTGTTCCTAAAATGGAGAGTAATATGATTTGTAAGCAGTGCTGGATGTGCTAATTCCACGACAAACAGTCAAATGTAATTTAGTGTTGGCTTATACAAAACCAAGATAACAAAATAAGTAGCAGATCTTGTGAGTCAACTTGTCACACTGTGCAAAAGTAAGAAGATAAAAGGCTCAGAGTTTAGGCAATTACACCCAGTTTTTTAAAGGTTTAAAAATGTTGCTGTCCCTAATTGATTTAGGATCCTGTCTCATTTTTCAGAAGTGATTTAGGCACGTAGGAACCTGAATCCTATTGACTGTCCATGGGATTTCAACTCCTAAGTACCTAAATCTCTTTTGAAAATGAGACTTATGCCCGGTCTACACTTACCTTCGGGATTCGGCGGCAGTCGATGGGAGATACACAAGTGACCGGGGTGATTTTCCTGCGTCGATTGCTGGATTGACTGAGCAGGTCTGCACAGACCGCTCAGTCGATCCAGAGCAAATCGATCTAATGGCGGCGAGTTTGCCGTCGTCAGCGTAGACCCAGCCTTAGACACCTAAATCAGTTAGGCATTGCAATACCGAGTACAGCAATACCTAAAAACTGTGAAAATCTGGGCCTAAGAGCCAGATTCAGCCTTTGCTATGAGCTGATGCAACTCCATTGATATAAGCGACCTGTTTATGAAAAGGGGTTAATTTGGCATGTACAGTACCTAGTGTGTTTAAAAGTTATTGGGTACACAACATCACAGTGTAAATTTGACTACCATGGAGAAAGCCTCACATAAATAAAGATAAGCTATGTTTAAAGTCACAAAGCAAGGTTAGCATATCATGTATAGTAACTGTGACAAACAAGATCTGGACATCTCAAGGGGAGAACAAAAGGTTTAACCTCCAACAGTTAAATCAACTGATAGCATACTGTGTTATTTCACTATAAGAGTGTATTGAGTAAGATCTTTTATGAAAGCTTGTAATGCACTGAACTTAATAGTCATCATAAGATGTATACAGGTTATGGTTATGAAGGTGTGTGTGTATATAGAAAATTGTCATTGTAACTGTGTGTGACTTCAGCATTCCCTCTCAACAGGTCAATTGGGCAGGGAGGAGCTACCTACTCACCCACCAAAATGAGAATGGCTTCAGGCCTCTAGCCCAGAAGAAACAACAAGGAACCATGAAAGCAAATTGGAACAGGTTGATATTGAAAAGGAAACCCCACTCTTCAAAAAGTAAGAAAGGAGGGATTTGTCCCCACTTGAAATTTCTATAGTGACTGAAGAAAAAAATCTGGAAACTCTTTTCAAATGGAGAGAGTTTGAACTGAAGCTCATCCAAAAGTTGGGGGACAGTCTCAAGGCAAGAGGCTATCTGTGAACACCTGCTCCTTGATACAGCTAGGGGATATGCAGGGAAACTTCTTTAACATGATAGGCAACTCTTATTAGAAAAGGGATTGTATCCAACATGTAAGTGTAAAGCCTGAGGTTTATATTTATTTTCTGTGTAACTTATATATGTTTGCTGTCCCCTTATTAAGAACCAGAAAGGAATTATGAGTGTCTGGTAGTTGAGAACTTAGGGAGGACCTATTTGGGGAGACCTGGAAGTAAAAGCATTGTTGGTGTCACACTGCAAAGAGTTACCAGGCTGGTGAGTGCCAGGGTGAGACCGTACGCTTGTGGGTAGGCTGCTTGTGTCAGGGAACTGAACCATAGTTGCACAACACAAAGATTCCCAAAAGGTACAGGGCAGGTAGTGACAGAATCCCTTACTGGTATGGGTAGACCCCAAAACATCACAGTGACTGTCAAGCAAGTTCTTGTTTGAATTGAAAGAAAAGGAACTTTTTCCTCGATGGTAAACCTTTATTCTCCTGAATAAAGATATGCAGCGTCCAGAGACACATGCCAAAGAAAAAGAGCTTGCCCTTAAAAAAAAAAAGGTTAGTAGTGGTAAGTGTGTTGAACTCAGTAATTTAAGATTATGATGGCATAATAAGTAGTTTTCATTTTACCTTTTCAATATGCATTGTAATCTGCATATATTCATGTGCGGATATGTTCTGCATGCTGGTTGTACAATAGAAGAAAAGGAAGCATTTCACATAGCACTGGACCAACTGAGGAAGTATCAGAAACAGAGTGCCTGATTATCAGAGCAGATCTCAATAGATGTGGAAGAACAGAGCAAGTGCTATAATCAGGACGAGGCCTTGGAACCAAAAATGAAGCTGGTCAGGATATCTTAGGGTTAGCCAGAGCTCATGGTCTAATTGTTACCAATACATACCTTGTAAAGAGGAATAACATACAAGAGCAGTGGCAACAGGTCCCAGATGACTACCTCCTGACAAGAAGAAGAGATCTAAAACATGTGAGAGACTGTAAAGTGATTCTGGGAGAGCAGATTGTGGAGCAGCATCAATGGCATGTAATAGACTTCTGGCTAGTGGGGGAGAAAAGACAAGTTGTGGAACAAAGGATAATGCAGTGGAGGCTCATGCACAGGGAACTTAGTCTGTGATTTGAGTATGAGGTTCTGTGAAGACTGGACAATGACCAAACCAACAAAAATGATGCCAGTGGGTCTTATGGGAAAATATTCAAATATTACAGAAGATGCAAAAGCTTTCTGTGGCCAAATGAAAGGAGGGAAATTTCATGGCACAGATACGTGGTTGTGGTCCAGCAATGTGAAGGAGGCAGTAAAGGAGCAGCAGCAATGGCAGAAAGTGAGAGTGGTGGAAAGTGATGAGGAATACAAGCTGGTAAAGAAAAAGGCAGAAAAAGCAGTGTCAGGCACTTAAATCCTTAAATGCAGGACTATTTACAAATGGGGGTGGGGGGAAGGAATGTGCAGGTTAGCCAAGATCAGGCAAAGAAGCATGACGACTTTGGAGCCATGAAGTGTGTCAAAGATTAAACAGAAGAGTGCTAGTGGAAGACAGTGAAATCATTAGGAGATGGCAGTGGTTTTATGATAAACTGCTAAATGAATATGAGGAAACTGCTGAGATGACAACGGGCAAGCAAGAAGACCTATCACTGGGATGGAGATGCAGACAGCACTAAAGATGATGAAAAGGTGGAAGGCAGTGGGAACAGATGGTGTGCCTATTGAGGTATTTAAAGCATTAGCCCATGAGGTGGTGGTAGTGATTACAAATTTCTTCAATTTAATCCTCCAATTTGGAAAAATGTCTGACACATCGAGGAAGATCACATTGGTATCTATCTTCTAGTGTAAAGGGGATGTGCAAGAATGTCATAATTACTGACCCATCAAGGTAATGAGCCACCTGATGAAGTGGCTGGAAAGGATTATCAAGAAAAGACTTTTTGAGGAATGGGAGCACCAAATAAGCAACAAATAATTTGGGTTTATGCCAGGAATGTCAACTATGGATTCAGTATTTATAGTTTGGAGTTAGAGAAAGCGAGTTCCTAGAGGATTGATATGATTTAGTCTGTGGTCGCACAATCTGTGGGAGATGTATGTTCACATGTAGCACAACAATAGTGAAAAGCAGCTGCAGCTACAGTGAACCACTCACTATGAAGGATCAGTCTCAAGACCACTCCTATCTGTATTTTAATGGACACCTTGATGCAAGGGATTAGGGAAAAGACTCCATGGAGCATGCTTTACGCTAATATGTTGTGTTGCAAAGATAAATGTGAACTGGAAAGGGATCTAGAATGATGAAGAGCTATATTAGAAGAAAATGAATCAGGTTCCAAAAGAAAGAATACATGCAATGCTTTACTGAGAAGGAGAATAAGAGATCAGTAAAACAAGATAGTGAAGATTTAGTCCCTGTAACTCAGCAAATGCCTTGGGTCAGTGTTAAGCTATGATGGAATTGAGGATGGGGAAGTTAGGGGGCCACATAAAGAGCGCTTGGTGCAAATGCAGGAGTTGACTGGAATTCTCTGTGGTAAGCATTCACCAAGCAGGTGTAAGCAGGGTCTGAATGAGCTCTCCTCTGAAATCTACTGCTGAGCTGATGGGAAAAGACTTCAGGAGCAGCATGTGCTTGCATAGACAGGCCCACTTTGCCTAGGCATGCAGCAGATGGAGCTGCTTTGCCAAAGTGATCAATTTTAGCTGGTTTTGGGTTACAGATCACTCTAGTATTTGAATGCAGGAGTAATGAAATGTTGTTGTCCTTATTGTATGAGTAAAGGGCAGCAGAACAGTGCTTAGCACGCCCTGATTGAGGGGGGAAGGTCATCTTAAATTGAACCTCACTTCCTAAGCATGGGGTAGGAATACCAAATCCCAGTGAAGATGAGAGTGGGTGAGGACAGGTGTTCCTACATGATGGTGTGGACTCTGCCTAAAAAGAGTCCTGCACACAGTTTGAGCCGCCCCTCTCTCGCATTTGACAGTTGTTTAGACTCAGTTGATTATCATTTTTCCTGATTGGTGATTCCTAGAGCTGACATCACTGCTGAGCAGATTTAGGGGCTGAGCCTCAGACCTTGTGTGCAGACTGTGAAAGACAACACAGAGACTGTACTGGCCGTGAGGTTCCCCACTACCTCCTGAAATCACTGAGTGTTGAAATCATTACGAGCTGAGTTAAATGACAGAACCTCAGAACACGATGTTACAGGAGCAGCAAGCAACAGCATGGCAGAGAAACATCAGCAGAGTCAGCAATGAGACAATGAAAGCTGGGCGCCAGTTGCAGAGGCAGTACTCCATGAACCCACCTCTGAACTCAGGGTATTTCCTAACCAAGGACAGCCAACTGTGAGTAGGATGCAGCAGAGGGAGACAGGAATGATGTGTCAAGGGGACATTAATTTGTCAGACTTTCCCACTGCAAGGTGGGAGACTGAGGCAAAAGACACTGTGGGGTCTGGTTTCCTTATGGTCACATGCTTTTAAATGTGGTTTTGGTGTTTTCCAGAATTAATGCTTGGTTCCCTTTCTCTTTTAATAAAAGTCCTCTTTTGATTTGTACAGACCCAGCCCTTGTTGCTGCTGACTTTATCCAGCAGAAGGGTCACATAAATTAAAGAGCAAAGCATATAGGACCATGATTAGGCCAGCTATGATGTATGGATCCAAATGCTGGCTAAGAAAGAACAGCTACTTCATGCTTCCAAAATTAGAATGCTCAGGTAGACGCTGAGTAAGATGAGAGCAGAGGGACTATTCTATGAAATGGTCTGAGCCTTGATATTCTGAGGACACATTAACTGAGATGGTTACATCATGTGAGATGACAAGACGCGGGATATGTCGGTCAGAAAGTACAAGATCTAGTAGTCACAGGACAAAGACCACAAGGAAGACTGAGGAAAAGGTGGTTCAAGATGCTGAAGGAGGACACGAAGAAGGTCAGTGTAAACTTGGAAGATGCACTCGAAAGGATTGCTTGTAGATGAAGATCAAGAGTCACCAACCCTAACTAATGGGACAAAGAAGGTGAAGCAGTAGTGTCAAATTTATTCCTGATAGGCAATGGAGTTACACCTGGGATAAATCTGGACTATAATTTGTGGTCAGGAATATTCCTAGATAGAAAACTTCACATAATGGGTCAACACACTGCTGCTAGGTGGTCTCAGGACTCAGATTGTACTGATTTAAGAAATTTTGAAATGATTCTAAATGAACCTGAATCTCAGTCTCTTTAGGGCTTTTTTCCAGGAATATTTACTCTGTTTTACACAAGTCTAGGTAGTCATCTGTCTACTAAAATATCCTAGCATCTTACTAGTTCATGTATATCCTATCTGTACCAAAAGGACCTCCCAAAATCAGAACTACCTAAAGTTGTTTAACCTAAATTAATTTTTCAGCCATTCATCCAAATTCCTAATCTGTCTCTTTAGAGCTGTGGACAGAATGTTTAAATTAGCAATGTGGAGCCACGAGGCAGAAATATGGAGGAATTTACACACTGTCCAGGGGATTAGGAAGATGCAAGAAAAGTAATCAGATGACTGAATATGTGGTAAGCATTTTTAAACAGTAGAAATCAATAATATAATGCCTAGAAAGAAGAATTTAAGAGGAAAATAACTAAAGTAACAAGTTTAAAAGTTCAGACAGTAAGAAGTGGAGATGATGGGAGAGGCGAAACATAGAATGGACATTTGGCTTAGTTAAGTACCCAAAAGTAGAATGACAGCCAAATCACAGGGAATCTCCCGAGAGTTCACTTTAAACATTTCTTTCCATAATTTCTGCTTTTAGTTAAACTAGAAGTATAGTGATCTGTGCTTTCCTCATAAAATTATTGTACTTCTGGTTTCAATCATGGCTGGAATTGGGAAGCAGAGATATGATTAAAAATGAGAAATAAATTTAACATAGCAACCAAATTTTTTCAGACCTCAGAATTTGGGTGGAGTTCTGAATATGGTTCATGTGAATCTTATTTGTCAAACTCAGTTAATGCATGAATAGGTCACTTAAGAAGTTTCTAAGGTTTCTGGTTTTTACAACATTAGTAATGATGTCTGATATATTTGCACAGGGGCAAATCCAACCTGCTATGACAATGCAAAGTCCTAGATACAATGCAACTAGTATGGTTCTGCTGCAAATGGTAATAAAAAATTTGAATGGGCTTTGCAAAGAGGGTTTGAATCCCTTGCATGACACCAGTACAGTTATGCAGGCCCTCCCTCATTTCTGCAGAGTGGTGACTGTGACAGGGCAGGGACAGAGTAGGAAGTGCACCAGATGGCTCACCACAACACTAATTCTTCTACCCTTCCCTCAATCCCTGCAGAGCATGGACAAAGGAAGCCTGCCAGCTGGAGCCCTGTGATTGTTGTTGCTGCCACAGAGCAACTGTAGTCCAGGGCAATGGTAGGAGAGGATTCCATTTCCTCAAATACTCCAAAATCCCCCTGAGCTAACTTATTGCCTGGAGTTGATGTATTGGTTGTGGACAGAGCAGGAATTTGTACACAGAGTGAATTTTGAGAGAAAAGAAATGTGATGCCACAAAAATAAATGTGCAATATCACATCACACCAATTGTGTTTTCATTATGAAGTAGAAATGCCAGATCAAGGATCATGGGAAGTCCTCAGGTCTACTGACTCTAGCACTGACTTTCTGATTGACCTTAGGCAAGTAATCTAACCTAATGGTTCTTAACCTTTTTGGGCTCAGGACCCATTTATAAATCTTTAATAGTCTGTCATAACTAATGCCTAATACAGTGTGAACTGTTCATCCCCCTCTAGAGGACAGACCACATATATTTTGAGTTTACTACTGCCTCCTTGATAATGGGCATTTCTCGTTAGCTCATGTGATAGAAGCTGATGCTTTTAGATCCAGATATCTCAGGTTCAGTCCCCACACATAACCTAAATGGGAAGACAGGAATACTTGGGTATGTTGTCTGTAGCTATTAGGCCATGCTCTGCTCCCAGAGCCTGAAAAATAAGTCAGAAATCCTGACATCCCAACATTCTAGGGCTTGTTCACAAATAGTTGTGTCACCCAGTGGTGAAGTGTATATTGTTCCTACTTCTGTGGGCTTCTCCTCATAGAGAGTACAGCATGTCTCCCTTAGCAATTACTTTTATAGCTGACAGGGTAGAAGTCTGTGTGCTGTGGTTGAAGGTTGTGGCTTGAAGTTGCTGTTAGGACTAGTCTTGGCAGAATTCAATGTTTTTTATAATTTCGAGGGATAATATTGATGTTTCTTTTTAAGCATTTTTAAAGTTTTGGATCTATTTTAATTTTCAAAGTTATGGGAAACTATGGGAGGATCAGACGATGAACAGATCAGACAATAATTATTTAATTAAAAAAGTTAAAGCTTTATAACTGTTAAAACACAAATTGTCAACATCCCATGTCAAAATATACTAAGTAAATATCCATATATGAAACTCTGAGTTCTCAAACATTTTCCTTACTTTGCCTAACTGTAACTTTTGATTGCTGTTGATAGAAATATGTTTTTGTCAGTTTGTGTGTATACAGTGAAATTACTGACATTTACCAATAAAATCTAATTCTTCCAAGCCTACTCATAGTCCACATGGGAAAAAACACATACATCTATATATACGTTAGTGTTAGAATTGCGAAACATTTCTTGAAATTATTCTACATTGTAAAACATTACATTTACAGGTAAATATGTTGTGTTAATATTTGTTTTACTAGTGTACTTTTAGGTTTTTCTGTTTTGGTTATTAGGAGCTGTCCCTTTAAGAACACAGTGGGGAACGTACTGTAGGGTTTGTTTAAAAAAGATAGAGCAGTGAATTGACGATGTTGCTCGTCTGTGTAGGAAGTGGAAGACCCTGTCTGCATAAACTTCAAAAAGGGCAGAACTCAATTTAAGAAATTTACCTTCTCAGAAAACAAGCTTCACTTTTGAAGGTGTAATATTGTTAGGGGACTTGATATAGCACAACATTCCTAATGAGTTTCAGAGCCTTTTGTGCCTGTAGGTCACCAGTATGAATCCACTCCATCTCAAGAGATTAAAAGCTGTTCTCATCTAATGGGTATTTAGTCGCCCATATGTGAGATGAGTTTGAGGGATCTCAGTTCCTGCTCCAATACCACAATACATCAACATTCTTTGCAAAAATTAAAGACTTACCAAGAACTTTGCAGACTTCTTAAACTGAACAATACCTCTTTACTGCCAGAAGTTCCCTTCAGGCATGCCAGCAGGGTAGTGTGTATGAGAAGTTTGTCCAGCTACTAACTTCAGAGGGGTTCATTCCCAAGGATGTATGGGTGCTGAACTGACCCAATTTTTTAAAGGTGAAATTTACAGTTACATGTAAATTAGCTAAAAGTATGAAAATGTACAGGTGTGAAACTTATTAAGTAAATTTGTGCAAAATGTTGCATGTGGAGCTGCACCAAAGGTGGCAGCAATGTCACCCATCACAGCATCTGCTCTGATGGTTCCCAGGCAGTCCCAAGGCAGTTTGTGCTAGAGCTGCTGCTAGTTTGGCTTTTGAATGTACAGATTCTATTATTATTTTGGATTATTGTTTAAAAAAAAAACATTCATGAGAAACACAAATGAGAGAAGGGAAATAATGCTTTTTAACAGTATATAACTAAACATAATCTGAACAGAATTTCATGGGATAAAGAACGTAGGCACTTCTCTAGCCTGAGGGCTTTCTCCTTGCCAAATTTCAAAGGCCCGCTGCAAGCAATGAAAAGTGTTACAGCTTCTTAAATATGGTCCCAAGAATCTATTATAGTGGAAAGTGTTAGGCATCCTAATATGGGGCCACTACCTGCTTCACCTATAATAATCATTAAATAAGTACCATACGTGAACCAATAAGGAAACCATATTATCACAGAAGAAATAGAGCAATCATCAGAAGTAGTTCTTATCTAGAATTGTTCCTCTTTCACACACACAAAATAGGGAACGATTATTGTGAAGTCTAGATGATTTTAAAGAGATTAAAGAAGAGAAGAGAAGAGCAACCTAAAGGAAGGATGGTATATAACTGAGATACGAGACTCCAGAGGAGGGATAAGTCAAACTGAGTCATTATTGCTCACAAAATTATAAACAAAATAAAGTGAGGATGATAAAAGTAAAATTAACAGTAGAATTTTGCTATAGGTCGCCTGATCAGAAGAATCAATCTAAGGAGGAGGAATCATGATGTTTATGAAATAGGCTAGGACCAAGGAGTGTTGCTAGAATGATGTTTAGGAAAGATTTCACATCACCTTCTTGCCCTACAAAAGACTACACGTTATTAAATATGCTGCTTGGATATTAAAATTCAGGTTACAACACATAGACAATGTTCCAGTGTCTTAAGAGTTTTTTCTGTTCTTTGAATACCTAAAGGGAGAAGAGGGAAATGTGACAGATACTGTTTGACAGATTAAAATCAGCAGCTATAAAATTTTTCAGAATGTAAAAATCAGGAAAGTAGAACAAAGGTGAGAATGAGAGCAGGATTTCAGAAGAGCTTGAAATAAGTAAGAAATATCTTGTATCTACCATAAAGAAGATTTTTAAGGGACAAACCTTGGCACCTGCTTCTCAGCATGGAATACCCAGGCTCTCCATGGTGCACCCAGTCTCTACGTCTTCAGGAGAAGAATGGAAATCTGAGGGAGAGAAAATCTTTCCGCAACTATCAAGTAGTTGTAATACATTTTCCTGAACTGCCCCTACCCTGAAGTGGAGTCTGTAACTCTGTTCCCTGATTGACATGGGATGACGAGTCATGTCAGGAGAGAGGGTTGTTCTTCCAGTGGTCCAGCAGAAAATGATGGCTAGTGAGATGGTATATGTCACACGATGCACACTGAGCAGGCCCAAAATGGAACTGTTGTCTGCCAAGGAAGACCCAAAACACCTCCTTCCCCATGGGACAGATAGGTGAAAGTAGGAAGTACACAGTTCTATTCTAAAAAGCCACTGTCAGGCTATGTTTCCATATGACCGTATTTCCAGAAACTCTCTTCCTCATTCCTAGTTTGCAAGGGTTACTGAAGCATGTTCCATGAAGTCTGCATATAGGAAGGAGTTGGATCTGCGTGGGACTGCTCTGAGGATCAGGGAACTCATTTGCATGTTCCTTTGAGCAAGTGGGTGTTTCTTGACTACAGAGAAGTTGTGAAGTCCTTTCAAACTGCTTTCCCATCCTCAGGATCCAGTTAGGTTGATGGGGAACCAGCGTATGTAGCAGTAAAAGACTAACACGTCCCCTATGTCCATGTAGAATATGGTTGGGATTTTGAGAGATGTTAAGGATGACCATGAAGTAGCACAACAAATACTAGACGGAGTCAAATAGTTATTAAGAGAGAAGGCATAAAGACTGAGGGGAATCAGCAATTTTGCTAGAAATGCAGATGAATACATTGCAACATCTCACAGTTAACAAACGAACAAAACCTCCTGTGATGGATGAAATATATTTCATATTGATAAAACAAATATACACTGTCTTTAAAAAAAATCTCTTTAAGATTAGGAATGATATTACCAGTGAATCTTGAACTGGCTTGGATAGCGAAGTCAAAGATTATTTGTGAGAGGAAGTTCTTGGGGAGATTATTAGTTGAGGGCCTCAAGGATCAATATTAAAATGAATTTTAGGGGAAAAAAACACACTGTAGGTAAGATGGCTCAATTTAATAATGATTCAAAATCTTAAGAGGAAGGCAGTCAATTAAAAGGCAGAGTGCTAAAATTCAAAATGGTAGGTTAGGAACATATGAAGATAACTAGGCAACTCAATGTGATCAATCATACTTCATAACTAAAGAATATGGGGTGCCATCACTTGAGTTCATTCATGGGTATGACATCGAAGTTTTGACTGACGATATACAACAATTAGAGAAGACATAGATGAACTTGGAGCAGTTGAAAAGCTGGATGTTGCTAGGACATAAGTGCAAAAACAATCTGCATGTGAAGTTTATTATAGTGAGAGGAAACTAAGGAACATGTCCTCCATATCGATAAAAAAGAATCTGAAAGCAGTAGTGAGGAATAATTGCTCTTCTCTCTCTGCCTCTGTCTTTGTTCTTGTGGCATGATGAGGATGAAACAGATAACAAAAACTACCTCTAATGCTTACAGACAATTGTTTGTATCCACAGTTGGTAATGTTTCAACTACCACATATTTTCTGATACCTTTGGTGGTCTTCATATACAAATGGTTGTCAGGTGCACTCCGATAGCTTGTGAGAGCTGCCCTCCATTTTTATTTAAACCCTCTAGTGGAGACAATTTAACAAGCTCTATGATCAGTTTCATGTGAAAGGTACAGTTTGGAGCTGTGCGAGAAAATGAAATAATTCACCAAAGAACTAGTAGATACCATAATTTAAATTCAAAAGTGAAGCCTTTCAGGGAATGCCCATTTACTCCAATTCAATGTAGAGAAATGTGAAATAATGGATCAGGGAACAGCAAATAGAAAATGGAAAATAACCTAAATTTCTAGGTGCTATTAAACCTCCTGGGGTTCATAAAATTAAACTTTGGAACAAAGGTCAACAGCAATAAGTAAAGCAGTATTAATATCTGAGATGCTTGAACAGCACAAATGAATATAAATCAGAAAATAAGATCAATCTATTGTATACAGACTACAGGAAATGCAGAACAATTCAGCCAGACTTATAACAGGGACTAAATAATTTAGTTATTCAGAAAGATTAGAAAAACTATATTTTGTGGGGGAAAGATGAAAAAGGAGCAAGAGATTTGTTGAAATATTGCAGATAATAGAGGGACCAGAGGAGAATGACTGCATTCCTTCTGTACATAAAATTTGCATTGGCTCATGCATGGAACAATGATAGTATTGAGCTAAATATGGATATTGCAAATCTGCATGAGCTAAACGTCATGTTCAAGAATTCTAGCTGAAGAAGTGCTAGGTATTGTATAAATTTAGCTGGGTTTTGGTTGGTGGGTTGTTTTTTGTTATGGAGTAGTTATGCCTGGGATAAATTACCAGGTAGCACATTGGAGCAACTAATATAATTTATTTAGGTTATAAGTTCTTTGAGGCAAGAATTGTTCCTTACCATCTGTTTGTGCAGTGCCTAGCACAATGGGACTCTTGGCTGGGGACTCTAGGTGCAGCTGTAATACAAATAAGAAAAGAGTTTTTTAAAATAAATATAATCTTTAAGGGAAAAAACCCGTTACCTGGTGACTCAGAGAATTTAGATGGGATTCCTGGCTTTATTTCTTCCTAATGTGCTCTCTATCCCTGCAATATGTAACAAGTCATAAGTAGTGGGGTACAAAACTTAAAGGCCTTGGAGATTGGATGTTGATTCAAACTATTCAGATTTTGTTGGTCTCTAAAATTTGGCTAGAAATCTCGTGAAAACTAGTCTCTCTCATGAGCTTTCAGTGCTTTCTGATTTTAAGCCAGCTCATAAATACTGCTAGAAAAGCTTTTCCAGTGGTATTTCTACTTTCCAGACAGAACCAGGAAGGGCAGAGGGACATGAAAATTAATAATAATGGAGATACAAAGTTAACCAAACATTTCAGAGACTTCCTAAGGTTCGTTTGAGATTTGGGTAAAGGATCAGAGGGTTTTCTTTTCTTCCAATCTGGCTCACTCATTACTAGTTATATATTATAACTTTATCAAAAACCATGAAGTAATATACTCTAATTTTTTATTCATCCTTCATGTGTTGTATTTCAGTAGATCACTAATGTTCTATCTATATGTATATACTACTCTGTTTATTAGGGTTTATAATATATTAATATTTCATATTTGGCTTGTGATCCTTTTTCCCTTGCCTTTCAGAGTGGCCTCTAGTTGCCAGTGATGCTGTTTGCCAGCAGCAAAGGAGGTTGGATATGGCATGACTTTAACTCCTGACCGTGGAGACTGATAGTCCGCAAGATATTAAGCTCCCGCCAATTTCTATTTTCTCTTTCAAAGATTGCTAACCTCATCTCTCCAGGGTCTGCAATTCCTGCTAGCCTGTAAACCAGTGTGGGTAATATCTGTCTCTAATTTTTAATTACTGGGTCTACAGCACAATGAGATGGATCAAGCATTTTGGGGCTTGCTTTTATTTAATTAGTGGACACATGCATTTATAGTGTTGAAGTACAATTGTGTTGAGCAGATCCTCAGTGCTTTAAAGTTATTTTTCCATTTCCACATTTTATGTATCACTCACTTGCTCAGTCCATAATATATAGCAGAGCATTGTTACTAATATCATTCAGTGTTCGTCATATTTTGCAACAAAATTTGTTTTTGTGAAAAAACAAGGATAGTACCTTGTAGAATTGAAGCAGACAGTCTGCTCCTGAATTCTTGCCTCTTCCCTGTGCATACGCCCTGTTATTAATGTATATTATTACTTCAAGTATGTCAGAAAAAGAGACAAACAGTCAGAGGCAGAAATTTCTCCTTAATTCACTGTGCCTAGCCAGCAAAATGTAACACAAAATTATTCAGGGGAAAAATACAATTTTCTGTCATCTCTGCCATACACTGATAACAAAGCTACAGGCTAATATGTTTTGATATTTTTGTCACTCGTTTATCATGTGACCTTTCATGCTATCATTAATACAGCTGAGGGACAGAGCAGATACACTGAAATAAGGGTGTGGAGAAGTCAGATTGCTTCTCTAACAACTAACGGTCAGTCACAGCAATTTATGCGTTTCTTCAGAATAGCAGTGACTGAAGAAGAGAAATTGTTATTAAAATTTGATATTACTGTCTCGGCTCTGCCACCTAGAATTTTCAACTTTTAAGCGATGATGGGAACACTGGGCGAGGGTTAATAAATTTTTCTTTGAATTATGATATTAATATAATACAATGTGCTTGCTCAGATATTCAGAGTGTATATGTGGGAAAAAATCTTATTTGGGACATTTGAACATTAGTCGAAGTCTTGAGTTGTTATATCCAAGCCACATATTTAAATAATATGGACACAGTCACCTTGCATTGGTGATTTTTTGGTTTAAAAAAATCCAAGCAACTAATAATGTTTTGCATTATTCAGCAATATTTGCAGGACAGCATAGAAAGTGCAATGCATCTTTTTGTTTTAAATTAATTAATTTATTTTACGGTAGATGAAATAAACCTGGTTGAAATCTGCATGCAGCTTTACACCATTTCTGACAATGGTCTACTTTTTTTATGTTGCCTATAGAAGCTGGTCTGTTAAAATTCCAATATAAAACTAATTTATATTTGACATTAATGAGTTAAGAAATGTTTTATACAGTACATCAGGGCTGAGAGAGAACTTTAAAGTATTCTAGTAAAAGAAAATTACTTCTGAGTACCACCATTATGTAAAAAATGAAAAATCTTTTACTAACCTAAGCTACTTGTTCTGTCAAAATCCTGTGATTTTTAATGTTTATATTAAGAAAGGATTGAAAATTTAATAAAGCCCTTTTCCGCCTATTATACAGGGAGATTGTAATTTTACTGCTTGGATGAAATCTCCTTTTTCCTTAGTGCGCATGTCTCTTCCAGGTACGAGTAAATTATTGTATTTAATAGCAACAGATTAAAATAATGTAATCATTTAAAATATTAAATATGGTGCAAACTAACTTATTTAGGAATTAAATAATGTTTTTCTTGAGTTCACTCTCTTGGAAATACATTTTTAGAATGCATTAGAAAATGACCTTTGTATATGATGGGGAAAAAAAGTAAGGATGAGCTTTTAATAGGAGGATATTGAAATAGGTCCTAGAGAGAGGCTGTACACTTACAGTGAATTGTTAAATCTTATTTTAATATGCAAAGTGCAAGGTAAAATTTCAGGTTTCAAAAATAAAGGCCTGATCCTGCTAAACATTTGCACATGAATGATTTTCTTCACATGAATAGTCTCCTTACAAGGTCTCCTCATGTAAGCAAAATTACTCATGTAAGTGTTTGCAGGATTGTACCCTATGCATGTTCTTAAAAAACAAACAAACAAAGATAGATAGAGCAGTACTTCTTTGAAATGTTGTTTGTTGATCTTCCAATTAATAAACACATATTGTGTATTGTATAGTACAATGAGGGTGTGTATTCAAACCCACTCTCTGTATATGTATATATCAAAATAATGATTACATGTATATTCTTTATGTTGTCTTGGGGTCTTAATGTATGCATCCTAACGTTCTTTAAAAATGGGAAAGCTCCGTAAAGTGATATAAACTTTATATTTACAACACCTTACTCTAGCTGTACCTATAATGGATGTAGAGAGTTTATGTTCCTAAGAATCTTTTACATTATAAAACTCTAAAACAATGTTTTTATTTTATTAACATATACCCTAATTATCAAATAATTACATATATCGCTATTTATCATATGTAAACTTGAAAGAATGTTAGCAAGAATATTCCTATACACATAAGCATATAGATTTTGAAGATTGTACATCATTTGTGCAAAATCATTTATTATTATCTAATAATATGGTACTGTGTAACAAAGATACCTATAAAATGCCAGTTATTGCAATTATCAAGTAAAAATATTTTGCTTTTATTGGTTTTGATGGTGTTATTGATGAACTTCAATAAACGTTCAGTGTATAATATTCATATGTAATATAAATTAACACAATTTAGTGTTTTTATAATAGGTCAGAGAAATAGAATTAGTTGGACTGTTCTTCTCTGCTCTTGTTTTGCTTATTATAGTGTGTTTAAGCAAGGAAATTGCAAGGTGGACTTCCCTTTTACCTTCCTATCAGCAACAGCAGCCCTGACCTGGAGGTGCAGCCCCTATCTAAGGATAAGAAAATATGTGTCTCCATGCTTGCTTAGTCTTGTGCCACTCCTGAACAGATTATTTATCAAGCTGAATTATACTGAATTCCATTATAGGGGAAAGTGAGGGGGTGGGGGATATGGGCTGTGGGAGGTGTGTGCTAGGCTACTATCAACAAAGAATTTGGCTGGATTGAGACTACCCAACTCATTTCAGGCATATTTACTGAACTTTAAGCATGCCATTCTGGAAAGAAAAGTCTGAAATCTTATTCTCAGAACCATACAGACTCACTACATCCATGTTTTTCAATTAATGTGATTCTAGTTAATTCCTCAAAAATGAAGATAAAGAATGAAAGCAAAAAGTATAAAAAAAACTCAAAACACTGTCACCTGAACTGATTTCTTATCTTAACACACAGAAAAGATGCAAAATTTTTCTGCACATTTGAGTAACTATTAAAACATTTCTGTATATTATAAGTACATATACATGGACTGAATGGTAGGATTTTGTTGATCTTTGTAACTTGGTCCAAGGTGTCTATACATTTGCTAAGTAAAAGTACATATTGCTTTAATTTTAGTAGTGATCTGATTATGAAACTATGAAATCAAGTCTTTATTTTCCATTCCAGTAACATAATGTTTAACAAAAACAGTGATTTTAAGCCTGGCATTCATGTTTGCATGTAAATAAAGCAAAAGCCACAAACAAAGCCAGCAATCTCACTTACTTGCCTTCAGTGGTAAAGGATGGAAAGCCTGCCTGCTACCAATCAGCAAGTGGTTGCCATGGTTACAAGGTCAGGAAATATGCCTTTTCCCCAGTTGTCCAAGGCTTGCACATGTCACTTCTGAAACTATGAATTTTATATACAGGTCAGGAGATGCATACCAAAGAAATAAACAGTGAACTGGACCATAATGACAGCTAACGTTCAAACGTCCTTGAATTTTTAAAATTTCTATCCAAACACATTTTGTCATTTTGAATGGGTTGGGGGTTTTTTTTGTATAAAATTGGAGCAATCCTTTCCTGTAATGAAATTTTGCAAAGTAGGTACAAACTATACCTCATTATTATAAGCTGCATCAATAACTTGTTTCAGAAAGATTCTTATGTTCTTTCCCTTTATTTTTTTAAACTCTTTTAAATTACAGCATTGGAATATTATAAGAATATAATTTGATGCAATTTAAGAACTCAGAGTAATAACTACTTTCTGAAAAACAGATTTAATAATGCTGTATTTATCTGTAGACAAGATGGTGGTTAAGCTGTTAATGAAATGCAGATGGTCCTGTTTTAAAGTACAAATGCTTCTTTGCTCAGCATGCTAAGCTTTTGGGGAGTTTTAGTATAATCTCTAAAGGTTGAAAAATGTTATAGTATTTGCAAAATGAGTAAATTGTAAATGAAACCTTGATTATTTGTGTCGTTGAAGAATTTACCAGGAAAATTAGTCAAAGGCCTCTCTGGGGACTTAGCATTTTGCTTCAGATAAGGTACGTCAAGTAATTTAGTGATGGTTTTTTAAGGGTCTGTATTATTTTTATTCGTATTCTTAGTAGTACATCTTTCTTTCAAAACTCCTTAAAATATAGATTCTGTGTATTAATTTTTTAAGAACTATTGTAATTGTTTCTGAACTTTCAACTCAGAAGTGTTTCATGGGCTAAAGTAATGAAAAGCGAAGGAAGGTTTTGAAGTAATGTATAGACAATGTTATATGAAAATGTTAGGTTATGTTGCTTCTCCCTGATTTCTTATTAAACAAATGTTGTAGCTGTGTAATTATATCTTTTTAGAATAGATTATTATTCCCTTAGTAACTGCGGAATGTACAGTGGAAGTACTGTGTAGCAATTTAATAATGCAACACCAAGCACAGATAGTTCTGGTACTTGTAATGTTTCTATTTTTTCAATCTATGTAACAGGTAAATTACATAAAATAATATGAAGTGAATACTTTAAAAAGATTGCTTTCTATTTTGTAAAAAATAAAAAAGGAGTTCTGTGCTTTTTATCATGCAATTTTTTTTCCTTTGCTACTTGCTATGGATCTCAAATTTCATTCATTGACGTTAAAAGCCTAAAATAGATTGCAATGGCCGTAAAACACAAAAGAGAAGATATTGGTACCCTTTCCTTTTGGATTACAGCTTTTGTTCAAATGAACTTTTTTTGGGGGGTGGGATAGTCAGAAAAGATTTGTCTTTACCTTGATAATATATTTTTTTAGAAGAAAGCAGCATTCAAATGAGAAACTAAGTACATTTCTTTTCAACAGGCAATTTACCCCATGATGAGATATGCTTTCACTTATTTTTCTTTGACATTCTAGCATCTAGCAGCACAGCAGGTATCCAGAGGTTAGGCTTCAAATAAAGGATAACTACATTCTTACATTAATAGATGCCATTGTATGACTATGTCATATTATGGCAGCATTTAGTGCCTTTAATTGTTTTTTTTAAATTATGCATGATAACACAGATTCAGACAAGGTGAGAAAAAATATCAGAATGTATTATTTTACCATTGTTGTATTTGTGTACGTTAGCTTTTTATGTAGTAGAAATATTTTTCATACACATGATGCTGCTTGGAATTAAGTAATTGTGGGAGAAATGTTCACATTTGATAGAACTCTGCAGTAAGCATACTAAATGTACTGTTTACTACTTAAACTGAAAATCATCAGTTCCAATATTTTACCTATAGGACTGAAAAGCTATACTAAGCATTCTGCAGTACAAATACTGTCCCACAGAAATACTAAACACTACAGGTTTTACATGTTAGATTGACAATTACAAATATATATGGCTTTGAACATTGAGATTAATAATAGTTTTCAATTCTTACATAGTTTTACATGAGTCCGTATCATACTGTTTTGTGTACTTCTTTCGTTTGTGACCTTTTTGTATGGCCAAATGAGTCTAGGTTATGTGTCTTCTGGCCTGTGTGCAACCTTGCCCATTAGCCAGTCCCCAAACCTTTGATGTGAACCATCAGCCCTACGATTTCTATGGTTCATTCATTTTTGTGGTTCTCTAACGATCTCTGCCCCAGCTCTGAATCCTGCCTTTATTGTAGACAGAGCTGACAACAGGCAGCCTTGTCTTTCATTTCCTTGATGTACTTTGTACTGCAGCATGGCTTTTGTTAGTATTGATGCAAACATTACCATAAACCACCACCTAGGGACTGGAAACAATTGACTAACTGTTTTCACATCCAATACACTTAAGTTGATCAGACACAAAGTTTAAGTACAGTTCGCTATAACAGCACCAATGCTGTGTGGTCTCAGCCTCTATAGACTGAAAAATAAAGGTCAGTGCAATGTGGATGCTTATGTCAAGACAAACTGCCATGAAATTTATTCAAGAGGTGAATATTGGACCAAGAACTCATTCCTTCAATTGTTCAACAGGAGAAATGCCCACTTTTTGATTCCTAGAATATTTTAAATGATTTTCTCTTTATCTAATTTAAAAGCCCATTCTTAGCAAGAAAAAAAAAGAGATTATAAAGAGAAAGCAACCATTTCATGAGCTAGTTCAGATTCTGATGAGATGTGCATTTCGAATTGGCTAATGTTAAAATTTCTCAGTTAAATTCTAAGCAGCAGGCTAACAATCAGAGAACTCATTATACCTGAATATTCCATAGCATATGGAAGAATTTCAAAGTTAGCTGTATTGTACATGCAAAACTGTGTCTGACCCTTTTTTGTGTAAGGAGCAGTGGCAGGGTCATTTGCTTTTTGAGCCTTGTTAGATCCTGGATTCAAGCCTTTGTAAAAAGGGCTATTCAGATTCAGTTTCCGTATGATGCTTCAAAGATGTCAGTTGCATCTTTGAAGTTTCTTCCTAAATTAAGCAGTTGAGAATTTGAGAAAATGAAACAAAAAGATTGAGAAAATGAAGGAGATTCAAGGTTCTGTACAAACCTCAAATCTCATACAATGCTTCATAATAAGCATACAGTAATATGATTATTAATTTCCTGAATTGCTCTTTAAAAATATTAACATGATGAACTGAAGCCGAGTATTTAGAAGCAGAAAATAAATACCTTCAACAGCACCCAAATATTTAGATCTTGATTTGAGAGTGTCGAAAGCCAGGGGAGTCAGAAAAGCAAGTATTACATTTCAGTTATTTCAGAGTTTCTATGCAGTCATTCCTTAACTGAAGGCTAATTCAACAGTACTTGTTCTAAATGAGAACAAGTTTCCCAAAGTTAAGTTGTGTGTTGCATTTAATACACAATTTACTGCAGGAAGAAAATAATTACTTTACAGTGGATCTCTTTTATAATTGATGTTTACAGTTTTTATATGTTTGCTATTATATGTGTCACTTTGCATTAATGTTTATCTGTAAATGAATTATTAATATTTATTGAATATGTTCTTGGAATATGTTTTTAAATCCTGATATTTCTTCTTTTTATGAGTAGGCTCAGTAGGGCAGGGACCCTATCTTTCTTCTTGTCTTTTCTTCTTTGTTCTTGTGAATGGGCTGTGTTTGACTTTGTGTTCATATTTCAATTGTTTCATCCATATAAAATATTTACCAAATGAAAAACAAAATGCTCTCCTCCAACCCAGTGGTTGGGATGGTTGGTCAGACCAGCTGAGTAATGACCAACTTCTTGGGGCCTGAGGCAATGGAGTCGGGGAAAGTGCTCATGCCCAAAGATGCTGGAACCTTTCCCCGCCCAGTGCCCTTCTTTCTCCATCAAAGTGGTGAGATCTTGAGGAGGAGGTGGAGGGTTTTCTGCCTCCCATTGGCCAATCAAAGGGGACTTAGGGTTGGGGAAGGGAGCTGGACTGTTTGTGCCTGCTTTATGAACTTCTTCCTCAGCTGGTGACCATATTGCCATTATAGCTGCACCAGCCTTTCTCCCTCTAGTTGAAGTATTGTCAAGCTGTGCTTCCAGGATGCTGTGGGTTTCACCAGATCACCTGTTTTGGAACAAGGAAGGTTTATTTTTGTTTGAATGTTGGCAGGTTTGTTTGAATATTTGGGTTTCTTTTGTTTGTTTGTTTTGAATATTGTCAGGTTATATGGAGAGGGGAGGGATTTGCCTTCCTTGTGGCATCACGGAGGCCCAGTTTTTGGTTAAAGCGGGTGAGAATAGGAATTTTAACGTCTAGAAGTATTGTTAAAATGTTTACTTTGTTGTAAGTTTTGGTCAGAGCCCAGTGCAGATAAAGGCTGAAGGGGCTAGCATCCAGAGGTAATCTAAGTAGGAGACCCACGATATAGCTGGTGACCTTTTAGCAAGAAGGGCATACCATAAGTCACCACAGACTGAGGAACCCCTCTCAGAGGTACTCTTATCCCTCCTCACAGAGGAAGGAAGAGATGATTTATAGATGGACTGAATCCTAGGGGCTAGTCTGAAGAAGGCCAACCAGGATTTACTGTTTATATGATCTGACACCATTTAACCCCACATTTGACCCAATAAAAACTTAATATTTTAGATGTAGGGGGAAGGAATGAGATGCTGTCCAGCTCCACCACTCTACCCACTCAATTGTTAATACAGTTTCAGCTTGTACTTCAAAATCTCTACATGTCTGTGCATTCCATTCACCTGTGTGTCCTTATGAAAATATCTTTGCCTTCCAGCCTTCCATTGCACATTGTATAAATGGAGGGGGAACAAGAATAACATGAATACATGTAATAACAAACATCATAGTATGATACTTAAATAAAATACTTAGCTAGAATGATGTTCAGTGTCTATATTATAATTTACATCTAAGAATATTGTTAACTTAATTCTAAACGGTTAATTCCATAAATCAATATTCAGCCCAAGTCTACAGTTCCTTCTGAGGCAAATCTCCTATTGATGTCAATTCTGACAAGCTTGTTCAATATTTCAATAGTTACAGTATATACTGGAATAATTTTATAACTTGAAAAACATCTGTAATAATTGACTGTGAATCATGAACAGGCAGCTTGTCCAAGTTCAATTCATGCAACAAAGATGCTGGAGAGCCAAAGTGATTTAAGTCCTGAGTTCAATGTGTCATACCCTTCCTGACATCACTTTATTTTTTAACCATCATCCAATGGACCGTATAAGATATATAGAGGTTGATGGCTTTGGCTGTTGAATTTATGTGCAGAATCTCTTGCTGAATTGTCCCATAATTGGGTTCTTAAAATAGATTTTCTGAGATAAGTGCAATTGTAGTTGTGTATTGTAGCCAAGTTCAAATTTTTGTGTAATATGAACCACCAACAGGAATTTATAGGGAAAAGGATAATGGCCAGTGATTAATAATGATCATATAGATTTAATGTCATAATTAGACTGGCAAGAATGACTAATAGGCCAAGGAGGAAATGGAATTCTATGAAATTTCATTAATACTAGAAATAAGCCTTGGATCAGATGACACAATAAGTTGTTCATAGTTAGAAATGTTGCAACATGGTTCTTTAATTTATTTCAGACTTTGAATAAAGATGAAAATTTCTAGTTAAACTTTGCAACTGATATTTGTTTAATATATGATTTATGAGTGATTTTATTAATAGAATGATTCAGTGGCTAGTTAGAAAATTTCTATATGTAATTCAGTACCTGACATGGTGTAATTAAGTGCTAATCTGTACATATCCTTTAGATTGTCTTCTTCTAAAATGTAGTTATAAGATTTGATACAAATTGTGTTTCCTTACTTCTGTATGTGTTTCAACAGTATTGATAACTTAAGAACTTACTGTTCAAATAAAATTAAAATGTTGAGTATTTTACTAAAAATGGTCTTTCATGTACTTTAATATAGTGTCGTTTTATTAAATATTTATATTTTCTGTGAAAATAGTAGAAGATCATTTCTGTTTAAATACATTAGTCAAAGACGTAACAAAATAGGACTGAAGTATACAAGACAGATACTAAGGTGTTATTAGGTATTCAAATGGATAAGGATTGAAATATTCATTCTAACCCTAGCTCCTAAGAACGTACTTGAAGTAGCATGCCAGAAAAAATGTATCTAGTGTGTTGGTACCTGTTAAAAGTTCCTCACAAACGGTAGTTTGTTTAATGGGTTTAGTATCATATCATCTGCATTCAGTACCACTGCCAATGAGTGAAACAGGAGAAAAATACACAGATATATGAGAAGAGGAGGAGTTAAAAGAACAGAGAAAAGGGGGGAAAGGCATTCTAAGTGTGAAGAGGACTTGATCTCTCTCAGGAATAGTCCCAAACACACTTTGTGTCAAGCAGCTTGCACCGGTGAAGTTCTCTAGTTCTTTAGATAAATACATCACAGAGACACATTCACAAACTCTATAGCAGTGTGTGATTGATGAATATGAGAATGTTTTTGTGTGTGATTGATATACATACTATTAAAAGGTGAAGCACTCAACACCAGCTCCACTGAGCAGGGTGCCTCTATCTGTAATAGGACCATCAACAATTCTGAAGCTACATGTTGAGTGTATATGGGATAGTGGCCTCGTCTGTTACAGCACAGAATTTTTCCAGAACTGGCCACAGTTGATTTCATGGTAAATACACTCTCTTATATCAGCTGTAGCCCTTTAATCAGGAGGATATTCATCCACTGATATGCTCCTGGAAAATGGAAATTAAGTTTGCTTTGGTGGTCCTACCCTCCATCTGAAATAATTAGAAAAGAACGAAGGGCTTAGTTCATATGAGAATTACAGGTTGCTATTTTGCTTTTCATAGTGCTCCAGAAAAAAATCTCAAGTAAATATTCAGTATATTTGACATGAAATTAAACTCAAAGGATTCATTAATAGGGCTTGATGATCTCCTTCACACACATACACCATACAAAAATACGCAAAGAAAAAGAATGCTGGAAAGTCCTCCCTCGAAGTAACGTTAAAAGATGCAGGTGTTGCTTGGATCTCTCATGTGAATTTCCTATTTGGATGCATGCCATAGAGAGGACTGCTTTCTGGCTCCCCCTTTTCATCCACCATGCTCCTGAAATAAGCCCTGATTCACAAAGCACAGAGCATACTATGTGCCTGTGAGAGAAAAAAAGTTCTGCAGAGCCACAGCTTTCCCCTTCCATCTCTGACCCATTTCTGCTTGCTTTAGCTCCCCTCTCTCATAGCTTGTTCAGGTGACCATCACTTATAATATGAAGATTCCAAGCGTGGAATCTGCGGAGAAGAAGTGACTTAAGACAGAAGAAGATAATGACATGGCCTTCAGCATTTTGTTGCAAGGATCATCTGGCTCTGTCCCTTTTTACCTCAAGCCTACAATATGCTGTATGTGGCCCGGCTACCTCGCAAGTCAATCCCATAACTGAAGCAACAGGCAGCAGCCCACCCATTAAGGGCTTATCTATGTGGCGTAGTGATTCACACTATGGGGTGTGATTTCTAAAACACACTAACATGTTGCTCATTAATTGGTCTGTGTAGAGCCAGCGGGTGTATGTTAAATGTTCCCTAGTGTGCTTTAAAAAAGCGCTGTTTGAAACAGTCCTATGTTAAAGTGCACTCGAGAACCTTTAGTGTGCACCAGCAGGCTTTACATGGGCCAATAGGGTCTACTTGTGCACCAGCAGGGTCTACATGGCCAGTTCATGCACAACATGCCAGCATGCTTTAGTAATCACACCCTGCATAGTGTGCATTAGTGCTTCATATGTAGACAAGCCCTAAGAGTTGCTTTTGGTAAAGCGTCTGTGCTTGGCAGTCTGCACTGACTGCCTGTTGATTTTCAGGTGGAATTTAAGGTATAGTTTTGGCCTATAAAACCCCAAATGGCTTGGGAACAGTCTACATGAGAGACTACCTCTATCCCTCCTCCAATACCTGCAGCCAGTGGCGAGACTTGATCTGGAGTCTCATAGATTTAAGCGAGGGAGCTGGCTGTAGAGTGTGCTCCATGAGAGGTCCTCAGTTCTTGAACTTACTGGCCCCCTTCGCCCAAAATAGTCTGGTTCTGTTGATCTTCAAGATACTCAGCAAGGCTTATCTATTTACTTAGCTTTTGGAGAATGAAGGGAGGATCTCAAAGAGGGCTGAAATGTGTATTGGGGAGTGGAGTCTAAGAGGAGTTTCATTCTGGATTGAGTTTTGTTGGGAGGAGGCTGTGGGTGGGATAGGGTTAGCAGCTGGATCCTCAGTTTGTCTTGTAGTTTGAGTCACAGGTATTTACAGCTCTAGATCAGGCAACTTTTTATGTAATTACTGTCAAACTGTCTGGAATGAATCAAAAGCATGAGGGATCAAAACCAACCTCAGTCTGTTGAGAATGAGGGCACAAACCCCAAACTAGTTGTGAGTTCTGTACTTCGAGTTCACCTGCCAATTATCAAGTGTGTACAGCCTATAACACCCTTAACTGTAACAGCCTTAACATGGAGTCACAGACAGTCCCTTTAGATACTCTCTATCTTGCTAGCCAAGTAAGCTTCCTTTTGTGGTAGATGGTCTCTTACTCCAAAAATCACAACAATATTCAGGCTAGTCCCAGTCCCAAAGGACAAGTCACTTACCCTAGGTCAATTGCACTTTAGGTCTTAAACCAAAGACAACACTTGTAGTCAATCGTATAATAAACTAACCACAGATTTATCAACTAAGAAAAAGAAATGACAATTATTTACAAGGTTAAAGCAGATAAACATACACACACAAATGAGGTACAATCTTAGATTAAAAACAGACGTTAGAAGCTTCTTTAATAAGCAAGTTCTATATGTCCTTGAGAGCTAACCCAAGCCAAACAATGGGGATCTTTTTCTTGTGCTTAGAAATCCTTGCCCCTGAAAGTATAAGTGATACAAAAATACAGTTTCTCCTTGTCAGGGATTTGTATTCCCTTCTCCCAGAGTTCAGTCTGATGGAATGAGTCCACATACACATTCTTCTTTGTCCCCTGATGTTTCACAATGGTTTGTCTGGGATCTAGTGGCCTTCTTTTGTTGGGCAGGAGACAACATCTCCTGTGGCAAACTAGTATTTCAGAGCTGGTAATGCTTCTCTCCTGACGGGTGATTTACAGTTGCAGAACAAATACATTCACAGCTACAGAGCAAACACTTAAATATTACCTTATAACATGGGATTCAGATGTTATAGATGAGATTAATGCATGGAGCAACGTACAAGCATTTCATGAACTCTAAACTCTAAACACATTTTTATAAATCTAATGCCTATTTTAACAATACTAACGCACATCAACTGTGGTGATTTCCAGCTATGCGTTTGTCAGTGATCTGCTGAGGTCAAGGGGCTTTGGCATGAGCTGGCACCTGGTCTGCCAGCATTACACTTAAAAAACAAACAAAAAACAAATACCCTAAACAAATATATAGAGCTACAAATTTGTCCTGATCACATTTCAGTACAAAGTTGTCTGACAAAAAGACACTACCCAGGGCTTAATAAATTCACTTGATCAGGGCTTGTGGAAATTTAAAGTGGGCTCAGTGGTGCTGTAAAACCACTGGGTTCTTCTCTGCAGTGTTGGATGGCAGAAAGCAGAATTACCCAGGCAGAAAGGGGTGAAGCACAGAATGGCCTTTTAACTAAAATGGAGAGCAGAGGCAATGGAGCAGAGCAGTTAATGGTGCTGCTTGTTTAAGGCACATGAAGGGAAGATCTACTAGAGGTACAACTTCTTTAGGAAGGTGTGCAGGGGTGAGAAGCCTCAGTTGTTAGGCCTTTCCCTGAGAAGCAGAGGAGCATTTAATAAAGGGGTGGTATAACTTGGCATGGGAGGACATGCGTGTTTGTGAATGCAACTGGGGCCTTGGAGACCGGATGGCGCTGTGAGCAGATGTGTGGGAGAAAGGGAGAGATTGAATGGATACAATATAAAAGAAATAGTGGGCTGAATTAGAGAACATAGGGTAAACAGAACAAGTGAAAATGGGGATTAAAAAAACAACCCACTGAATATATCATCTGTTTTATTCCTTCGTATTTCAGGACCACAGCCCTCAGGTAAAAGTTGTATGGTGATGCAGGTCTTTTACGCTCTGAGTAGCAGGTTTAGTGCTTGGGCCAGTCAGTGTCAGGTAAATTTTCTAAGTCATGCCATGATGAAGCTATCAGATTTCTCAAAAGCATTAGGTATAGCGCTACCTTTAGAATCCATTTTGTAGGCCCAATTCTATAGTCATTACTGAGGCAAAACATTAAAGTCCTGGTCTGACAAACATTTGCACAGATGTATTAATTTTGATTGGACTATTCATGTACATAATGTTAAGCATGAGCATATGTGTTTCTAGGATCAGGGCCTATTTTGAGGCAATTTTACTTAAAGAAGAATAGCATGCTAGATGTTAATTCAATGTTCAAATTGCCATCTCCCTCCAATTCTTTAATATTATGGTAATGTATTTAAAAGCTAAATAAAACTTACAAAAATAGGCCCAACATAAAATAACACACTTGCTAGTATTTCACCTTGAAGCAATCAAAACAAACAGTAGAACAATAACTGTGGGTCTTCTGTTCATTCCAAAACCGCCTTTAGGATTGTGCAAATTATCAATCATTTGGAGTTCTCCATTTTCACCAATAGGTGGCACTAGCAATTTTCCCAATTTCTTCAGTCCAAATAATTTGTAGTTCTAAATTTTAAATAATCAGAATGCTAGCCATTTATCCAGCCATTACAGCATTGACTTTTGTTTCTGCTACTTTAAATGTATCAGGTTAAATGTAATGAAAATGTATTTGTTAGCTCCAATGGTGCCACGTAGATGTCACTTACTCTTATTTCTTAAGGGGAAACAAAAAATTGAAGGTCACATTTCTGTCTGAAAATTTTGTGTCTCTGCACTTTCAAGTTAACCCTAAGATTGGAAGAAGTTTAACAAGAAAAATATTCTCTATACTTTCAGTTTTTGTATCCTCTGTTTCACTGTTTCCCCTATTAGTTTTAGTTAGTTAGCCTCTGTTTTGAGTAAAATAAGCTCTGTATGCAGGAGAAGAAACTTTTAGGTCATAGCTACCTTAAGAGTAGGTAGTTAGAAATAGCTCTCTGTTAGAAATTGGAGTTAAATTTTAAAAAGAAATTTAAAAATCAAAACTGTATCATATCTTTAATTTGTGATACAGCTTGTGCTGTCATCTTCGTTTTGCCATATGCTAAACTGAAATGTACATGGTCCAATATCTATAACCCAGTCCTACCTTCTTCACTCTCATTCATGTTGATATTCATCATTATATCAGTGTTCATTTTATTTCACTGCATTTTTTTCAGGTGTCCTTTTTTTGCATTTTCCTGTTAATGTTCAGCACAATATTCTGATTAAAAACCAAATGTAATACATCTGATGTAAAATTTCTATCCTTTTGGATTATTGTTTCCTCAGTGTTGTATTTGAATGCGGCTTCTGTGTTCTTAATCATGCTATTTGTGTTTTTGTCATGTTGCCATCTTAATGATCAGAATTTTCCTCAGGCAGTTGACAATACCGTCTAGTTTTTTTCTTGCATTTTAGTCACTTGCCAGAAGTAGCCTCATAGAGCAATGTTCATATGGAGATGAGGCTTGACAGAGATACTGTAGTTGCATCTTCATTTGTAACTGATTTAATTTCTATTCTATATTTTATCAAGTTTTCTCAGTGCACCCATTAAACTGCTTTTACTCAGGAAAGTTAGAAATCAATTTTTATGTGCATAAGGCCAAATCCTTATCCTTATCTAGCCAAAGCTAACTTCATTGGAAATTTTATTTGAGCAAAAATTAAAGGATCTGGCTCACAACAACAATGGTATATTAAAATATATTCTCTTAAAAAGAAGAGAACTCCATCAGAAACAACCCAATAGCATTTTTCAGTAAAATGAACTACTATCAAAGTGATATATTGTTGTGGTTATTGCAGCATTGTAATATCCTTGGACTGATGTATGGTGGCAGTTAAAATGATGTCAAAACAGGAAATGTACAGTACCAGAAAATATCTAGACAAAATATGCACAGAGCTTTTTTTATGATTGTTTGGTTTGGCTTTGGTTTATGAGCTTTTTTCATTACCCTGTTTTACTGGTGTCTCTTGAAACTCTCTACAGCAGTTCTCATGAATTTGTGACCAGTAACGCTAAAAAGTGCCAGGCAAAACTACAGTAACACCACTGCCTGGTTTGATTACCAACCTGAAAATCTGGCCAGGTTTACCAAATTTTGACCAAGTTTTGAAATCTTCAGTTAATACCTGGTTTGAAGGGAAAGAGGTGGAGGAACCATATGAAACTCGATGGATTGTGTCCAGTTTATCCTGAAACTAGACAAAAAGTAGCTGTTCACACAGACTGAAAAAAGAGCAACTCAAAAGTGGAGAAACATGAACTTTCACAAACTGAAATTGCAGACTTCTGAACAGCTTTACATATAAAGGTTAGAGTAGTCAAGTGGAGATTCAACTGCTGCTTACCTCAGATACTCCAGAATCTATGAGATGTTTCTGCTTTTTAGATAGAACTTTGTAGATATCTCTTCTGCCTCTGAGGATCAACTCTGAAACTGGTTGCTTAACACAAGGATTATTTATACCTGGTACAGATTCAAGTGGTGTAAAACACTATCGCTATGATGGGATTCACACTGCAGTATGTGAGATATCACAGTGAACCCTGGGTCAATGTTAAGTCTGTAATCGGCACCCCTATAGCTGGATCAACTAATGATAAATTCACCAAATTAAAGGTATTTAATCCCTGAACCACTTGCCTGCCTTCTATTTATAAAGATCTTTTTGTATGAGTAATTTTGCTTTTGCCACCCTTAATGACTCCAATAAGACACAGACCTGAAATTGAATGTAAAGGTCTCTGGTTGCAACTATTTTACTTAAATACAAATTATCCTGGTGTCTTAGTCCCCGTGGTCCTACTTAACTCCATTAAAGTTCCACCATCAGTCTGAGATCTGAGTGGTGTCAAAGGGGTATTATTGGCCTTTTTCTTCAACTTCCAAAACAGATTTCCTTCCAAAGGAGACTGGGGTCACCATGGAAAGTGCCTCATATCTGAGCTGGATCTTAAGTCCTGTTCCCACTTCTTATGCTTCATCCTCATGGCCATACCCAAACCTGCTCCCAAGTGTTGGACTGCTGCCCAATGTAGTTACAAAATAATGACATAAATCATTCCTAACCAGCTACCAAAATATAATAAAAACTGACCTAAGGCAAAAACCTGACTATTTGAACCCCATTAAATGCACTTGATAAAAATCAGACCTCATAAAAAAAATACCCTCTGCTGGGTGAATACACTGTATAGAAAAAATTCCTTCATATCTCCAAATACTGCGATCAGTGACTTCTTGGGAACAGCTGTGACGATTAGGAGTTCTGAAAGTGAAGTGTACCCCATTGCCTGAGCCACAAGCCTGAGTTTTAACTTCCACAGGGAGAGGGTACATCAAGACACCCACAGCTGGCCTGTTGGCAGCAACGCAGATGGCCTGTTGACCCAGCTAGCCTGGAGACACTGATCTTGTTTGAAACCCCACTCATCAACTTGAAATTATTCCAGGCTTGCCCACCCCTGCCCAGCCAATCAGAAGACAGGGCAGTTACCCTTGCTCCATCATGTCTGATTTTATGACAAATAAGTGCGAGAAATATATTTGTGACTAACTGAAATCTCCATCATGCTCATTGGTGCCTGCAAGAGGGAGCAGAATAATCAATCTCTCTGGCCAAACTTAGGGATCTCTCTTCCATGTCTTTAATAGAAGATTAAGTAAAGATCATCAGGAAAAAACTCTTATAATATTTTTTCTAATACTTTAATTTGTATGTTGATTGCTTTGCTGGCCCCTTTTAAAGGTAAACGTGGGATTTTCATCGTTTCATCTTCAGGCATCTATCAGAAGGATGAATTTGGCACTAGAGTTTTTATACAATAAATTGCTTCAGGAGATGAAGGACAGCTGGCAGATGTTTCTATTATTTTAGGTGAGCTTTGTTAAAATCCTCTAAAATTGATTTGATTCTTGCCATTTCCAACAACTTTTTAATGGGTTCTGAAGCTAATAAAAACATTTATCAAGGAGAAAAATATGTGCGCCTTATCTCTATTATAAAGTTGAGGGTAGAGCATGTAGAAAGACGTCTTGAAAAATTGAGATAAATACCATTTTGTACAAATCAAGCACTTTAAAACCCACAAATTCTTGAAATAACAACTTCTAGTGTAATTAAATGTTAAAACAGAATGGAACTCTGGCATTGAAAGGCAAGTGGATAATGTTTCATCTGAAAAGAATGCTTCATGAAATTTTGGATTCAGCTGCATAGTTTAGTAGATGTTTGTAAAAAGCAGGAGATCGGAGTTCAAATATTGGATTCAGTCCTCAGCTTCAAACTCGAGGTAGCGGGAATTGTGACTTTAAGCCACTTTTCCACACCCGTGATCTTGTGCTGACTGAGGACTGAAACTGGTGTAATTTAGAGCAGCCTCAGGACCAAGGAACAGGGCTTTTAAATGAGCCACGGGACAGGCACTTTCCAAGGGATTTATTCCACAAGCTAAGAGGTGTCTATATCAAGATGTTTTCTTGTATAACTAGTCTAAACTTTCCAGCTTTTAATATCATCCTATTACTTCTGTTTAAATTATACTCTTTCATTATGCTAAATAATTATTCTCCCTCTTGGGTGTTTACTCCTTACAAATACTTCTAGACTATTATTTTGTCCTCTTAGTCATCATTACAGCTGGACAAATACTTCAAAACCAATTGTGTAAATATTTGTGAAGTTTTTGAAGGAGTTCTGTATCCTGATTCTTTCTGAGTCATCATTAGCTTCATCTCCTTCATCGTTTAATAGAAAGAACCTCCTTTCTCCCTAGCACTTCTCCCTGCCACCTCTTTCCTCCAACCCCGCTTTCTGTATGTATTAAAGCCATCTTTAGTCTTCTCAGCCCCTGTGGCTAACATGAACCCATTCTCCTATTTTTCTGCCCTTTCTTGCATTGCCTTAACTGACTGTATACTTTGGTTGCTTCCTCTCTTTTCCATGTAGAATACCTGGGTTTTTTTTACCTGAAACCTTTGAGCAGCCCCTCAGGTAGCCAAATGTTCCTTGTAGCATAATTTTTCAGAGGAAGTGAACCCTAATTATGGTGTCTTAAATAACCACTTGTCCATGTATAAACACAATTTGCTTGTACAATCACAGTAACTGTGCCAAAAAGGTGCATTTCTGTGCACGCAAGAGGGCTCCTTTTCCTTGAAAATATAACTATTACACTGTAAAACCCTTTTTAGCAGTATTTATATTTTCTCCCATCATTGGCATGACATGATATGATTAACTTGACCCTGACTATTACATGATTATAAATTCTTAGAATTCAAATGTAATGTGAAATTATATAAACAGGCTTGGGGCTTTTTTGAGTTTGTGTGCTTGCACAGGGTGAGCTGCAAGCCTCAGGTGAGATGGCTTGATACAGCTTATAGGGAGTAAGAAGGAAGCCTCTCCACACTCAGAAATGGAAAGAATTTTTTAGATCGGTTTTAAACAGAATTAAATATGAAGTGTGTGTGTGTGTTTGTGTATAGAAGATGCGGGTGATGAAGCATGCCTCTAGCTGTACTGTATTATGTTAGTTTGGTTGCTTTGTGGGTTCTCAACAACCTCATCATTTTGTTTCTTGATTCTAGAACACTACCTATTTCCACCCTAAAGCAAAATCTAGCTACAGTCTAATAGTTTCAGCTCTAAAATGTATTATGTCATGCTCTGCAGTGAGGATCACATCAAGTGCCACTCTTCACAGTGAAGAGAGGAGTAAAACACAAGCTCCTGGGGCTTATCTTTTCTCCCCAAAAATATTGAATTTCTATCTGTGGCCCACAGCCCTTGCTTTCAAATCCTGCGGATGCCTCTGGCAGCAAATTCCAGTAGGAGGAATATAGTCTAAGCAGAGGCTTAGCAAAGTACTAAGAACCTGTTCCTCTTTGGCAGGGAGCCATCATCCCCATCGGGGTAAAGAGAATTAAAGGGTCCCTAAACTGCTCCTCTTTAAATGTTGAAGGATTGTGTGGCTTGGTCAAACTGACACTGGAACATTGGGTTTTTTTTCACCTTAAGTGGATCAATGTCCTGGGAGATATTTGCAGTCTTTATATGCCTAATGGCAGTGCATTGCTGTTAGACCATTGCATTAGCACCACTTTCACACAAATGGCAACTAGCAAGAAATAGATTTCTAGCTTTCTCAAAGGGTATCGGACATTATGCTGATTGCTTTATATGAGGTATTTGTATCCTGGATTAAGTCTTCATTAAAACTGTTAACTGCAGGAACATATATTTCTAAGCACTTTGATACACACCACCATCTACCCACTTTCACTGCCCCCACAGTCCACACAGTCACTGACTTTTATCCCAAAATTAAAGGGGTATGACTTGAACATACTGGACCAGATTCTCAGCCCTCCTACAACCCTTCTGAACTGCTCTATTCTACACCATCCTCTCTCCTGACCCACCGCAAAAGCAGCACAGAGAGGGTGTTGATGCGCTTTGCTGATCTCCAGTGTTTGGAACAGCTTCTTGGAGGCATACGGAACAAGCCAGAGCATCCCTGAGGCCAGTCAAATTGACTTGGGGACAAACCTATTCCCTGCCAGCTCCAACTCTGGGGACCACAAATGTGGTGCAAAGCCATCCTTCCTGTACCCCAGCCTTCCTTCTGATCCAGCACTGAGCACAGTTTGGCCAGATCAGAGAATCTGGGCTTGCTGCTTTAACCTAGTCCAAAAGTATAATTTCACCCAATCACATTCAGTCAAGTAAACGAACCTTGGATTTACTTTAAAATAGAATAGCTTCTCAGTTCACAGAATATTGAGGATCAGAGTTAAAAATATTTTATTCACAAACAGAAGGAAGTTTTCTTCTCACATAAACAGCACTGAAGGGATTTGTTCTAATTTTACCAGTGCTTTATATTTACTCATTTTATGCCCTAGTTTTATTTAAACAATGCCATGGGACTGATTCACTGTTGTAGACAGACCTTTTATGCTGCTCTGGTAGTGCAAAGGGGCTGTAAAGCTGGTGTGTCTAGCCACATGGACTTTTTCCTGGCTTAGGGGAATCTCCTGGGTAAGAAAGAGGTAACGTCACAACCCCTGGCACACAGAGCAGAAATTTCCCTAAGAATGTAATGACTAGAAGTGGGTATGACTCAGGTTTATGTCTCAGCCAAAGATCTCCTAGTCTAACAGGTCACGAAGAAAGGTTGTAGCAAATATTCTTGTGTTCTCTGAAATCAAGCGTTATGCTACTGGGATTTTTAAAGGTTGTCTCCGTGGAGGTGCCTTTCCAGCTTGCTTTCAAACAAGCAAGTCTGCATATTGTATAGAGTTAACATGTGCCCACCAGCACTCCCCCAACCCCCCAAACCCCATTCCTTATTAATAAGGAAATGTAACAATCAGATAACATAAGTCAGCTTCTTTCCAGGGCTGGCTACTCCTAGGTTTTCTCTCTTAAGACTGTTCAGCTCAGACCCTAGATCCTGTCTCACTAGAATGCTATTTTCACCTTGCTATTATCTTGGTAAGGCAATAATTTCCCTGCTTTAGTGAATCAGCAGTACCCATTTAACCCTTTAACAACAGGATTAAGACCTTCTAACCTTACGGTGTATTTCAGGCAAACATTAGCCTTGTTAAGGTGCCTGAAACATTGTTTTGTTTTGTTTTTAATGCATACTAATGGCCAGAATTGGCCATCCTTACTCTGTAAGTAACCCAACTGAAATCAAATGCAGCACTTGTGTAGCAAGTTACTAATCAATGTGAGCATTGGAAAAAACAAGCCCTAAATGTGGAAGAAAGAAATGAGAGTAAGTGATGACTTCTATAACCAGTCATTCAAGTTTATAAGACAGTGTATGACGTGTCAATATGTTCTCTACATGCATTTGAGGTCAGAGATTTGCATGGATCTGAAGGCTGAGTAGCGGGCACCTGTGGCTGGATTTTGTTTTGTTTTGTAAAATATTTCCTATAACATGACTCCCATCAGATGAGCTGGCAAAAATGTTCTGTGAATGGAGAGGGGGGAATGTTTTCCTCTCTGAGTTCAGTTGTGTTATATTTTACACGAGAAAATTATTTCTCTTCTCTCACATGTTTTCATACTGACTGCTATAATTTCAAGTATTTTTTATTCGTGTTAATGATCACTTTATTCACTCCCGTTTATCTGAAACGCTATTATCCCACCCTCCATAGTATTCAAATTCCTTTCTTTTCCCCCAGCATGAGACTCGTGAGATACAAACCGCAGAGGGGAACAAGAATGGGATTTGGATAATGTGGAGGTTTGGAAAATAGAGCAGAGACAGCCACTCACTCCCAGACAGGAGTGCAAGAAGGAGGTGGTGATTGAACCCCCAGCTATGGGGGAGACCATCTTGCTGCTGAATGGCTCCTGTGTCAGTACAAGGAGTCTCTGCAGCCTCTTGCCATGGGAGTGAGTGAACGAGATAGAGAAGAGATCCCTGGTCAAAAACGGATAAGTCTCCAGCTGTAGGGGAAGCCACCCCACTGCTGAATGGCTGAACGGCCCCTGCCCTCTTGATTATCCAAACTCCCGGTTACCGAATAAAATCCATGTCCCCCATGTGATTTGGATAAGCAGGAGTCTACTGTGGTTCTGTATTGCTAAGCTCAGTAAAAAGAAAGTTTTAAAAGAATCTTGACAGTATTGATGCTATTTCTGGTTTTGTTTAAAAGTTAGAGGGATTTACACGGCAAGGGAAGGAAGGGGATGTCATAACTTCTGTTCTAAGTGAAAGGTTTAGTTTGTATAAATCACAGACTGTATTCATCATGCTGACGTCAAATTATAAACATTGTGTTTCACCAATCTCATAATATTTAAGAATCTGCTTCAATAATGCTAATTTTTTCAGCTGGCTGTTTTTTAGGTGGGGGTTTAATCTCTTCTCTGCTCTCTTCACTTTGAATCATTAAGTTGCAGGACCCTCCGTGCTGTTAGTTCCTTTGCTGCTTTTTCACCCTTGCATTCATGTCTAACTTTAGCAGAGTGCACTGAAAAACCCAACCTTTCTTTCCAGAGATCCATTACAGATATTCCTCGTCTGCTTTTTCTGTTTGCAACTCCTGATGATGATGTCATCGTCTGCAGAGTTTTGATGAACAAATTTGTACCATTTATAGATTCTGGATTCATAGTGAGCTATGTTCATGCCTTCAGTGCTATTTAAATATATTGCTTCTTTTTTATTGCAGGGCAGCTTCCTCTCATTTGTACCTATAGCTGTGAGGTTCATGGACCTAGCCACAAGAAAATGGTGTTTTCAGTTTCCAGTTAACAGCCCTATAAAATGGAAACAGTGGAAGTTTTTGGTTCCTTCATCTTAGTTATCGTATATGCTATCTCTTGATTTTGGGTTTCAAAGGAGAGTTTCACATTGGGACTGATTACTGGATATGGTCCTCATAAAGTTGATTCTGGAGGGTTCGTTGAGTAGATCTTTCCTTCTTTTATTTGATAAGTGGCTGTGAAAATGTATAGTAACAAAGACATTCTTCAAAGAAAAAAAAACCTCTAGATAAATAGGAATAAATATTCAGCATGTTATATGGACAATAGCTGTTCAGGTCTCTGTATTGTTAATATAAAAGTCTACCTAGTTCATTGTGCAGTGCACTGAAAACGTACCCCATTAAGTTAGAGGTTTGTCTGCTGTTCTTGTTCTGACAGTCTGTGAAAGGCCTTTCATTGAAAGTTCTCATTTTTTGTCTGATTATGAATCTTTAAGACAGAAAAAATAGAAGGGTTCACAATATCTCCTCCTCAAATTAAGTCCTTCATAATACAATGAAGACATAATGCAAGGTTACTAGTACAATAAAGCTTTTCAGCTACCTTGAACTATGCACCAACGCTCCATTTCTAATAAATTAGATAGAAAAATGTTTTAAATTATGTTTGTAACAAACTGATGAAAACAAAAGATGCAAAGTTTAGTGTCTTTAAGTTAGACTGGTGTGGCTGCACATCAAGTTCTGAGGGACAAAAACAGGAGTGAAGAACAAAGTATGGTGTCAGTTGTAACCTTGAAGCTTAGTCTCTCTTTATGCAGGCACAAGCTGTGTCCATAACATTGCACCTGTAAAAAGAATAGCTGGAGAAAATCTGAATACTTGCCTGATTTCACCTGCAGTCAGGTAGTTGCAGGTGTAAATCCTCCCATTCTCGAAGTTGACCATAAATTTGACTTGCACAAACAAACCTTTTCAAAATGAGTCGCAATCTCCAATGTTATTTCAGGATGCATATTTGTATTCCATGTCACACTCTTTGACATGGAAGTTTCAGCCAAACACTATGTCATTAATTGGTTTTGTAGTTAATATGTTTTTAAATGAATAATTTATATAAACTATTGCAGATCAGATTGTTTTTATCATTCGTGCCATTTTTAAAAATATCATGGATAAGCACATTATTTCTGAAGAAAAAAAATTCATAGCTCCCTATCTCAGTTTTTGTCCATTCCCTAATATTGAACCCAAATTCAAACTAAATTGGGAGGGAATCTAAGTATGTCCTGTACATTGTAAAGTAGTTGGAGTAGAAAATATGCCCAATGGAGAGACCATTTTGCCATGTCTCAGAAGATTAAACAGAGGGAGAAGTAGGTTGATTAGCTAACTAGAAAAGTTACCTAAAGGGGTGCTGTGGCAGAAAGAGCTTACTGGCCAGTCCAGTGAAGAAGTTACTTGTTGCCATGTTGGGACAGAACAAGCTACTTTCCAAACCCCCAAACCATACAGAGGGAAAGCACATGTTGGGAAAGGAAGATTATAAGGAGAGGGAGAGAATGAATATAGTAAAAGGCTTCCCCAAAAGTTTGTTTTTGATCAGAGAGGAAGGATAGGCCAGTCGTTATGTTGCTATCCAGCACTCAGGCAGCAGAAAGGCCAGCAGAAGAGGCCTGGAAACAGATAGAATCCCAGGTGAAGTCTCTTCAGAGCAGTGTTTAAGTATACCAACAGCAGGCTTTCCCTGCCCATATTCAAAATGAATTTTCTAGATAAAGGTTTTCCAGCGATTTTAATCTAGCACCTTTCACTAGCATTGTATTTGTGCAGGGTGAGGTTTGCCAAAGGGCCATTAGCTAGCTCCTAACACAGTGAAAAGCTAGCTCCTGAGACGCTAGCTCCTAACACAGTGAAACTGTAGCAATTCCATTCTATACAGCTTTTTCAGTGGTGCAAAAGTCCCACAGGAGCGCTTCATTTAACCAGTGTATGGCAGTACTGAACTCTGCTCTGGTGCCATGCAGTTCAGCACAGAGTGAATGATATTACAGCGGACAGAGATGTGGCTACTGCACCTACTGTTAAATGGATCCACTGGCCATGGACGTATTTCAGGCAATTTTGCAATACCCATCACTATAGTATCTGTAGTGAGTTTGCAGAGGTTGTGGGCACTGTTCTTGGTCAGGGACTAGAGTAACTGCCATGAAAGTAAGGGGCAACGTTTCCATCCTTCCCAATCTGCAGGAAGTTTCCTTTTGTACAGTCAGGTGCAGGTTACTTGGCTTTGTCTGAAAAGATAGGGAGAAAGAACTTCACCTAGAATGCATAGCCTTTAATATATTAGTGCACACAGGAACATATGATATCCTATCATGCAATTCCATGAAAAAACATCCAACAATAGCTCTATATTCCAGCTTATATCCAAGAAGGGAAAAAGGCAATGCAGATCAAACTTTCATCCATAAATCACTTTCTAAACTGCACCAATACAATGCAAAGTTTTACAATAGTTACCAAGGGAGGAATGATTGTCTAATGTTTAGAGTTTAGATTTGTTTAGAGTTTAGATTGTCTATCTAATTTTAGGAAACTGGGAGTCAAGACTACTAAATTCTGTTCTAAGCCCTGCCATGGGACTTTGACTTTCTTCAGGTCACTGTGGCCTTGTGTACAGCACAGAAATTTACACACACACACGCACACACACGCACAAATCCCCAGTTGGTCTAACAATTCTTAGAACCAATGGGAGCCCCACAGACAAGTTTCTGTGCCTGGATCTTTTTTTTTTTTTTTTTTTACCATGTTAATTAATGCTTTTATTCAGGTTCAAGTAACTCAGAGGGGAAAAGATTGTAAGCCTTGTCTGCACGATAGCTCCCACAGCTGATTCTAACAGCAGTTTATCAGAACCCGAGAAAATTATTTTGTTACGGTCCCCAATGTAGAAACTGTATTGGCTCCCTATATCTCAGTTTACATAACTGTAAAAATGGGTATAAAATGTCTGCCTCTTTGGCATATTGCAACTTTTGAGGCCTAATTAATTAGTTTGTAAAGTGCTTTGCAATACTCAGATGGAAGAAGCAGCGTGTTATTATTATGAATAATTAATTTGAAAGTGTTGTGTGGGATTTTCGCCATGAGATTCACATTGATTTTAAATGAAGTCACATGGCTAAAACCTATTCACCACTGTGAGTACATAGTGGTTAAGGACTATAAAAAAAGATCAGGGAGTCTGTATGTCAGTTACAGTAAATTAACTAAATGTGCTGTTCTGAATAGGAGGCTAAAAATGAGACTACATCTAAAGCAACAAAGCCAAATGCTGCCATCACATGCACTTGTGCCACTTCCATTAAGGTTTGTATGCTTGTTTGACTGCAAAATGTGCCCGACATTGGTGACAGCTAGAACTCAGCAGAAAATTCCTGTTGAAATATAACTTTGACAAAACAGGAGGAAAAAACATGCAAATGTTCACAAAGATATACATTATTTTCAGACAAGTTGTAATGAAAACATACATGAAACTTGTTCCACTGGTTTGGAATGCCAATTACACCTTTAAAAATGGTCAACTTCCTGGACATTTGAAGCATATTTTTTACAGACAGCTCCTTCTTTCAGTGAGGGCAAAGGAGGATCGACAGGGAGATTTTTTGCTGGAAAGACAACTGATGAACACTGGGGAAGTGGAAGTTGAGTGGTGCTCAGCAAAGCCATTGGCCATTATTTTTGAAAACTCATGGCGATCAGTGCCCATCTTCAAAAAATGGGAAGAAATAGAATCTGGGGAACTACAGACCGTGCAGCTTCACCTCAGTCCCAGAAATGTCATGGAGCAGGTCTTCAAGAAATCCATTTTAAGGTGCTCGGAAGAAAGGAAGATGATTAGGAACAGTCAGCATGGATTCACCAAGGGCAAGTCATGCCAGACCAAACTGATTGCCTTCTATGACTGGTTCTGTGGGAAAAGTGATGGATGTGATATATTTTGACTTTAGCAAAGCTTTTGATATAATTTCCCACAGTATTCTTGCCAGCACATTAAAGAAGTATGTGTTGGATAAATGGACTATAATGCAGATAGAAAGCAAGCTAGATCAGCAGGCTCAATGGGTAGTCATCAATGGCGCAATGTCTAATTGGCAACTGGTAACAAGCGGAGTACCCCAGAGCTCGATTCTGGTGCCAGTTTTGTTCAACATCTTCATTAATGATCTGAAGGATGGAGTGGATTGCACCCTCAGCAAGTTTGCAGATGATACTAAGCTGTGGGAGTGGTAGATATCCTGGAGAGTAGAGATGAGATACAGTCACCCAGACAAATTGGAGGATTGGGACAAAAGAAATCTGATGAGGTTCAACAAGGACAAGTGCAGAGTCCTGCACTAAGCATGGAAGAATCCCATGCACTGCTACAGACTGGAGACCAACAGGCTAGGAAGCAGTTCTGCAGAAAATAACCTGAGGGTTACAGTGGACAAGAAGCTGGATATGATTCAACAGCGTGCCCTTATTGCCAAAAAGGCTAACAGCATATTGGGCTGCATTAGTAGGAGCATTGCCAGCAGACTGAGGGAAGTGATTATTCCCTTCTATTCTGCATTGGTGAGGCCACCTACGGAGTACTGTGTCCTAATGTGGACAAATTGCAGAGAATTCAGCAGAGGGCAATGAAAATTATTAGCAGCTGGAGCACATGATTTATGAGAAGATGTTGAGGGAACTAGACTTGTTTAGTTTTCAGATGAGAAAAGCAATTTGATAGCAGCCTTCAACTACCTGAAGGAGTTCCAGAGAGGATGGAGATGTTCTCCATGGTAGCAGGTGACAGAACAAGGACTACTGGTCTCAAGTTGCAGTGAGGGAGGTCTAGTTTGGATATTAGGAAAAAAATTTCTCTAGGAGGGTGTTGAAGCACCGGAATGGGTTACCTAGGGAGGTGGTAGAATCTCCATCCTTAGAGGTTTTTAAGGCCCAGCTTGTCAAAGCCCTGGGGGGGATGATTTACTTGGGGTTGGTCCTACTTTGAGCAGAGGGTCTGACTACATGACCTCCTGAGGTCCATTCTAACTCTAATATTCTATAATAAAGCAGGGAGAAAAGTAATGGGCAAGTCAAAAAATTTGCTGCTGAGTAAATCTTTGAGACTGGCAGGGGACAGGGTTGGAGAACTAGGAGCTACCAAGCAGCTGGGAGAGGAGAGATATGGGGAGTTAGGTGAACAGGACACGGAGCCAGACTGGGACCTGTGTGGTGCTGGGCAGGCAGGTAAATAAGTACAAAGGTAGCAGAAGCTAGTGCTGCTTATTCCCAGAAGCTTTCAAATAGCGTTCCAGATCCCTGCTACTTCAGCACCTTGCTGCCCCAGCACTACTGAGCTACTAATATATCTCTTTGTCTACTTGCCACACAGTTCATCCCATGGGTACCTGTTCCATCAACTCACTCTCATCCTCTGACCCCTACCAATCAATTCAGCATATGATCCTCTGGCTTTCCCAGCCCTGCATAGTTCTCACTCCATAGGCCATTGACCTACTCTACAACTGAGCTACCAAGTTACTAATCACTTTGACTACCTGCTGCGTCTCCACCTCCCCTCAAACCTCTCAGTTCCCCAGTCCCTGTCAGTGGTTCCATCTCCCAAAAATCACTTCCCTGACAATGCTTTCCCTCCCCACTCCTCGTATACACGGGGGATCACCTGCTGTAGGACCACAAACATTAAGCATTCATTGTCCAGGGCATTCATTTTTCTGGCAGTTGATTAAAAAGGTCCATGATGTAAAGGTAATAGGAACTGTATGAGTAAATCTCTCTGAATTGCAATCTAAACGTTTTTCTTTAAAGGACAGTTATTCACTGTCCTTGGTACAAACTCTATAGTAGCCTAAAAGACTCAAGTTGAGGGCCTCAGAAGGAAGTACGCTAACCAGGTCTTCAGAGGATGATGCCACAGCAGCCAACTTAGGCCAGGGTTGCTGCAGGGCAATACTGCTTTGAAATCTTGTCCACGGTTCTAAAAATCCCAGCTGCAGCCCTGCCCACATTAAAGGTAAAACAAGTGCTTTTATATTGTCCATCCACACTGGACATATTGTCCCTCCCACTCTTCCATTCAGCAGGAAGGGTAATGCGGTGACCTTGACCAGGCCCCAACTATATCCAACCCTTCTCTGTAAGTTTTCCCCCTTCTTTCTCCTTTTGCAAGGGTGCATTTGCCCCTTTTCTTCAACTACCTGGATAGAGACTCACTTCTAAAAAGATTGCAGTGGACATATTATATTTACACTTTCTTTGCATTAGGGGAAGGAGTAACGTACTTGCTAGAAAAATATTCTCTCCACTCCAAACTTTTGTCCATCTCCAGAACTGAACTAAACCTTTCTAAGAGCTCTGAAATGTTTGGCTAACTTAATAATTATTATTATAATTAAAAATAAATCATTTTCACATGATTTGATAGGCCCAAGGCCACAAACACCAAAATACTTGGAAAGAAGTATTGAGGTATTTCTGACCTGCCTAAAAATAAGCAAGTAGAGGAAAATTCTGAGGAGAGACTGTTCTTGGTTGATTTTCAGGTAAATATTGCAAGCTAAATAGTTCTGAAAAGTTTGAATGTGCTTTGGATTAGGATACAGACTGTTAGATGCTTCTGTGATCTGAACCCAAACTCTGAACCTCTGAAGGTTGCCCATTGCTAGCATGTGTACTTATGTGTAATTGTGGTGGTAGGAGGGGACAGCATTCAAGAAATTGGTCACAGGGTTACATTGCTTATTGCTGGCCAAGACAGGGAACAGCATGCTCTGGAGAAATTCCTGCTCTTGTCCTCCTAGCCCTGATGAATGCTGGCTGTGAAAAAATGAAGATCAAGATGAGGTAAAAATTCTAGTTTTCAATTTGTTTGCCTAAAATGATAGCATCTGCTATGGCCTGAAGTACAGTAAATGTAAATTACTTTCCCAACGGAGTTTAGTTAGCTTAATGAACATTTTTTAAGTACTGCATATTTTTGGATTATAGAACCACCAATGTGTATGTGATCAGACATAGAACTAAAGACAGTGAAGCAAACCACTTCCATCAATAAATGCTCTGAAATTGATTATCTTGAACAAGTGGATTAAACATTTGATATTTCTGGATACACCTGCTGCAAATCAGGCTTTCCTGCTGAGTCTTGTAGCAATGATGGAGTTGACCTAGGTGGACCACAGTTTCTATATATCATTAAATTTCTATGTATCTATATGTATACAACTCTGTAAAATACTATATAAAAGATTAATTAGACATACATGTAATAGTGTACTACTGAAGGAATATTACAGATATGGACTTAATTTACTGTACCAATGTTTCTTCTTTATATTTTCACACCCAAACACTCTTTCATACAAACATACAACACAATATATTTCTGACACTGTACTGATTTATCAAACTATCCAAATAAAGATAATTTTGGTAAAATTCTACATAAAGATAACTTTTTTTAACCAAATTAAGATTCCACCCCTTTGGAATTATTGAAATGGGTTGTAATTTAAAAATTTAGGGGACAATTTTATACTTTGGTCCAAATACTCTTCTGGTATAACTCCATTATAGTTGATAGAAAATTCAACCATTTGATGTCAAAAATAAAGGAAAAAATGTTAACTGAATCTTATTAAATAATATTATTTGAAATAGCTTCCAATTTACTCAAAATTACTTAAATATATAAAGTTAGAAGTTACCACTGAAAAAGGAAAGAATATTTGGCTCAACAGCCAACATAAACCACTATGTTTAACTCAGCCTTTCTTCTGTGTCTTGTGACATTACTCTAAAATCCCTTTTATATTCATTGTATTATTTTCTTTGATGCTCAGACTTTACAACTAACTTCCATAAGTTTGACACCCTTTGGACAAATCTGAATGAATTTTCTGTGTGTTCTAAATTTCCTAAATTTCATATTATGTCATCATCAACTTTATTTCCTGAATTCCCAGAATTTTAACTTAGCTTCAAACAAAATTAATCTAAAAAAGGAGCGGATAGTTAGAATATTAGGTTATCAACCCTTCCTTCTCTTTCCTATCTTTATAGTCGCTTCATTTTGATATTGACTGTTCTCAATAAACAAAATTGCAATCTGAATTCCAGCCTTTGGAGTACATCAAGAAAATAAAATGTTTTTTAATTTACATGAAACAAAATACTTATGAAACTGTTGTTTCAAGTGCAGTAACTCATAAGACTTTGAGTTTTATGATCTCTGAGTCATCCAAAATACAAGCTGATTGCTGTAGGGCACATTCAACTGTTGTAAAATATAGGTTTGCTTTATTGAAGAGATAAGAACCATTGAAATGTGTGAGCTTTTTATGTTCTGTATTATTTAAATTGTAAACTTGCCAAATTGAAAATATATTTGTCATTTCTTCTCATTACTCATACTAAACAGCAGTTTGATTATTACACAGGTAAAATATTCAGTGTTATGTTATGGCTACTGCAGGCATTGATTAAACTCTCTAGTGTTCATGAAGGCTGACAGGGATTCAAAGGAGGAAATGTAAAACTTGAAGGTACAGCAGAATAGTGACATTTCACTCTATAAAGCTGCCAATATTTTAATCCTGCATGTAAATCATTTTCATCTGTTCAATTCCATATCTTAATTTGTGTAGCAAACAAAGTATTGGATTGCATTATCTTTAATAATTAAGCATGTGATATCAATTTCTATATTTTTCAAAATCCTTAGGGAGAAACAGAGTTAACATTTTTAACTTCAATTGGTCTGCTTTGCAAAATAGAAGTTATTAAGGATTGGATCTAATTTTCATGCTGTGATCAACCTAAGTTTCATTATTTGCTTTTATAGAACCTGTGGTTTCTCTGCTTAAATGATGTCTTCGTCAATGATAATGTTGTATTCATTTAGAGTGATGATTGATATGGTAATAGATACAGTGTGATTGAAAGCAACCTTTGTCAATAGGAAGGCCAAATACTCAAACAGTGTATTGGTCTGAGTTTGCTCATTATTGGAGACCTTTCATAGTCATATTGACTTGCTGTCCAAATGTTGTTACTTACCTGATGCTTTCATTGTTTAAATGGTATAGACATCGGTATTGAACATGAGTTTTCCCAATATTTGTCCTAAAATACACACATGGCTCAATTATCTACTGAAAATGTTAAAGTATATTTTGTAAGTATTAAAAATGGCATTTTGGGAACATGAAGTAAAATTTGGCTGCAGAGAAAAATAGGTTCCTGTACCGGTGATGTTAATGCAATGCATTCTCTACAATGACACAATGTTTCCTGATTTTTTAAAACATAAAATTACTCTCTCTGCACAATTGGAGACTGTAATGTTTCCCCTTCTTAACTGCATGGGGAAAAATTTAGGGTTGGGCTATCAGTATTGCATCTTTCTTTACTGATTTTTTGTTTGTTTGTAGCATAACTGAGACACAAATACATGTCTCAGTAGGCACAAAGGGACTCGTGTCAGTCTCATTAGATGTGGTTACACAGCACTGGAGGTGGCTCTGGATTTGGGTCAGCCACAAAGAGGTGCCTACCAATACAGGGTCTTGCTTTGTGGCAGCAAAGGAAGTGGCAGAGGAGTCTATACAGGTCTATACGGGTCTATACAGACCGCTCAGTCGATCCAGAGCAATCGAGGTGACGGTGGCGAATTTGCCGCCGTCAGTGTAGACCCAGCCTAAGTTGGACAACCGAGTTCATCCTAGGGTACTTAAGGAGCTAGCTGAAGCAATCTCAGAACTGTTAGCAATTATCTTCGAGAATTCATGGGGGATAGATCCTGAGGACTGGAGAAGGGCAAACATAGCACCTATCTTTTTAAAAAGGAAAACAAAGAGAACCCAGGGAATTATAGAACATTCAGCCTAACTTCAATAGCTGGAAATATACTGGAATAAATTCTTACATGATGGGTTTGTAAGCATTGATAATAAAATGACAAGATGATATGGATTTCTCAAGAACAAATCATGCCATATCAACCTTATTTCCTTCTTTGACAAGGTTACTGGCTTCGTGGATTAGTGCAGGAAGGGAAGCTGTAGATGTGCTATATCTTGATTTTAATAAGGCTTTTGACACAGTCCTACATGACATTCTCATAAACAAACTAGGGAAACATGAACTAGATGAAATTACTATAGGATGAGTGCATAACTGATTGAAAGACTAGGCTCAAAGAGCTATTATCAATGGTTCACTGTCAAACTGGGAGAACATATATAGTGAGCTCCTGGAAGGGTCATTCTACAGCTACAGGCTGAGGACAAGGATGGGGCAGGTATATTTTCTTTGAGGAAGTTTAGCAGAATTTCCCTTGTAGATCTGAGCAGGTTTTAGGCTTTCGCTAGAAGTTTAGTCATGAGTGGCAAATAAGCATATATGTGCTTGGCTACAGACCCAGTTCATTTATTTGAGTGTGCAGAGCTGCTACTGACTTGAGTAATGCACATTCCTGTTCTTTCTAATTTCTAAAAAGAAACAAAAAGGAAAATGTAGTATCTATTTTCACAAGCCGTTACAGGCTTTTCTTTATTTTTTGTCTTTTACTTTTAATTTAAAAAAAAGCAAATACAGGCTTGTGGGTATTTTTAAAAAAATGTCAGGAGAGAAGACCTCCTAGTGCCCTGCAGAATTAAAATTAAGGGAATTTAACGCCATGCTGTACTGCGTTCTGGAGGAAAACATGCTCCATTCCAGAAAAGTGCAGGTAAATGAAAGTGTGTTTGAAGTGGTATGCCAACCCTTATGAATTGTGCTAATTAGGAAACCATTTTTACATAGTAAATAGTAACAGTAACTTCAATACCTCAGTTTTCCAGTCTGTAAGTGCCTGGTCCATGAGATTTATAATAAAAGGAGTCTCTTGTTAGAAAGTGGGCAGCACAATGCTAAATAAATGGAAAACTGCAGTAACAGATACCAATCTGTGGTAACACAGAAGAGTAAGAAGAGAGGATGAAAGACAGAATATTTAGGGAGAGCATGAAGAGATACCAAAGCAAAAGCTGTGACAGAAAGATCAACCTCACAAGAAGAGAGCCAGGAGAGCACAAGGTCATGGAAGCAAAAGAGGGGTAGTCAGTGTTTTGTATCTGACAACAGATTAAGAACACTCAGCCATCCAAAAGTGAATAATACTTCCTTTCTCCACCTATCTTGTCTGTTTAGATTCTGATTTCTTCAGGACTTTCTCCTACCTTACTGAGTATATGTACAGCACCTAGCAGAATGGGGATCTGATTTTGGTTGGGGGTGCAACATAATGCTGTAACACAAGTAAATGATAACATGGCAATGATTTAGATGAGACTAGATAATTAATGACTTTGCTGAGGGAAATTTCAGCAGAGCCAAGATGCCAAAAGCCAGGAGGGAGCTAATGAGAGAAAGTTGGAAGAGATGGTGTTTAGAATAGAGGACATGTGAGAGTGTTTTTATTGTGATATAAAGAAGCAAGACAAAATATGGTTACGATAAGGAACAAGGAGGTGTTAGAGAGGGAACAAGTGAGGGTATGAGCAAAATCAGGTAAAGGGAAAATCTGAGGGCTTGGTGGCAGTTAATAACTGGGAGCTCTAGGAATCGGAGTCTTGGGTTAAAGGAGTGATGGCGCACCTACAGATAGAGGAATGGGAGAGCAAGGAAGAAAGTTCTTCCTGTGTAGGGCGGTTACTGAAGAACTGAAACAATTTACCAAAGCTAAGCAGAGACAGACATGCTGGAAAGAGCATTTGTGGAGAAAGTTTGAAGGTTGCTAGAAGTGAGTGGAGATTACAAGCAAAAATCTATCAGAGTAGAGAAAATAAGATGATGTGGAATGGAACAAAACAGAGCTGAGGGAAGAGAGAATGAACTCTCAGTGGAGAAAGCTGGTTTAGTCCCTAGATCTTCTCCAAAGTGTAGTGGCAGGAGTAGAAGTACTGAATATGGGAAGTAGCCAAAGCTAAGAAAGAGGAATGGACAAAGCAGTGTGAGAGAATGTCAAATAAATCGAGAGTACAGCTAGACTTAGAGACCATGGAGATGATAGAGGGAAGTGAAGATACAAAGGAATGGGAGGGAGCTATGAGAATCCCCAAAATGAGGGGCTAATATCTTGGAGATCATGAATGAATGACAGGAAGTGGGAGAGTTGAGTAGTTAACAGACAAACATTGATCAGATAGAAAGAAGGAGTGAATTTGGCCGTAGACAGAATGCGTAGGTTCTTATTTTCCTTTAACCTTAACACTGATGAACCCTAATGAAATGAAGAAATATTTTACTAGATCATGCAATTTTGCTTTGTACTCAAGTCTCTTAATTGAACTTCCTTAAACAGGCTTAGTGCTCTCCCTTCATTTTCTTCCTGAGAGTTGCCTCTGCATGCTCTGTTAGGAAAAAGAAGCAACTGGCATGAATATCACTAGCCAAAGAGAGATTTCCCCAGCAAATGAAGGGGTAACTTCATCTCTGCAGGCTAATTCATAAGAGTTTACATTTTTATTCTCTGAATGTGCTTAGAAAATAAACATCTCCTTGGCAACTGCCTATCTAACTCAGTGATCCAGCTCCACCTGTGTGCTAATAATGTTTGCTAATATCTTTTCTTGATATTAGCAATTTTCTGAGTACATCATATCTATTTAGTGCTGTCCAATATATAATGACATGAAGATATAAATACTAATGGAGAAAGTGCACTGCCTTAGGGAACACCCATCATGACAAATAACTAATTGCTTTATGTACATTAGTACCAAATGAAGCATCTTCTATGTTCTGCAGGCCACAAGCACCTAATTTTGTTTGCCCTGCTAAATATTACATAATCTCATGACATGCACGGTATAGAATAAAATCTAAATTGCTGTTCTCTACAAACTAAGCTAAAGAAAATATAAGGCAGAACATCCTAAAACAGTTAATTGAGCCTTCTATGGCTGGGTGATTTTATTTCACTTATGTCTAACCTTTCATTATATTTGTCCCAACTATGAACCTTATTCTAGAGGGACTTAAGATGTAAGGCCAATTTTGATGTAATTTATATGGATAAGTGGCAGAATGTGACTCACACATCTAATGTGAAATCAGTATTTGTGCAAACAATAACTCTCCTGCTACAATATATCTATCCACATGCACCATCACTGTAGCCTTTGAGCACCTCCCAAATGAGTGAACATATGTGTGTGTGTGCATGATTGTGTGTGTGTGTGTGTATATATATATATATATATATATATATTAGAGATGTGAAAGTCCCAAGCGGTTAGAGAAAAATAGGAGGAAGGAAGATACAAAAGAACACAAAGCTGAAAGACAGGTTTTGGAAACCTCAAGGCCCCACGTGAAAGGTAACTTTTAAAATGTAGTATTACACTTTGATGAATATTTCTTTAATGCATGTTTTTTGGAGATGTTACACTGTTATTAGAAAGTTATCATGCATGATCTGCAGTGCAGAGGTGTTCAGTTTGATGAATTAGAAATTGCTGTCAAGAATCCCATTGGTAGCAAGAGATACTTTGCTACCACTGGCATCAAGGGGTTACATAATATATAAGAACATAAGAAGTGGGTCAGGCCAATGGTCCACCTACCCCAGTATCCTGTCTACTAACAGTGGCCATTGCCAGGTGTTTCAGAGGAAATGAACAGAACAGGTAATCATCAAATGCTCTGTTGTCATTCCCAGCTTCTGGCAAACACAGGCTAGAGACGTTTCAGAGCTTAGTTTTGTATCCCTGCCCATCCTGGCTGAAAGCCATTGATAGACCTATCCTCCATAAACATACCTAGTTCTTTTATGAACTATGTTATGGTCTTGGCCTTCATAACACCCTCTAGCAAAGAGTTCCACAGGTTGACTGTGCATTTTGTGAAGAAATACTTCTTTCTGTTCATTTCAAAGCTGCTGTCTATTAATTTTATTCGGTAACCACTATTTCTTGTGTTATGAGAAGGAGTATAGAACACTTCCTTATTTACTTTCTCCACTGCAGTCATGATTTCATAGACCTCTACCTTTAATCATCTCTTTTCCAAGCTGAAAAGTCTCAGTCTTATTAATTTCTCCTCATATGGAAGCTGTTCCATACCCCTAATAATTTTTTTTGCCCTTTTCTGTATCTTTTCAATTCCAATATATCTTTTTTGAGATGGAGTGACCAGATCTGCATGCAGTCTTCAAGATGTGGGCATACCATAGATTTATAAAGAGGCAATATGATATTTTCTATCTTATTATCTATCCCTTGCCCAATGATTCCCAACATTCTGTTAGCGTTTTGACTGCAGCTGCACACTGAGTGGATGTTTTCAGAGAACTATCCACAATGACTCCAAGATCTCTTTCTTGAGTGGTAACAGCTAATTTAGACTCCATCGCTTTATAGATATAGTTGAGATTACATTTTCCAATGTGCATTACTTTGTATTTATCAACATTGAATTTCATTTGCCATTTTGTTGCCCAGTCACCCAGTTTTGTCAGATCCCTTTGTAACTCTTCACTGACCGCTTTGGACTTAACTTTCTTGAGTAGTTTTGTATCTGCAAATTTTGCCACCCCACTGTTTGCCCCTTTTTTCCAAATCATTTATGACTAGTCAGCTGAACAGTACTGGTCCCAGGACAGACTATGATTAGATATGGTTTATAACCATAATTACTCAACATTAATACATACAATTGTAAATAGGATAGGAGGAGCAAGTCCTTATATCATTTTCTCTTCCTATTGTAATTCACAGAATGCTTAGTTTACTCAAGTGTTTTGTACCATCTGCGTGCTTTAATGTTAATTCTGTATATCAAAAACAACAGATATTATTTATAGATGTGCTACCTATTCAGATAGCTAACCATATATATTATGGTAGTTCTCTTATTTCTGCAGTGGTTTTGCACTCTTTATGAGGAAAAACATACAAAAGGTGTGGGTTTTTTCAGTGTAAAGCATGAAACTTCCCCTGAGGACAAAAGGGTTTTTCTTTATTTTAGGTACCTGAGATGTGTGCATCTGTGCAAGGGAATACACTAAGCTGTAGAGGTGGGATTCTTAGTGCTAATACACATATTCAATAAAAATAACTGAAACTGTTTCAAAATGGAAGGTGTGGAAGTTACAGGAGCTCTGGGGCTGCGGTGATTTACACATCATCCAGTTACACCAGTGTTCAAAGCAAAAGCCTGGCCCTGTTTCTGCTGTTGCAGGGATAGCGAGCACCTTCTTAAAGAACAATACAAATGCAGCATGTGACCATGCTCAGAGTGTGGGTGTCAAAAGGAAAATAATAGTTGTAATTGGCACAGTTTTCCAAAGAGTTAATGATTTGTTTAGGAAAATTTGTGAGGAATGGATATAAATGAACACATCCTTGTCCTTAATTCTTGAAAAACAAACAAAGTGATGAATGATTACACATGGCAGTGAATCTGTCCTAGCATTTTGTGATTTTTGGGGGGAGGGAGAGGGGAGATGAAATTAAAAAATGGCTTTCTGTATTGAAGCCAGTAGGAGTTCCACAAGTGTCCACCTAACTCTTCCCCATAATATTATACGGTTGGACATATCACACAAACCCTTTTTTGCATTCTCACTATTTATGTGCCTCTTATACCTAATCTCCCTCTTTTCATATTTCGTTGTACAAATCATTACTGAAAACAATTGTCCTTACATTTTGAAAATATTTATCATGTATTTAGCAGTTCAAAGCATCTCAAAACATTACCAAATTATTTGTTTGTAGTTTGGTTTTCTGAACTAATTTCAAAACTGTTTTCCTGTCTCATAGAACACAAAATGGTCTGTCTGAGCTATTGTATATTTTGCTGTTGTTTTTCATCTTTTCCCATTGAATATGAAATGTATGTTACACTACCTGTGTAGCTCCCGACATGCTGTACCTGGTTCAGTTTCTAATTTGTCTCAGCTTGTCTTATCATCAAAGTGTAGTCTGTTATTGATTAAATAATTCATTTAGCTGTCCCAAGATGACAGAGCTGCTTATTGTCACAAGAAAGTTGATATACTATATTTTGTTTACAAACGTTGTCCAACCGTCAGAAAGTAACAGATAACTACTAATTTTGTATAGATTTTACATAGTATGTGCATTTTATTAACCATTACATCCAGCAAGAAATATTTATATTTATTTGATAAAAATTGTAATTGGCATTAAAATAACTCCCATTTATTATTGGTTGTATTCAAAGCTAGGAGAACTAGGAAAACCTAATGTGGTGAATAAGCTTGTGCACCTTTTAAAAAAATGTCATCAAGTTTGCTAAAGCCTCACATTAAACCTCTTCAGCACCCCTTAGTGTGTGCATTCAGGGGCGATGAAATTTCCTGCAGCACTGTGAAATAATATCATTGCAAAGAGAACACAGCTATATATGGCAAACATCCATATTGATGCTGCTGTTCTGGAAGAACTCCCGAGATGCATAGGGCATTGAATGAGTTAAAGAGAGTTTATTCTCTTAATCCTGTGTTTTAAAACATAATCCTGTTCCCACTTTGACACAACATTGAGGTAGAGATATTTTAAAGTGACAGGTCTAAAAAAATACTGTTCTTTCTTAGATCCCCCTCCTAGCCTAAGAATCTCATCTTGAACGAGGATTAACATATTGATTTTAAAAAAGTGATCTTCCACTGTCCTCCTCCTTTCCAGCTGCAGAATTCCAATTTGACCCCACGTTTAGCCCAAGTTCACAGAACCAGAACCCCGCTCAACGTCAGTATCAGATCTGGGTTTGGAGATCTGTGTTTAAAGATGAGGGGTAAATAACAGGGAGCTTGTAAATTTGGAGGGATTGCTCAACAACTTACCAAAATCCTACTGATATTGCTGTATCCCAAATTAATTGTATGATGATGAAATATTCACCCTATTACTAGGAAGGAGTTGGGTGGGTGATGGTCTTTTCCATGTTAATTCAAAATTATTGTTTCCTGTAGTTGGGCCTGAGTCATTGCTGCAGTATTTAATCTGAGGAACTCCTTGCCCTGGGTTGTTGTGATGGGCAAAAATATAACTGGGTGCAAAAATAGAACCTGATAAATTCATGGTGGATAGGTCCATCAGCTGCTATTAGTCATGAAGTTCAGGGATGTAACACTTTATTCAGGGTGACCCTACATCTCAGACTGGGGAGGGGGGAAGACACAGGTGAATCTGTCCAAGATTTCCCTGTTCTGTACACTCCCTTTGAAGCTCTGGTGCTGGCCATTGTCGGAGACAGAATATTGGGATAGATGGACCGTTGATCTGAGCCACTATGGCAGTTCTTATGTTCTTACACCAGTTTAACATTGGTGTAAAGACACTGATTGCCAGAGAGTACCACCAAGGAGAACTGGAGTAAAGCTCTGCTCTGTCAAACCCTTTTAAGGTTTCCTAATACTCAAGGGGTGTCTTGATCGGAACATTTTTTTCATCTGGTGAGTATCTTCTCTCCACGAAAAAGCTAAAGAAATTAGTAAATATGATGACTAGCAAAGTAGTTCTATTAGAGATAAACTCAGCCATAGATGCGTAATGTTATGTATATGTACACAATCATTTATAGTCATTTCTACCTGATCAAAAAGATAGCTTGCATAGGAAGAAACTATAAAGAATTAACTGATAACGATATCCTCCCTCCTCTTTCCAGTTTAAAGGTTCAGTGATATCTGGTGTATACAACAATTGGCAATTTAAATAATTATTTTTGGTAGAGAAAAAAAAATCTCTATTGTGATGTTCACTATTACATTAAAATAATGTTGATGAGCACTTTGTTTTCCAGGAGGACTTCAGTCAATATTTAAAGGCTGCAAACATCTGTGTATAGAGTGAGTGCATATGTATATGTATGTAGGCCCCTACTATATATAGTAAGTATATAACATATATGCATACAACTTCTATACAAACTACACAATCTATTGGTCTTATCTCACTAGTTTGCATTTTCAAAACTTCAATTATACTGATGCCCATCATTCTGTAAAAATCACCGTTGGGTGCAAATTGTATACAGTGTGGATTTTAGATCTGTATGTTCCTTGGTTTTTAAAATACTTTGTACACTGTTCCATAGAAACAATGATTTATAATACCAGGAAAACTTTAAAAATACATTTTCATAAAAAGGGCAAAAATTATTGATAAACACATCTAAGTTTGCAGATTGGTTATTTCTCAGAGGTTATTCGGGGTCATAATTGTAAATCTCATTACCTTGCTTGAAGGAGAAGGTCTCTTTCATTATTACAGTGCCGAGGTCCATATCCCTGAAGCTAATTGCAAGGTATTGCTGCAGAGTTCTAATTGTTTGCCATCAAAATAGCTGTGTAAGCTTGATTAACAGTGTTCAGCAACATTCATAATAGTCCAAGCCTGGTCCTGCATAAAATAGAAACTGGGAAAAAATCAATAAGATTTAATAAGATCAGGAACAATCACTTACAATAGTACATCAATCACACAAAGTAATAGGTGCAGGATTTGATAGGGTCCTGAACTGCCTGAGAGATTCATAACCAGCACTCGTTAATGATTTGTTCATTTGCATTTTATCAATCCTGCTACAGCTGACAAGCAGAAGGAGCATTAAGAAATATGTTGACTTAAACTCATCAGACTTTGCAATTAAAAAAATAACAGATAATAGCAAATAACTTGTCATATGGAAATCTGGCATAGCTAAGGCTGTGGGGGAATAATATATATCTTTTTACTGTGAGATTTATAATGAATTAGCAGAATAGAGTGGCTATTAGTATGCCCTTAACCCCTCAGGAGATCTGATTATGTCTGAGGAAATGTGCAACAAAATATAAATTTTTAAATTCTGCATGGCTCTTCATGATCTTCTCCCTCTCACACGTGTAATATAATTCCATAATATTTAGTATGAAACGTGAATATTGTCTTGTTTTCATACTCTTTTAAATAAATAAAGCCCTGGGCTTTGCCTTGGGCCAAACCCATATCAAACACAAAACCAAGAATAATGAGATGGCTTTCTAGTGATTATTAATTAGCATTATATCCTCTATCAGCAGATTTTATAACTTTCTGAAGTAATTAAATGATGTTTATTATCTGTACCATTTTAATTGAAAGTATAGTTAATGAACAAACATAAACTGTAATTTAGTCAGGATCCTGAATGTGTTTAATGCATCAATCTTTTGTTTAAAATAAGTAATCCTGAGCCAAGTCACTCGAGAAGCGCTACAGACACCATAAAAGGTGTTGCTTGGGTTAAGTTATTCAAACAGAAGTCTGCGTGGGACTATTTACAGACAGGTTTGTTGGGTGGCTTTTATGGCAGTCTCCTTTTATGCCTGTTGTGGGTGTCATCCTGTTTTGGGGAGTTGCTTGCTTTATTAGATACAAGTAGTTATACTGAAGTAATTTACCACAACTCCACTTCCTGGCATCCAGGTTCTTGTTGCCTAGTGAAAAGGCTCAAACATTATTTAGTGGCTTAAGCCCTCCTTTCACCTTACAACTTTTGTGTTCTTTTGCTGTTCAATTCAGTCAGGATGTTTATATTTTAAAAGAAAAACAGGCACACTTCAAATCAATACAAGCTGCATTCGTAATGTCTTGTTCTATAGTTTACAAGCTAAACAAAACCTACCTCTATTTGTGTGAGAGGCCGCCAAGCAACAGCTTTGTGCAGCAAGAAGTGGATTGGGCAACTCTGCGGCAGGTGGCAGTTGTACCCCTAAGACAGTACTGGAGTAGTTCCCCAGCATGTGGTTAGGGGGAACTATGCTTTTAGAGACCAAAAACTGGCTGGACTTAGAGACTTCACTATTGTCTCACTCTTCGGTTCCTCCAGCTCATGGGCAGGCAATTTGCACTGCCACTGTCCATTCTGTATGTGTTTCAGGAACAGAGGAACGTAGCTTCCTGCGTCTGTCAGCACAGTAACACAGTCACTAACTCCACTTAAAAAAAAGGATGCCCTGTTTGATCTGCTAAACCAGTACATACAGAAATCATTGACTGGCATCTATAGAAATGGATTGATCATATTCACTACTAATTCTTATTTTGATGATCAGTTAAGGTCTTTTTTTTTTTTTACTTTAAAAGTGTCTCATGAATCTGATAAGCAAATCCATGAGCTATATTAAAACCAGATCATTAATAGAAGTGAGAGAATAATTTGCAGCAAATATATCTCTTCTTCCTGTTCATGAATTGACCATGAACAGGCATCAGTTTTTATGAATTTGTTTGCTTTTTAGGATTGGCAAATAGCTGTTTTACTCAAACGAATGTCGGGCTATGAACGGCTTACAAATTTTTGGCTGTAAGAATTCCTTTGAGTACCAGAAGTTTTTGAGTCAGTAGTTGTTCTGTGTGATTGGTCATTAAGTCCCAGGGTATTATTTCTCTTCCCTGCTTGGATGATGTTTGCTTCCGTTAATTCATTAATTTCATTCTGTCATGAAACAGTGACCAAACTCTGTCTGGATGGCAGGTCTAGATTCACTGTCTCCAAACACTGTCGCACTGAAATTATATTTCGACGTCACTAAAATAAGAAATAAGCCTACTATTTAAAATGTCTAATTAGTTGATTAGTCAAGTGTTCTGATGCTTATTCTTGGAGTGCAGTGCCCACTGGTATAGACATATATAAATAGCTTCTATATATGTACAGTGGAGTTAATCTGATAACAATAAAATTGGTTGTCTTCTGTATATGACCATCATTGATTCCATACAGGTATGTCCTTGTATGGATCTTTCAAGAGGCCGTAGGTAACATTATGCCCTCTACCAGACAGTTCAAAGCACAGAAGCTTCTAGGGGAGCTTCTTATCCTACCAGTTCTGTGCCCAGATGAAAATAGGACAAATAAAAGTTGCTCAGAATGGTGACAGACTAAAAATATATCTTTTCCTCATAAAACGACTATGGAGGTAAGCAAATCTCAAATCTCATTTTTGAGGATCTCAAATCTCAAATCTCATTTTTGAGGATTTCAACAACTCGGTCATGGGTTCGGGGTTGTTATAAATGTGTATGGGTAGGGTTTTGTGGCCTGCCTTGTGCGGGAGGTCAGACTAGATGATCATATTGGTCCCTTCTGACCTATGAGTCTATGAGTCTATGAGTCTAAATACGTAACTATATAAAGTGCAATATTAAGCAGAAATGTAAATATAGAAACAAAATGATTTAATAATTAGATGGACTCTAACGTGACTAATAAATAATGATACATTGTATGCCCTTTCAATTTTTGTTTATTCCACTCTACTAGAGAACTACATCATCTACTTCACGGTGAGTCATAGAATCTAAAAATACTGTGTAACAACATTCTTTTGTTTTGTTTTTTTGTTCTGAAATTACTAACAGACACGTGTTTTAAATCAAGCCTTCCATGCCCTGCATCTCCCAGGATTATATTAAAAAATGCATTAATAATACTGATGCCGCACCTCTGAAAGAGACATGATTACATTGTTCTTGGTTTTGGAGAACCTAAATTAGTTTAGCAGGTACCTATTTTGTGTTTCCTTGTAGAAGAAACTATTAACAGTGCAAGAAGTTCTGATATGTTTTGATTGAATAAGCAGCGCTAAGAAGCAAAATTCGCTGAGCTTGGTGTTCTTCCATTAAACATAAAAATGAAGGTAAAATCTGATTCTAGTCAACAACTGCAGATCAGTAAAGACAAATTACACCAGAATGATTTTCACCCCCAGAGGAGGGACAGAGTAGGAAGAATCTCAGCAGCATGAAGCTGCTTCATGTAAAGAAAAGAAGCTTGCAATAACATTATGGCCTTTGGCTGACAGTTGGTGATTCTGTGCGTTGGTTGTGATGCCCACAGAAACAGTAAAGGAGGGCTATGGTTTCGAAGGGTTACAAAATAGGTGCGTGCAGATGAAACTGAAACAAGAAGCTCAAGCCTTTAAAAGTGCCTAATGCTGCTAATGAGCAGGCATTTATTTCTCAAAACCTGGGTTTAAAATCAACAGATAAAAAGTAACAAAGTACAGGGAGGATTTTCTTAGATAGTGGAAACCTTGTCCAGAGCCTGAAATCCAATCTCTCTGCCGTCAGATGAATTATTCTAGTTTGAAAGTCTTTATATTTGACTTCTATTATTTCAAGCTTCTGCATTATAATATTAAAATATAGGTTTAAATTTTTTCTTCTTTTTTTTTAACTTGTCACCATGTTGTCATTTTCTTTGTCATGTATATTATTCCAGAAGGATTTGATGTCTGGAGTGATTGCATAAATCAACTCAGTCGTGTCACTACTTATAAGTTTGCAATGTGTTAACTTTCTTTATAATTTACATAATGTTTAAATAATATACCTTCTTTTTTTCTTATCCCTACATTAATATGATTAGAATCAGTTGAAGCGCTGTAATTTTCTTGTAAGGTGCGCTTTCCACCTACGCTCACTTATTATAAGGAGCATCATTTCTAAAACTAGCAGTCCCCAATCAGTTTAGCTGTCAAAAAATTCTTTTTCTAAGAACAAAAAATACTTTATACAATATAGTTTTGTATCTTTATAATAGTCCCATTTAAGTAAACAAACAATAGAAAATTGTTGCTTTGTTTTATTTATTTTTCTGCTCCCATCTAACTGTAAATGGTAATGGAACACATCTTCTGATATATTATGCAATTAAATTGATGGATGGTTAATTGAGTCAGTATGGCATACCATATGTGTACTCATGACCTGAATGTCACTGGTCAGATGCAGGCTTCACACATTTGGCCAAAGAACATATGCTGTTATGGAGACTGCAGCCCTAGATGGGATAGGGATTTCAGTTTCTGGTAAAATCACCCTAACTGGTTTTGGTTTTTAGGATAAAAGAGCCTGCAGTCTTAATGAGTCCATCTATAAAAGACTTTTAAAATAAGGAAAGTTATTAATTAAAAGCTTACTGACATTATGGCCATTAACTCTGTCAGGCTTTTTCATTAATTTATTTGATCTCTTTTATTACATGACATGTCCTGATCACAATATTTGTGCCCTTGCACATCAAACATTAGCTGTCATTGAGCTTTAATCTTCATCTAATTTTTACCAACAAACAATCCTTTTACAAATAAAATGTTTTCCTTATTGGTGGGCATGATTTATGGTTAAGCGATACAGCAGACGAGTGTAGGTAGCTCATATAACTCTAATGACAGATACATCAAAACACATACAAACACCCACAGAGAAACATGCATGCGTAAGTAGTTAAACTGCAGTTGTAAATAATGGGTATTTTTAGAAGGGCCTCACTAAAACGTTATTGTTTTCACCATGATTAGTCTTATTTTTTGTCAGATTTAATATTTCTGTTTTATCTTATTTATGTAAATAATATTTAATGACAGTCTACTTTTTGTCAGCTCTTTTGCGTATTTTTCCTGCTAAACCAGCTATTATGGGAGCTATTTTAGCTTCACAAATGTTTTAAAGTAAATTATGTTATTTTTACAAAATTATTGCCATAGAACATGCATCTGAGCAATACTGTTTTATCTTTGACATTGCTTTGATGACTCATCCATTCTGACAGGTAACTGTCGCCTTTAAAGCTATTTAGTTTACATCAAAACTGAGATAAAACAAGACCTAAACAATATGTACTATAGAAGCAAAATAACGTAACATCATTGCATTATTTAAAAAGTAAAGACTTGTAATGAGAAAAAATAGCTAATAGAGAAATATCTTTGATTCAGTCATTGATAATTGTTGCAAACTTACATATCCTTTGTCCACTGGCTTTAACCTATAAAAAGAGGGGTACTGTCTGTGCTGCATAATTTGTTACTTCCACATTGAGGAAGATTATGATAATGTACATATAATAAAATTGACAACAATGGAGGAGTCCTGTAATTGTGAACTAAATTCAAGGAGGCTGCTTTGAGTATGAGAACTAACGATGTCTTCATTTTGATTAGCTTACCTTTTCAAGTGTTCTGATAGGAATCTCTGTCACGCAAATTGAGGCAGGAACTTTATTATCATCACTATAGCAACTGCAGGGAATTTTATTTCAAAACAGTTGGCTACCTGAACATTTTCTCGTGATGGAAAGAACAGCAGATGATATATACATTTTAATTCAGTTTCATTTATTCCTGTTTTGAACTGTTCCATAAACCAGTGCAGTGCACCTTTTACAAAAAGACGATATGGCCAGTTCTGTCTTAAACCACTTCTTTAATTCCGCAGTTTTCTATTATGAAAAAAAGGCTTGTGGACCTTTACTGTATTTTAACTTGTAATGTTAATTGTGCTAAGATATAAAGCATATCAGTTCTATGCCCTTTTAATGCAAAATTCCTTTTATTATTTAGTTTTTCAGCTTAGCTGTTCTTTGGCTTTTCTTAAAACTTTGATCTTGAATCATAAAGCCTCTCATCAAAAAATAGTGATGTATCCATTTTTGATTTTCCACAATATTATATTGTGTGCCCAAAGAAAATGAATATATACAAGGATGTGTATGTAGAGGTTTGAGTGAATTGGAGATGCACATAGAAATTTAATACATATTCAAGGAAGCATCTTTCATATGTTCACAGCTGGAATTTTTGTGCAGAATTTGTTCCCCTAAAATTGCACTAGCCTCCTATTGTTGTGTTTCCTTAGTATCAAAACTAGCATCATATGGCAGATGCACTGGTCCTGATACTGGCATGTGTCTTTTATTCCTACTACACAACTACTTCCTATTTGTATTCCTCTTTGCACAGTAATATTCTGATTTTCCTTGAAATGGAAAAGGAAGAAAGGAAAATGGTTTGACTCACAAGTTTGTTTAAATGAGCAGGGAAAAGTATTTCAGCTTACTTGCAAACCTATTTTCCCCATAAAACATAGCAAGAAGTACAAGAGGTCCCATTATTTATGCATTGGTGAGAGTGTTTGATTATGGAAGTGCTGTGTATCTCAGAGGTACCACATATACCACGTTTCAGTCACTGCTCTAACAAGTATCCATTTTTTATTGAAAAATACAGTACAAAGTTGCCAACAATCTGCCTTAATGAGCAAATCACATGGTAGGAGCTGCCTGGGCTGTATTCGACATTTGCATTTTCCTTTTAGCCAAAATTCTCTGACGTTTTCTTACTAAATTGGCATATTTCATGTATTGGTCTTAAGTGCACTTTCAGTCTGACTTTAAGGTAGTTTTTCTTTTCCCTTTTCAGTTTAGAAATGGGAATGTTGCCATTTCCTAGTAGGAGTAGGGAGGTGTTTCAGGAATTACAACAGTCAGATACTTTAGGTTAAGGGCCAAACATTCAAATGCAGCTTCTGAAGTTATGCACAAAAGCCCTTTTCAGTGTGGAAACAGGTATTGCACATGCAGACTGGGGATTTTGTGCCTGCCAAATCATAGCTAGAGATCCATAAGAAATCCTGACCCCACTGAAGTCAGAGAGAGATTTGTCACTGGCTCCATGACCGCACTGCGCCTGAAGCAGGGGGGACGTTGTCCAGGCTTGCTGGAGGAAGCTAGCAGTGTTTTATGGGGTGGGGGGGAAACTGGTGCAACTGTCAGCTTGGTGGCACCGATTCATCCCCTGGGAATGTTAGGGCAGAAGGCTTTAAAAGGTGCAAGCCTGAGCATTGGAAACCCTTTCTCCACACAGCAGGCAAAGCAGCACGGATCTTCTCTCCTCCCATCCAGGTTCGAATATGAGGCTGAGTTAGGACTTGATGTGAGCATTGTGCTAGTCACTCTTTTCTGAGGGGCTGGGAAGGGATTTTTCCCTCACCACCATATTGGCCTTGGTGGATCCGCCTTCCCCACAATGGGTGTCACGGAGGACCTGTTATAGTAAGGAGGAAAAGAAGTTAGGCCATATCTTGCAATTTATTTTGTAAGCATGGGTCAGATGTTCAGTGCAGGTACTCCATAGGGAAGTGATCAGATAAATGACTTGGTAAAGGACTTAAAAAGATGGTGCTGATTAAAGGAATAGGACGGCAGGGGCGGCGGGGGGGGGGGGGGGGGATCTCCTGTCCTGCTTTCGGTATAGCTGGACAATGGAGCCAGGCTTTCACTCTTTGTGTGAAAATTCAGAGACCAATTTTCAAATTCTCCCTAAGGTCCTGATCCTGCAAACATCAATGAGATTACTCATGTGCATGACTGCAGAATAAGGGCCTACATGTGTCTGCAGAAAGCAGTAGGAAAGTGTGTTTGTCATCCTATTAAAAGATGTATGACTTCTTTGTGAAACAAACTGTTAGAGCTTTGGAAGTCTAACTACAGCTGGTCAAGTATCTATTGTGAAATGTTTCTTTGTTTGTTTTTTAAATTTAATTTTCTGTGAAACTGAAGCTGCTTTACAAAACTTCTGAATTTGGCAATGAAAGTTAGCACCAAATATTTTTCACCCCTGGATATTTGCAAAAAATCCAACCAACCAACCAAACCCAAGCAACAGTAACACAACCCAAAAACCACTGTTGAGCATCTGAATTTGAGAGTTGCTGGGGGAAGATGTATTGATAATCCTGGCCCTGACGAACACAATACAAAACTCCCATGGAGCTCAATGGGCCAGGAGTCCATTCACCATAACTAAATGCTGTACTGAGAGCAAAGAGGTGCTAAAGTCTATTCTCATATATGTCTATGAGGGGCATAATAGTACTTTGCCTTTTTCTATCCAGTGTAGTTGTAGCTGTGTTGGTGAAAGCTTGTGCCTCTCACCAACAGATGTTGGTTCAATAAAAGGTTTCCTCACCAACCTTGTCTCTACCCTTTTATGACATTTTACAAACCTTATTTAGTGGGCAAACATAATTACCACCAATTTTTTTTCAAATGGGTAACCTATCGTCTTCATGGAATTGCGATAGCATGGCTTAGTCTTAAAAGAGACAGAGACAAAAAACTTCTGCTCCTGATTCTGACTCTTCACTTGCTATATGCAGTAGTATAGTCACGTTGGTCCCAGGATATTAGAGAAACAATAAGATATCTTTTATTGACCAACTTCTGTTGGTGAGAGAGAGAAGCTTTTGACCTTACAGAGAGCTCTTCTTCAGATCTGGACTGCCTGAAGTTGGTCCTATAAAAGATCTTACCTCATCTATCTTGTCTAATTAACTTACTATGTTATATCAGATACATCACTTAACTTCACTGAGCCTCAGAACTTTCTATCTCTGAAACTGAGATAATGATATTAACCTAGTAAGGCACTAATCCTGCAACCTGATCCACACTGGCAAACCCTTATACTTGTCTGGCATCCTACTGAAGCTTATGGAGTTTTGTCTGCATAGGTTTAGGACCATGAGGTTTGGTCCTCATGGATCAAATTGTATGATTGGGGCCTATGTGATGAGTCTAAAAGACCAGTCACTAGATGATGTGAAAATAGTTTTCTGGACCCTCTGACTCTCATCTCCGTGCACTAGAGGATTAAGCCTGTGCCCTTTGAAGTCAAGGGCAAAAAAAATTCCAATTGGTTTGGTATAGGTTAGTATAGCCTATATAGTTTGGCTTTTGATGCTCTCACCTGCTTGTCCACAATTGGCAAATGTGAGCTTTCTCACTTTTCAAGTTCTCATGCTTTACCACGAACAATTTCAGATTCCTGAAATTTTGGGAATGCCTGGTAAGATGGTGAAAAGTTTTCCATGTATTTTCAGTTTTTTTATCATTTGTGTACATCTCTCAAGCAACCACTGAATTTCCTAATTGAGTACATTTTTTTGGCTGGAACACTAAAGCATTTGTAATAATAAAACTGTAATTGTGCATATATGTGTTATCAAAAATACAATCTGATTAATAGATTGCATTGTTAAGTCAAAAATAAGAAATTGTAGACTATAACTGTTAATACTTATTCTTCTCATGTCTTGTAAATTCATTTCTTTACGTTAGAATAGTTCCAGAGGGGTAGCTGTGTTAGTCTGTATACAGCAAAAACAACAAGAGTCCTGTAGCACCTTAAAGACTAACAAATTTCTGCAGGCATAAGCTTCCATGGGCTTTTGTGCATCTTTTGTGCAGATGCATCTGATGAAGTGGGTTGCAGCCCATGAAAGCTTATGCCTGCAGAAATTTGTTAGTCTTTAAGGTGCTATAGGATCCTCATTGTTCTTACATTAGAACAGTTGCATCAGAAACTATTAATTTTTAATTTTTTTGCTAACATTCTTTATTATGGAAATTATTTATTAAGAAAATGTTAATGCATGTAGAACATATGAGTGAATAATATTCTATTTATGTAATTGAAAAAATATGAATCAAAAGAATTCAAAAAGAGGACTGAGAATTTAACAATATTTAAGATTTGTTTAAGAATGTGATAAAAATATAAATCCAATATTTTTTAATCTAAAGAGTCAGAGTAAAATGTATTATTCTATGGAGATAGGGTAATTTTTTCAAAAGCTCATAAGTCCCTCAGGGGCCTAAGTTCCACTGATTTTTTAATGGATTTATGTGCTTTGAAAATTGAACATAAGCTGCTAAGTAATTTAGGTGATTTTGAAAATTTTATCAACATTATTCTCTCTTTAGTGTATGTTTGTAATTCCCTCACCTCAGCATTAACAGGACCTACGGACTGACATCACTTTAAAAATAACAATTGAAGGTCAAAGTGAATAAAATATTAGTCTTCAAATCTATGGAAATTTCACACTTTCAGTGATGCAAGGGTCCTGCCTCCTTTTTCTCCTTGGACACCCTGTCCCCTGTTGAGGGATACTGTGCATAGCAACAGCAGAAGGCAAAGATAGAAGATGCTGCCTGAAAAAATGAGGACTCAGGGTGGTGCTGCTTGAAGCCACTGCCGCAACCTTAGTGGCAGCCAGAGGCTTTGTGAATGTGGGAGGAAGTTTCACCTAGAAAGGGATATGGCTGTTGAGAAGGGGCATGACAAGCGTGCCTATTTTCTCCCCGCCATCTCAAAGAAACTGCCATATTGGAGTGATGCTATGGAGAAATATCATTATTAGTTTTCTGTTATTTATGGTATTTTGTTCTTCCTGATTTTTAGATATTAGAATATACTGAACTTTACAGTATTCAAATGAGAGATAGGCCCAGTGCATTAACCTTTCCCTTTGAGATATTTTAGTTCAGACAGTGACAGAAAACCATAAAATGTGGCATAATGGTCATCATTGTAAATAATGTGTAACTGTGTAAATATAAATGCGATGATTGATATGTAATCTGAACATGTGCACTGCTAGGAATCTAATTCAGAATCTTCTGCTCTAAAAGTTTCATATTTGGTTTGTTTTGGGGGAAACTCATATTGCTCTGAGTGTCTTCTTCATACCCCAATCACTAAAGGGCATAAAAAATATCTGAATACGTATGATTCCCGCCTATAGAGGACAATGATACACATGAATCTGTAAATTCATCTCTGCTCAAGGAAAGTCCAGGACTGGAAGGAATTGTACAGGCCAGGTCTAAGCTACATATGCAGAAATGTGTGGAGAAGTGTGCAAATTTTCCACTATACCTGATTCAAGTCAGGGATAATATTTTCTCATATTCATGAACAATATATTCCTTCACAGTAACAGGAAAAAAACAGTATTTTTCTGAATCATAATAGACAGCTGTCTTAAAATTATTATAGCAAAGAATATCTTCTAATTTACTGCATTTAAACATAAGTAGCTGTAGTGCATACAATTTCATACATTCTACATTAGTTTATATTCCAGGCTATTTGCAGCTCTCAGTTCCCTGGCAAATATATTAAGCCTACAGGGTCTACTAGCAATCATATGGTAAAGGTTAGAATAGTGTTTAGTTGTTGATTCCAAAATCTAGAATGCCAGTAACTTAATGAACCCTCTGGAGATGCACTCCCATGTGGAGCAGGTTGTGTCTGTGCTTGAGGAGGTTTAAATTAGTTATTTCTTAGAATAACTTGTGATGAAAGCCATGCTACCAACTGCTTTTCTTGTCACTAGCTCTTCAGCGCAATAAACCAATTAGTTGATGCTGTAGTAAGGGTCATTTCTTACTATTTTAAATGCATGTTAGGGATACAGAGCTTTTTGTGTGTTTTGAGAGTCAGCATTTCCAGTTCATTGTGATTGCAAATGCATATATTTGTCTGGCAATACTGAAAGAAAGATAGGAGACTTTGATATGGTTTTAATCAGGCCGCAACTTTATTATTAGATGGCTGGGATTACCCAGAAGATAAAAGTGTACAGTGCAGTTGACCCCATGTTGATTCAATAAGTACCGGGGGAGGGGGGTCTTCCACCAGCTCCCTCTTTTCTTCCATCCAGGTCCCATCCAATCCATTGCTGGGATGTTACCATCCCCTCCCTCTTGAAGGAGGGGCTATAAGAAAGGGGAATTGTCTCCCTGCTGTACCATTCAGAGGAGCCCCAATCCCCCCTTCTGGTCCTTTAACAAACTACTCCTTTTTAAGTCCTTCTCCAAGCCACTTATCCGGACACTGAAGACCTTTCCTATGGAGTACCTGCACTGGACATCTGCCCCACACTTATGTAATGAGTTGCGACATATAGCCATCATCCTTCATGCCACTCATGAACAAAGCCCTCCCTGACCCCGCTGTGGGGTAGGTGAAAAAAACCCAACTCCATTTGGGCCAATCTGGTCATGAGGGAAAGATTCCTTCCCTGCCCCCGTAAAAAGGGGCGGCTAGCACAATGCCTGAAGCACTCCTTGACCCGACCTGGTATTTCCTCACCTAAAGAGAAGCCAGGGTGCCTCAGCCTGCTCCGTGTAAAAGGAGGCTTCATACACAGGGCTGTCCCTTTTAAGCCCTCCCACCCATCCAGTTCCCAGGGGATGAGTCAGTGTTGCCATGCTGGCCCTTTGTCCCCTTTTGCAGAAGTTTAACCTTTCTCCTCATTCCCCTCTGAATCCATAAAGCACTGTCCCCTTCATTTGTCCAGCCAGCCAAATTCCGCCTACTTAAAGGTGTGGTGCAGGCATTCTTCTCAGAAGCAGTTGTTGTCAAAAAGAGCTGGTAACGTCATTGGTTAAAAAGGGGTAGCATATTATGTTTTTTTCTGATTTTTGAAAAGATGTGTTAATCATTCTGGATTTCTTAATGTTATTTTCCAGAAATACTCAGGCCTCAATCATAAATGACCATCCCCAACTTCTAAATTTTATTTGCAAGAAATACTTAGATCTGATACCTATAGTTCAAAACATCATAAATGCTCAAAATCCCTCCTCTAAAACTTGTATCCACAAAATTGTGACTTACCTCTGCATAGAACTTATATCAGATTGTGTCTTTTGACTTGCATAGATGCGTGTGAGTCTCTGTGTCTTTGAAAGAAGGCATCAGAAACTTGTTTCTGTCAAATTTGAAACCTGATCTTACAAACTGCTGTGTGTCTCTTGGGAACGGCTCCACATTAGCTTAGCTCCAAATTGCTTGCCAATAGAAATACCCAATGCTCAATGCCATGCAATGCCATGCATTTATTTATCGATCAGACAAACCAGTTAAGAAAACTAGCTAGTACTAGCATCTAGCCAAATCTCAAACCAAAATCAAACCTATAACTTTTTTAGTTAAAGTTAACCTATTTACAAGTAGAAAGCATGCATGGCCAGAGGAACCTTTTCTAATGTGATATCATTAATTGTAGGGAGCCTACTGGGTGGGGGGGTCAAATATTCAGGGAGTTCTGAGGGTTAGGAAAAAGTACTCAATATTCAAGTAGTCTTTTGGGGATTGAGGATGAGAGAGAGTTGGGCATAGGGACAAGGGAAAGATGGATACAGCAGAAGGCATGGGGGTGCACGAAATAAGAGTATACTGTACAAGATTTAGATTGGATTGCATGAATTTCTCAAGTCTGACCTTATGAGTCTGGCCCATCATTATGGTATATCTATAATTTCCCTGCAATATGCATATTTTCTCAGTAGATACTTATCTTGAAGGCACTAAAAATATCAGTGACAACAGAGAACTTCAACAAATGTTCTTAGAGAAACTAACTAAGACGAAGTCTAGGATAATTTTCTAGAAGCAGAATCTGGTTGGTATCTCCATCCAAACCAATTCACAAATATATTTTTAATATAAATCTTTAATAAGGCTGCCTTCTGGTTTCACGCCAGGAAATTAGCCACTGAGATCTTCTTTATTTCATGTATCTTTTCCTCCAATCAACAGGCTGAGGCCCAAGGGATTTGAGAATGGATTCCGACCTTCCTGGAGTAGTTCTAGATGATCTGGCAGCATCCATGGGTAACACACTTCCAAACCCTTGAGGTGAGATAAACATGGTTGTCTAAGCCAGAATAAGACCATTAGTGGCAATTCCACCTAGTCTGACTCAATGTTTGTAATGAAAAAATCTTTAAATAAGAATAAAAGACTATCAGAGTTCCTTGTCTATACCCATTCAAAAGCATCTAGCCTTAGTGGCCCAAAGTCAAATGCCTGAGAACAGAAATGAGGAAGCCTCAGTCACTCTCTATATGTAAGCAAAGTTGTTAGAGGAGGTTGTCGGATAATGATGGGACTTTAGGAAGATATTTTGCATCAAGATCCACACATCAGGGACTAGTTTACTCTTCATCAGCTCATTCATTTGGGAATCTGTAATCTGAAACACAAAAGACCAGTGTCATCTGTGTCCTTCTGAAGGTAAATTATTGTTCATATCCTGCTCAGAATGTCATCAAAGTGTAGGTAAAGATGACCCCTGCCTTGATGGAGGCTGTCCACTGGCACCTCCATACTTTTCCAAATAACCTAGTTGCCACAAGCAGACACAAAAGGCAGTGTAAAAATGAATATGAGTCCTATTTCTCTATTTTTTCTCTCCCACAGACTAATTCACAGATAATGCTAATCGGAAGATATTAAGGGGATGTGAAGGTAAGTATCCTTCAGTTCCATTTAACAGAGAAATTCCTCCGGAGATTAGAACATAAAGATTTTTCATGCGGTATATTTTTCTGCTGTGATGCCCGTAGAGGTGTTACTGGACCAAATTAGATAAGAAACTCTGTGTCATTTTGTGAATGAAGAAGTAACAAGGGAAGAACCCTAAGCAGACCTACCCCCTGATCCAACCGTGATCATCCTTTCAGTGAAAAGCACTGGGACCACCTATTTTACGGCTTACTTCCATTGAAGCTCGCTGTGCCCGTTTGCCACTTTAAGATGTCAGATGAGAAGTCCCGAGCCTTGACAGGAGTTGTAGTCCAATACAAATATATTTGAAGGCATCAGAAATATATTACTATTGGAAGGAATGGTAAAATCATCCTAACTTAGGGGGGAGCTAGTCATCCTTTGGAAGGGACACTAAGCACAATGACTTCATTGAAATAAATGGGAGAGAAATGAAATCATTCTTCAGTGTTTTTACTTACGAGAAATGGAAAAGGTCCCCGTTGAGATAGGGCACTCCTGTAAAAAAAAGACAACAAGAAGGACTTGATGAAGGGGCGTAGCTACTTGTGTGGCTCCCAGCACTGAAGGCAGTATTCTCTGGCTGCTGGAGAATGGGGCGTTGATTCAGACAATATCTTTGTACGGTTATCAAAATCCTTTCCAAATAATTTTGGTTCTTTAATGGACATTGGAAAGGTTTCTCCTGCCTGAGGACATGTTCTTGCTCCAGCTGTGAGGTAAATTGGTCCTCCATTTTGTGTCTAAGTAAGGTGAAGACCAGGCCTGCTGAGAAGACACTCCTGTTTTTGCTAGGAGCAAGGAGGGTGATCAGATGGCAGTGCTGTTTACCCAAGGAGACAGTAAATGAATGGTCAGCTTCAGGAGAGTAAATCTTAGCCTCCCTGCATCTCTTGATAGAGTGTGGAATAGAACCATTCCTATCTTTCAGATTACTGCTTGTTTGAAAAAGAATGGGAGGGGGCAGTGCATGGGCTTCTCATTCTTTCCAGATTCCTGCTTTAAGGGACTTGGGTAGGACAGTGGATTTCCACCAGTGGGAAAACCAACTCACTCTGGCACGGTCCAGTGGGTGCAAAAGGACTGCAACCCTTCCTAGAGCTATGAGACCGAGGCCTGAGGCATCTTTCACTCATTACCCACACCACACTTTGAGTAGAAACACTAAAATAGACCCACAGAGTCCTTCCAGGGGTGAAAAGGGTAATAGAGGGGGTGCAGAAAGAAATGCATTGCTCTTCAAGCAGCATCACCTCTTTTGAAGTAGAGGATTAATCTGGAATAAATTCAGGTCACAAGACCTGAAAGGCAGGCTTAAGGGGAAGTAATCTGCTCAAGGCCCACTCCTTTGCAGGGTCAGAAATACCTGTGGGTTCTGCCTGGGTTTATCTGTCTTTTCTTTCATTTCTCTTTACTAATAAATTGCATTTTTGCAGTGCCTTTCAGCCTAATGATTCCTAAAGTGCAATACAAACTTAACGAACTGATATATAAACTACATACAGGGATAACTGCATCCAGCACTGAGCTGCAGTCACCACAGCAACTGTCTAAGAATGAAAACTGTAAGGCACGCTGCCCACAACCGACACCTGATTTTCCTTTTTTAGTGCATGGTGACATACAACTGTCTATGCAGCTCTTCCTTTTTAGGTTAGCACAGAGCTGTTTGCTCAAAGCAGATTAAGAGTCCAAATCATTACCTAGGTGTATACCCCCACACGCTCAGCACTATGAACAGGTGAAGGGCTAGGGGCTTGCCAACTGGCTGAGTCGTCAGCCAGAAGCGGCAGGAACCCACTAAGCCAAAAGATGTCTTCCATACCCATGGACAGCCAGGAGTGGGGAAGCACGGCAGGGCACATCCCCTCCCCCAGTCTCCCACCCAGCAGTAGCATTTCTGAGTCTGAGCTCCCGCATCCCCATCCCCATTATTTCCCTTTCAAGGTCACGTTAAGGTTTTCTGTACCCCTGTGGTGCCTCCACGAAGGAGAAAGGGATGGAGGGGACAGGGCGCTCAGTGCATGAGCTTTGCAGCTCTTTGGGTCCAGAGTGCAGTGGAGCAGCTAACGATTCATTCTGCCTCAGCTCCACTGCACCAACCTAATTCCCCTCAAACAATTTGAGACAGTCACTTTTGGCCAGTTGTAGCTAAATCAATCTACCTTTGGTTATATCATGCCCCTTTTGGGGTGAGTGATTATTACAAATATCAAAGACATGTGGAAGTCCTAATGCCATTTGGGGAATCGAAGAATCTTGGCAGATCAACAGTTTGTCATGGAGGCTGCTGGCAGCTCATCTTATATACATATTATTGCAAATTTTGGAGCTCTGCCCTGCAGATCTGAGAGCAGATTCCAGAGCAATGAATTTTATACTTTGCTGTTGTCATACGGATAGATGATGACAACAAATATTTGGTCTGGTACGGAGTCTGCTGCATATTTTTGCATTCAGAAATCTGAGCCCAAATGGAACGTTCAGATCATTTATGAATTTTTAGCAACCTCCCTACCGTAAATGTTTAAGTCTGCAGCTTGGTAATAAGATATTTGATAGCAGTACTCCAAAAGGCACCACTTGAGAGTTATTTTAAAAAAATCTACAAAGCTTAAATGTTTTTAAGGAAAAAAATGGTCTTGCCATCTTTCCTTCTCTTTCAGCATAACACAAAAGAGGCAACTAAATGGAGATGTAAACTGAATAGTTAGCAAAGTCTACCTACAACTTATGCAAAGCAGAATGAGAGAATAGAATGCAATTGTATTTTAGTACTAAATTAAGTTCATTATTTGTTAGAAATTAAAGATGAACATGCTTTAAAAAAATGCTTTAAAAGCGTGTAGGAAGCTCAATAATGCATCGTCTTATGTTGCATCCCATTCCCTCTTGTCATAATTTGTGGCACCTCTGGCAATTGTGATTTTAATAAAAATACTGTTTATCAAAATTACTATTGTGCTACTAGCAAAACTAATTTATTATTTGTTTTAAATATTTGTAATAATTGATGGTGTGAAACGGATTTGTGTAAATTTGTAATATGAAGAAACCTTCAAGAACACAATATTTATTTTCCTTGTCTAATGTGCCATAGTGTTTCCAAGTTTGCAATGCTGCAAATAAGAATAATGTTTGATGGGGCACAGTGAATGGTTCCCCAGAGACCCCCAAAGGACAGCATGTGATAACTTTCAGGGCTACATTTATAGCAGCAAGATGTTCTTTAATGTTTGTGCGTAACTAATGCAGGCTAGGAAAAAATGGTAACAAACTGTATAGAAAGGTATTTTGTCTTACTGAACTAATTTTAATTGGCTTTTGTTTTCCTTCACTGATAAAGTATTTTCTTTCCTCCAGTAAGATGCATAAATGCTTTACCTAGTATAATTATGCATATACGTCCTTATTACATTTATTTCCTGGCTTTAATTATATTTATCATTTGGTGCACTATATATTTATGCAACTCAGACAGTAATTTAACAGTTTTTTATTTTCACGTGTCCACTGTTTTTTATAGATAAATTAGGAAAGCTGGGGAAATTGGTTACTGAAAATTGAAATGAGGACTGTAGAATCCATTTTGAGACCTGCCTTTTGGTGTTTACCTCGAAGCATGCTTCTGTGTGTTTGCCTGATTTACATTTAGCAATATCTAAGTGCAAATAGTAATCATACACCAAAGTAAACTGGACTATATGCAATTGCTTCCTCTGTTTCTTCAATTGCAGTTGCAATCCCATAGATTCCAATCTTGACAGGTAGCATAATTAGAAAATTCTCTTTGTCTTATTAAATGTGACTCTTCTCAATAGAATTCACTTCATTGCAGGCAAAGAACAGAAAATATACTTCAAATCTAAAATGGGAAATCAAGGGGGACTGTTTTATTTTTATCTGTCTTTGTGCAAGCAACATTATTATCAAAGGATATTGTAATGCTGAAAATGTACTTTTGGGATTTAAATCACGTATTAGCCTGGAAAGCAAAAAGTGCTGTAGGGCCCATGCAATATATTTTCTCATTAATCTGATTGAAAGATTATCCTTCCTATAGCTATGAAAAGTCTAATACCCATATATCCATCTTTCCTGCTAGTAAAATTCAGCTTTGTGCGAAGTCATTGTCTCTGGTGTCTGAGATCCTACACTCTTCTTCATTTCTCTTTATAAGCCTATCTGTATTAAAATAAATTCAGAACAGGCCACCATTTCATGCACACATTTTGATTATTTTATAAGCTGCTGAGGAAAATGGAAGTATCAGCAAGTCATGCAGTTTTCTGGTAATGTAATGCTGTCATTACCTCAGTGGTCATGTGAAAAAGTTTAGCTATAATATCTTTGACAAATGTTCAGTGAGTCAAAACAGTGCATTTAAATGAAATGCAGATATGAATGAGCCATTATTACAATCACAACTCCAGCTTAGAAATTATTAAATATGAATATATACACTTTCACAGTAACCTGACATTTGTAATACATAACTAGCTGTGCATTTCTCCCCCTCCCTTTCCTGCCCATCTTCCCCCAGATTCAGAATAAAGGAAGTCGTTTTGATCAGAAGCTGCACACAGTAATTGAAGACACTCCTGATGATTTCATGCAATCAGAGTGGCACATTATTTGTGATGAAAATTAAGTAAAGAAGGAAAGCAGATTTATAGGTTGTCTTGCTTATGGTCAACTGCCTTTACAAAAGATTAGCAATTCTATCCTAACTACCCCAACCGCATATATACTTTTCCACATGGTAGATTTACTGAAATTTTCATATAACCTTAGTCATAACTTGCAGTACCTCATGATTTTAAGCTTTTAATGAAACTACAGAAAATGTCTTAAACTGAATGATTTCTATTCTGAGCTCTTTGAGTGCTGATAGCATGAACAGTATAGATGGCTCCAGCCATAACTGTCACACAGATAATATTCTTTTATGCCTCAAGACACTAAGATGGTGCTGTAGATAACCAAAAGGAATAAGCTGCCACCATCACTAATCTGCAGCTTTGAAACACTATAGCTTTTGCATGGTTAAGAGAAGGTAAAATCACCTAGAATTGTAATGTAGGAGACATTTTTTAAGTGAACATAGGACAGAGGACTAAAGATTTTCATATTTTGCAATTTGCATCCATTGTGGATCAAAACAACCATATTCCCCTTTCTGTGTGTTTATGTAGAACAATTGAAAATGCAAAATTAGCTGAAATGTTAGAAATCCCCCCCAAGATGGTTTCTACTAATGTAGTGAAATTGAAATCTGGGGAATATTTAGCCTTATTGGTCCCTTTAGAGTTTAACTTTCAAGATGTTTCGTATAGTCTTTCAGTTGGTATTATAATACAAGTAACAGATTCTGTCCATGATTAATCTCCATTTCATGCCAGAAGAGTATAATTTCTCTTGATTATTTTTCAATACATAAAAGCTAATGCTATTGAACCCTTAATAAGAGACTGAAAATTTATTTATATATGTTTAGTGTATAATTTGGCATGTTTAACTATATGTGTAAATCTACGTGGGGATATTTAGTAAAGAATAATGTGAAAATTTTGTGATGCCTCCTCCACTTCAGCAAGGAATTACCTACAAAGAGTCCTGTTTTCTTGATTCTTTAAAAATGTATCTGAGCAAAAGACTTGTTTATCATTCTTGCAGTATGCAATTATTTTTATCCTCCCTCTTATTTTCTACAGCACCCTATACATGGACCCATTAAAAACTGAATGAGAATAAATAAATAAGGAACCAGAATCACTTATATTTCCTAGATTTTAGATTTTTTCCCCACACTCAGTTTAGAAATCTCTAATCAAAAATCCTATTGTTCTGAGAATACAGCCTGACATGAAAGTGTCAGCGAGGCAGCGGAGGAAAAATGATGAACTAAACATCAGCAGAGTTGGACCCACTATAAAAACCATTTCCTGGTTGTGTGTTTTTTAAAAGACTGCGGTATGCTTTCCAGAGAAAGGGAAATTCCGCTTGAAAGTCTCGAGCAACATATGCAATTTATTTTTATTGAACATATGAACTATCAATACTAATCTGTTAATTTGTGCCCCAAAATACAATCATATTGTTGGGACAAAAATACAAAGCATTCAGTAAGCTATTAAATGCACAGCAGTATTTGAAATCGAACCACAGTGACTTGTTGTTATGGCATGCTGACGTTATTGGTTCTTGTATATAGTTACATAATGATCTCTGAAGCCAGCTTTAAAAACTATTCTATAAAGCCAGGTAAGAGACGTCAAAATCTGACTACATAGTAAACCTTCTAGTCCCATAGAAAGCACTGCTTAAGATTCCTATATGTAAACAAAGAAAGAAAAAGTTAAAACTGAAATACAATGATATGAGCCTTCCCTCCACAACAAAAGATGTGTTCCACAATAGGGAATTTTGTGTTTTACTACTAATTAAAAATAGAAACTTTGTCCCTGATCCTGCTGTGGGATTCACTAATGCAAACCCCTGCAGAGTCCCACTGATTTCAAGTGAATGGGGTGTGCATTAACTGATCCTATTGTAGAAGCAGGTCCTTAGTCATTATGGGATCAAGAAATGACAAACATCAGAGAAAATTCACTAATATTCTATAGAAATATTGAGGCAGGGAAGAAGCAACCACTCCTTAATTCTATATCATCCATGTCCATACACCATTGTAAATATACTGTACTAATATTAATTCTGGAATGACTTTAATTATCTATTTCACTACAGGACATGCTCTTTCACACAAATGCAAAACTTCATTTTGGGATCCAAAGCATTTTTCTTCGAGTTATTCTTTTTTTTTTTAATTGTCTCCTGGCATGTTATGTCATGACTGTCTGTAATATTTCATGGAAGAGAACATAGATGCTATAGCATCATGTGAGAGCCTGACAGAGGCTTTTATATTTGTATCGATATATCTATAATGATATAGATACAGACATAGAGGTATTAAAGATCAACCATGGTCTATTATTTTAGAATAGTTTTCTCATCTGAAAGATTAGTGGATATCTCACAAATTTGACATCTTTAGCATGTGTTAAAAAATAAGGGATTCTAAAATATCTACAAACTTTTTAAAAAAACCACTTTAGGTGGTTAACCACTTCAGCTCTTAAATAAAGATAGCATTATATATATATATATGTCCAAATTCTGACTGAGGCAGAGAACACTCTGTAAGTTCCTCCATAAAGGTGTATATGTGTGTTGTGTGTACATATGTATACACATATGCAATGCAAGTACAGCATCAATCTTTTTGTTTGTATTCTGGTTCTAAGAAGCTCCTTGCTCTGTGCTTCTCTCATCCCCCTAGCCCAAAGAAATGTATTTCTTCCATAATTGGTTGTGGATGAATGATCTATGCATGGAGTCTTTGCATAGTGGTTGTTGCTGAATAATGGAGCATACAATACTCTGTGATGCAGCTGCCCCTCCTCCCTCGTTTTGGCATGGAGGGCATAGGAGTGGCATCTCCTTCATATTGCAAAGGGTCAAAATCAGGGTAGTGAACTTCTGCCTCATGCTGTTTCTTGCTGGCCTGCTGGTTTGCTGGCTTTATACCTATTTGCTGCCAGCAAGGATTTGGATCTGAATATGCACTATTTCGTTATGTTTTGGGAGTAAGACAAAATGGTATATTGAAATAGAACTGCCAAAGCAAAGCTTATTATTACTCTTCGTCTGAATGCACCTGCTGCTGCAATTGTTCTACGTAAAGCTGATGCATCTGCCTTGTACGCTGCTGTTTTGCTCTTGTAGCTCAAGGCAACATACGTGATAAAATGGGAATTTGGATTTTCATGGGATAAAACAAGGAAGTCCAATCGTAGTACTCAAATGACCTAACTGTTAATGAGATCATAAAGCAGTACCTATTAATTATATCAGCTCTATGTTACCAGACCCTGGTATAGAAGCATCTACAGAACAAGATCCTGTAGCCCATCACTTGTTGCCTGTAAAAAAGGTGCTGGAAAAAACAAAGCAACAGGGTGAGAAAAAGAAGTTTCTATTCATGCAAAGGTGCTATTACTTCAAAGTTCAGCTCAGTCAAGTAAACAACTCAATCTCACTTTTAGTCAAGTGACTCACAAAAGAGATGTTTTCTACACAGGTCAGAGCAGAAAAAGTAAAAAAAGAAATATAAATAGGCAGCAGAGTTCCAGTGGAACAGTTAATGTGGGATTGCATAGTGACTAAAAAAAAAAAAACCCACTCACGCATAAAAATCAATTGTGTTAGCTCTGGTTAAGCACCAGAATTATCTGCTTAAGATATTATATTCATAATTTCACTTGTATGAAGATTCTTGAAATTTCAGAGGATACTTTCCAATCCATTATTATGGCTACCCACTAGAAGGAATGGCATGCAGTGTTTAAAATATCTCTGAAACATTACAAGTGCCGTGTGAAATTTCCCAAGGAGTTTCATCATATAATTTTATCACCATACTGGAATTAACACAATATTAACATGGTACATATTGGCGGTGTAAGTACAGCATTTTTAGCTCATTTCTCAGTGCTAGCATTATGCCTAGTGTTACAGTCTGATATTCTATGCAGTAGTACAACAAAGATAAATAAGCCACATAGTAAATATAATGTTATGAAAAATATGACTGAACAGCTCAACAGTTATATGTCATTTTGCTACTTTAAAACTAAGAATGCTTACATAGTGTAAACTATAAATACTGCAGCTGAATTTTTAAAAAGGGCAGATAAATTTATGACCAATAATAACAAATTTTAATTATATTGCAAAAATAAGGTTGATCAGATCTCATGCTTCAGGGTATAAACTGATCACTGGAAAGGTCAGGAATTAATTTTTCTACAAACATACAGCTTTTTTGGTTTGTTGTTGTTTGCATTTTACTTTTTCTGGTGCATGAGGGATTCACCAGGAGAGAGGCAGGATACCAGACTTGAATCATTCAACTCCTATCTATCTTTCTTAAACAAGTTTCAGAATATAGTTTTCTTTATCCACAGGAATGGATGAACACTATGATTTGGCTAAACAGGTTATCAATCATTGCAATTGTCTCCCAGTTAATGTGCAGCCACATATGGACTATAATGCTTCTTCACAAGTCAAAATGTTATCCACACCATCTTCTTTCAGATTATGAAATATTAGTAATAATGTAATTTATTAATAAATACAGTTTTCTGGAATTGTTAAAATATTAAGTTTAAAAAGGTTGCCAGTGTATGGAAGCATGGCCTTTTTTTGTCTTCTTTATAGGCAGAATTTACATAAATGACTATCATAGGCAGATCTTGTGCATATACATTATGGTATGGATTTTAATTACATGATCATATTCTGTGTTTTCCACAAGCCCTCAGGGAATTAATCAGATTTTGCAGTGAATTAAGCTGTTATCTGTAGAGCCTTGCCTTATTTGTTGCAGAAGTTGGAAGGTGTGTATTGAATGAGGCATGAGGCCCTAGGGATAGAAAAGACAGCCTTTCATGGTAAGTCAGGTACATGCCATCCTACACAATTGGATTCTATCCCTGCTTCTGCGACAAAGTACCTTGTGATTCTAGGCAAGGCATTTAAACCGAACTCTTCACAGTTAGCCATGAATTGTGTGTTCCTCATTTTCTGGTGGCCAATTTTGAGACATCTGGAATCTGGCTGGTAGAAGAGCTGAGCACTCACAACGGCAGCGGAAGTCAGTCTGAGCTGTGCTCTGAACAAATAACTTACACATATGCAAATTACTCTGCAAGATGGAGCCCTAGGTATCTCGCTGGAACACCCAAAACTGGTAAGTGCTTTTGACAGTTTTGATATTAATCTCTCTGTTCATCAGCTCCCCATCTGTAAAATGGGGATAGCAATATTTCCCTACATCATTGGGATGCTTTGTGAAGCATTCAGATATTCATTAATCTTTGTAAAACCAACGAGAGCCCTGTCGCACTTTAAAGACTAACAGATTTTATTTCTGCAGGCATGATCTTTCGTAGGCTGTAACTCACTCGGTTCTGCTCATGCCTGCAGAAATAAAAATTGTTAGTCTTTAAAGTGCTACAGGACTCTCGTTGTTTTTACTGTATACAGACTAACACGGCTACCCCTCTGGAATTAATCTTTGTGAAGCATTCATGTATTACAGAGATATGCACCATGGAAAAGGCCATGAGGAAATTAATAATTTTGTATTCACTGCAGGGTTTGGGTGATAAACAAGGCTTGGGGTTCACAAATTCAGCGATGAGGATAAAAAAAATAGTTTCCCATTCATTGTTATCCTGTGCACTGAATAAGGCTAGAGTGTTTTCTGGCATTTCCTAACCTTTGGCTGCTTGTCCCACTTGGAGACTTTTGACCCAGATTCTCAAAAGCATTTAAGTGCCTAACTCCCATTTATTTCAATGGGAATTAGGCACCTCAATACCTTTGAGGAACTGGGCCTTTGTCTTTCAAGAAATGTTGTTGCTCATGCTGCTTAATTCTGTCTCGGGAGCCTTTACAGATTAGAGGAGTTCCTCTACAAAACCTAGTCAGATTAACCAGCACTGCAGAAAAACCTAAGCTGGCATTCGTCTAGTGAAAATTTCTCTGAAGAATCCAGTAAAATTTCAATTAGGTGAGAGGCTGCTTTAGTGTTTCTAATGCTTGTAGTTCTGATTAGTGTATGCAATAAAATCACATCAAAACTCAAAACCTGGGAAAACAACATCAGGAAGAATGCCAACTGTTCTGTTGTTTTCATATGTATTTATTTTTAAAAATTGTGTCTCCTGACCAGTTTAAAATAGACTATGAAAACACGTGCGCAATGTACACTCCAAAGCATTTAGGGTGGGATGCACAAAAGGCAGTGCCACCACCCACCTTCTAACTTTTAGCTAAATTTAAGAACAGTCTTTTGGTGTGAGGTGGGAAAGCCTGGATGCAATTCACCTGCTCCAACCACACTCTCATTATTTATCCAAAGTGGAACAGCTTCAAAAGGAGAGACTGAGGCTGGGTCTACACTGACTGCGGCAAATTTGCTGCCGTCAGATCAATTGCCCTGGATCGACTGAGCGGTCTGTGTAGACGCGCTCAGTCGATCCAGCAAGCAACGCAGGAAAACCACCCCGGTAAGTGGCGTAGCGCAGCGTGGACGGTGCGTGGAGGAGATGCTGCAAAGTTGACGGGAGATACGCAAGTTATTTATGTCACTTGCGTATCTCCCGTCGACTGCGCTGAATCGCAAAGGTAAGTGTAGACCGGGCCTGAGGGAGCCCCACAACAGAATATCCCATTAGAGCTGTCTAGAGTTAAAGAGCTCTCCTGAGAGACAGGAGGCCCCTGTCCAAATCCTTTCTTTCCCTCTGGTAGAGAAGTGGCGACTGAACCTGAGTCTATGACAGTTCTCTAACCACTGGGCTATGAGATAGGCTCCACCACCTACTCTTTCGGCCAGATTTTGAATGGGAACCAATCTGGTAGGTGCCCTCTGAGCACATCTATCGGATCAGGCCCTGCATGTGAGTGAAACAGCCAAATGCTTCTTTTAGTGGCTTGCGAATTGCTCTGAGTCTTAGGTGAGAGATAGATGTCTGGATGCCGACAGTGAGGCAACAGAGCATGTGCCCAGAGGCAGAAACATAGACTCCTAGGGAGCTTTTAGTACAAGTTAGGCCCTGAGTGAGTTTAGGCACCTGCAGGGTTTGGCAGGAGTTTTATGGATCATAGTGGAGCCAAATCTGGAAGTTGGGTGCCAAAAACAGGAATTTAGGTGTTTACATCTAGGTTTAGGTGTTTAAGTACTTTTGTGAATCTCTACCAAAGCCCCATCTTGAAAGGTGGCGAATATCCTCAGCTCCCATTATATCCAAGTTTGCTTTCTTTTGCAAGCCAACAGCTTTGGTATATATTTGGTCACACAATGATTATATGCAATTTCTGATTAAAAAAAAAAGCCCTGTTAATATTTGGGGCAGAGGAAGAAGAAATTGAAGGTATTTAAAAATGTTACCTTCTTCCCACACAAAAAATGTATGTTAATCTGGTGGCATGATTATTTTATTATTGGTACTTTCTTTATCTATAATAAAGGATTAATGCTCTTTCTTATTTATGGGATAGTTTGCATTTCTGCTTTTCTTCCCTGGGCCACAGAGGTATTGATCCATCCTCTAAAAAAGTACTTTGTGAGACTAAATTATTTTTCTTGAACAATATACAAGAATGAATGGCTTAACTATTTCTGTGACAGTGAGTTCTGAAGATAACATATATCTGTCATATTGAAGTCCACCCATTAGATTTGTTAAGGTGGAAATACTGTATGATTTTACTTATGGGCTTATGAATACACCACATTTTCTGTCACAATCAAACCAAGCTTTAGATACAAAATCTGCACTGATTAATATAAAGAAATATAATTCACTTTCAACAACATTCCTCAGAGAAGAGGAATCTTGCAGGGGCCTCATTTTCAGTAATAGGAATTTCTTTGCATAAGAATCAGGAGAAAAGGTATATCTTGAACAGCTACACTGCATGCTTCCACACAATGACCTGTCAGTTTATCGAAAACCTGACCTGGGAGGGATGAGCTTTAGAAATGAAGGTTTGTTCAGTACTCATGCCTATTCACTGTTTGGATTCTTTGTTGAGACTAGCAACACAGGTGCTAGTTGTAGTGGTTTTGCTTGTCCACTAAGCTCTGGACTGAGAGCACAGGCCACCAAACTGATGTTAGATTGTGCGCCTCCTAACCTGCCCTGATTTTATCTATCAATATAGAATTGGAAGTCTGCATTCTTATTACCTGTTCCTGAGCCAGGTGATCCAACTGTACACATTTCTTATAAAGGAAATCAAATGATGGTCAATGCAAATATACACATTTAAATGAAAAAGTTTTAGGAATACCCTCCCAGCGAGAAGAAATATTTTTGTAGGGACCTCCTTTAGAGCAAAAACTATTTTAAATCTCAAAGGATAGAGGGGTCTTTTTGGAGGGGGGAGAAACTTTCAAAGGAAGCAGCTTTCATGTGTTTTTAAGTCTCCTAAGAGGGAATCCTCTCAGTGATGTGATAATACTTAAAAAGAGATCTCCTCTAAAACAGGAAATTCTGTAATGGAAGTATCTCCCCACCCAGCAATCTGTGGTTTGTGAAAAGAAAATCATCCCATGTAACAAATTCCCATGGAACATAATGACTAAGCGACAGCTTCTCCCAACCCAAGCCTATATGAAACCTTTTCTAGGAAATGATAAATCTGCTGTAGAAATACAGCTCCAAAAATATACCTTAGAAATGGCAGTGCTGCATCTAGCTAGTCATACTCTTAGCTAAAAGACTGGTCAATAATAGGGAATGCCCTACAGAACTATCTTGCTAGTGACTGCAAAAATCGACATCTGACTGGGTTTGACAGAAAATATATTGGCCATTTGAGCAGTATGCAATAAATTATGTTGGGTAATTGCCAAAAACCCTCTGTAAAACTGAATGGCAGAGCATTTTGTGTAATGGTATGCAAATAAAAACAGCAAGGCAACCTGACTTGGAAGGCCTGTATCTGGTCTTCTTGGTACCAGTTCCACTATCACCTTGATATTTCTAAAACAATTTTCTCTAAGAAAATAATATAAATGCTATATTTATTTTAAACCATTTCTGTTTATTCTTTAATGGCTTCAACTCCACTGGGAATATCATTATATACAAATTGTAAATTTCTCTGATATAAATAAAGGTCAGTATTTCTGAGGCAATTTTTTCCCCTTGTTCTTTTTGTTCTCTTTGTCTTTGTGAAATAAATATCTTGGCAAGTTAATGTGATCATGTAGGGTGTCTCATCTTTGGGAAAGATCTTGTGAGCAACCAATTTTTCCAGCATAAAAATGTTGGAAGTGAAGAAATTTCAAATTAGCTTCCTCAGATATCAAACGTATAGAGCTTTGTCAGTGTATAAAAAGTCTCCAAGAAAGAAGTCTCCAAGAAAGAAGAATAAGGTAAGTGTCACATCAATTAATAATTCAGCAATATTCCTTCACCTATTTTCACAATAAACTACTATGTTTCCCTATATCTTTAGCAAGAAAATGGAAGAATGATTTATAACTTCATTCAGATAACTGGAAATCATTCTATTCTTAAATATCATTGTCTTTTATTGCAGTATTTTCATAGTTGATTTTATTGTATAATCAGTAACTACAGTTGGTAGTATAACTGATTTTTCAACTTGTTTAGTCTCACTGTCTTGATTTCATGGTGAGATTGTGATGAGCAACTCCCATTTACCCTTCAGCTCAGCATTAAGATAATTGCATAATAAACCACAATCAATGAGGACCCTTAAAGATTGCCACTTTGTTTTCAGATGTTATTGTTTTTAAACACAAATCTTGACAACCAATTTTGGCTAACACACATAAAGTAGAACTCAGAGCAGAAAAGAGATTTGTTTGTAGGCATGAAATCTTAAATCTGATTTATCTTAGTTATTAGGCATCTTATAAAGGGAAAATTTATATTTTCTAGTCCAACAGTAGGTTAACACGAAAGGAGATCTGTATTTAATTTAATAAAATAAGTAAACAATGGATCATTAGTTCATATTTCACATTTTACTCTTTTTGTTTATTTTCTTGGTTGCTTTCGATTCTCATAGCCTTGTTGAGGCTTGCCTGACAGAAAAATATGCTCTGTGTGTGAGCCAAACCACAGAAAATGATTCTGCCTTACCCTGAGAGTCCTAGCCATTTCTTTTCATATTTTATAATAAGATATGACATGTCAATTTAAACAAAATACACAATATTTGCTGACTACAGTAAACAGTAGATATTAAAATAATGTGTTGCTGTTAAGAATAGATAATTGAGCATGCAGAACCAGTAGGTACTATCTGGCACAGCAAATACAATAAGTAAAACTAGTGTCTAGTTAACAGAAGGTACTAATGGAAATAGCATTGGGTATCTAGAATATTATACTTTCTAAGTTTGACTGTTTAGAGGGAATCTATTAAATAAATATGTTTATGCTTCAAATCTTAAAGCAGGAGCAGCAAATACTAAATAGATGTGGTTTTAGAAAGCATGGCACAAACATTGGTAATTACTCTTTTTGGACAATACATTAATTTTAATAAAAGCCTTGTTCTCTTGCGTTGACTCTTTCCAAATTGAACCCTGTCAAGCCCCTTCTTCTCTCTACTTGCCACAGAAAGAATGTGATGCTTACCAGGCGTATGCAAGGCTCTGGAGCACCTCGCTACCACTTGCCTTTAGCATGGTGAGCCTTGTCTTTGTCAGCTAGGGGTCAGCTCCCCAACTCCAATAGCCATGGGAAACACCTGCTCTTCCCTCTAGGCCTACTCTCTTTCTACAGCTTAGTGATAGGCAAACTCCAACCCCCAAACCCTCCAGGGGACCCCCAGGAGTTTCCAGCCCCTGTTCCACTAGAAACTCATATTATTCAAAGATTTGCTGCTGGTACCTCAGGTTACCATTTCACCTCAGATCATCTGTTTGCACCCCCAGCTATATCAAAGCGACCCGTTTTATTAATAAACATGGTGCCTCCTGCTGGTTGTATTTCCAGTACACTCCTTTTTTGGAGATTTCACAATCTCTTAATAAGCATCTGGATCAGTATGCAAATAGGCACTCATTCTGAGAAACACAATACAAAACGACCAGGAAGAGAGACAAGTGTCTGTTAACCCCTGCCTGAAAGGAACCTGTCCATGATTACCAGCTTTAAGAGCATAATTTTAAATACAGACAAAATTCATTAAATATTATCCATACATACATTTTGCAATGATTATGATGATTATGATGACCATTGGCTTTCAATAAAGACTGCCCATGCACCCTTTAGTGAATTGTTATGCATATATCCAACCCAGAGCAAAATCCTATTCCCCCACACTCCCTTCCCCCTGTGCCCTTGGGTCTCAGAGAACAAACCAGGTCACAACTTTTACCAAAAAACACAATACAAAAATTCCAATGTGAACAATCATCAGACCTTCTTGAGAAGCAAATCTTTCTGTAATATACCAATTGAAATGCCAATCCAGCATGCTTTGCAAGCCAAGACGGAGCAACAGTCTTTCCCAATATCCTATTCTTCTAAGCATACCAGCCTTGTTTACTTTTTTAGACAGGCAAAGTAATTACATCTGCCAATTTCACCTATTACGGGGCAAGTCACAAACCTAGACCATCAGTTGGGACAAGAATGAGTTAGCACTTACACCTATTCTATTCTGTCTGCCTGTCGAAAAGTATTTTCCACACCAATCTCTCTAGTATCTAAGAATCTCACTTTCTATATTGTTTTAACCACAGCACATTCGTGTACCAGAGGAATGTCCTGTTAGAGTGCTAAGGTGATTCTAAAGTGCTAAATTAAATTCTGGTGCTATAACTAGTAATTAATTACAGAAGAAAATGAGCATGTAATTCAACATGTGATTACAGGATGGCTAGGAAGTAAATAATGGCCAGCTTTTTTTCTAAATCCATCTCCCAAATTACAAACACCAAATACTATCACTTTCCCAAATACAAAGAACTATAGTCTTCCCATCCCACCCTCGTGAGCAATTGGAGAAGTAAGATACTAGGGAAAGAAGTGAAGGAAGGAGATGTTATTGCCATTTTAAGCCCTTTGAAAAGAAGTCTGTTTTGATGTTAAATACCATTCTGTAAGAATACTCAAGGGCATAGAGGAGCCACTGCTGGTCCGAGATCATCAGCTGGTAGCACTGGGTCAGAAAGACATTTTCCATTGTAGGCTGATCTGGATGCCGTGATCCTATCTTTTGATTTATCTCAGGGATCAGTATCTTTACCTACCTCCAGGCTAATGGATGAGGGTTGTCACAAGAGTTTTTAGAGAAGGGGTTTGGTAGGGCCTACATAGTTATGATAGCTTTGTTAAATAGTCAAACTTTTGCATATTTAACTAAACAAAATTCCAAAACATTTGGTGATTCCCACATCTTTAGTTGTAGCTGCTATCCCCCAATTTTACATTTATTTTCTCTGTGTTCTTATGTTTAATACAAAGTTGAGGGTGATTTAGTGTGTCCTTTTCTATGTAGTTTTATTGCCATGTTGCTGTGATTTACTGTGAGCTTTTATATGTAGCTCTGCAATGGGCAGGCCAGTTTACTGCATGCTCTTACATTCTTTGTGGGGTTTTCATTTTTTAAATTTTATTTCCTTCCTAGTAGAAACAGGGTAAGAATTATTTATTGGATGGGAAGAGAGTATTATTTCAATCTGTAGGTAACAGTTAATGAGAAAAGACTCAGAAAGTGTGAAATACTCTCTATTCCTGTGGATCATGAGACTAAAAAACAGGACCTCGAAACAGATGAGTTTTTGCCCTTTTCTTGCAATATATATAGCCAAGTATAGTTGAGATATAGCCAAAGCAAAAACAAAAATCCACCTTCTCCATATCATTTGTCGTGGAACATTTGCATTTGGCTGCCCTTAGCTAAGTAAAAATAAATTTTGTATGAATGGGATTGGCCCGTGTTCCTTGTGGTCCTCTGTATTTTAATGCATATGATCTGTCACTGAAATTCACTTTCTTCTCTGAAACTTCTGTAGCACTCTGCTGTAAAAAAGGCCACATTATCTGCTACTACTTCAGCATGGTGCTAGTGTATTAAAACTTGCATTTGCTAATCTTTAACCTTGTAATTTTGTGCAGTGCACAGCCAGCATGGGACATGGTTATTAAGGCTTTGTCTACAAATTGAAAGTGATGGGAAGGGAACCTGGTTGAGGACCAGGCAGGGAAGTCTGACTAATTTTGTCACTCCTGCCATGTTTTCTTGCTGTTGCTGGCACTGGGCCAAAGGAACACATTCTGCATAAATCAGCTATTGTGAGGGAGTACAGGCCTGTCTGGGTGATACTGAGGTGCTACAGTTTTTATTGTAGCTCAGCATCGTGGATCATCCATTCTGTGCATTTACTACAATCCACCTGCCTCATTCAAAACAAATATACATATTCCCAAACTTAGATTCAACTTAATCTGTGGCCTTCTCTTCCCTTCCCTCCGATTACATTGCAAAAAGAATATGTGCATGTGTAATACATATAATATATTCAATAGCTGAATCCAAACCAAACATCCCCAAACTTTGTTAGTATTGGAATCCAAATCCATATCTAGATCTGAATTTCATGTCTGGTCTGGCTCTTTCTAACAGGCCAAATAAAACCCATATCTGAACATCCCAGAACCTGGGGAGTTTGAAATTCAGATCTGAACTCTATCATCTTGTTTATAAATTACACTCTGTATTTTTAGAGGAAGAAAATATACCAAGTTGCAGTTATGCTTCTTTGAAGTTATCATGCAGTAATCTCACTCTCCCTCATCTCCCCTCAGAATCTGCAGGGAAACCATTTCTAGGTTAGTGGTTATCTTTACATGTTTTTATTTGAAGCATTAATTTTCATTCATTTTTGTTTTGGGATTGGCTGTTTATTTCTTTAAGGAGCCATTGTTTTCTGTTCTGCACAGAACACACTGGATTGCTCCAAGTGCAATGGCTAGAGTCCTGGCAATATGTGGGATAGCTGTGCCCTAGCTTTACAGGCCACACAGTTTAGCTCCAGGAGTTTCATCTGTCTTATGCTGGGGAAGCACATGACCCAGGCTGAGAATTCTGGGCAACAATATCTTCAAAGAAGCAGAATTACAAGTAAGTAATTCCCCTTTAGATAATACAGTTAAAATAATTTTACTGGGCCATTTGAAAAATGTAAATTTTCTGTGGTAATAATTTATCTAAAGAATAGAACCCCAAATGAATGGTTTCCTATTGAAGTACTAAATTGGAACAAATTAGCAGTGGACTAGTACTTTTGAACTGTCATCTGGTTGTGTTGAAGAGCATAGATCCCACACAGAGAGTATTTTGGTTTAGGTTATGACAGTTGGTCTGACAGACACAGGCTTAATAAGCCTGGGTCAGGTTTTCCAGTTAAAGTCACACATTAAAGAAAAAAAAAAGCAAAGTCCAAGTTCAAGCCCTGCCAGATTGGGCCAAAGAAGGGAATTGAGAGCTATGAAAGTGAGAAGGGGAAACAGAAGTTGGGGCATGCCTCTGGATACTAAAAGTGCATAATTTGTAGACATTATCAAGGTCCTTTTCTTCATCATCCAACCTCTGAAAGGCTAGGGCCCAGCTACCTCACAACTATCTCTCTAGTTTCTTCCTATGACTGCTATTTTCATACTTTAGCTGACAGAATCCAGGATTCATCTTGTGTCGAGAGAGAAGGATGTTCTCCGTAACAGGCCCACAGTTATGAAATATACTTTCTCAGGAAGCTGATTCCAAACAAGATCTCAAATCACATGACCTTCAAGCACACTTCATGACACACCTGTATTAATTAGCATTTTCCTAACAATCTTGTGGTAATGACATACAACACAGGCAGGCTCAACCACTGGAACCTTATGTTAAAGAAATAGCTTCAAAGCAGAGAGAGAAGAGCTGTACCCTCTGGGAATAATTTTGATGTATCTTTAATCATTGTGAGGTGCTCTAATAATCCAATGATTAGTGCTATACATATGCTTATAAATAAATAACAGCTAGTTGGAAAACATCTGATACTAAAGTAGTCATCGTATGAAATGCATATGGGAAATATTTAATTAGCTATGACAAGTGAATTGACATGCAAGTATTCTATGTTAAATTGTAGAATTTGCTCTGAGCAGCATAGGCTCTTCCTTAACTGCACAAAAATGAAAGTAGCTCTAACAAAATAAGGTCCTGCTCCTATTGAAGACAATAGCAAAAATTAATTAATATCTGTAAGTAGCCCCTAACAGGAGATAGAGTTAAGGGTCTGCCATAGTTTCCATTATAAACCCAAGTTCTCAAGTATGATGATTATTGTTTTTTCAATATTATTCAAGTAATTGAGAGATAGAAGTTAAAGAAAGAAATAAAAGGAGGGCAGGGCTCAAGCAAATATGTTTCAAAAGCACATGAACAGAACAAATAGAGAAACAATTGAAAACATAGGAATAAAACTGTTGGAAACCAGAAATATTGTTATGTAGTCCATGGAATAAAATATTAAGGTCAATATTGTCAAATTCAGCACCGTAGTCTAAAATAATGAGGAGGGGGAATGAACCATGATCACTAGCTAAGATTCAAGAGATCCTTAACTCCTATAAGTGGAACAGAGCAGTTTTGTGCTATGCCAGAAATGAAAATCTACCCTAGTTGGAAACAATCAAAGAGATTATTATTAACAAGGTGTTTGGAAAGTTAAGAACAGAATATCTTTTTAAGAACTTTACCAAGAAATAGAAGGTCAGAGACAAAATGGTAGTTAGCTATGGGATTTGAACTGCGTAAAGACTTCTTAAAGAAGAGTTCAGGGAAAGTTACCACTTTTAAAGCTTCAGGAAATGTGCCACTGAAAGAGAGATCATTAATAATAGCTGTTATGTGGAGGGAGCATGAGAAGACAGAAAATCATCAAACATGAGGTAGAGTAAAAGTTCTAGTGTTTTTATATAAGGTGAGGTTAATTGAATCATAGGTAGAAACGTAGAGAAACTGTACTAAATAATAGGGAATGATCATAAAAAGTTACAGAAAAAATAAGAGTGTTCAGCGTTAACAGTGATCTGATGTGTATTATAACAATTTTTGGAATTGAAAGTTTCGCATTTATTTATCACAAAACAGTAGATTCAAGTTCATTCAAAAACAAATTAATTGTGAGGAGAAAAAGATGAGAGATACATAAACAGGGTTTGAATCTGAAAAGGATTTCCAAATTTCAGAATGGACAGTAAGTCACAAAGTATACCACATTTTGAAGCTAAGAGCTCCTCATGTTAGAATGACCAAGAACTTAAGTAGACTTTTAGGGGTAGAAGGTCAATAGAAAAAACAGAGTTATAAACATCTACATAAACTCAATTGGAACAAGAATCAGTGAATGGTGATATGAGAACTAATATACGATACATTGTACAATAGGTGGCAGGAGCCATTTATAGTTTAATTTATAACTTGGTTTCCACTATAAGACCGAATTTAACCCTCCCCTAAAATCCACAAAAAAGTCTTAAAATTGCTAGGGTAGATCTGGGATTAATGTAGATAGAATTTTTCTACAAAATGTCAAGTGAAATAGACAAGAAATTCTTTGAATTATGACATCCAAAAACAGAGTTTCATAATTTTCCATCTTTCCTCTCCACCCATCACTTTCTACCAAAAACATTGCAGACATGATAACTATGGGTTTTATCCATGAACAACAGGTTTCAGACCCTCCTAAAGGTCTGTGAGGAAAACCATGAGTCTAGAGGGAAATCCCAGCCATATTATCTATCTTTCCTGATTTCTCCACATATTTTAGAGGAGCCCTTAATCAAAGGTTGCTACATAGGCTTGCGGACAGCCCAGTTCCTCAGCTAGGTGGCAGAGTTGACACCTCCTCAGCTGTGCAAAATGCAAACTACTTAGGTCTTTGATCTTAAAGACACCAGGAGTTGCTAGTCCCTCTACTGACTCTATAGCTCCCTCTGTGGTTCCTGTTGTCTCACTTCCTCCTGCTCTCCAGTGTCCCCATATGCTACTGTTCTCTCCTAACCCTCAATGACCTAGCTCCAATCCCTTGTCCTTGAATTTTTCTGGTAGTCTCCTGAGCAGGCCCGATGCATTCTTTCCCTTCCCTCCAACTGCTTTCACTCATCCCCAAGGAGATCCACTGCACCACAGTCTTAGCAGAGCACTGGCAACATGGGGTGAAGTATCACTCCCCTTCTGCCACCAGCCAGAGCCAGGCCGCACTAGACAAAACCCAGAGATATCTGCTTCCCTCTAACTGACAGGATTTCCCTATCACAGGGGGAATGGAGCATCCCCCTCTCCACAAAGTAGCCCCCCCTAGGGTGGGGTTCAAAACTTCACAGATATGGAAGACTTGAAAAGAAGGGAAGGTGGTGAGCTACTGTGTTCACAGGGTCACACTTAAAGTAGTTTGGGTGCATTCTCTAAGAAGTGCATCTTTGACTCTATATTTCCTAGTTTTCTGATGTTTAAGGGCATTTTTGTTTTATAATTTTATTTAAAAAAAAACAATGACATCTTTGCACTCAGCCTATTGTGAGGTTCTTGCAATCTTAACTTCACCTTAATGCTTTTTTTGTGTGTTTTGATAGTAGCAGAGCATTCAGGAGGTTGATTAATCATTTATTCTTTAAAAATATTTAAGCCAAATGAAATAAAATATAACCAGAAAATCATCAACAAATGTTAGAAACTAGTTATTAAACTAAAAAGAAAAGGGAAAAAAAACCTAAGAAAAAGACAGAGAATATGTGCACTAATGGATGGGGAAATTAATAGGCAAGATAAACAAGAGACAAAAATTGAGGCAAATTAATTAAGGGAATTATTGATGCAAATGTTGAAAACTCTAATAAAAATAATACTGGCTAAAGAAAGTTTGACTGTAGAAAGATGATTAGAAAATTCCATTAAAGCAGGAGGATTTAGGTTAGCCAATAATTAAATGGCAGAAATGTTAAATACATTGTCTAGAAAATGCAGGTTGAGTAAGAGAATGAAGGGGTAAAAGGCATTCAAGACGAATAAAGAGCTGAGTACAAAATGCAATATTGTACCTAATAATAACTGCCACAGTCACAAGAGGTGACTTTTCAAAGCAGTTGGAGCAAGGATGAGTGGGGGAAAATACATGAAAAGACAGATGTCAAACTAAAGTCCAGATAAATATATCAATACCATTAGCAGGAATAATGTCATATTTTAAGTGGCTTACTGCTTACTGAACGTACATGAATTTTGCATAAACTGAAAAGAAAGTGGCTGTAAGAATAGGTGGAATATAATTACATAACCAGGGTAAATGATTAAGAGTGAAAGATGGAAGAATAAAAGAAGAGTAGTTATGAAGACCATTAAAGAATGGAGTGTAGGTGACTTGGAAGAAAAAAAACCCAAACAAACAAACCCCAAAATGTAATGAATACTTTTGAACTAGACAGGAATAAGATAATTAATGGAAGTTGAAATTAAAAGAAGTGATGTACAAGCAAAGAGTACTACAAGGTCATCTATTGCACTGAACTATATGAACCCTGACATTTCTACAATGGGTTTTAAAGAGAGTGAACTGATCCTAAAGTATAAGAGCTTGAGTGGGACAGAGGCTAAAGAAAGAAAAGGATGAGGGGGAAAATGGCTGTCTTAAAAAATTAAGTCTTTTCAACAGCCTAAGCCTCAGAGAGTTCCTCGGTAACCTGTTTTGTCAAATGGATTTTTGTCCTTCACTCGGTATTTTCATTTCAGTACGCTCTCATTTCCAAAATGTCATTAAAACCATCTTTAAAATTAGATTAAAATACAATAGAGCTTAGATGAATATATGAATTAGGCTGAGTTAGGATGCTCAGTCTCCTTAGTATAGATGTCTTAAGTGTAATTTAAGGGTATGTGTATTCTGGTTATTCAAGGAATTTGAAGTTCCCAAAATCCAGCAAGAGAATCCAGCTTAAAATATCACTCCCTACAGCTATGGATTTCAACTTGAGATGGTATCTCAAAATCACTTTTTGTAGTAACCTAGTGCTCTACTAAACATTGGTAACACAAATCAATCTGGCATTCCCAGAAGCCCAGGGAGAATTCTCACACAGCTTTCAGTGTAAGAGCATTCACCCTTCAATGTCTGATCTAGAATCAGGGATATTTCATAAGAGCATACTGTTTAAAAATAAATAAATAAATAAATAAATAAAAATTCTCCTCTGAACAAAATGAAGGAATTCAGCTACAGAATTGTTCTAGCCAGGAATGCCTACACCTGTCCAAATATTTTAGACAGGAGATCAATGAACCCTGATCATATTACAATGTTTCAGAACAACCTGAAAACAATATTCATTTATTTATTATTTTTAATACAGGAATTAGAGCTGTGTGCAAAGTTTTGCACAAAAATGAAATTGGCAATTTTCTTAAAGACTATCAAATTTTGCTCCCTTTGTCACCTTCATAAAGGATGCAAAACTCTTTTTTTTTTCGCTTGTCAATTTCATGATTCTTTTAAAAAAATGAAAACAATTTTTTCTAGTGATATTGTTTGCACTCAGTGAAAGTGAAATACGTGCATCATAAACTGGTTAATATTTTTTTTCTACAAATTAATGAGGAAACTAAAGATCAAAGGGAACATTTTAATTGCTTCAGTACATTTTTATACAAGATGAATCTTGGGAATGGTGAATCAGTTCAAATTAAATAAGAACTGACAGAAACTTTAGTTTACTTCTGAAGATGTGAGTGCTACCATATGTTAGATACATCACAGTTCTGAAAATGAATCCTGAATTCTTAAAACACTACTTAAAAATATTAAAATAGCCTAAATAGAGTTCAAATTTTGTAATTTCTAGTCCATACCTCACATCGTAATTAGGAGGAACAGTTTTCAGGAGCCAGGAGATCCGAGCAGTACCTAGAGCCTTATCCAATACCCATTAAAATCAATGAAAAGCCTAACATTGACTTCAATGGATTTTGGATCAGACTCTCAAAGATCAATCCGGTGACTCTGCTTCTGTGTGAAAAGGGACATATCTGTCTTCTGCCTCTCCCTATAGTTCTAGTATGGGAGGCAGAGGAGAGTTTCGGAAGTTAAAATACATGATGTGCCCACCACACCAGCTACAAGCAAGAGAAGGAAAGGGAGCTGCCAAGAGCTGTTTCCTGTCCTTGTACAACTGTCTGTAAAGCTGGGGAGCACTATGCATGGCATACAAAAAGGAAGTTTAACAAAAATATAAAATACTCTTGCTGCAAGGTTACAAAGGAACACAACTTTACTTCTTAGACTTCAGAATGATAAGAAACAAGAACCACAAAACAGAGACAGACAAAGCAGGCTGCTCCCCAAAAAACACTGGGAAAAAACACAATAGAAACCACTTTAGTCTAGGGTGACTTACTGTAGTCTGACTGCTGAAAGACCCATATCAAATCCTTCTCTGCAGAGCCCTTTCATCTGCAAGCAGGACTAGGAAAAAATACCTTCTATATTAGAGTGATAGCTTCTCATTTTAACACAAATGTCAATATGCCACTCAGTAAAAGGAGTTTTTGCCCTTCTGTGATCTTTCTCCTGACTGTAGCTGCTGTTGCTTACTTAACTAGATGACCTGGTGGCTTCCTTTGCCCCCCTTAAATGTCTGCATGCCAGATGAGGAACCTGATGCCCCAAACATTCGTGAGAGTTCGGGTGGTACTGTCTTCATTTAGGCTATTTTGTTGTTGATAACTGGAAGTTAATTCAGTAGCTTCAAAGAATGCCTGAGGCAACAGTAAATACATGTCAATATATTTACCCTGCATTAATAAGTTAAAAAATCCTTTAAAAACATGGGGCATCGGTAGCTGACAGTAATATGAGTATTGGAACACTTAAGGGCTCTGAGTGAGGCCTATGTTTTGGCAAGCCTTGGAACCACCTTTGTTTAAATTTAATCATAGGGATTGGGGAATATTGTTGTGGCCAGAGAGAGAGAATGTTCTATTGTCGGGCCTTTTAGCAACTTGAAAGATTTACTCTTTGCTGTTTCACAATTAACTGCTTTTATTGATGTAAAGCATCCAAGTGCTTGCCATTCAGTACCAATTTAAGTGCCCCCTTCATACCAGTTTTATATCAGTGTAACTTCATGGACTAAAGACAAGAGAATCAGGCCCTATATTTCTAGATAACTTTAAATGCCAGAAATCAATCTGTTAGTTTGTTTTGTTTTATTAACTAAATATCAATATATGAGTGAAAGAAGCCTTTGTACCTTTCCTTTTAAATTTTGTTTTTAGGCAGTTTAAAAACTAGTATCACTTTGGAGGTGAATGCAATTAGTCAATTTATTCCCATGGGAAGGCCCATTTCTTCTTCCATCCTAGGTTTTTCTATGGTTGACCTCTCTCTCCTATGTATAATTTATCTATTCAGGGAGGAAGGTTTATCTTGTGGTTATAGCATAGAAGTGGAAGTCTAGAGAGATTTGGGTTCAGCTGCAGATTTCCTGTGTAACCTTGGCAATTGTTTATACCAACTTCCTCAAACATGTCCACCAATTTAGGATGTTTCAATTCTTGGATGTCATTAGGTATCTAACATGAAACATGCACAATTAGTGGACACACCTGAAAATAAGAGACTTGAAAAACAGACTAAGACGATTACCCCTCTGGAACACTTGAAAATGTTTACCTTAATTTCTCTGCAATTCAGTTTTCTCATCCGTAAAATGGGGTTAATAATAATGCCTATCTCACAGGGCTGAATCCACTAGAGTCTGCAAAGTGCTTTTATAACTGTGGATGGAAGATGCTATAAACATTCAAAGTATTATTAATAGTGCAGCTGGTGAATTTTCTTAAGGGTGCTGTGCTTAAGTCTCCTAAAACATCTTATTTGGGCTTTAAAAAATTCAGACAGGAAATGGACTATAGGCTATTCAGCAGGCTCAGAGACTTATGCTGTTATAATGCATAATCAGAAAGGGATACAATCTCAATTCAATTCAGGTTATCCAGAAAAACTACGTAAGTTGTTAATACATTATGAATAACAGTACAAATACACAATAATTCAACTCTATTCAGTAATTCTGAAATAAAAAATACAATTTTAATATGTGAAAGTGTAAAAAAAGAAACTATAAACAGGAAGTTATAATTCCTGTGAATGTCCAGAGAAGTAATATGGCTGCCTACACTGTAAAAATATTAGATTCACACTTGCCTATGCTTACTTACATACAAACCAACTTCTTCTCTTCCTACTTGTTTCTCCCCCAAGTGTCCCTCCCAAAAACCACAACACAAGAAGAACTAATATCTAGGTGAGTGCATAATGCATTTTCATTTAGCACATATACTTTATATTTTTTAAAACTGTCCTTTGGCAGCTTTCTGGTTTAAATTTCTAAGTAAATATATGGTTTAAACAATTTTTAGGGGGAGGAAATGACAATCACCTTTTTCTCTGGCAAATAAGCTAATCTTTTTGTCAGGCTTTCCACAAGTCTTAAAAGATAATATTCACCCTCTCTCCCAAGGTATTTCTAAACAAAAACAAAACAATATCTATGTCTCCACTGACATGGACAAAGAACCCATAAAAATATTTATAATTCCCAGATAGCTAACAGAGAAACATCATTAGAAACATGAAAAGGGATGAACGTAACTGCTGGTCAGCAGGTGACAGAAAGAACAACGCTGTTATGTTGCAAACCCGAAATAAAGAAGGACATATTCCTACAGTAGCTAATGTAGCACTCTCCAGTGTAAAGATAGAAGGGTGGAAAAGGAAACAGCAGCTTATATCTCCCACCTAAGAAATGTTCTTTCTTCCCCTGCAAGAATCCTATTTCTACATATTAAACAAAGAAAGAAAACAAAATCCAGAAGGGAGATCCATGCCTTCAGTTGGCCTTAACAAGATTCTGGAAAAGGCTTAGAGCACTCTCTGAGAAAACACACCTGATTTGATCAAAAGGATGAAAGGGCTAGGTATCAGTTTCTGTGCATATACACGTTTCTTCTAACTGTTCCAGACTGGATGGTCAGAGAAACAAGGCTTTTACTCCAGATCTCTTTTCAGTTCTGTCAGTTACAGCACATAAAAAGTCATCTTCTCCATGAGAGAACTTAAATGCCATAAAACAGATCCCAGTAAGAGCCAGGTGAGGATGCATACACAATAGATGCATACCAAAGAATACTCAGGAAATTAATCTTTACAAGAATCAAATGATAGTAAATTTGAGGAAGCAGGAAAAACTCGGTAAACTTTTGTCTTGGTTTTAATTGGTCCAATATAATTTTTTTTAAAGCAATTTTAAAAAAATAATTTTGCCCCAAATTCACAAACAAAATTGTTGAACTTTAACCCAGGTTTAGAAGAAATTTCAGCAGGAGCAGTTGTTCTCCATGCCCTTTAACGTATCAGGAAATCTAGTTACTCAATGATATCGTGTCATCAGTTGACAAAAATTAAATGCTTTTGCTAATGCTTTTTGATCTGTCGTTAGCCACTGACCATGAGGTGCCTGACCTTCCTGAGGACTGTGGCAAGGATGACTGAGTAGCACAGGAGTGGCTCTATTCTTTTAGAGAGGACCTAGACATTAAGAGTAGGTGATTGCTTTTGTGCCTCAAAGGAACTCTCATGCAGGGTGCTGCAAAATTTTGTTCTGTTATTCCTCTTGTTCAATACATGAGTTAACATCCTAAAGAGATTATTGATATGCCAGTGACCCTTATTCTCTTTGCATCAGACCTATACAGTACAATCTCAAATATCTCAATGTTTAGGTGAGATTGTGGTTTGGATAAGGACAACTTGGCTGTAGTTTAGTCCAGGCTAATGAGAGGTAATTCTGTCCAGTTGGGAGAAACATCAGGAGGAGATAGACAAGCTCATATTTCCTTCTCGTTATAGAGCTTTTGTCCTACTTTTGCTAGTAAGGTGTACAATTTAAGTCTTTTTAGATCACCAGCTACTTTTAAATGGTCAGTTAGCAGCAGCAGCCACCCTTTTTAAATACAGCAAGTAGAATATGACCTTTCTTTGGGATACAGACATTGCCCCAGATACCTCTGCTTTTGTTACTTCAAGATTGGATTACCACTCTGCACTTTAATTGAGGTTACACTTTAAGGTAGGTCCACACTTCAAACTGGAGGTGTAATTTCCAATTCCAGGAGACATACCTGCAGTAGCTCTGATTAAGCTAGTGTGCTAAAAATAGAGTGTAGACTGGCAGTGTGAGTGATGGAAGGGGCTAGATATCCTGAGTACATCTTGGTGCTCAGTCAGAGATAGCACAGGTATCTTTCCTAATGCTGGAATTTATACCTCCAGATTAAAGTGTAGATGTACTCTTTTGCTGAAATCCTGGTCCCATTGAAATCAATGGGAGTTTTCCCATTGACTTCAGGGGCCAGGATTTAACTCTTAAACTGTACATAGTAGTATATGTGAATACTCACTTATTTAGAAGTGATTATACTAGGGAGTTTAGCACACTTGTGCTTTGTGGTCTATATTAGTTTACAAATAATTTCTAGGTTCAATTCAGTGTGTTGGTTTTGATCTATAAAATCCTTTATGGTTTAGATCCTGGCAGCTTTAGATCCTCCTCAGCAACTGAAAATTAGTTCAGGATCTGAAATTCAAAGCCGTCAGATAGAAGCAACTCGGGGCTGAGGACAGGACATTTTGAGAGAAAAGCCACTGTACTTTTGACTGGAGTTCGCTGACCTTCAGGAGATGCTGAAAGGCCTATCTATTTACACTGATTTTTGCCTGATGGATCATAGGGGAGGAGTTAGAAATTATTTCGGAGTCATAGTTTTTACTCCTTTAATTGATAGTGGGTCCTTTTATTAATAGTTAACTTTATTCTATAATTAATGCATTGTGTGCATTGTACATGGACTTCGAGATCAATATCAGTGTGTTTTGTAAATCCCTTAAGTACGATGGCCTAGAGAGGTAAGATTGCCCAGCAGTTGCTGGCAACTTTCTTGGTTCCTATTTACAAGAGTGCCCAAGTCCCACTGTTATTTATGCATTTATTTATTCATTCATTCATTTCTTTTTAATTTAAGAAAATCAGTAGGGACCCCTATTTCAGTGATGAAATGGGTTAATTTCATAGCTGACTTGAAATGTTTTGACAGGCTATAGTATTCTCTTATGCCATTATTACAGGACTAGTAGAAATAATCCCTTGCAGCTGTGGTAACTCATGATAACACACAATAAATACCCATCAAGATATCTCTTGACAGCAATGAAATTAACTCGTGTCACCTCTGTGTCTAACAGAATGTGGTTCCAGTTTCTTCTTAGTATGCTATTTCAGATACCAAGAGGTTGATATATGAGGAAATGCATCAATTAGAAACTATAGCAGATACTGTTTAGAGACAAAATTTTCACTGTCCATGCTGTAAATTTAGTAACAGGTGTTTCAACAAAGGTAGCAACATTATAGGTAAGCAATCAAAAAGGAAAGAATTCATACTTAACAACTCTTTTCTCTTTCTCAATCCCTTCTACTTTCTTTGAACTTCAACAGGGTCTGTACAACTTCCCCGCATACTAGTCATCATTACTCACAATAAATTGTTGCTGTGGTGGCAATCAACACTAAAATCCCCTGGCTCAGAATCATTTCTTGAGTCAGAGCCTAAATCCATTGCAAAAGTCTGCTGCCGCAGGGAGCTATTTTGAAATTACATGATGATGAGGAAACTACCTGTTACTTACACCTACATCCTATCTCCTACCCTAATATTTAGGTAAAAGTATTTGCAGTTATAAAGCCTTGAGAAGTTCTTTGTGATTAATTGGGGAAAAAAGGTAACCTCTGAGATGACAAAAATGTTTTTTAAAACAGAAAATGTCTATGCAGAGCAAAAAGGGAAATCAAACCAGAAGAAATAAATGTCAAGCCATATTTTAAATGGCCTTGTTTCAGATTTTTTTTAAATGAAAGTTTAAAAAAAGCAATCAAGTGAGACCATAGATAAAACCCATTATTTATCCACGTGCATAGTCTCACTCTCTGGTTTGGAAAACCTAAGTGTTTGAACACATTTGTCTAATCAAACAGGTCTCCCTCACCAACATGTTATCCAAACACTTTGTAGTCCCACTGTGTTAGCCCCAGTACTGCTTCCCTTATGACTAGACCACTTTTGACTTTCATTTTTGATTTTAAAAAAAGCTCAATTGGAGTCATGGAATATACTCAATTTAGTTCTTTTAATAAAATGGAAACGTTAAAAGCAGCCCAGGCACAAGGGGAAGTGTTACTGAAAGCTAGAGTTTGGCCATCAGTATTACAGAAATAAAAGGCAGATTTAAAAATAGAGGCTACTAGCTTTACTGCTGCTCTTAGTGTTGCTTCCCCTGTGGTTGGGCTGCTTTTAGCTTTAATTTTTTATTAAAAAGCCAAATAGGATGCCTGGAACACCTCTGATTTAGATGGAGTCTATTTCAGGAAAAAAAAGCCAATAACCATATAAAAATAAACAAAATATTTAATGTGAAGATTCTGCACCCCCAACATTTGTGGACTCAAAAAATATTAATTGATCATGCAAATAAACATATATTCATTGTAAGGCCAATGGATATTCCTTAGAATGGATAGGCACCTGACCCTGAAACTTAGAAATGACAGGCTTATAGAGCCTCGCGTTTTCTATAGTGTGATGTTATAAATTATAGCCATATGAACTACTGAATTAATTGTTCAATATTAATAATTAATTATGGAAGATGTCAAAAAAGCTGAGGTTCTGTCACAAACTGTAATGAAGTGATATCTTGCTAAAATGGATTATTAACATTAGGATTCCACCCATCTCCTTTTTCATAGTGGAAAGCAAGGTTTTAAAGGTATGTCTACTGAGAAGGTAATATCCTGTGCCACACTTTGAAAGCATAAGGATAAAAGTTTAAAGCCTGAGATCATTATGGTAAAGGTGTGTCAGTTTAAGTGTATGGTTTAAGAGTTTCCATTGCATAGCCTCGGGATTGCTTTCTGGATCTTGGCTTCAGAATCTTCAGGTACCTCTACCCTCCTAGACACTGAACCTCTGAACCAAAACATTGATTTAAAGCTGTTTTAGAGACCTCAGGTGGGATCCAGCTGAAAAAGATTGGATGCCTAGACCTATAAAGGCAAACATGAAAAAGTATCCTTGCTGCACGATAGTGGCTTTCTCCCACTTTTTTTTTCTGGCCAAGTTCAGTCAGTTTGAAAGTGTCTCTGTTTGGCCGCCTCCCATAAACCACCTGCTACATTCTCCTACGGCTCTTCTACTCTTGTCCTGGGGGAAACAGTGTGGTGTGATATGGGAGGAGTAGATCTGAGGAATACATGCACAGTCTGTATGTATTTTAAACTTGTCATACTTATTGTCCCAATCAAACACCACCATTACTTACCCTATGTGTTGCATCCCCTCCAAACCCCCATGGACGATCATTTATTTTCTTTCCCCCCCACACCTTTTTAAGTGTGTTGACTTGACTGTAAGCACATTTATAGGATAGAAATTGGTCTTCTTCTATGTTTTTAAAGCATCTAGTCCATTCTGGGACTTATGTAAATAATTAAAAATAATTTTAAAATAGTTGGTAAAAATATACCTACAAAAGGATATTATGAATCTTGAGGAGCACATTGTCTGTAACCCATGAGGTTAGATTGGACAAGAGACATGGAGGCAGAAGAGACCAGTTGGCAAAGGCTAAAGTAGGTTACTGTAGCATCATGGATTTTGGACAGGGAGTGAAAGAATGCCTTTTTAACAAAAATTCTTTATTTTCTCTTAGATTTTAGTAGCACTGGTAAAGATAGCAATGTGTGACCCCCTGAGGAAGGATGCCTAGCAATGAAAGGGCTCAGCCACTGTGGCTTGCAATGTAAGGACTGAGTTCAGAGAGCTCTGGAGACCTTCATTCAGCATTGATTCACTTTTATAAATAGAGACAAGGCAGGTGAGTTAATAATATATTTTATTGAACCAAATTCTGATGGTAGACAAGCCAAGGTTTTGATTTTCACAGGTCTGGGAATGGTAACCAGTGTCACAGCTAAATATGCTTAAGATTTTAACATGTATTGCAAAAAAACACTTAAATGAAGTGGGTAATTAACACCTCTATAGTTGCAGGACAAAGGAGGGTTAGTGGATTACAAATTGTCATAATGAGCCATAAAACCAGTGTGTCTGTTGAAACCATGATTTTTAGTGTTTAGCGGTGTTATGAATTTAAATTCCCATGTTTGTCTTTTGCAGATGTTGTGCAGATTTCCCTTGAGGATAAGGACTGAGAGGTCAGATATAGAGTGATTGCTTTGTCAAAAGTGTTCACCCATAAGTGATAAGGTATATTAATTAATATCATTTATCTGTTAAGTTCATTTGAGAGCTTAGTGACTATCTGGTTTCACTCATATAGATGTTGCTGGGACATTTAGTGCACTGGATAAGGTACACAACATGTTGTCATACGTATATGTAGGACTCATGGACCTTGAAAGATGTATTGTGTGGGGTATTGATCATCATAGCAGTGGAGAGAAATCTGTAGGTTTTGAATCTGTTGTTCTGGTAGGGTCTGAGGGTTTTGAGTTGGTGGGTCCTGGTCTGTGGAGAGCTTGCTTCTGATGATAAACTTGGTGAGACTGGGGGCATTGTTTGAAGGCCAGAAGAGGAGGTTCAGGATAGATTTTTTTCAGGATGTGGTCCCCATTGAGTATGGGTTGTAACTGTTTGATGATACCCCATATTGTTTCCAGTGTGGAGTGGTAGGTGACAACTAGGAGTGGTGAGATTGGTGGGGTATGGGGGGAGTTCTATATTGAAGCAGGTTTTCTTGGGATATTTGAGTGGTGCATTCCATGATGCAATCTACTTCTCTGGTGGAGTGCCCTTGTTTTGTGAAGGCTGTTGTGAGTGTGTTAAATTGAGTATCCCAGACTTCCACCTCAGGGCATATTCTATGATATCTGAGTCTAGGATGGTTACTGGCTGTGTGGAGATAAGTGTGGTGATCCAAGGGTTTCTTGTGTGTAGTTGCCTGTAGGGTCCCATTGCTGATGCTGATCATAGTGTCTAGGAAGTTGATGCTGGTGTGTGAGTGTTCCAGAGAATTTGATGGGTGGGAGGTGGTTGTTGAAGTTCTGGTGGAAATCTATGAGGGAGTTTACATCGTTTGTCCAGAGGGTGAAAATTTCGTCAATATATCTCAGGTAAATCATGGATTTCATGGTGCATTTTGCCAGAAATTCTTCCTCAAGGTGGCCCATGAAGAGGTTAGTATATTGCAGAGCCGTCCACTACCCTGGCAGTTCCCATGGTTTGGATAAAATGGGCAAACACCTATCACCCACTCGTGAACATTTTTCATAGAGCAAACATGTCCAATCTGACCAATCAATCATCATCCTCAAAAAAACCATGAACAACATCTTCAAAAGACGAGAATGGGAATTTAAATTCATAACTCTGCTAGACAATAAAAACCATAGTCTCAACAGAGACACTGGTTTTATGACTCCTTACAACAATTTGTAACCTATTAACCCTCCTTTGTACTATGACTGCAAAGGTGTTAATTGTTTATTGGTCCAATAAAAGTTATTACTGCACCCACTGTTGTCTCTCTTCATTTTATGTGGTTTCTTGTAACCCGTATTAACCCCTTATGCTTACCAATCCATCACACCTGGTACTTAGTTGTAACACTCTGATTACCTTTTCCAGAAGAAGCTTGAAAGCTTGTCTCTTCCACCAACTGAAGTTGGACTAACGAAAGATATTACCTTACAGCCCTTGTTTCTCTGATATCTTGGAACCAATACAGCTACAACAATACTGCAAAAAACATTTATAAACAGTGCCTTTTGTAGAATTAGCTATGGACATTCAATTAAATAAATCTATGTAAACAAAGAAACATTTACTTTGTATGGTAAAATCCCAATAAGTGATTGGGCTCAGATAATGATTTACCTGAAACAACATAAAATAAACAGAAAGCAACTGCTTTTACTTCATACCCTAAGGCAGAAAGGATGGAAGATCTAGATTCTGAGCGTATTGGAAAACAGACTATTTTTTAAACTATACCTTATTATTGTATAATTTTTCCAGTTCCTAGCTATTGGATATAATAGCTAGGAATAAGGTCTGTCAATAATGTTAAAATCTAAATAGCATTATCACTATCTTAAATTCTTTGAAAGTCTTTCACTGGTCTGACTGTCCCAAACTGTAATCTTTGACAAATAATTTTGCCTACTGAGAGGCTCCCTTACTCGCGTTCCTTAATTTTCTTTGGTTTGTGCCCTTCATAGAGACCAAAGGATAATTTTGAAGGCATTGTATTGTATTCTTTTTCAACTATCCAAAGGAAAGTTTCATTCTAACAATCAAGTTTTCCTTTGCAAATGTAAGGGAAACAGTAAATATTCTTCATGGAAGCTCCAATCTAGTCTAATTTAATTTGATACAAAGTTTCAAAATATGGTGCAAGGTTATGACGTGGACTTTTAAAGTCATTTTCTGCTCAGGTATGATGGCATCGCCCCATTTTCTGGATTAGTTAAAAGGAAATTTCCCTTCGTAGAATTTAAAATTACAAGCTCTGAAACTTTTAAGTTTAAGTTGTCATAACTTGTATGAGCTGTTGGGCTTCTGTTACTTCTCTTTTTTTTCATTCTTGCTTGACATGTAGCGATATCCTTGCAGTAAAATGTTTCTTACAGCATGTCACTGTATAAAAATTCTCTGTGTGTCAGCTACTCAATCCAGTATTTTAGTATGCATCATTAAGGTGTGTACATGCATGTGTGTGATTTGGAAATAGATTTCTTAACTGAAGGAGCAAAAGTGAGAGCTGACTGAGCTAATTGTGGGTTGATGATGCAAATTAAGGGATATGTTTTTTCTCTGATTACTAAATATGTTTGATGAAAATCAAATTCATTACTAAAGAATAAACACACATACTGTAATTAACCTTTATTTACCTTTGACATATGGCCCTGTTAGCTGTAAACATCCACAGCTGGTGGTTATAAACTTTCTGATGAAAGTGTTGCCTGCCAAAACACTGGTGTTCCACTGCAGATTAAAGCCAATGAGCTGTGGTTTATTATAGCTGGCTCATGCAGCATATGTAAACTGACAGAAAATTTCCATCGAATAGATGATGTTTCAGGATTCTGCCAGTGGTGCACATGTATGTTTAACAAGTGGAGTGGAATTTCAGTTTTAACAGAATTATCATGGAATATGATTTGTAAAGGTATATATGAAAGAAGCCCTGACTTCTTCCAGAGTACATAGAAGGGTGAGTCTGGAATGATGAGGCAAAAGCACCTACCTATTTATTTCACACATTACACAATAGAATGAGGAGTTGTCTAGCAATTAGTAGCATTTCTTTCCCACTTTCCTTTCCTTTTCTTTTTTTTTTTTTTTAGGTAGGAAATATAATTTAAAAACCTACTTCAGAAGAATGTTAAGGATTCAAATGTCAGGAAATGGTGAAGTTAAAGGTTGCCCAAGCAGTGTTACATTGTTCCCTTGTGTATGTATTAAAATACAATCTTCTATCCAGGTTCCTTTTTTTGGGGTCAGGGAGAAGATCCCTGCCTCATTCAGTGCACACACTTTGCAGTGATTGAGGCAGGGATGTCTAGTGAATTGGTATAATATCCAGAGCATCCCACCCTATTCACTACTACATGGTTGCATGTGTTATGGCTCGTGCTCATGTCCATTGCTTCATTCACTAAATAAGTTGTATGCTGTGATGTGAATGAAGTAGGGATCTGCTGGAAATTGAAAATTAGTCTTGTGTTCAAGGCACTGGACTGGTACCCAGACATCTGGAAAATTCCTCTCTTTGCCACAGATTTTCACTTCATGCATGACTTTAGGAAAGTCCCTTATTCATTCTATGCCTCAGTTGTGCATCTGTAAAATGGGGATCATAACACTTCCTGGCTAAACAGGGATAGTGTGATAATAATTTATAAAAGTTTCTGAGGCAATCATATACTATAGTAATAGCAAAGGAAAGCCAAAGGGAGAATAGAAACATAGAAACATAGAAACATAGGTCAGAAGGGACCAATATGATCATCTAGTCTGACCTCCTGCACAAGGCAGGCCACAAAACCCTACCCATACACATTTATAACAACCCCGAACCCATGACTGAGTTATTGAAATCCTCAAAAGTGAGATTTGAAGACCTCAAGCTGCAGGGAATACACCAGCAAGCGACCCATGCCCCATGCTGCAGAGGAAGGCGAAAAACCTCCGTGGCCCCTGCCAATCTGCCCCGGAGGAAAATTCCTTCCCGACCCCAAATATGGCCATCAGCTAAACCCTGAGCACGTGGGCAAGACTCACCAGCCAGCACCCAAAAGAAAATTCTCTGCAGT